>CM034534.1:49728200-49829455 GCA_020002185.1 Paraescarpia echinospica | reverse complement strand
TTGTCTCGTTCGGTCGAATACGTTCGCGCGAATGATGTCGCCGGGCAGTAGACGCATGCCGCCGGCCGCTGCGAATTCTCGAGTCGCGTCCGGTGTACGTTCGGACGAGGTCGTTGCTCGATCGCCGTTCGCGGTGGATGCGTATTCCCCTTATCACGCCCGAGCTGGGGTGCGCGCGTCGTTGCTATCGCTCATCGACGCAAATACTCGTCGTGGCAGTCGTTCTAGGACATCGGGCAGACCAGAAAGTTTTCTTTATTATACCGCTTTCGTGGCGGCATGGCTACTATGAAGCTCGAACAATTACATGGACGCTGATTATTGTAAACACAAATTCTGGGGAACGTAACACACGTTAACGACTCCCATCACGCTTGACAACTTGATTTGCCATTCTCTTGGCAGCAGGATAACCTGTGTCGTTCAACCATGGATCTGTCCCAGTCTTTCGCCAGCGCCCAGATGGCGAAACGCGTATGACAGACGTTTATATATGCGGACCAATTTACGCATCACATGACCGATTTCCATAATTTATATTGGCTACTATAATAATACAATTCAAGTTACGCATTGCGCAACACCCGTCTAAGATATATTGAAACCACCTGCTTTTCTCGAAACGCTAGCAAAAGAACAACGCCTCATCGAGCGCTTTTGCAACCAAGTTTCTGTAATTACGTAACTAAGGCGTGTGGTCAACAATCTGCTTACCTACTGGCCTGACCTTCCTCATTTACTATATAAAACCTCAGGAAAGTAGATTTAAATACCCACAAATAGCAGAAATGCTACAATTCTCCATGACTCTTCTACAGAGCCAAGACAAGACATCGCTTCTCTTAAGATGCGTCCTTGTGAAGCTGAATGACTTTTAGTTGAATACAGCGACGTCAACAACACTAAAACCAGCGTGAAATGCGGTTACGCCGCCCGAGGTGCGTGTGCGTTCGTTTGTGAGTATGTGTGTGTGTGTGTGTGTGTGTGTGTGTGTGTGTGTGTGTGTGTGTATGTGTGTGTGTGTGCGCGCGTATACATGTGTGCGTGTACGTGCGTGTGTGCATTGGTGTTTGTGTGTGTGTTTGTGTGTGTGTGGTTGGGCGCATGTGTGCGTGCGTGCCTGCACATGCAAATGTGCGTGCGTGATGCTGGCGAGTGTTTGTGTGTGGAACTCGGCAGTGCAGATGAACATTTAATATACAGTACATAGGCGATAATACAATTGTGTTTTAATAATACATTATATTATGTGGTGTGTCATTTGGTGAGTGTTCGCAGGTGTGATGTAATGCTGTGTTTCCGGGATTTTTTGAACTAATTTGACTGCGCCACAACTGAATACCGTTTCATGACATTATAATGAGCTTTCAGCCCGATTTTGTTCTTGAAAATCTTAACAGTAACATTGCTTACTGCAAACTATCAACACCAGGGCGCCCAACCGGGACACTTCCGGCGGTGTGTCATGGAAACACCAGGGCACGCCACCGGTACACTTCCGCCGGTGTGTCATGGAAACACCAGGGCACGCCATCTGTACACTTCCGCCGGTGTGTCACGGAAACAATGTCCACTGTGATTCAGCGGCTACTTGTTGCATTTAACAACGGAGTTTAAATTTTACAACGGATTCTGTTTAGTGATGGATATGTATCATGGGCTTTTTATCCAAGTGAAACGATACCCTAATTAAGCTGATAGAGACGACTCACCTGGTCCACAAGTCCGTTGAACGGATGAATCGATTTGTTGTCGCACAGCAATGTGCCGATGACCATTGGGTAGTTTGTCCTCTGAAGCTTGCCTGCAAGATTTCAAGCATAGGTAGGGGGTACCTACAGATAGGTGAAGAATTAACTTACGTGGCTAATTGACTCCACGAATGCGCGCATACTCACACACGCACGCACTCACGCACGCACAAATGCACGCACGCACGCATACACACGCGGAACCAAATATATGTCTAGTACAACGGACGAATAATTCACGATTCACCGCGGAGTGTTCTATCGGAGAAGACACGTCGACCGTTGACGTACACGTCCAGCTGTCCAAACGGCCGTCCGTCAAACGTCATTGCGTAATGCGTCCATTCTTCATTTCCGGTCTGACGGTTGGACCGCCGAGTACATAATAACGAATTGCATCTTTGAAATTGCGTGCAACTGTAATCGTGCGAAAAGGTGGCGTTGTGGAACAAATAAGTGGATACAATTACTTCTACTACTACGCCGTCGTCGAGAACAATTACGGTGGAATGCAGGACGCAAAAGCACCATTTCATATTTATTTAACATACTTGATGATGTAAATCAGCTAATTCAAATTCAATGTTGGGGACTATGTTTTCTATCGCCACACTCGGTTGTCACGGGTTTCTATCATAAATGACTTTTTTGAAATCGATGATCGCGTCATGACGAAACAAGATAGTTTCGGTCGTGATTCAATGTGCTTGTTTACGAAATTGACGGAACCGCATCGTCGCGGTGTGCCGCCATCACAATTCATATAATGAGCCTCCGTCAAGCGTCAACTTTGCCAACAATGTTGATAACGTTTATATAATGTGAATCACAGGCCTATCATATCATATAGAAACGTGTGTGAGTTAAATTTGTTTCACCATCATTCTGGGAAAACGCATACTGAAAGTAAAAGAAAAACCATTTTTGGAGTATGCGCTGGTTTTATCAACTTCCCTCAATGAGAGTAGATCAAATGAGTGGGACATGTCTAGTATACCGGCGTCCAATGTGCTTACATACATACGGGATTACAAACCAAACGAAGGGCATAACAGTAATAACTCATGGTGACAACTACAAACAACCAGCTAAGATATTTACTGAGGCATTCCCATATGTTGAGCGTTCACAAATATTCAGTTCGATAGAAAATGTCACAGGTCAGATTCATTTACGCGTTTGCATTGGGTGGGGAAAATATATGTGAGAATGTTTTTTGTTTTCTCTTGTTTAGAGTGGGGGTAGCTTAGTTTGTACATTGTTATCAAATTGAGGTAAACTTTGCCAGTAAGTCCATTGTCCGGAATTCTGAGACAAGCTCGTGTCCATCTGGATGGAAAGTAGGCAACGTTGATAACTACAGTGCTTGTTTCGTTGCTCCATGTGTACGCTAGTTATTATTATTACAATAGCATTCCGCTGCCACACAGCCAATACTGATGACGTACCGGAAGTTCCGGTTTGAACTTACCGGACGATGTGGATTGAGCTTACCGAAAGATTGGGATAAAACTTAACGGGAGATCTTGATTTAATTTACCAGAAGATCGGAGTTGAACTTACCGGAATATCGTGATCTACCATACCGGAAAATCGGTGTTGAACTTACCGGAAGATCGTGATTTACCTTACAGGAAGATCGCGGTTGAACTTACCGGACGATCGGGATTGAACTTACCGAAAGTTCGGGATTAAACATACCGGAAGATCGGGATTTACTGTACCGGAAGATCTAGTTGAACTTAATGGAAAATTGGGAATGAACTTATGAAAAGATCGTGGTAAATCTTTCCGGAAGATCGTGGTTGAACTTACAGGAAGATCGGGATTGAACTTCGGATAAATCTGTCCGGAACATCGGGATTTCAGTTACCGAAATACTGGGAATTCATTTACAGGAAAATCAGGATTAAAATTACCCGAATATCAGGAATGAACTTACCGGAAAATGGAGGTTGAAGACTACCTCGCCAAACTTGTCGCTGGCCTGAATACCAACCAGTCCTACACTTTTCGTACAAACTCGCACCGAGACCTGCTCTGTCCGGCAGTTTCCGTTGCTTACAACCATCAAGGGTAATTGTTTGTAGTAGCGCGGCTTGAACCAGCAGCTCAAGGAAAACGGGTCGAGCTCGTTGCTGCTGAAGTAGGGGATCCTGAAGTAGGGGATCCTGGAGTAGGGGATCCTGAAGTAGGGGATCCTGGAGTAGGGGAACCAGAAGTAGGGGATCCTGAAGTAGGGGATCCTGGTGTGAGAGTTTAGCAACGCTCGGAAGAGACCGCAGTTTCCTTAAGCATTGGCAGTGCATGTGTCGTCATTGTGGCAGCCATGATGGCGCTCGCAATTACAGTAACGGTAATACAGATCTTTAGCTAACGCAATTAAACGTTGTAACCATACGAGAAAACTGGACGCGACGTCAAACTTCAAGTCGACTCCACATCTCGCGTCGGCGTCTATCAAAACACTATTAGCTAACCGCTCAGAAAGCGGTTCTACGTTCGACTCCGATAAACAATAAATGTAAATCCATTATAGGTGGAAATTGCTGTGCATAGCCAAATAAAATATTTTGAACATTCACAGCTAACAAAGAAAATACATAGGCTTAAGACAAATCCAAAAGAGACCAATAAAATCATTTATTTCACCGCGACAGGCTCGGCACAACGCCAATGTTATTGTCAACAAGCGACTAGTGGGTATTTTAGAAACTCGTCAAACGTGCTGACTGGTATTTCAAACTCGACGTTCTGCATACGAGTGTGATCTTAGGAGATCGAACTGTTGCACTGCATAGTTATTTTTCTATTAATCTAACTATTTACTTACGAAACGATGCAACATTATCGCGTACGAACGCCGCGTCGAAAGGCAGACCTGCGGTTGACCTCTGATTGCACCGCAAAAAGTATGACGTAACACTCAAAACTTGGAGAACTTGTTGTCGTTGCGTCAGTTTTAGGCGTCACGTTGCGCTTAATAGACCTTTTCCTCGGCGCATGCGCAGTGCGCGGCGAGAACGGTTGCGGGTCCACTCAGCGGCCAGTTCCAAGGGTTGCTCTGATTCAGATGAGCCTACAGACTGTGGTCGTGTTGCAATCGTTTTTATGTTATAAAACCGGATTACATCAAGCTATACAGCTGGATATGGATTTAGATGAAGTATCATATATACATGTATATACATTTGACTCCTCTAATACAAAAATAACCACTTTAGTCCACAACTCAAAGATGTCTATAAAATATCCAGATGCGCTTTCAAGGGCGTCGGCCGCCGTGGTGACGGGACCTGTGCAATTCATCATTCAACTGTTATCCCTTTCTCTGTAAGATTAAATCAGGTCTATACAACTGGAAGATATAACTAAACATCTGTTTTGATAATGCAGTATGTTAAGGTCCATTATTCTGACCTGTTAATAAGATGTAGTCGATTTTGTTCACAACAACGTGGGTTGTTTACAAAGTGCTACGAGCACGTTGTGCCAGACGCGGCATGGCACATGGAGCATCCCGTTGTCTGTGTGGCTCAATACATTGTATGTAATAATTCCACATCAGGTGGTTTGGGCATCATTGGTAGACTGACACTCATATTGAATGTGTAATGTGTTTACTCGATACCTTGATAATATACAGTATATATGTAAATTATGTAGTTATTTTTTCTAGGAGTAATTAATACATGTTTTATTTCTTCCAGACATGGACAGAAAATGACATCCATTGTGTTATTGACCTCTCTCACTGCAAGCATTTGATAAAATGTTCAACGACAACATGTTCACAGTTCAACAAATGTAACACTTTCTATTTCGTGTACTTTTGGAACATGCCAAAGTCTAACAAATATGTGCAGAAATGTGTGCAGTGTGTTTAAGAAATGTGAATGAAGAAAGAATTGAGCCACAAAGCAGATCTAAATATGTGATGTTGTACAAGCAGAGGAATAATGTCTATATTATGTATATAAACCTATTTCTGTCGCGGTCGCCCATCTGTGTATGTGTTATTGCTTCACAAAATGTGATTTAGTCCACAGGTCAAATCGCAGAGTAAATGTGAACTGTCGTGGAACAATAGAACATCTTGAATACAGCAAATTTTATTCAACATAAAGTATAGCTCCGGAAAATTTAATTCAAAACAAATTAGATTGGTAATTCAAGAGTACAGATAACTCTATGTTTGGTACAATTGTACATCCTCTGGTAGAACATTCAACGTATTAGTTTCCCTATTGTCAGCTACATACCCTGGTGTGATGCTCTCTGAAACACAACAACGCTTTTTTATTTTCTTGTATCTTCTAGGATTCGAATTTGACAGCCCGGTGTGAAAATGGATTCTCCATCACTCACCAGTTTTAATAATATTATGTAAATGGTTCACAAACCCGGAAAATCATAAATTTGGGGTAATAAATATTGTTTTCTGAATAGGATGATAATTTATCTTCTTAAAATAGTCATATTAATGTAAATAATCACATCTAAACGTGCGTTGATCACTCTAGAATGGATAACAGGTTCGACGACTTTGACCCAGATCTATCCCTCCGTGTGCTTTGACCCGACATGTAAACACTGTTTGTAAATCATATTTCTGATCAAATAAACATAGAAAATGTTTATATACTTACATATTCGTGAACTGAAACTCATTATCTTTCTAATGAATCCAAAGACATGGCGGATTATTCCAAATATTTACGACATTTTGCTCATATTTCCGAAGGAATATGCCGGGATTGATATATGATGGTATGAAGAAATTATATTGCTGTGTTAAGATATACATTGATGTTTGTGTTTGGCTTACTTCAAACTGTTGTTGCACAAGTATCGTTATGCATCTTATTGGTATTAACAATGGTCACTAACATATTATATTGTTTTTAAGATATGAATGCAGCGGCGTAATATTTTGTGCATGAACGCTTCACAATATTGTTCTCACAAAGACAGTATACATACAATTGCGGAACGCATTCAATTATATCTTGGTTTCGATTAAATCTGATACAGGTTCGTAAATTCTTCCGTTTTCAGATAACACGTTGGCTAGTCTTTTAGCACAGCTGTTTCTTCTATGAAATTTTGCATTTTTGATACCCATATTTGTTTGGATATTTATGTCCGAATACAGATGATGACGGGATTGTCACATTACATATAACATTGTATCGTATTTGTGTTAGGGAACTATGGTCTTGGAAAACGCTAACATATTTGACTGCTAATGTTACTTGGAAACTAACACTATATCCTTATCTGAACTGTTGTTTTTAAATTGTATGCCGGTTCATAGATTGTATCAATGGCTTCCCCGCCGTCATCATCTGTCAGCCAAGTTAACGTTCTCCTCGGTATCGTGACTACCTTAATAAATAATGAAATGCTGATTGCCGAAAATGCCTGTTTCCTGACAAGGTGTATCATTTCATTACAAATAAAAACTGAATAACGAAGATGTGTTGTATTACTTGAGTCACACGTTAAACAGTTTCTTAGTAATGCCATCAAAGGTGTATCACATAGTGTGAAACTGTCAAAACATTCGTTGTTTGTAAGGCTATCTCAATGTCAACATCAGGGTCTCTGTACGACTGTGATCTTTCTTGAAATGCACGGCGCCGACTACGTTTCCGGTATATTTCCGGGTGATGTAGGCGGCAACGTGTTTTCATCCGGTGAGCGTGAGTGTGATGATTGATGCAAATAAATATAAGTTAATTGTTGGCGTAAGACATTTTGCTATCCACGACGCTCTGCATACAGTAAACAGAGTAGTTTCGTCTCATTGCGACGAAAACATACAAACAGACAGTTGTTTATTCATTCAATTGTATAATATAGTTTAATAATAATTATAGTAATAAAGTACATTGTGATATAACAGTAAGAATGTGAAATTTCAAACGGGTGCGAAACTGAATATACAATTTCGACATGGGAGACTCCACCCTGACAAAAGGCAGCCAAAGAGGTATCCAACAGGCTGTGAAAACGAACGTAATGGTGAAGAGAAAGCCAGGTCTTGGTAGACATTTATCTGACGTGCAGCAGACATCTTGCTTTTGTCGGGTGCACGTTTTGATATGTGCTTAGCAGAAGTCATTAAATTGTCATTAGCATTGGAAACCACAACACTCGTCTCGTCGAAGCCACTAAAGATCCTGGATTATCATAATAAGTCTTATGTTGAAACGTCGCGTTAGGACGAAGTGTTTTAATGCTTTTGAGCATTGGTGTTGCCAGCGCAACATAGCAAACGACCAAGCTGAAGACGTTAGACAATGAAATGCACAGTTAGACAATGAAATGCACATCACAAAAACTCTGGCACAGTGGTCGTATTTGAGAAAATATGCGATACATAACACTGTTTTGCAGGCAGCGGCAACCAAAGCAGTGAACCCAGCGTGGTAGTGGCTCGCGAAGGGCTCAAGCTGAACGTGTTGGGACGCAAAGCGGCCTTCAGGCGATCCGTTGTCAAATAGGCTAGCATCAAGACGGAGAAAAACATTGACATTCTGGTTGACATGAGGAACAATGTCGCCTTTAATACAGGAATCGGCATCTTTGTCAGGATTAGTTCAGAAATGCAGGCATTGGAATCAACAACAGCCAAAGGTACACCGTGGTAGACGATGTCATACTTCAAATGTACACCGCTAGAACGAGCTGATCACTTGGTAATCCCAGCAAACACATTACAAAGACGCCAGTGCCTCAGAAAATACATATTTTGTTGTGATCATATATATTAGGAGCGGAGATAGAGGATATGATAGAATGTGTAGTTCAAGTTGTGGATTTTGGCAAAAGTGGGGTGTTTTATTGTGCATGTAGGCACCCACATCGCTGAGAAGGATAATACTTCGGCGGCCTTTGGTAAGCAGAGGAGACTAGTCAACACAGTAAAAGTCGCGCGGATTGGACTCAGAGTGTTACTGGGTATGTTATCGATATTGGAAGACAGATGTAGTGACTACAAGAACTTTAAAAGGATGGCGAGCAACAGACTAGTAGAACATGTATATATAGAGGAGAGAGTTGGTTTCGTTCTAATGGAGGTCAGAAGGAAGGCCAGTTCATGAGTATCAAGATACTTTTATTTGACAACGTCATCAATATTGGTCACCATGTATATATCAACAGTCCCACAGCAAGAACAGCCGTTTATGACGTAAATATTCGCCGAATGTGCAGGTGTAACTTGTAAGAATGTTACATAGGCGTGGTGCATGTTATGGCATTATAATATTAATTCATGCATGCAAATAATGTGGATCTATGCTTCTAAATATATGGAAATATAAAAAAGCAATAAATCATCAAAACAGAGAACTTGGCGACGTCAAGGCACGGTATTTCCTCGCTTTCTCTCGTTTTTCTCTCGTCTCTTTTTCTATCTCTCTTTCTCACTCTCTCTCTCACCATGTTTAAGATCTGGAGCTATGCTTCGGTCTCCAGAAATGTTATGAGTTGTTTTAACATATTTTTTTCGTCTTGTGGCAGGGGAATTCATTAAGTTTGAGCTCACCTATACATGGAATGCAAACTTATGTAAAACATTTACAAATGCATTATCATGTGTCTTAGTAATAAGAACAATATTGTTCTTTCTGTTTTGCTTTAATTACTTTAAACAAAGGTCGAATGTATTTATTATCTTGCTGCCCACCTACCAGACAGAGAGCGTGGCAGTGACAGTGTGAATCATCCAATCATACCAACATACAGATACTTTATTTATTTTCATAGTAAGACATTTGGCATATTTGTGTAGGCAGATGGGTTAATTTTCTGGCCAAAACACTACACCACTCTGCAAGGACACGAGCGCCTACTTTGTGAAACGCCTATCAAGATACCATTATCCCTCTAACAGCAATGCATCGTTATATTGCTAGTGTGACACAAATTAGCACTACAATCAGTCATCTGAAGGCGTTTGGCACCTCTCGTTGAGTGCAGTTATCGATATCTGGCCAAGAACTTCCACCACCACGCATCACTCCAGAACCACATATACGAGCAAGCCAAAGGCACTACTTCAAAAACAGTCTCTGTTGGGATATTGCATATCGGTAAATGAGATTAAGAAGAACAGGACGAACACGAGCGTTGTTGTGTTTGCGTTACTATTGTTATTATCATAATAGTCGCGTGGTTGGTCGAGCATTGGTGACGCGGCTTTGCGCGTAACTACGGAAATGACGTCACTCTCGCCGAGTGACATTTCAAAACTCATCTTTCTGTTCAAATGCAACAGATCACGGCACATATTTATGGATTAACAAATGGACGTTGCAGCGAGCAGCAAAGGTTGACATGGAACGAACAGTAATACTATCGACGCCGTAAGATGACCTGCTAATCAAGTTTTATATATGCAAGAAACACTCAATAGATGTTACAACATTATTGCATTTACTGATATTGCATGGCAACATATGTGAACAGTATGGATTATATCATAATATGCACGAAACCACGTGGGTATAAAAAAAAACCACAGTCACTGAAATAAAGCTCCGTAGAGGGCAAACGTTTCCTGCTGTTTAATTCAATTCGCAATGCAACCGCTTGGAGCATTCAGACAAAATGCGGTGTTGGTTTAACACATTCTGTAAGGTAATTACTTCAGCTTGGACTGTTTATTAGAATAATTATATCAGTTTGGACCGTTCCGTGTAAAGTATAGCAAAGTAAAACTAAGGGTAAATTCCTATATTGCGAAGTATCCTGTCCATAGGTCTGCTCAAGGCGCTTTACATTTTACTCCCTAGCAGACCTGTTCCATCAAATGCAATTCCCACTTCTCTAGGAAGCATTCAGCGACGCTGCCATTAACGCACGAAGACTATACATACTCAAATATCCAACACTGTCTACCGCCAGGTACTTATTCATACATATGAGTGAAATGAAGCAATGTTGATTGAAGAAACCTGTGCAAGGTTCGACACAGCAGCACACAGTTCGAACCCGGGTTCTCTGGATTGAGATTTCAATTCGCCAGCTACTGCGTCACTGTGCTCCACACATTGGGAGCAGAATTTTAGTGTGGAGCGCTCAGTGGGAGCGCAGTGTCATTTTTGAGCGTTCAGTGGGATCGCGAGGTCAATTAGGAGCGTTCAGTGAAAGTACACTGCCAGTTTAAAGCGTTCAGTGGCAGCACGATATCAGTTTAGAGCGGTCAATGGGAGCACGTAGTGTTTATTAGAACTCATTAAATTGTCATTAGCCTTGGATACCACAACACTCGTCGAAGCCGCTAAAGATCCTGGATTATCATAGTAAGTATTTTATTATTTTTGATAGCCATAAAAACTGAATAACGAAGATGTGTTGTATTACTTGAGTCACACGTTAAACAGTTTCTTAGTAATGCCATCAAATGTGTATCACATAGTGTGAAACTGTCAAAACATTCGTTGTTTGTAAGGCTATCTCAATGTCAACATCAGGGTCTCTGTACGACTGTGATCTTTCTTGAAATGCACGGCGCCGACTACGTTTCCTATATATTTCCGGGTGATGTAGGCGGCAACGTTTTTTCACCCGGTGAGCGCGAGTGTGATGACTGATGCAAATAAATAGAAGAAGTTAATTGTTTGCGTAAGACATTTTGCTATCCACGACGCTCTGCATACAGTAAACAGAGTAGTTTCGTCTCATTGCCACGAAAACAAACAAACAGACAGACAGACAGACAGACAGACAGACAGACAGACAGACATACAGACAGACAGAGAGACATACATACATACAGACAGACAGACAGACAGACAGACAGACAGACAGACAGACAGACAGACAGACAGACATACATACAGACAGACAGACAGACAGACAGACAGACAGACAGACATACATACAGACAGAGAGACAGACAGACAGACAGACTGACAGACAGACAGACAGACAGACAGACAGACAGACAGACAGACATACAGAGTTGTTTATTCATTAAATTGTATAATATAGTATAATAATAATTATAGTAATAATGTACATATAACAGTCCGAGCTCAGTGGCGCACCAAAACCAAAGGATTAAGCATTCCCGTACTCTCGTACTGTGCTAGGCGAAAGTCGTCAACAAATGGATGGATGTGCTAGGAAGCTAGGGAGGATAGGCGATATTGAAAAGATAGGTTTTGAGGTGACGACGAAATATAACAATATTTTCTGCTGCTTTAACATTAATGGGAAGCGAATTCCATATAGTTGGCCTGGCAACTGGAAAAGCTCGAGTTCCAGCCTTTGTCTTAACTCTAGGAACAGATAGTAACTTCGAACTAGACGACCGAAGTTGTGTGGCATGTGTATCTGGTGTGAGTATTGAGTGTAAATATTTAGGTTGTTTGGATGAAAGGGCTTGGTAGGTGATTGTGCAGATCTTTAACATCATGCGATATCGCACGGGGAGCCAATGCAGTGATTCTAGAAGTGACACTGAGCGGGAGAATCGAGGAGATTGTGTAACTACCCTTGCTAAACAATTGTGGACACGTTGTAGTTTTGCAATATCCTTGCTAGCAATATTATGAAGGAGGGAATTGCAATAATCTAATATGCTGCTAATAAGAGCTGTTGCGATAGTCTTAGCGACAGAAAGCGACATATGTCGGCGAATGCGGCGAAGATCACGGATATGGTACAAACAGCAACGGCACGTTTGTGATATGTGTTGTCTGAAATTGAAGTCGCAATCAAAGGTCACTCCTAGATTCCGTACTGATGCTGCTGGTGTGATATTTTGACTCAGGATACTAAGTTAAGATTATAAATCTTTTGGCAGAGAAGCCTTCTTGAGAACAGGATTTACATGTGCATGTTTAAAATCATCTAGAAATTTACAAGAACTCAGTGATAAATGTATGACATTTGTTATTGTACCAAGTAAAGAGTCAAGACATGCTTTTTGTAGTATGGTTGCTAATGGATCGACATCGCATGACTTATTTGGGGAGGACATTATTATTTTCCTCACTTCATCAACTGTGGCTGGCTCAAACAATACAAGTGGAAAATTTATTTGTGGGGAGTCCACATTTACAGTACTTAAAGTGTGAAATGGAAAAGCAGAACGTATAAGACTTTTTTTATCTTTGAAATGACTAGAAACGAGTCACACACAGATTTGACTGACACATGACTAGATAGAGACTGAGGCGGCCTTCTTTGTAAAATATGATTTATGCAGTTCCATGGCTGACGTGGGTTATCAGAGTTACTCGAGACCATATTTGTGTAATAATTTGATTTAGCTTTGGCCATTTGTCTGTTGCATTAGTGACACTGTTTAGAATATCGTGATCTGTCCAAAGGCGAGCGTGATTCAAGATAGCGACGGCGCTTTTTTTATTGTAAAATGTCAGGAGTCATCCATGGAGCGTGTGGCTTTTGGGACACAGATTTATATCTCACGGGTGCATGTTTATTAAGTAAATCTTTGAGTACTTGACAGTACTGTCGACACATATCTGACAGATGTTCTTTGGGGGTTACTGATGAGGTCGGACTTAAGGATGTCCCTCATTAATGCAGCAATGTCAATCTTATGGATCGGTCAGTAAAACACGTTGTGTTTGGACTCTAGGAACTTTGAGATCAACAACGACAGTGTGGTGGTTTGATAAACCATCTGATGCAGTAGGTGAATGATTTGTTACAATCTGAACGAGTGATTAAGAGATCGAGCCAGTGGCCATGTATGTGTGTTGAGAAGGTAACGTGTTGTTTCATGTCATAGGATGCCAGAATGTCATTAAATGTACTTGTTGTTGATGAAGGTGAGTCCAGGTGAAGATTAAAATCACAGAGTATGTAAAATTCTTAATAAATAGTTGCCAGATTTTCAAGTAGATCCTGGAATTCTTCAAAGAAATGGGTTGGGTCTCCTGGAGGGCGATAAATCACACAAAATAGGTAAAGACAGATGAATCGGAAATTTCGGCTCAGATGGCCTCAAAGCTGGAGTAATCAGGGTTTTAATGCAAATTAACTTTGAACTGTTTTTAGATGAGAAATCCAACACCACCACCTTGCCCATGATGGAAGGTGAAACTGGAAGGAGAAATGTCAGCAATGCATGCAGCTGTGTTATGTTGTCTGAGCCAGGTCTCAGTGATAGCAAGGATGTCTATAGACTTGAAAGTTAATAAATCGGTAAGCGAAGCTGTTTTGTCTCGAATAGATCGCACGTTAGTGGTGGCGACTCGAATGTTGCGCCTGATAGCAGGTCCAGGATTTAGAACTACATCTCCTGCTAGTAGTAAGATAATTGCCAATTTAAATGTTGGCTTAGAGCGGGGGATTGACAGTAACTTTCTATTAAGCAAAGATTATGACATGACAAACTGTGTACATGTGACAAGGAATCTTGTGTTCTCATGTACTGAGAAACTGTTGAAATGACAGCTGACCGTTGGGGCTATGTGGCATGCACAGCATAAAAGCACGACCTCTCGAAGCAACAGAACAGGATAAAAATAAAACACACAATAAAAATGCTGGTGACATTGTCTTGGTGACAGGGTACATTCCGCAAAATGGTGAAGTATAAAATAATGTCTCATAAAAATAATTGAAAATAATAAAATATTCTAAAACGGTATAATTGTACTAAAAATAATGTAAATTTCGAGATTATAAAAACTGGGTTGGCGATAATCAATGACAATATTACAGGTCGTATGATTGTCCACGCTCAACAGGCCTGTGTAAAGTGACACTCCCAGGGCGATTTTGGGTATAAACGAACGTCTTGTTGAAAAGACCTGTTAGTATATAGTTCATAAGAGGACTGCCCCTGCCTTAATATGTTGTGTAGGTAAGCCTGCTGGCGCAAAAATCAAATCGACCTGTATTATCGTCCAGTACAAGATTTAACAGCGTTCGTGGTGACAATTTATAAAATGATTGTTTATGCAAACAGTGCAATACGTTGACACTAATTCTACACTAGTGTCACAGACAAAATTAAACGTTAGATTACAACAATGATTTTGAATCACGCAGTGAGAAAATAAACAAGTACCACCTTACGCCACCTAGCGACCAACCAAACTACCAGTAACCATTCTACGTTACACTTGTTCATTCAGCTGTATTAATGAGTACCTGGCTACACACCGTTGTGATTATTTGTGTCTTCGATCAGTAATTGTAGCTGAAAGATTGCGGGAGAAGTCGAGATGGTGTTCGATTGAACAGCTCTGCCAGGGAGTAAACTGTACGATTGAACAGATCTGCCAGGGAATAAACTGTAAAAAGCTTCTTCGAGCAACCTGGACCGGGTACCGCGCTATATGAAAACATACCTTTTTAGCGAAAGGGCGGTGGGTATCGTTCTATTATTGGGGATTACATGGAAGTTTTAATAGTTATTCCCCTGACTTAGAGGGGCCATGGAAGCAAAAAAAGGTTAAGAATTGCTGAATGTTCTTGGTCAAAGTCACAGATAATGATAGGCACAACACAGATTCTGGCGAAATGGTTGTACCTTAGTAAATATTTCATCCACACCGCGTTTTTCTTTCACAAAAGTAACATTTTTCATCAAGGGCACACAAATATCTCAGAAAAGCGTGTTATGTCTCATTAACTTTCTTAGTGTGTAATATCGGTCAGTGTATATGCCGTATTTTCCATTTTCATTTTGAAATTGGTGAACAAAGGAAAAGACGGCGTATACATGGACCAATATCTCCACACAAGAAATTACACATCGTTTATAGCCAATACATATTTGTCGAAGGGATGACCATGTAAGAAGTGGACCAAACTGTGCGTACGTGTTTGCGTGTGGGGGTTGGCGTGCGTGTGTTAGTGAGTCCAAATGTGCGAGCGTGCACAAACCCCTTGTTCTCCTATACAATACAATACATTATTATTTATGCATACAGTGTTACTGATACAATCGACTATCCATCCAATCAACCAATCAATCAATCAATCAATTGTCATACATTATCAGTGGTAGGATAAATCTAACAGTTTCACATCGAGTATTCTATTTGTTGGTGTATCAACACATTCGGCTAAGTCGATACGGAAAGTTATGACTATGTCCTGATCTAAGTCATGAAATGAAACCGAGACTGGATCGCACCGGTGGATTATCATATGGTTATATGTTGAGGTGGAAGGAATGTATTTTATGAAAGTAAATCATTTTCGCCTATTAACGTGCTTTAAATAATAACTGATCGGCTTGTAGCTCGCACTTCATTCGCCAGGTGGCAGCGGCAGTTGTAATAATGTCAATAGCCAAGGGATGGTCTCCCAAAGTCAAAGACACTTTATGTCTTTGGCAATTTTTCATACTACTATCAACCAATAAATGGAGCGATACGCAACTTTTTTTCCGATCAAACATTGATATTAACGTCATTACTTTAGTTAATACTGACATGGGTATTAGGTAAGTATGCAACTGCATAGTAGTGCAAACTAAAATCGATAGTATGCTTACTACAGTAATTTATTCTACTCTCAAATCACGGCTCAATGGGTACACCTATTACTAACAGGATTTTTGGTGCTTGGTTATAAACCGTTCTTACAACAACCACATAACAACAGTTACGAAAGTTAGTATGAAAGACGCCGCGACGATTTCATTCATTCAAAATGAACAAGTGCTGCGTGAACCGTATTTAGAACACGCGACACCCGGTTCATCCAAGCATGACACGCGGAGTGACCTCCCCGGGCATAATATAATAGGAACGAGTAGTCACAATAACAACGTACGTACGCTGGCACAGCAACAGTAGCGAAATACGTGAAGCGTTTGACCCGAATACAAGCCAGCATTGGCCAATATGCATACAACGGATCAGTTGAATGACTGGACCGAGTAGGACGGCAGTCAGGTTGCATACCTTGAGCGTAGACCAAAGAGCGACAAGACACCGAGGCGACAAAATCCCCTGTACATTTCATTAGTAGGGACAGGCCGTCAGCAACATGGCGACAGCAGACAGGATGGTATCGATGAACATCGAGGTAGGAGTGGACCTTTGACTTATGTGTATATGGCACGTTTTGCCTGACATTGTTACGATCTACAACTCCAAAGAAGCAGCAAGCAATCAATGGCAGATATATTTTCCAACCACCATTCGCAGTTAGTTTCTAACATTTCGCACACCTTGTCGTAAATCGCTGACATTATTCCAAACATAAGGGTCCCGACGTAGGTATATTGAAATATCTTTAAAAACTGACGTTCACCGTTCTCAGAGAAAACGTTGAAACGAAACCAGCGCTATTTGGGGGAATTCCCAGATTGCGAAGTCATAAACTACGTGTGTATTACTGCGTTTGATCGAGGAAGTAACATATTTGCATTGCCTTTATAGTCTGCGTAGTTCTCGTCATGTTCGCTAGGGATCGTGTCCCTTAGATTGATTCCTGTGCTAACACCAATCATTTGTGTGTCTAAGTCATTTTTCTTAGTTTCGTTGTCAAACAAACCCGTTTCTCCTAATCACTACCCCTATTTCAACAGTTGAACTGACTTCATACGTGCGTACACGCGTACACGCGTACACACGTGTACACTACACATGTACATGCGTACACACGTACACGCGTACACGCGTACATGCGTACACGCGTACACGCGTACATACGTACGTACGTACATACACAAACAAACGTACATACATACATACATACATACATACATACATACATACATACATACATACATAAATACACACATACATACATGCACACATACATACGTACGTACGTACGTACATACATACATACATACATACATACATACATACATACATACATACATACATACATACATACATACATACATACATACATACATACATACATACATATATACATAGATACATACATACATACATACATACATACATACATACATACATACATACATACATACATGCATGCATACAAACATACACACACGCGCGCGCGCGCGCGCACACACACACACACACTGCATATGTTCCATTCCATACACTGTCACTAGTGCCTAGAAAGAATCATCGTTTCAGTGGCAACTCCGGGAAAGTTTGCTATGAACACTAAGTGTCCTGTTCACTGTAGTGTGCGTTCGCTATAGTTTATCATACTTTCAGTTGTGTTTTAGTGTATTAATCGGCAATGTGTTTGTTTTGCCATAGCCGCCGCCTCCGTTCAATGCAACGTTCAGACAACTTCGGGTTGCCACCGAACAATCCTCCAGCCCCACTGAAGTCTTCAAAGGGTTGCTGTGGCAAATGTTGAGTGGTAAGAACAGTCATAGGTCTCTGTACTTATAGCAGTTTAAGTATGACTTTTCCAATCTTAGTAATGATAGTTAACATAATTTGACCAATGCATTGTACCACTTAAACTATTGTTATAAACAAACTATTTTATAAAATAAATAATTATAAAATATTAGTATTGCTATTACTCATACATATACATTTACATTGTAATTATGTATTAGTATGATTGTTATGTAGTTATTGTACTTTAATAAGTGTTATGTTATAAAACATCAGCTATGGTCTTTGGTGATGATATGTGTTTACGCAATTTCGATGCTAAACGTATTCAGCATAAATATTGGTGATTACTGATGCTGGGGGGATTAATTGGGCTTAAACATACCGATAGTAATGATCCCTTCTTACTCCTCTTGATTGGTGTAATATGCGGGGGGCGCTGATTTATAAATAAAAAAATTAAATGTATTAAATTATATTAACCATGTCACTAACCACGAATCATGGTATAGAATTGCGACTGAAGAATAGAGACGTCAGAAGGAGCTGATTGATACACGATACACTATGCAGTTATATTAATATAATATCATTAACGTAATTTCGGGTATGTTCTATATAGGTAATTCAAGATTAATAATTATTAAATTTTGTTTTATTAGGTTTGCTCTCTGTCAAGATGTGTGTTTGTCTTTCATTCCAGTTCGATGTCTCGTCTTCCTTGCGTGGATGCTATTATTGCCTATTTCAATGATTGTCGTGGGTATGTTTTCATTGTTTATTGTTTTATATGGTCGACCTACTTGTGGAACAAATATGTATTTGTGATAATACACATGAGGTTATAAGCCAGAACTTTAAGTGTATGTGTGTTGTTGAAAGGCTGAATGGCGTGGAATTAATTTGGAGATTTGATAGATAAAATCGACAATTCTCAAGCTTCTACATTAATGTCCATATGTTATGAACCATGGTGCTTCTCCCATTCACACGTAGTATCCAGTTTGTTATACTAATATGGTGTATTGTACGAATTTTATTTATGACTTGTGTGTGACCACCCGTTAAGCAATTTCATAAACAAATAGTTTTAGTGAAATGGGGAAAGGATGCAAAACAGTTATTTCATACGGAAATCTGTGCATACTGCAATGCTGTCACGTATTTGCTATCTCCATGGATGTAGCCCAACATTCTGGTGCAACAAGAACCTTGAATTAGGATGCGTGTGGTTTTTAGCCAGAACTTTGAGTGATTTTTGGTTTAAAACCTAAATGCGTTGGATTGCGTTTTGAGATGTTGTAGATAAAATGCCACAACATTCACAATTCTGAAGATTTGACAATAGTTTTCATACGTCTGTAAAGTATGACACTTCAGTCATAGAATGTCCATTTTATACTCCTGAAATGTATAATAAATATTTTATAATGGTTTGTGTGTTGCCCCCCTTTTAGCAATTTCATAGAAAAGGTATAGCGATATAAGAGTGATTTGTCACAGAAGACTACCAGTGCTGGTATGCTGTCACCTATTTTCCATATCAAGGCATGTGGGCCTAGCTAAAAACCATATGAGTATTAAGTCCTTAAAAATGTACCTGTGACCCAAATTTTTTTCCGGGCTCATGACTTAATTGACCTTTATATCAGTTCAATTCGCCTCTACCCAAAGTATCCTGTGAAAAATGCGTTCATCGGCATTCAGTGTGACCACTGTGGGGTCAACGTGAGTTTTATATTCTGTAGGTAACAAATAAATACTTGGCAAAAATCGGCAGTCTAATCGCAAAACAAACAATCAATTTTTGCTATACATTCCTCTGTATACGTTAATATTTTTTTAGAAAATTATCCCCACAATTCTATGCTCGCCCACGCGCAGTCGCAAAAATTGGTGATCTCCGAAAAGTCAATGCATCTACTCAAAGTTCTGTACATTGTTTGCATTAAAATATTTGTTTAATAACAAACTACTTAACACAATGCTTCAATGTGCATTTGTGTAAAACTAAGACTCGCGTAGATACTCCTACTTATATATTTTTTTAAATGCGGTTCCAGCATTGACTTTTGCAACAACAAACAAACATTCCGCGTACACAAACAAATTGTTATATATGTCAACAAAATATGCAATATGTGGATGAATACAAAGACCTAGCATACATACAGGTATTTGGCTTTTGGCGGGAACTTCTGATGGTGAATTGTTTTGAATTTGGTGTAGCAAACTTGCGAGAATATAAGAATATTTGATCAAGACAAGTGACATTATTGAGCGTATATCATGCATAACGTAGTTGTAGATACATGTTAAGGAAACGTTTTTGTTAAAAGCTAGCTAGTGGAAATAATCTAAAATAGTCAGGGTCAGTGGGGATAGATCAACAGGTGGGCAGACTGTATAGAGCGAGGAGAGACGCGACAACGATACACGAGGGGAAGAGGTAGATACCACAGAGGCAATGGGTAAAACTGTGAAACAGAAGACATATGGAAGAAGACATAGTGTTCAGCAAAAGACAGAAAACGGGACAGGCGTGAAGATGACAGGGGAGAAAATGACCGTAGAGAAGAAGGTAGGAGGGGAAAATGACGGGAGATGAGAGAAGAAAATGTGAAGGGAGGAAAGATGAAGGGACGAAAGGAAGTGAGAGTAAATGTGCTAGAAGAGAAAATGACATGAGGAAAGGAGACAAGAGAAAAAGCGACAGGATAAATTGGAACGAAAGAGAACGTGACAGGAGTGATGACGTCAGGGAAAAAATACAACAACCAGACAGATGCAAACAGGAGAAGGAGCTACTCTGAGGCAGTGATTGAGGGGGCAATGATAAAAAGAGGGTGTTCATGGGCGACTCTATTCTGAGAAAGACAGATAAGATATTAAACGAAGGGGAGGACGTCGTTTTTTTGCCGGGGGCTAGGATAGAGCATATGACTGAAAGGGTAGAGAAGGTATTGGGGCATGGCAAGGGAGGGTTTATACTAGTACACGTATGGACAACTAATGCAGACAGGGAGGGCATAACTGGGAAAGTACAGAAATACAAACAGTTAATGATGAAGCTAAAGAAGACAAGAGTTGAAGAGATTATTCTCTCAGGAATTGTGCCAGTAATGGGAGGAAGCGCGGCAACACATAGAAACTGCTCGAAGATGGCTATCAACGCATTAGTTGAGCAGATGTGTGAAGAAGAGGGGGTGGGATTCAAAGATTTATGAGGGTTTATGAGGTAACTCTCAGACGGGCATTATTCCAGACAAACTTAAAATATCAAAAGTTATACCACTGTATAAAAATGAAAACTCTGAAATGTAAAAAAAATACAGACCAATTTCAATCCTCCCATGTTTCTCAAAAGTACTTGACCGCCTAATGTACAATATACTTTACAGCTGTTTAACCAAAAATACTATACTATCTAAAAAACAATATTTATTCAGGAACAAATATTCTATATATATGGCACTAATTGATTTCGTCGATAAAATATCAGGTAATATTGAAGACAAAAAATACATTATAGGTATTTTCCTAGACCTTCGACACGATAGACCATAATATCTATAAATGTTATGGTATAAGAGGTACTGCCTGCAACTGGTTCAAAAGCAATCTACAGAATAGAAAACAGTACTTGTCATTCAACAAAACTGAATCGGAATATAAGGAAATTTCTTGCGGAGTTCCGCAAGGATCAATATTAGGTACATTACTCTTCATTCTGTATATATAAATATTATTGAACATGTATCAGATATCCCAAAGCCTATACTTTTTGCAGATAACACAAGTCTCTTCCACGCACACACATGCTTTGACACTCTTATTGAAGAAGTAAATGTACAATTACAAACAAATTCTAAATTCAAATAAGCTTTCGCTAAACATCGACAAAAATAATGTCATTATATTCACACCAAACGGGAAGAAATACAACATTGACAAAGCAAACTGGAAGCAAAATAAAACATGTTAAATGCACAATATGTATAGGACTAACTATAGATGAACACCTTAATTGAAAGATACATATTGACAATCTGTCAACAAAAATAGCACGAAATGTAGGAATGCTAAACAAACTAAAACACTTTCTTCCTATCTACATTATGACAATTATTTACTCCTCACTAATCTCATCACATTTGCAGTATTGTTCTCTATTATGGGCAAATACATATCGCACAAACGTAAGCAAATTAAAAATACTACAAAAGAAAGCTATACGGATAACCACACTATCACACCATATTGCAAACTCAGATCCACTATTCTCAAAGTAAAAAACATTAAAATTGGAAGATTTATACACACATCAGTTAGGTATTTTTGCATAAAGCAATGAATAAACAACTCCCAGACAGCATGTTTTCAATGTTTCTACGAACTGATAACATTCATGACCATAACCTAAGAAACCAAAGTGCATATTACATCCAACTAATAAAAGCAAACACTATGAAGTTTACAATACATTATTCAGTGTAAATTTTATGGAATGCCCTACCTCATATTCTGCAGCACCTTGTATCCGTAAATCAATTTAAAAAGAAACTACAATACCTATTACTGTCTAAATATTTTTGAACTCTTGAAATATCTTATGTATATTCTGCTCATAACCTACCATAATCTTTCATGGTATTATAAGTGATTGTGTTTTTTATTCAATGTATTAGTGATATATAACTTTTAATCTAGTCAAAAAACTACGCCATGTCCCAATATGTAACTTTGTTTATTTATTTATTTAGCAGACAACTAATTTCGTTTATAAAAAACACATATTCATGTATATATTATTCACCTTGTTCCAGTGGAATGAACTGTTTTAATGTTACGTTGTAATCTCCTGGTATAAGGAATATGATTGATATAATGTTGGTTGTCCCGGTGGTCCTCCACATAAGCCTCTTGGTGTTTCCAGAGGTTCTCCTCGGTTGCAGTATTGTTTTTTGTAATCCATTGTAAATATATTCACAAATGTGTATTATGACGGAAATAAAGTTATATTCTATTCTATATTATATTCTAAAAAATCGAAGTCCAAACATAAGCATTGAAATGAAAGAAAAAGTACAAAAAGCTATGAGGGAAGAGAGCAAACGGGACTGTTTAATTATGGGGGATTTTAACCATGGGCATATACAATGGAAATCTCTACAGAGTATGGGTAGTGAGAACAGCAAGTTTTAAATTTTAGAACAAGATAGTTTCCTTTCTCAACATGTGCTAGAACCAACCATGGGTGAGAATGTGTTAGTCATAGTTTTTTCCTCACAGAATGAATTAGTGTCAAGATATGTGAGCCACTGGAGAGTAATGATCACCACCAGATACATTTTACAATCAAAGTAAAATCAGAAAGAAATAGTAAAAAGCAGTACAGGAGAAATTTCCACAAAGGAAGATATAAGGACATGAGGAAATATTTAGCAAAAAATATAGATTGGAATAACAAACTAAAGAATTAGACAGAAACAGAATGCTGGAATATCTTAAAGAGTGAAATTGAGTGTATCGTCGATAAATTTGTTCCCTCGAAAAAACAAGGAAACGATCCAGAAAAGAATCACTTATCGAAAGAAGCCATTAGAACAAATTAAGTACGAATAAATGATGTGGAAGTCATATAGACGTAATGGAAATGATGAAGACTACATTGCAGCTAAACCAAGCTACAGCTGCAATTAGAAATTCAAAGAGAAGCTATGAACAAAAATTAGCTTGTAATATAAAAGCTGACAGCATAAATGTGTATGCATATGTTCGAATCAAACAGAAAGTTCAGGATATGGTCGGTCCTCTACAAGATAGTGCTGGAAATATAATATCAGAGGGATTCTTAATGGCAGAGTATGTTAGTTCGGTGTTTACCAGAGAAGATATTAGTTCACTGCCATTACCATAGACTAAGTTCAAGGGGGCAGAATCAGACTATTTAGGACAGTTAATTGTAACCCCGGAAATGGTAGCTAATAAAATAAGGGCTATGAAGTATAATAAATCACCTGGAGTGGATTGGATTCTGCCCAAACTGTTATTGGAAATTGTAGAACAAATTAGCATACCGCTTGCAACAGTTTTCAATTTAGAAGAGGGAGTGGTTCCTTTATAATGGGAAGGAGCAAACATTATACCGGTTCGGCCGCCAGTGGAGGTTTTTGTGCCCCCATAGACTAAACTCGCTGGATCCGCCCATGGATAGTTGAAAACCTAACATTCAGATCGGGTTGAAACTTCACCACATTATACATACGGTCTACATAAGTCGAATTAAACAATGCAACTGCGATATGAATGATTGCACCTGTATAATCGATATTTATATTATTAGTGCATCTCACAGCATTTCTCACAACAGCTTAATCAACGGTCAGGTTCAACATAGTTCAACAGAGAAGAGTACCAGGATCCGCTGCACAATATACAATGTTGTTATCTTTGACCCGTTTAATGGTGAAATTAAATAAAGGAACACTGCAAAATACTCTCGACTTCTGGGAGCACTCTTGCATGCATGGTTCATACGAGTAAGTGCACCAACCTATGGACTAATGGGAGAAACGTGCTTCAGACACAGAAACCGGTATGCACAAAGTAAAGCAGAGACACCATTTTCGATATTAAAACAATTCTTGGAAAGGCTTTTTATGTGTCATTGCACTGAACAGTACACCAGTACGGATCAATCACAGAGAGAATCCGAACATGAGGTTGTATTGCATGTTTACTAAACGTATACACGCAGACTGACAGGATGACGGGATCATTTTTATCATGGGCGATTTCCATGCGGAATCTGATAAAACAATATTTGATATAAGGCTATTTTATATATATATATATATAGTATGACTGTTAGGAGAGGCCATCACAATAAAAGTTGTCCCTCATGGTCAACATGCATTTAAGTAAATTCCGAAATATGTCATACGATAAATAATAAACATAATAACAACACACACACGCGCACACTCACACGCACACTCACACGCACACACACACGCACACATGTATGTTGTTATTATGTTTGGTATTTGCCGTATGGAATTAATTTAAATGCCTGTTGTCCATGAGGGAAACTTTGTCCTGTGATTAGTCACATGTTTAAGGTAATAATCATCCTATTTCAATTAGTCTTCGGTCAAATTATTGTGGCTCATATTTGCAATTAAAAGTTTGACGCGAGTTTAGACAAAGACGCATTTAGTAGTTTATTTTGTTTCACTGATGGTTATATTTCAAGATATTTTAAGGAAGTTTTCAATCTTGATTTGTTAGCTTCACGTACGCAACCTATTTAAATGAATGCTAATTCTGATCTTACTATGTTGGTTAGTAGTAAGAAGGGTTTCGCGAACACCGGTCATGACCCCAGATCAAAGGCTTTTTCGCTTTTTATAAGTATAATTCCTACGTTTTCTAGCACCCTTGCTGTTTTCGATTCTGTCAACACCTTAGTGATTGATGGGTTTCCTTAGAAAGAGTGTGTCGACATCTAGTGACTAATCAGGAACTAATTAGATAAATAATTAGGGTAATTAAGTACTAATTAGCAATAAGTGAGTAGAGCATTCACTAGAGGTGAGCACTAGCAATAAGCTAAAAATAGTAATTAGTCATTTAGTGACTAATTAGGGTAATTAAGTACTAATTAGCAATAAGTTAGTAGCGCATTCACTAGAGGTCAGCACTAGCAATAAGCTAAAAATAGTAATTAGTCATTTAGTGACTAGAAGGTTCTAGGAGGTTCTAGAAGCTTCTAGAAGCTTCTAGGCTGTAACGCTGTGCAGCGGCGTGCCTGGTGGATCAGCGAGGTTAATCGGACGCATTAGTTTGCGCGTCGTTGTGCCTGGGGACTGGAGATCAGCGAGGTTAATCGGGTGGCCTAGTTTTCACGACTCACTGCCGAATGGGGTATCGTATGTCGGCGTGCGCTGTCAGAGTTTACGCAGTGTATGAGCGTTGAGCGGCGTTTGTAGGAAGGCCGGAAAAATGTTTATTTCGGCTGTCAGTTGGCCGTGCGCCAGTATGCGCGGCGTTATAGGCAGGCGTTCGGTAACAGCTGATGTTTGGTAACAGCTGATACGCGTGCATTGGCGTTGGATATCGTTATAGCAGCTGGGGTCCGGAGCTGTCAGAATAAGCTGGCTGTGGCGTTAGTTGGAATATAGATACGCGTGCATTAGGTTTGTGGCTTTACAGCCGCTGGGGTTCGGTGTATTGGCTGTCAGAATAAGCTGGCTGTGTGCAGCGACGAATGTGTGCGTTAGTTGGAATATAGGCAGCAGTGCATTTGTTGGAATGGTCTGATGCGTGCATGATTTGGAATGCTGGTGGCGCGCATTATGCGAAAAGAAAAACAGAAACAACAACAAACGGTAATATATAAATTTTATTGTTATGAAGATGGGGGCGGTGGATAGCGTTGATGGGGGTGATGATCGGGTGGTGGTGGTGGCCCAAATCCGTGGCGACCGGGTGGTTGTGGTGGATAGTTTAAATGAACGGAAAGGTGGGCTGGTATGGGTGGAGCGAATGATGGGGCGAGTACACGAGGCGTTGGAAATATTGATGCAAATGAAAATGGTTGGGTGAAAGTGTCTTCTTCTTGTTCGGGGGTGATTGGTTGGGGGTTGTCTGCAGATGTGGTGTTGAAATTGAGAAATAATAAGAGTTCATCGTCGGTGTCGCTGTCGCTGTTTTGTGTTTCGGTGGTGCGTGAAGGTGGGTCGAAGATGATTTGACGATGTGCTGGTTCGACGAAGTGCACAACAACGCCCCGGCCGATGGTGTACGTCCGATGAATGAGTTCGGGTGATATCACATAGAGGTGCGTTCTGTGGGGAGAAGGAAAGTGTTATTAATTGTCGGTAGTGTGACGACGGAGTAGGTCAAGTAAATCGGTAGGGCGCAAATGACATTGTATTCTCGACGGCTGAATAAATCCATTCCGGTGAGAGGGGCGCGCAAGGGTTTGCCCCCGCCCCATAAGGAGTCGATCAACTAGTTCCGGGGCGACGACGTATAGGTGCGTTCTGTGGGAAAAGGAAAGTGTTATTAATTGTCGGTAGTGTGATGACGGCGCCGACCAAAGTACAATGTACCCACAGGCCTATCGGCGCGCGGGGTTCGGTCGACTAAAATCATATCGGTAGGGCGTAAATGAATTCTCGACGGCTGAATAAATCCAATCCGGTGAGAGGGGCGCGCAAGGGTTTGCCCCCGCCCTATATGGAGTGTATCAAAGCCGGCGATGTTTCGTCTGCAAGTATGAAAAGTATTAAAGTAATGGTGCGTCTGTTTTAGTGGGGGCCTGAACAAAAAAAGCAGTATTAATTAAGTATGTAACGGGGCGTTTGTAAATAGCCTTTTAGTGGGGGGCGCACGTTAACCTGGAAAAGCAGTGTTCATCAAAGTCCGTAATAGGGTGTCTGTAAATAAAGGTAGATTAAAAAAAAAAAAAGCGGTCTGTAAATTGGAAGCGTTATTTAGTTAGTATCGTTGAAAGTACCTTTCTCCGGGGCGTTGGGGTCGGGGTCGGGGAGGCGGCGGCGCACTATACACGGCGGCTTGGGGAGTCGGCGGCGGCGCACTATTTTCGGCGGCTTGGGGAGGCGGCGCACTGTAAATAAAAACAAAAAAATTAGTTAGTTAGTGAACGTTGTAAAAGAAAGCAGTAATGTGAGGAAAGCAATGTTAGTTAATTTAGGAAAACGTACCTGTTTTGTGGTTGTCGGGGGGTCGATTCATTAGCCGCATAATTGTGCACTTGATCGGTCGGCTCCATCGTGAGAAATGAATAGCGCAGTTGTTGCGCAGTTGTTTTGCGCGCGGCAACGTGTAGCAGTTTAGACACGTACGCCGTAACCTTACACAAGGGGCTGACGTCACTGTTTATATATCGCGCTTATGTAACTGTTTGTAAGTGCCTAAAACAACAGTTAAAGCTGAAATGCGCACAAACTAAGCGGTCTATGATATTCAGTGGGGATTGGAGAATCGTATGGTAAGCTTATATTAGAAAATAAAAGCGGCGTTCTGTTTGTGCACTAGGCTGACCGAGAGTTTGTTTTCAGTTTTAGTAAACTTGTAAGAGTTGGCTGTTTTGCGGCGCGCGTGCGCGCGCTCACGGGGGCCGCGTGCAGGCCGCGTGCAAAACGCTTATATAGGGGGCCGGGCGGAGAACGCCTATGTATCGTCGTTGTGGTGTTGTTACCGTTGCAGTAACTTTGTGTGTTGTTGCAGAGCGTTGTTGATCATGGCTCCACCTGCGCACGGAGAGGCTCCCAAGAAGAGCAACAAGTTGAAGGCGGCTACAACTGTCGCGGTGGCGTCGGGCGGCAAAACGAAACCTACTTCGGAGGCCACCGCGAAGGAGGTTCCGACTGCCGCCGTAGCGCCTACTAAGCCGGAGTCGTCTTTCGAGGGCGTGGTGAGAGCGGACGCACTGACGTCCGAGGTATCGTTGAAAGAGTTCGTGCTAGCCTGCGATGGCACGTATAATATTATCACGCCCGTAACAATCGTTGGCGTGGCTTGGAAAAGTAAGTGCAGGTACATCGGCTGTGCCGTTTGTAAGCGCAAAGTGCGAGGCCTTGAAAGCGGCAGTCGGGTGTGCTCTGTACAAGGTGTGCAGGCAAAGGCGAAGACTTATTTTTCGGTGCGCGTCCTGGTGGAAGACGAAAATGACGCCGACTCCGAGGGCGCCATTTGGATCACGCTGTTCGACGAGGCGATATCGTCGATCGGCGATTATGATGCCGAGCATGTGTCTGGCCTGTTGCCCGACAAGTTGCGCGGTAGCTTTGTGGCGAGCCTGGTCGGCACAGTCTTGGAGATGACCGTGCACAAGGTCGTGTGGGGTGGTATACTGGACACGTATACTGTCCTTGATGTGCGGGTCGTGTCGAAGAAGGCGATCGAACCCGCCGTATACGATGTTCACGCTTGAATGACTAACGTTTGGTTATTGCTTTCTGTAGGACGTTGTAATTGCTGCTGCTTTGCGTGGAATTCTCGACGCTGCTGACGAGTGCGCTCCCCCCGCCGAAAAGCGCGCTAAGAAGGAAACGACGCCTCCTCCGCCATGCTTCGCTGACGCCAACACTCCACCGCCGCCCTCGCTGACGAGAGAAGAAGCGATGCCGTACTGGCCGTGCGCCCCTGAGGAGGAAGACACGCAGCCCATTCCACCGCACTCGCCGGTGAGCGACGCCGCTACGCCCACGTACGTTGCATTAACCCCGGTGGTGGCGACAGCAGCAGTAGCAGCAGCAGTGCCATCGCCTTCACTGCCGCTGGACGTGTTGTCGGTATCGTCAGAGGACTTTATTCCGTGGCCCGCCACAAACAACGCACCGTGATCGTGGGCACGCTTCAGTCCGACTCGGAATGGAGCCTTCTGCACTCGTATGCCGGCTGGCAGCGCTGTATGATGTCCACATTTGTCGAGCTAATTGGCGAACGAGTGATGGACACCGCGCGTCAGGAATGTGGTGAGTGCCCTCCCGAGGAGGGGTGCCCCTTCGTTCACATGTGCGGATACAGAGGAAGGAAGCCGAGCCGACGGTACAACCTTCTGTACGAGAACGTGGCGGCGCTGAATGTGTGCTTTTTTTCAGTGTCACTCGACAGCTTTCTGCAGCAGACGTTGTTGCAGCCCGATATTCGTATACCCTCGGTACTGGAGGAGCGTTGCGTGCGCGGCGATCGCGTTTCGGAGGGCGCCCTTATGCGCCAGGTAGCCGACTGGCTCATGGGGACGGATTGGACGGCGCCGTTCGATCGTTCGCTGTTGCAGGTCGCCGTGCAGCATTACATGTTGAAAAGGGCACGCCTCGTCGTCTGATGGGGCTACGTTTTCTCCGCCGAACGCTTTATATGTATTTTGGCCGATGAACATTTAGTAATTTAACATTGCATTTCGCTATGGCATTAAGCCTTATTATTATTATTATTATTAGGTGCACCGATGAACATTAGCAGGGCCGAATTGAACATGGCATAAAGCCGATGAACATTAGCAGGGCCGAATTAATCGAGCGGCCTATTGTCCGCTGTTGTGGCCGTAAAGCCTTATTATTATTTACTCTGCTGTGGCATAAAGCCTCTGTACTGTTTACCGTGGCATAAAGCCTTACTGCGGAGATGTAGTAGTACGATGCTGCTTAATAAAACGTATCAAACAAAACAATTTCCGCCGCCTATTGTTGACGCCATCCAAAAAAAAACGTTGCTGCTATTCAATATAACTCTCCAGCGCCTAATGCTGTTACCGAACGCCTGTCCAACTGGCGCACAAAACACACACCGCGTAGCCTGGTGCACGGCCAGCTGACAGCCGAAATTTCTCCTACAAAACGTAAACAAAAAATTTGCCTCCTCGGCAGGCAGCGCTGCCACCTTTAGGCCACCACAAAAACGTTGCTGCTGCTGCTGCTGCTGCTACTGCCTTGCCACCACCTGTCGGCCAGGAAAACAAAAAAAACTTTGCTGCTGCTGCCTCGGTGGTCCACGGACGACGGGCCAGCAGTGTCGCCACCTGAGGGCTGCGAGAAAACCGCCGCCGTTCAGGAAAAGCTTCCCCTAGCGGTCGTTAAGCGCGACGGCGGCCTTTTAAGTGGTGTCGGCGCGCTTCGTCGTAGTTAATTGCGTTCCGAGAGCGCGCCTAAAACGAATGCTCCGACGATGCACGCGTGTTCGAAATGCGATCGATCGTTCGTCCATCGTTATAGTTTGACGCGGCATCTGAAAACATGCGGCGGCAATGATCCCGTGGTGAGCCCGAAATGTGATCGATCGTTCGATCTTCGCAGTAGAATGTTGCGGCATCTGAAAACTTGCGGCGCCAACAATGAGGTGTGTCCGAAATGCAATCGATCGTTCGACAGGCACGCCGATAGACTGCACCATTTATGTCGCGATGTCGGCGACGCCGCCGATGACGACATACAGCGCGTCGTGCGCGAAAACTGGGCGAGCATTCGTACGTCTGTGGCGCGCGGACCCGTCCAATCTAGGTATAATTTCCATTTGTCCGGCCGCTGGGACGCGGCCGCGCACGAAGCCCGACTACGACTGATGTTCGAGGCGCAGATTCGGGCCTTTAACCCATTAGACCTCAAGTCTGCCAAACCCGCCCGAGTTCCAACTCCTCAAGTCGGCCAAACCCGCCCGAAAAGATTAGTGTCATAGTTTCATCTATTCCAGAGGCGCACTCTGGAGGATACTTTTAAAACACATTCAAAATGTCTCATTAACATATTGGCAATGAATTGTGGGTATTTCTGGTGTATGTTGCTATTCGACTTATCAAAGTTTTATGCATTTTTCCAAGCTGCTCCAGTTTTTGAGAGAACAAAATGGCGTCTGTTGGTCCTAGTCGTTTGTCTGCATAAGTCGTGTGTCTGTGATGACAGTGATATCAAAGAAAGTGATTCAGACATCGATGTTCATGTAATTATATGCGACTATTCGATACTTCGGCTGGACGATCGTTGTTGTTGTCAGGGAAGCTGGTCGTTCAAGCCCATTTTGTAAACACGCTACGAGACCAGTTCCACATTCTGTATTCCTTATTTTTGCACGAAGTCAATACGCTATTTATATTTCGATTAGGACATTGTATGACGATGTTATAGTTGTATTATTTTGTGAATGATAAGTGTTGTAACTTGCGGGACTGTCCTGTTGTTCACTTGTTGTTTTGACCGAGGCTGCCCGGGGTGGTAGTGTTGACACTTGACAGCTACATGTGCCTGTGACCAGACACTCCCATTCCACAGTAATGAAGTATATATCATTCTAGCCATCAGAATTTAACAATGCAGGTATCATTGTGTAGGCATTTATCTGCTCTTTATAATAAAATAAAGTTGTAGCAGTACAATATTGATCATAAAAAAGTTACACAGCAGTCAATCATTATGTTCGGTGTAGAAATTATTGTCCGACAGGGTTTTGTTTTACCACATATTGTTTGGGCAAAATACTTATGATACAATAACATATGTTGTACCAAAATATTGTTTTAATTACATTTTAGTATCATATAAATTACAGCACTGCAACATGCAACATGGTGTGCATTTAAGGTAGACTCCGTACAGTGATGTACCCCATATTTAATTTTAGCTTTGCAAATTTGTCATGTATGCTTCCATTGTATTCCAGTATGTGCAACGTATATTTTAGATATAATAAAAAAAATTATAACAAAATGTAAGTAATTAAATTATCTTTCAAATAAACACAACTTGTAGCAGTAAGAAATGAAGCATAAAAAAGTTATGACTCATAATATGACATGTTGTAGTGAAATACCTAAATACTGGCACGCCTACCGAGATATGGACAACTATTGTTATTCATACAAAAGCATATTTACTCCCAATGTGAAGAGCATTCTAAGTCCTTTAAAATAGTTACAACTTGCAATAATGGAAATACAATAATAAAAGAGCTATGCCACAAAAACGGACACTCCCAAACATTTTCAGAATGTGACCTAATTCTCTGAGGAACCAGTGGCTTTACACCGAAACACTCTGAGGTCTAAAGGGTTAAAATAAACTTATCGTACGGGATTATCCTTCGGCATAGGGAGATGGGCCGACTCCGTTACTACAATTCTTCGTGTAACTGTTGCGGACGCTATCTCGAGTCGCCCGTCCTCGTTTCCGACGCCGCGTCGTTCGAACGTTTCCTAGACGCCACCCGGCAGCCCGACGTTCTGCAGTACGTGATCGCGCAGCGACCCGACTCGGAGTGGATCGCCGAGTTGGTAACGAACGATACGTACTTCCTCAACGCCATCATCAGCCTAATATCGGGTGCGCGCGCCAGCAGCGCCTCCCTGACTATCTGCGGCGCAACGCGGTGCTCGTCAGCCTAGTGAACGATCGCCACGGCCGACCGTACGCCGATAACCTGTGCCTCTTCCGCTGTATGGCGCAGCATCGGGGCGCCGACTTCCGCTCAGACGATTTGACGGCCGCGGCCTTAAGGCTCTACGCCGACTACGGCGGCGGCGGTGGCCAACCCTACTACGCGTTCTCCGGCGTCCCGCTGAACGAACTCGACCGGGTGGTGGCGGCCTTCGAAAGGAATGTGACCGTGTATCGACTGACGGCGGAGGAGGGCGGCGGCGCCGCCGCCACCGCCGAAGTGATCCGCCGCTCCCTCCATTGCTACCCGACCACCATCAGCGTCAATCTGTTCGAGACGCACTATTCCTTCATAGCCGACGTGTCGCTGTTCGGTCGGTCGTACCGATGCGGCAAGTTCGGCGAAGCGCTGTGGCGCACCGCCCATCGGCTGCGGCGTCACGAGGCGACGTGCGAGGGCGGCGTTCGCCACGTCTTTCTCCGCGGCGGCTACCATCCGACACCGTCCGTGTTTCAGCAGCTGGAGGACGAGGGCGTCTACGTGGACGAACGCCTGCGCTACTTCCCGTACAGGGCGACGTACGATTTGGAGTGCTACTTCGACGATCACGACCTGCCGGCGGACAGCGCCAAATGCCGGTGGATCGCGCGACACGAGCTACTCAGCGTGAGCGTCGCATCGAACGCCTCGGCGCGCTGCTTCGTCACGTCCGGCGATTCGGGCGAACTCGCTAAGCGCCTGATCGACGCCCTGGAGGCGATGAGCGAGACGGCGTGCGCGGCTCTGCGGCCGTCGTTCGACGCGACCTTCGAGGCGATCGACGCCGAATGGCGGGCGCACGCGAAGGCGGCGGAGGCGGCGCGCGATAAGAGCCCGTACACGGTGTTCGGCGACCGTCTGTGGAAGCACCAGCGCCGCCTCCCTGTCCTCGGCTTCAATTCGGGGAAGTACGACTTGAACGTTGTTAAGAAATATCTGACGCCCCTGATCATGACCGGCGAGGCGCAGAGCATCTCGTCGGCGTTCACGATCAAGCGTCAGAACAACTTCATGTGCCTGACGACGGCGACGCTCAAGTTCCTGGACATCACCTACTACCTGGCCCCCGGCGTCAGCTACGCCAGGTTTCTGAAGGCCTACGGCTGCGAGGCGACGAACGGACACTTCCCCTACGAGTACCTCGACGACCTGCGAAAACTGGTCGAGACCCGGCTGCCGCCGCGCGAGGCCTTCTACAGCCGCCTGAAGCGCGAAGACGCCGCCGAGTACGAGGGTTGCGCGCGGGTATGGCGCGACGAGGGGATGACGACGCTGTGGGACTACCTCGTGTGGTATAACAATAGGGACGTGGTGACGTTCCTGTAGGCCGTCGACAAGCAGTTCGCCTTCTATCGGCAGCGCCTCATCGACATGTTCAACGACGCCATCAGCGTGCCGGGCCTGACGCTGCTGTACCTGTTCAACGATCTGCCGTCGTCGCGCCTATTCACCCTCTTCAACGAATCGAACAAGGACCTGCACCGGCTCCTACAGTCGCAGATCGTCGGCGGACCCTCGATCATTTTCGGGCACTGTCAAGAGGCCGGCGTGACCGCCCTTCGGCGCGACGAGTACGGCGAGTCGTCGCGCCCCTGCCGCTCGATTGTCGGCTTCGACGCAAACGGCCTCTAACTATGGGCGATCACGCAAGAGATGCCGACGGGCTGGTACACGCGCCGGCGCGCGGCCAACACCTTTCGGCCCGAGCGCGTGCACCGCTACGGCCGACTGGCCGTCGAGTGGCTGACGTGGGAGGCGACGCGGACGGGGGCGCACATACGTCACCAGATCAACGGGCGCGAGAAGCGAGTCGGCAAGTAGCGGGTCGACGGCTGGTGTTGCGCGACGCGGACGGCGTTCCAGTTCCAAGGGTGCTTCTTCCACGGCTGCCCGTGCACGGGGAGGGAGACGAACGCGGTGAACGGCAAGCCGATGAGCCAACTGTACGCCAAGACGGCCGCCGTCACGGCCTACCTTCGCCGCTTCGTCGCCGTCGTCGAGATGTGGGAGTGCCAGTGGCGCGCGACGCGACCGCCGCCGCCGCCGCCGCCGTGACGCGGCCGACGATCCTGAAGGCCGTGCTCGACGGCACGCTGTTCGGCCTCGTCGAGTGCGACATCGCCGTTCCGGAGGGGCTGCGCGACGCCTTCGCCGAGATGCAGCCGATCTTCAAGAACGCCTACATCGCGCGCGACGATCTCAGCCCGTTCATGCGTCGCTACGCCGAAACGCACGAGCTCCTCGCCCGGCCTCACCGCACGCTCGTGGGGAGCTTCACTTCAGATCCACTGACCGCTCTCGATGCTCGTCTGCGTCGTCGGGACGCTGAACAGGTCCAGTTCGCTCTTTACGCCCTCGCACGACTGTCGATGCACGAACGCCATCCTACTACTACTGCGCGGAGGAGTACGTCTGCTTCTTTCGACGGCTCCTCCTCTTACTGGTCGTCGCCGGCTTGCCGGGCGGCTTTATGCGTCGTCGTCGTCGCTTTTTCGGCGTTGGGGCATTCAACAGCCCGCCTCGCGTTGAACGGGTTTTTAGTGTAGTAGGCGTCGTTGACGATCAGGCACATGAACGCGCGTCTCGCGAGCGTGCCCAGGTAGACGTTCTCGTGCGACATGCCGCCAGCGTCGAGGGCCGTCGGCGGCCGGTGTTCGATCCACTGACCGCTATCGATGCTCGTCGTCGTCGTCGTCGTGGTCGGGACGCCGAACAGTTCGCTCTTTACGGCCTCGCACGACTGTCGATGATGCGCCATCCTTCTACGCGGGGAATACGTCGTCGCTCGACGTCTGCTTCTTTCGACGGCGCCTCTTCTTACCGGCCGTTGCCGGCTTGCCGGGAGGCTTTATGCGTCGTCGCTTTTTCGGCGGCGGCGTCTGCGGGGCATTCAACAGCCCGTCGAGAAGGTCGGCGCCCGCCTTCTTCGCGCGTCGCTTTACCGCCTGTTTCAAATTGCCGCCGGCGACGACGTCCCGCGCCACGCGCACGCCCTTCTTGAGAGCGCGCTTGCCCAGCGCCACGGCCCCTCTCTTGATGAGCGACATGGCGCTTCGAAACAGGCTGCCAAAGAGATTACCCAGACTGTGGCCCCGCTGCGATCGGGCGCCGACGAACACCGGCAGGCCGCCGCCGACCCGCCGCGCGTATTTGTCCTCGTACACTCTTCGCGTCATCGTCAGAACAGTTTCGACTTGCAGCGTCTGACATGAAGCGTCGTGTCGACTTTTCCGTGCTCGAATGGTATCGGCTGACCGAGGTCGTCTCTTATATCTATTTCGATCGAATCGAATTGGCGACGCAGGAGCGGCTCGTATTGGACGCGATCGAAGACGTTCGTTACGACGTTTCCGTTCAAACCGGAGGCGGGCACGGATCGGAGGAGGGGGACAAATACGTCGCCGACGATGCGCGACTCCACGATGTCCGTGTACACGAACATGGTGTCGATGCCGCCGTTCAGGTCCACCGGGTGGCTCCCCTCGGACTCGAACAAATCCCCGGGGGCAGGCCGCCGTCGGGCACCCCGTATCTCGCGACATAGTCCGACTCGAAGCCCAGTATCTGTTTCAGGCGCCCCTTCGGCGGCATGTTAAATTCGACGCCCGGCAACAGACGCAACGTCATCCGATTAGACACGGGGCTGAACTCCATGGGCCCCTTGACCGTGTCGGTGCTCAGTTTCGTCAGCGCCGCGTTGATTGCGTACATCAGCTCATAGGGGGTGTTGTAAAAGAAGTACGGAATGTTGCCCTGCCGGGCAATTTTACGCCCGTCCCCGGTGGTGTAAACGCCCTCCTCGCCCGTCTCGCAAGCCAAGAAGAAGTAGGCGTCCGCCGATATCACGTTGTACCAGCTATGCGTGTACTGTAGCGACACCAGCCCGCATTCCCACCGCCCCGACAGGTCGACGCGCTGCGGCAGATTCGTTGTGTAGTGCGTCAACGTGTTTTCTGGGTGCGCCTTCATAGACACGTTGCTCGGCAACGTCACGTAAAAGTCAGACGATGCCATCGCTCCTCATAGACGGACTCGGCAGTAGGTAGCCGAGGCAACTACTCAGCAACGCCGTCCACTGGTTGGAGTCGCCCGTGCCGCGCGTCAGATTGTATATCCTGACGACGATCACCGTGTACAGGATGACGATCTGGCACAGGAAGACGATCTCGGCCTTAGGACATTCGTTGCCGCACAGACGCCACGGAACGCTCGCGATGGAGGAGGTGTCGACGGCATCGGGCGCATCCACAGAGACGCATGAGTCGACGGCGGGTGCTCCGACAAACGCGCTTGAGTCGACGGCTGTATTCGGCGGTTGCATTGGCTGCTGCTGCTGCTGCTGCTGCTGCTGTCGTCTCGACGGTGCACATCGCGCGACTGCCGTCCGAAGCTACGGCAACCTTCCTTTATCGCGCAAGCACGCCATAGAGCGAGTTCGCCGACGGGAGTGGGGCCGTCGGGCGGCGGCGGTAACGCGACGCGGCCCTCTTCTCATCTGCAGTCTACTAATACAGCACGGTCCCCTTATAAAAAACGAAAAGCCATTACACAGTCCCGCCTCGTGCAGTCGCCAGCACCCCGCGTGGCGCATCCAACGCGTCGTCGTCGTCGTCACTTATAGGTCACGCAGATACACCATAGAACGTGTTCGCCGACTTTGCGGTCGTCGTCGATAGCATCGGTCGCATCGACAACGGTAGCGGCGGCGGTTGCGGGGAGAAAGTCTCCAACGTTCTGCGTATTCCGTCCAACAGCGCGTCGTCATCAGCCCTTATAGGCCACGAGCGCCTTGGCGTCGATCCAGCTATTGAACGAGGCCGGATAGCCGGACCATTTGACGAGCACCTCTTCGACCTTACCGCGTCGTCGACGACGTCTCCGTAGAACGGCCTCCACCCGATATAGTTTGTCCTTCGAAACGATCACTTTTTGTAGCTCCGGCTCGTAGAAGGTGCCGTCCATTATCGTGCCGGCGTCGTACATCAGTCGGTAAACTTGAGGGTCGGTCGGGTGCGATTCTACGACGGTGAAGAGCTCTTCGCTCCAGTTAGCCATGTACCCCTTCTTGAAGCGTCCCTTCGCCTTGCTGATGCGTACGTGGTCCCCCGCTCGCAGTTTCGGCTTGCTTTTTTTTCGACACCCTCCTCCGCCGCCGTACAGCCGCTGCCACACGCTATCCTGATTCGTCGCGTCGACGCTCGCCGGCGTGCTACCGATGCTTCGATGGTAGGCGTTGTTGTACGATTGCACGAAGTCCTGCAACGGCTCCACGTACCTCAGCGTCTGATGCTTCGTGAAGTACCTCCATATGCGCGTCTTCAGCGTACGATTGAAGCGCTCCATGACGCTCGCTTTGGTCTCCTCGTTGTGCGTCACGAAATGGTGGACGCCGCGCGCCCACAAAAGCGTCTGAAGGGGCCTGTTGAGAAACTCCGTCCCCTTGTCGGTCTGCAGGACGTGCGGCGGTGACGACTGCAGGCCCTCGAAGGCCGCGAAGAGCGCCGGACCGGATTTGCTCTTCAACGGGACGCATTACGCCCGCTTCGAGAAGACGTCGATGACCGTCAATAGGAACGCTATACCGTCGTTGTGCTTTTTTAGTTTAGCCACGTCGACGAAATCGGCTTGCGACTGCTGGTTTCGACCGCCCACAATAACGCGACGTCGCTTGAAACGGCGCCTGACCGGCTTCTGAAGCGTATAGGCGTCCTGCTCCGATAGCCTCCGCCCGACGATCGACTTGGGCACCGCGGCCGCCCTGTGCAACGCGTCGATGCCACCGTAACTGCCCGCCCGTTCCGGGTCGAAGTAGGCGCACCTCAGTCGGCCGTCGCGTTGTTGGCACTTTTGTTGCGCACCATGAGTCCGTCGGGACACCACCGCCATGGATCGTGCGGCGACAACGACGATACGGCGAACAAGAGGGCGGCAACGATGACCGCCGCGATTACGACGGCGACGACGACGACGAGTACTGATCTTCGGGCGGGCATCCTCTACGGGGCGCTGGTCCACGGCATTCGCTCGACGGATCGAGTGCGGCCCTTTCGCTTCTGCACGCGCTGTATATACGCCCGACGCTGGGGGTTGCCGACGAGCTCCATAGGCACGTTCAGCCGCTTTATATGGTCCCCGAACGCTTCCCAGCCAACCGGCGCGGGGCTCTTCTTCCTCTTTCGCATGAGATCGTTCACGAGATCCAACATGTTGCATCCGGCGATAGGCGCACCGTCGTACACGAGCTCCGCTCGATCGTTCCAGCGAATCAGCGGGTCAGCTTTCAGTCGCGCCAACAGGAGGCGGGCCTTTTCTTTAACAACTTTCGGTACGCTCTTCACGACCTCGCTCTCCGAGTCGTCCGGCGATTGGTCGGGCGGCGACGACGGCTGGCCGGGCGACTCGTTCTTCATTACGGACACGCGCATGGGTTACTGCGCGCGAGACGCCTCCATGGCGTTGTAACGACTCAGCAGTTGATTGTACCCTGCCACCTCTTCGCCTTCGGATAAATCCGCACGCTCGAGAACGGCTTTCATGTCGTTGTCCAGGCTACTCATCACACGCGACGTGATCGTGGTCGGTTGCAATAGCAACGGGAGTAGACGCTCCACCAAACGGGGGTCTACCAGCGCCATCTTCTTCGCGTGCTGCATCAACCGATAGCCTGCCTGAGGAGGGGCAGAAAGGTGCTCGCCAGCGGCGCCAACAGCGCCGTCAGAAACGCGCCCGATCCAGTCTGCAGGACGGCCCTCTTCCGTTTGATGGGCACTTTTTTCGACGCCAACTTGCGCAAATTGTTCCTGTACTTTAGCAGCACTTTTCGGTTGTTAGGCGTCAATTTCACGTTCCCCCGCAGAATGTTATACGCGCAGTCGGCCAGACTACAGATGATGTCGGCGTCCGCGTGGGCGATTACCGCCTTTCTCATATTCGTATTCCGCTGGTAGCGACGCAACAGCTGCAGAGCTAGGATGTGCCTCTTCACGCGATCCGTTATCCTGTCGAATGACGGCGGCCGCGGCGCGCTCCACTTTTTTTATAGTCTCGTCGGCACGTAGACATACTGAATGGGGTCGTCGGGAAAAATGTCAGTACGCAGGCGCATGGTTTCCGGCGTTTCCTGTTTCAGGTCCACCAGGAGGTAACCGTAGGCGGCCGACGTGGCATTTTTGTACGCCTCCACCATGTAGTTGACTCTACCCGGGTACATCTGTTTCGCCAGGTGACCTACTTGCCCCGCGTCCCGGGGACTCATGAAGAGGACCATATACTGCGCGTTTAGGCTGATCGTGCGATTTTCTTTTCCCTTCGGGAAGAGATTCTGCAAAAGCTGTACGACGGACGCGTTGCAGTGGTGACTTTTTTAGTAAACAAAGTCGTGACGCCACTATTGGTCTCCGACATAAGGTCATCGAGCACTAGAAGCGTCCTCGTTTTGGCGTCCAGAAGCGACGACGGATCCGGCAAACCGTCTACAAATTCGTCGCCGGACATAGAGTCGTAGGTGGTCTGCCACTGACCGTAACACCACAGAATTTTCTCCGGTGGCGGCGAAATCATACACGAGGCAAACTTTAGCAGGCGTACAACGAAAGTAGTCTTTCCGCACCCCGTAGGGCCGGATACTATACACGTAAAAGGGTGCTTCCACTTTCCGTCCATATCGACGACTTGTGCGCGGACAACGTTACGACGCTATCCTATACGCACGACGCACCTCCATCAACAGTTCGCCGAGCTTGTTCTGAAAGTCTTTATACCCCAAAAAGGCCTCTTTCGACGGAATCCACGCCACCAATTCGTCTTCACCGGTAGCCAATAGGGCGTCTTTCAACCTTTTCGACGCGCCGAACTTACTCATCAACAGCCTCCTCATACACGCGACTCTAACGGCCTCCCATTCGGCACTCGTTCTCGTTTTCGCGATACGGGCACCTCGTCGTTTCGCTATATACCCCGACCACGCCGCTTTGATGCGCTGCGCGCTGTCTTCGTCCGCGTGAAACATCGCCTTTCTAAACTGGTAAGCGTGCTCGACGGATTTGAAATACTGTCCATACGCCGCAATTCTACACGGATAGTAATTCGACAGGTACGTCAAGAACTCTCCGAAACGCATAGTCGTCGACATAATGTGACACACTACGGCGGCACCTCACGCGCAACCACTATATACGTCGCACTGCGTCTTTTTCAATCCCTAGGTGGAACATTTTCAGTCACTAGATGGCAGCACACACCATTACATAATATTAAACGCACGTGACTCCGCATAACCATTACATAACCATTACTATTTTTAGTTATTGCTAGTGCTGCCTCTAGTGAACTAATTAGTACTTAATTACCCTAATTATTTACCTAATTAGTTCCTGATTAGTCACTAGATGTCGACACACTCTTTCTAAGGAAACCCATCAATCACTTAGGTGTTGACAGAATCGAAAACAACAAGGGTGCTAAAAACGTAGGAATTATACTTATAAAAAGCGAAAAAGCCTTTGATCTGGGGTCATGACCGGTGTTCGCGAAACCCTTCTTACTACTTTGGTTCCACAGGCATTGTTTGGATTTATCGCACCTACAATGACTTCGACAGTGTGGATTCGACCAGCCCTATATACTGCCACCCTACAGTGTACTGGCTCACCTTCTGCTACGAAGTCTGTCAAGTCACACTCTCCGGTTGTCACTGCTGTGTCTTTTTCTGTAATCGAGTCTACGTGGCCAATGCCGCGGCATCTCAACAGACGTATCCGGTTAATGTACAAGGCAAGTGTAGTATTTAGAATCCAAAAAGAGGGAGCGGTGATACTATCTAAGTCACGCATTAGGTTGTTGTGCTAAACGTTAACATAAGGTATTGTTTAGCCGACACTAGTCCTGCTGCATTAGGGAAAAGAATAGGTCCTTAAGCACATGTTAACGTTAGACGTCGTGTCGGCGACGTAGCCTATATTTATGTATTGAAATAATATTATACCTTGGGTAATTTAGATAACACAAGTACGCGTCTAATAGTGTAAAAACAAGTTTACTATTGTGGAAACTGAACCAGTAAACCTATGTCATTTGTAGCTTCGTTTTTGCACTGGTCTCACTATGTTGTTATGCTAAGGGGTGGCTCGAATGCGTCATGTAAGGTGAAACAAAGTGAAATCTTAATTTGACGACTTAGCACGATAGTCAATTTCATTGTTTACCCTGATTCATGGTAACACATCGTCTACATGGAGCTGGTTGAAAAAAAATTTGCCGAAGTGGGGTTATTGAACCTCTAAATACGCTTAAGATACGACTATCGAATCAATCGTTATTATAGTCTTAAACATGTTTTCATATGATTGATGATAATCAAGAAAAATTACAGAAACTCTGTATTGTTTAATATTTACATTATGATGAATGTGCGTATAGGTGTGTACACGTGTGTGTCTACACGTGTGTGTACGTGTGTTCATGTGTGCATGTATATGGTTTTCATGAGTATAATTTCGTACGTGTGCAACTGCGTGTGTACGTCTATATGAGTGTACTTTATTTTTAGATTTAATTTTTTTGGACACCGGATCACAATTTCAGTAACTACGTGTAGGTTGGTAATGTTATTGACTCACCGTCGGAAAGGCGAAATAAAGCAAGTTCTCACCAGTGATCTCTCTCTCTCTCTCTCTCTCTCTCTCTCTCTCTCTCTCTCTCTCTCTCTGTACGAGTATATCAACACGTGTATTCCTAATAGCAGAAAGAAAAGACGAACGCTTTGGTATATTGGTGCAGACGCAGGACAAAGAAAGACGTGACACAAAAGTGTCTTCCTTGTTGTTCACATTAGTTGTGTTGGCTGAATAAAGAAATATGTAATGAATTAGGCTAACAGAATGTGTCTGTATAAGGTTGCAGATGCGGAATTAGGAAAATATTGGACAACATGTGTTCCTAACTTTAAAGTGATTATAAACGCCGCTGTTTGAAATCGGTAGTGCTAGTGAGCGATGGACGGTTCAGCGTGATTGTGGGTTGAATGCAGCTAATACAAATACGTTTGAATAAAGCTAGAGGACAGCATGTGCTTAGTCAGTAAATCGTACTACATTTCCACTTCCGGGTATTGCATGCAACCATTACCTTGCATGTATGTTAATTTATAAAAAAATGTATAAAAGTGTATACATTTTGCTGAAATACGTTACACTAGTTGAAACCAACCCATAACACTTAGTTAAATATCATTATGGACACTAGCAAAAATGTATATACCCGGACGGGATAACTTGGTAGTTTATAAATGACAGTCATGATAGGAATATTGATCAACTCAAAGGAAATACGCAGCATCGTTAAATCAACACCACCACGCGCTCGCATATGTAAACATAACATATGACCAGAAACAAAATGTGTCACGCACGTAATGCAATACTAGCTGCATTTTCACAATGATGAAGGTCGTAGAGAAATATAAGTCCACTTCAATCGGTAGGCTCTAGTTGTGATATTGTAGAATTGTCAAATGACATTCTTATCGCTATGGCATTGGCATGGGTGTAGACATAAATATATTGTCGCAGCGTCTACTTCATGTTTCCAGTAACCTAGTCCATGACGCAGGGACCGGTTTCCCTAAGTATTTGCCACACATACGTTGTGTATGCGATTGTTAGAAGTTAACGTTTTACATAGCAAACAATTGATTTATTTACTTAAAAATCTCAAATAGTTAGTATCCTAGGTGTCCGGGATATTTCGAAACAATAAAGGTGTCACATTTCGTTCATTGTCTCAAACCTAATCAATCATTTCTTTTCATCCGCATATAATTAAAGTTTCATACCACGTCGGCCCAACTTCATCATTCCGGCCTTAGAGATTAAATCAGTTGCCTCTGTTGAGACTTTCGCCTGAATCGAAACTCTTAGACCGAAGGTGTCTCCTCCTCGAACCCAACATAACCGAGAAAGAGGGGAGAAAAGTAAGTGTTGATAAAACAGGCACATTTAATAGATTCTTGTACCAAACGCTAAAATCGAACCTTCTTCGTAGTCCTTCGACACGGTAAATGCAGCCATCCTACGTAGAATAGTGCATCAGATACACACTAAGAGGCGGATGACGCTACAACTACAAACCGCTCACTACGTTATACAAAAAATAGATAAGAGAGCGAAAAATTAACAACTGTCAAACACGTTCCAAAAACGCCTTTTTAACGATCGCTAGTACCATTACGGTACGTCGGATCCTAACAATGTTGATGTCGTTTGAAAGTTTAAGCTTTCTGCTATTCAAACATATACATGGTTTCCTGATAATCATTCTTAAAATTAACTAAAAACGGACCTACAACCGGGCCCGTTCCGGTGTCTTAGACACTGCGAACGATGTTGTTTCGTCGACACAGTTCACCAATCTACCGATTGAAGCACCACTATCTGATTTCATGATATAAGCTCCACCCACTTTCAAACAGCTGCTAAAATGACAAATTCGAAGTAGGCGTGACGTCACAGTCACATATATCAACGTTGGGAGGCGTACGTTATTGTGACGTCACGCCGACGTAGTATATGTCGGTTTCGCTGCGATCAAAGCACATCAGTTTCGCCGCGGTTTAAAAGTGGGTGGAGCTTATAATATGAAATCAAGAAATGGTGAAGTGCGCATGTCTGAACCTATGCAAATGAGGAAAACAACGCCGCAATCGGAAGATTATTGTACTGAGTACCCGCCGCCAACATCGTTCGGAACCGTACAGAACAACGAAAACGGCGTGATTGTAGGTCCATTTGTCAGTATTCTTTGAACGGTTACCGGGAAATCTAGCTGACGCTAGAATAACAAAAAGTGCATCCTTTCAAATAATACCAAGATCGTCGGGACAGGACGAGCCGTGAGAGTGCTAGCGACCGTAAAATGTCATGTTTTGGACGTGTTCTGAGTTGTTCATTTTTCGCTCGCTTATCTATTTTTGGTTATACTCATGTAAAAAACATTGAGTAGCTATGATGATCTAGTTCTAATATACTTTTTTGTATGTAGAGTTAATACCAACATTGAAATTAGGACTATTTCTGTTGCTGCGCTGCCTCTTTGGAATGCGCGCCCTCTTAGTGTTAGATCAATTGAAAATATCACACAATCCAGCTGTACTATCAAAATTTACCTTTGAAACCTTACTTATATCCGTTTGCTTCCTGGCGTATCCATTATGTTATCTGTTAACAACTTTAATACTGCGTTCCAATTTTGAGATCATCATCACCATCTCGGTTCAGCCGCAGTGTCCCGTGGTTAGGCGAAGGCCTCAGCATGTCGTTTCCAAATCTGTCTGTCTTGTGCTATCATCTGCCAGATGGAGCCCTGCCAGTACTCGTCTATCCACCGTCTCGCCAGTCTTCCTCTAGATCGTTTCCCTTCGTAAGGTGTCCAAGTTGTGATATGCGATGTCCATCGGTTATCTCGTAGTTTGTTGATGTGCCTTGGTCAGGTCCACTTCTGCCACTACCTCACTCATCACACGCAGTCTAGAGGAATGTACCTCAACAATCACACTCTCCAGTCTACAGACCTGTACCTCACCCATCACACACTCCTGTCTACATACCTCTACCTCACACATCACACACTCCAGTCTACATACCTCTACCTCACCCATCACACACGCTCAGTCAACAGACCTCTACCTCACCCATCACACACTGCCAGTCTACAGACCTCTACCTCACACATCACACACTCCAGTCTACATACCTCTACCTCACACTTCACACACTCCAGTCTACATACCTCTACCTCACACATCACACACCCCAGTCTACATAACTCTACCTCACACATCACACACTCCAGCCTATATATATCTACCTCACACATCACACACTTCCAGTCTACATACCTCTACCTCACCCATCACACACTCCCAGTCTACAGACATCTACCTCACACATCACACACCCCAGTCTACATAATTCTACCTCACCCATCACACACTCCAGTCTACATACCTCTACCTCACACATCACACACCCCAGTCTACATAAATCTACCTCACACATCACACACTCCAGCCTATATATATCTACCTCACACATCACACACTTCCAGTCTACATACCTCTACCTCACCCATCACACACTCCCAGTCTACAGACATCTACCTCACCCATCACACACTCCCAATCTACATACCTCTACCTCACCCGTCAGACATTCCCAGTCTACATACCTCTACCTCCCCCACCACACAGTCCTTGTCTATATACCTCTACCTCACCCATCACACACTCCCAGTCTACAGACCTCTACCTCACCCATCACACATCATCACTCTACAAACGTCTACCTCACCCATCACACACTCCAGTCTACATACCTCTACCTCACACATCACACACTCCCAGTCTACATACCTCTACCTCACCCATCACACACGCCCAGTCTACATATCTCTACCTCACCCATCACACACTCCCAGTCTACATACATATACCTCACGCATCACACACTCCCAATCTACAGACCTCTACCACCCCCACCACACACTCCCTGTCTACATACCTCTACCTCACCTACCACATATTCCCAGCCTATAGACATCTACCTCATCCATCACACATCATCAGTCTACAAACCTCTACCTCACCCATCACACATTCCAATCTACAGACCTCTACCTCACCCATTACACACTCCAGTCAACATACCTCTATCGCACTTATCACGCACTCCATCACCATCAACTGTATCTTTACACATAGAGTAATGCTGTTTGATAATAATACAAACTGACTCGATTTCAAAATAATTGCGAACTTCTCCTGTCTTGTGCCTGGTTTATAAGAATGTGTAATGAGATATTTGTTTCGGATTTATGTTGTTGGCTGCAGAGTGAGGCGAGAAGAAGCAGCTGATCAGGCCAGCATGAGAGACTTGGAGATACAAACACTTTCCAACATTCAACCTGAAGCAGTAAAGCCGAACGACAATCTGCTTCCTGAACACAATGGAGACACCCGCAAAGTGAAACTGAAAGCATGCAGAGTTATTCTGACAGACGTGTACAACTGCAATTATCATTGTGCAGAACAGATTAAAGAGCCAGTTGGTTCTGATACTACAAATACCCTTTATTCCAGCAGACGTCGCTGCACAGAGACATGCGTGCAGAGAGTAGTAATACTGGCCACACAGAATGACGTTGTCGGAGAAGAGACAACTAAGTTGAAGGTGAAGAAGTTATGTGACATAGAAGATTATAGTCACACTGACGACGTAACAAAGGCGTGCGTTAGCGACACAGAGATCAGCCCACGTAAAGTAAGTTCAGTCACACACGACGACAAGAGTAGAGAAAACATGATCGACGTCATGTCGAAATCACGGGACACGCGAGATTTGAGCGATAGCGACGACGCGAGTGAGGATGTGAACGGAATTCAAGACCTCGACATAAATGGTGTTGACGCCGACAAATGCGATCAAAAGCCGTCGAGTTGGTCGACTGTAGAGATACGCGCTTCGACAAAAGAACTGGACGTTAACACGTTAACACAGATAGCAGTTTCCAGCAGAAATAGAAAAACGCGAAGAAACTATATAATGCCACACACGTGTCATATTTGTAGAGTATCATTTCGCAAGAAGTGCACACGGGTGTGAAGTCACACGCCTGCCCGGTGTGTGACAAGTTGTTCTCCAGAAGTTACGCCAATGATACATCACAAAGTGAATCATACCCACGTAGAAGCATACAGGTCACACAGGAAATATCACACCATTCGGCCTACTGTGACGTGGGCAGGGGACGATGTTAACGTGAGCGCGGTCACATTGGATGACACGGGCGGAGAAACGACTGCATTCACGGTTCAGTTGCGTGCCGCGAGAGACGTGAGTTACATCGACTTCCCCGATGTTGACGCCGACATAGTTGCATATAAATCAACGTGTTATTTGCCACGTTCAGCGACACATGACAACGACACCGATAGCAGACGCCATAAATGTGACCAGTCGACACGTGGTGATAGACCGTTACAGAGTGACACGTGTGACAAGTTGATCGGCAGCACCCACAGTCTTAACCGACACAGAGGAAACCGCGTTTGCCAGAAAGAGAAGCTGACGGCTTACCCGTGCGGTATCTGCAGGAAGATGTTTTATAATAAGCGCAGTCGATCACAACACGACCGAACCCACTCGACTGTGCAACGGTACTCTTGTGAAACACGCGGGAAGAGGTACCGTAGTTGGTCTAGTATCCAATATCACAGACTCATGCACAAAGGCGACCATTGTCACCTTTGTGACACGCGCGGAAAAATGTTCCTCTCCAAGACCTGCCTGGCTATTCACAAACGATCGCATCTGGCTGAACTGCCACACCCCTGTTCCACGTGTGATAAGTCGTTCTATTACCTTCATTTACTCAAGCAACACGAGAACGTTCACGCGGGGTTGTGACCTTTTGTGTGTGTCAAGTGTGGCAAGTCATTCAGTGGTGTACGTCATCATCTACGTCTACACAAGAACAAGCTACACGGGAGCAGCAAACCCGCACTGTGTGAAACGTGTGGCAAGGCATTCACAAACCGTGAACGTCTGACATAACACATTATATCGCACTTGGATGATTTAAACAGCCTGACGCCCTTACAGTTCCTAACAGGGTTCATACAAAAGAGAAGCAGTATGCATGTAAGTTCTGTGCGGAAATGTTTGTGACTCGAAGTCAAATTAGGACACATGAGAAATCCCACACCGGCGAGTAGCCCCACGCGTGCATGTCTGTGGGAAAACGTTCACGTTGCCGCATCATCGTAGAGCGCATGAATTAAGTCACGCCCCTGACACGAAGAAATAGCTGTTTGTCTACACGGTGTTGTTTCTGGTGATATGATACATGGCTATACATTCTTGTTCACATGTCGTAGACTTTATGTATCTTCTTGTATGTCAAGTTAAGACACGTTTGCACGAGCGACTATTAGGACGCTTTGTTTCTTACGTGAGGCGTCATCCACACTCTTTGTGGACGTATTTTACACCAACATCCTTTGTCACGCTTCGTAACGCTCACATATAAAACTCTGTAAAATTATGTTTTGACAATTTTGACAAAGGCCCCTTTTCCTATGATATTGACTTACTTGACTTACGCCTTTTTACTCCCTGGTGGAGCAAAGGCCATCGACAACTGTTTCCAACGGACACGGTTCTTTTCCAGTTCCTTAAAATTCCATCCTGCTTTTGTTATGTCTGTTTCTACCTCCCTGCGCCAGGTGTTTCTTGGCCTTTTCCTTCTCCCCTGCGGGTCCCATGTCAATGGCTATATTGTGATATGAGTTGCAGGTTTCCTGAGCATGTGGCCTGTCCAGCTCCCCTTCCTCCTTTTGGTTCGATTGGTTCTTGGATTCCTATGATATACAGGTATATATATGTATATATATATATATATACACATAAATCTACAATAATTATTATCGTTGCATGACTATATCTGATTGGTTGTGTTCACGTAAAATCTAAGTATGCGACAGTAATAAGGACGTCCTCGTTCTTCGCTCTTGTCTTACAAATAGCGGCCTCGTTACACGTTGATGTTGTCTTTGGTCCCATTCGACAGTTAGTCGGTGAAGACAAGATGGGTGAAACAATACGTGTCTAGAATTGCGGTCGCCCAAGAGAGGTTCAATCGCATATAGGTATATAGTAAATTAATGCATTGGCAACATTTGACTGAAACAACAATATTCCCTGTGCGTGGGTCAAATTCGGGCTTTGAAGAAAATGTTACTAGTAAAATAAGATTTAATATGGCGTTTTATAAGAACACTTAGGGGTGCTTCCAAGTTTGAGAACTCACAATGTTTACAAGATAATAATTTTGTTGTTGTACATAGATATTAAAACATTAACACGTTGGCCAATTTTAGTGAAATGTCACTAACTCTTTGACGGGCAAATTCGGCTGTCACACAAATGAAATTATCAGGCTATAGCATTTTAAAAGTTCTGAGCGAAGTATCTTTCAGGCCTACGAAATTTCAAGTTTTGCCCGGGATTAGATGAACTCCTTCGTTGTGTTATGATATTAATAGTACGTTAACATTTTTATTAACTGTTACTGAAATCAATTCTTCTTACTTCTTGCGGCTAAAATATAGAACATTATTCAACATTCTTGCGAGCCCCTCTTTGCCAATCGCCACCTGTCAACAGCGGCCATATTTCCCAAGCATTTATTGTTTTGGTATTAGTACTCCGCTAGAGAGGACACCTGCCTAGTGCGCCCAGTCACCGGCTATTCTGACCATTTACCCCTCTGCAACGGCCACATGACGGTCAAAAGCCGTTGTCTTGGCAACGTGATATCCCGTGGTGGTTGTCACCCATACGAGTCACTGACTAGGAGCGGCCACATCATATTGTGGCTACGTTAGGTTAAAAGGTTTCGTATATATTCAACTAGGTTTGTGTGTCCATGTATTCATATTAATTGCCATGTTTGTGCACAATATCAAGTATGGAAGGTAGGAGGCTGACTACTTGTCCCCAGTTGAGCGGCCACCCCTCTTATAAGGTGACAGTATTTTTGCAAAAATGGATGGGTGCTCTATCGAATTGTATATTCCTACAGATGTCATGTGGTGTTAATAGATGGCGTAAATAAATGTCATGTTATGCTTGGTTATGTCTAAGGCACATCATTGGGCTAATTATTATGCTGCCATAGTTTTAGCTGTTATCTTTTTAAATGTCGGCGGGACCAATTTTTTCTTTATTTTCACATTTGGTGAAATAATGTATACAAGTAGCGCGTTCGTTACTTTGAATCCAGGTTAGGTAACTACCTTCGTGTGTTGACCTCACTTAGTAGTAAAACAAATACAGGAAGGCTAGTAGGTTAGGCAAATACCTTCGTGTGTTGACCCCTCTTAGTAAGAAAAATACGGGCGGGCTAGTAGGTCCCTATTTCGCAAGTTCCTTGGTATGTCCACTTGGTGGTGACACGCTACGTGTGGCCACATGACGCATGTATTACAGATATACGGATGTTGAGTAAGGTTAGACATAACTTGTAAACAATATAAATTACGTAGTAAATTGTGATCCACCTATATTCAGCAATGTCTAAATTTGCCAACGCAACACAGGCGGCGCATTGAAACTGATGTTTTGATTTCCACACTAACTGATACACGTGAACCCCGCCACCTTTCCCAAACATTCTAACACACGTTCATTTTACCACTATCTTTCTCACATCGCCCAACACACGTCTCTCTTCCCTCTTTATCTCCCACATTGCACGACACACGTCTCTCTTCCCTCTTTCTCTCCCACATTGCACGACACACGTCTCTCTTCCCTCTTTCTCTCCCACATTGCACGACACACGTCTCTCTTCCCTCTTTCCCTCCTACATTGCACGACACACGTCTCTCTTCCCTCTTTCTCTTCCACATTGCCCGACACAAGTCTCTCTTCCCTCTTTCTCTTCCACATTGCCCGACACACGTCTCTCTTCCCTCTTTCTCTCCCACATTGCACGACAGACGTCTATCTTCCCTCTTTCTCTCCCACATTGCACGACAGACGTCAATCTTCCCTCTTTCTCTCCCACATTGCACGACACACGTCTCTCTTCCCTCTTTCTCTCCCACCTTGCATAACACACGTCTCTCTTCCCTCTTTCTCTCCCACATTGCACGACACACGTCCCTCTTCCCTCTGCCTCTCCTACATTGCACGACACACGTCTCTCTTCCCTCTTTCTCTCCCACATTGCACGACACACGGCTCTCTCCCCTCTTTCTCTCCCACATTGCCCAATAAAAGTCTATCTTCCCTCTTTCACTCCCACATTGCACGACACACGTCTCTCTTCCCTCTTTCTCTCCCACATTGCCCGACACGTGTCTCTCTTCCCTCTTTCTCTCCCACATTGCCCGACACACGGCTATCTCCCCTCTTTCTCTTCCACATTGCCCGACACACGTCTCTCTTCCCTCTTACTCTCCAACATTGCACGACACACGTCTCTCTTCCATCTGCCTCTCCTACATTGCACGACACACGTCTCTCTTCCTTTTTTCTCTCCCACATTGCCCGGCACACGTCTCTCTTCCCTCTGTCTCTCCCACATTGCCCAATAAAAGTCTATCTTCCCTCTTTCACTCCCACATTGCACGACACACGTCTCTCTTCCCTCTTTCTCCCCCACATTGCCCGACACACGTCTCTCTTCCCTCTTTCTCTCTCACCTTGCACGACACACGTCTCTCTTCCCTCTTTCTCTCCCACATTGCACGACACACGTCTCTCTTCCCTCTTTCTCTCCCACATTGCCCGACACACGTCTATCTTCCCTCTTTCTCTCTCACCTTGCACGACACACGTCTCTCTTCCCTCTTTCTCTCTCACCTTGCACGACACACGTCTCTCTTCCCTCTTTCTCTCCCACAATGCACGACACACGTCTCTTTTCCCTCTTTCTCTCCTACATTGCCCAACATACATCTCTCTTTCTTCTGTCTCTCTAACATTGCCCGATACAATGGCAATCTCATATCGTAATAATTGTGTCAATATAAATTATTTTAATTCAAGGATTTCTAATATTTTAAAATTGAACATCTCTGCCATTCACATCCGCCATCTTAAAGATGGTGGTCGTCAATATAAATATCACTATATGTATATATATATATAATTATATATTAGCAAATACGTCACATAGAACAGTGATTTGTATGTCGCTATATAGATTTGTGCACGATTAAGAAAAATTATTTACCCTACGCTGATATTATATTCCTCCATTTTTAAAGATGGCGCTCACCAAAAAATACTTTTCCCGTATCTTAAGAAGGAAATAACCTAGTCACACGGTTGACGTCAAAATGGAGTTTTTCAGGCACGCCGATTTCAAATATATTACTTATGACCTTCGTCAATGTTCATATATATATATATATATATGCCATTTTTTAAAGATGGCGCCCATACCCACATGTACATTGTTGAGTTAGTCATGGTATTTCCACTGAAGCTTGTTCGCTTTGGATACAGAGCTTCGTCAAGTATACGTACTCCATGGGGCTGATGCAACTTCAGTGGTAATAGGAGGAAGAACTCAACAATGTGGAGCTGTTCACGGGCGCCTTTGTTTTACACATGGCGGATATATAAATGTTGGCGAAAGTCAAAAGTAATATATTTGAAATCGGAGAAACTGAAAACTCAATGTTGTGACTCTACGTCGGGTCGATCTTAAGATACGGGCAAATTTGGCTTTGGTATTGCAAATATATTAATGTAAGCGTGGGTTTTGTTTGAATGTTTTGAAGCCTGTGCCCACAAACCTATGAATCGCCTTACGAGTTATTGTTCTCTGTGACATACTTGCTAAAATGTGGCAACATTTAAATGGATGAACGCCATCTTTAAAATGTAGGCTGTGAATGTCTCAGAATTTCAATTTTTAAATAGTTGAAATCGTTGACCCTCTAAAACCTACATATTGTCACCAAAAGTTTGGTTCCAGGTGACACTGTTATTACGATATGAGGAAATTGGATTTGGTGGCCATTTTTCAAGATAGCCGCCAAGCCTAGAAGCACATTTTCATAAGTGACATCCACCTGAACAGGGAAACTTAGGTCATAGAGAAACCAAACCTTTCCTGTAGGCAAATCCGGACTTGGCCACCAGACCAAAATACGTGAAAAGAGACTTCCTCTCTGTATCATGAGTGTTGAAATGAATCTACGTAGTACATATCTCCTTACCATCTGTATTGCTGTCGCTTCTCTCTACTCGAGCTTCTCAACAGTCTTACCACCTGGCAATCTGTCCTCACTGACCAGTTCACCTTTCCTCTGCCGAACACTTTTCCTCCGTCCCTCTCTCTTCTTCACACCCCATTGTTCCGTCTTCTACACAATATTTACAACTGTTTCGCTAGTATCTCTCAACATTATTCATAATAATAAGATAACTTCTATTGCGCCCAAATCCTTGGAAACCAAGCTCAGTGGTGCATCAAAACAAAAGGATTGGTCAATCTAAAAATCCACAAGCAGTATTCCAGTTGCCAACAGATGGGTCAAGGCGCTAGGGAGCTACGGTGGATAAGCAAGGTTGTAAAGATAAGTTTTGTTTAATGACGACGAAATGTTGTAATATGTTCAACTGATGATCTAACACTAAGAGGGAGCATATTCCAAAGAGTTGGTGCAGCAACAAAAAAAAGCCCTAGTTCCAATGATAGTGCTGATTCTAGGAAGAAAATGTAGGTCAGAACTAGATGACTGAAGCTGGACAGGTTATCCTACAGGAGTAAGCAATGAATGTAACTTGTAACTACTCTTGCTAGACGATTTTGAACACGCTGAAGTTTTGTGATATCCTCGCTAGCGATTTTATAAATGGGGGAATTGCAGTAATCAAGGATGCTGCTAAAAAGCGCTGTCGCAATAGTTTTAGCAACAGAAAATGACATATACCGGTGAATAAGGCGAATATCACGAATGTGATAAAAACTACAGCGATATTTTTGAGATTGAAGTTATTATCAAAGATCACTCCCAGATTCCGCACCGAGGTTGCTGGCGTAATGTACAGATTAAAAATACGCGTAGGGGAAAGCCATCCAGTTTACTACGCTGCATTGGAGTACCAATAAAGCCCAACTCAGTTTTATTTGCATTTAATTTCAACTTGCTATCAGTCATCCAGTGGAAGATATCTTGAAGGCAATCACTAAGTTGGTTAAGGGAGCGATTTGTATCCAGGGTAGCCAACGAAATGTAGATCTGAGTACCATCAGCATAAAGATGATGATCCAAGTTATGTCTGATATATAACTGAATTTAGTGGCGTGATATAAAGAGTAAAAAGCAAAGGCCCAAGAACAGAACCCTGGATAACACCAAATAAAGTCGGCAGTGCAGCTGAAAAGCAGTTCCCAATCTTTGTAGTTTGGTATCTATCAGTTACATATGAAGAAAACCAGCTTCGAGCTGGTCCAGATATGCCATACCAATTTAATAAGCGTTCAATGAGAATGCAGTGATCAATCGTGTCAAAAGCGGCAAAGAGATCTAGTAAGGTAAGAGCAGTCACTTTATCATTATTAATATTCAAGTTAATATCATTATGAACCTTTAAGAGGGCAGTCTCTGTTGAATGAAACTGTCTGTATGCTGATTGGGGCACATTAGTTAAGACATGTGTGCTAATGTGAGACCTAATACTACAACCTTTTCTAGTATTTTGGAAACAAAGCTGAGGTTAGAAATAGGTATATAACTGTTTAGGTCTTGTTTAGGCTGAGATGACTTCTTAAGAAGTCGTATGATATGGGCGTATTTGAAATCATCAGGAAAACAGACAGAGCAAAGTGATGCATTTATAATATTTGTGGAAATGGATCAAGTGCACACGATTTATTTGGGGAGGACATAGTTATTTTCCTAACTTCATCAACTGTTGCAGGTTCAAATGATACAAGTACAGATTTACTTGTGGAAAGTCCACACTGACATTACTTAACTTATGACGTGGGAAAGCAAAACGAATAATACTGACTTTATTCTTAAAGTGACTAGAGAACGAATCACACAGAGACTCAATGTACACATAATCAGGTAGCGATGGAGTAGGCCGTCTGTGTAGAATGTTATTGATGCAGTTCCATAACTGACGCGGGTTATCAGACTTATTTATGACCATATTTGTATAACAATCTGATTTAGCTTTGGCCATTTTTCTGTTACACGGGTGACATTGCTTAGAATAGCGCGACATGTCTAATGGCGAGGGCGATTTGCGCCATATACGCTGTAAATAACAATGACGCCTTTTAGATAGTATAACTTCCGAAGTCATCCATGGTGCCGGTAGCGTTTCTGACACACATTTGGATTTTATAGGTGCATATTTGTTAAGTAATGCATTTAGTATTTGGCAGTACTGTTTATATAAGGCAGATGTATGTTTTTATCTGTGATAAGGTCGGATTTAAGGATATCAGCCAATAAAGCTGTAATGTCGTAAGATACATTATGTTTCGACTCTAATTTAACAAGATTTAACAAGATTTAACAAGATTGCCATCCAGAGAATTAACTCTAGATGGCAGGTGGACAAGGAAGCCCTTTCGCTTATCGAGAGTCCAACCCTTTTATCTACATATATCCAGCCCTTCTGAGGTATGTGTCGATTTTATTTTTAAACATATTCACACTACTAGCACCCACACAATCATCAGATAATCTGTTCCATTCATTCACAGTCCTTTGTGAAAATGAGAACTTTCTCACGTCTAATCTACACTGCTCCTTTACTAATGTAACTTCATGTCCTCTAGTCTTTCTATCTTTCTTAACTGAAAAAAACATATTTCTATCAATATTTTCATAACCATTCAATATTTTAAACACTTCTATCTGATCTCCTCTCAATCTCCTGGTCTCTAGTGTTGTTAAACCACATTCTTTTAGGCGTTTTTCATAACTAAGAACCCTCAGTTTTGTTATCATTTTAGTCGCTCTCCTCTGTACTCTTTCTAGCATATCTATGTCCTTCTTGCGGTATGGCCTCCACGCTTGTATACAATATTCTAAATGAGGCCTAACTATTGTTTTGTACAGCGGTATTATTAGTTCTTTTTCTTTATATGCTATATTTCGCCTAATCAATCCAAGGATTTGATTTCCCTTTGAAGCTGCAATTCCACACTGCTCTGAAACCTTCATGTCAGCACTAATTGTCAGCCCTAAGTCTTTTTCTTTTACAGTAGTACTTAGTACAGTTCCCCCCATTGTATATTCTACATATTCGTTCCCATGTCCTGTGTGGAGGCATTTACATTTCCCAAAATTGAACAACATTTGCCACTTTTCAGACCATTTGATCAACCTGTCAAGATCATCTTGTAAATGCTGTCTATCACCATCACTTTCAATCCTTCTAAACACTTTTGTATCATCTGCAAATTTCAACACCTTGCTAGCTATATCATCGTCCAAATCGTTTATATATATTAAGAATAATATAGGTCCCAGTACTGATCCCTGTGGAACCCCACTCAAAACTGATTTCCAGTTTGAAGCCTCCCCATCAACAACTACCCGTTGTCTTCTGTCAATCAGCCATTTTTCTATCCAGTTAATTATACCATTTCCTATGCCATGGGCTTTTAGTTTAAGCAGTAATCTCTGATGTGGCACTTTGTCGAAAGCTTTTTGAAAATCTAAGTAGATGATATCTACTGGTGATCCATCATCTACCCACCTAGTGATATCTTCCAAAAAACATAACATATTTGTTAAGCATGACCTCGCTTTTAGAAAACCATGTTGAGATGGGTTTATCAAGTTATGTTTAACAAAAAAATCCACCATGTGATCTTTAATTAGTCTTTCTAATAATTTACAACTCACTGATGTTAAACTCACTGGTCTATAGTTCTCTGACTTGTTTCTCGAACCTTTTTTAAATAACGGTATAATGTTTGCTTCTTTACATTCTAAAGGAACCACTTCTAATGGGGTTATAGAAACGTCAACATTAGTAATGACAGTATGGTGGTCTGATAACCCATCTGAAACAGTAGGTGCTTGTATATTATTTCAAGTTGAACGGGTTATCAAGAGGTCAAGCCAATGGCCATGTATATGTGTCGAAAAGGTAACATGTTATTTCAAATCAAAGGATGCCAGAATATCATCAAACGTAGTTGTAGTTGTAGAAGGCATATCGAAATGTAGATTAAAATCACCAAGAATGTAAAATTCTGAATGAATAATTGCCAGATTTTCCAACGTATCCTGAAAGTTTTCAAAGAAATTTGCCGGATGTCCTGGAGGACGATAGATACAAACAAAGTATGCGGATAAAGAATAATCTTAAATTTCAGCACAGGTGGACTCAAAACTGAAGTATTCAGGGTTGGAATGTAATTTATCTTTGAACTGCTGTGATATTAGAAAGCCAACCTCCACGGCCGACTAAACATGGTCGATGGTGAAAGGTGTAACCAGACGAGGAAACGTCAGCAATGCATGCTGGTGTATCATGTGGTCTGAGCCAGGTCTCAGTTACAGCAAGAATGTATATTTTCTTTGAAATTAATAAATCACAAAGTGAGGTTGTCTTATTTCGTAGAGATCGAACAGGTGGCACAGGATTGAGACTTACATCTCCTGCTAGTAATACAATTATTGCTAATTTCAATGTTGGCGTGGAGCGGGGGATTGGCGGTAAATTTATATTATAACAAACATGAAGATATGACAGGCTATGCAAAATTGAAATATAATTATATATTATATTGTGATTAGGAAAAAGCACATTAAAATAATTAAATATCAATGGTTTGCATAAACCAAAACATGTATCCCTTACAGCAACAGAGCAAGACAAGCAGAAAACTCCCAATAAGAATAATGATGACATAATTATGTTAGACTATTATCATAGTCAGTAGAAATTAACAGAGCAAAACCATATAATTATATATAATATAGATAATAAATGGTACAGAATGTTAAACCCAGAGCTAAGGCTAAGGCGAAAGTCAAAAACTAAATTATATTTACAAGATCAGTAGAGTCTCAATTTTAACAATAAAGCCTACTTATTTAATTAGAAAATGTTTAACCGGGGCCAACTCCGGTAACTAAATTGAGACTCACAAGCCTGTTAAGGGAGGGAGAACTATTTATATTTATAAAAATTCACTCACTCAGCCGTGCTTAGATAGGCAGACATTGACTGCAATGTCGATCACCCAATGGCAATGCCTTATTATAGTTCAAGACTCAACTGCATCATGATTCCGTTTTAAATACCTTTTTATTGTAATAATACAAAATGCCAATAATAATATAAAAGGTCAATCGAAAAAAACTTATTCAAATATGCTTATATCTGAAATGTACTTAGCTTATGGTTGAATTCTTGGTTATTGTCACGGATTAGCGAGGTCTCCGTACACTAGATGGCTCAGTCTAGTAGGGTTCTTATATATCAAGGTCAACGCATATGAGAAAGAACGGTTATCGTGAACAAACAACAAAGAACGAGGAAAATGTAATACTTTATTACAAGATATCTTCCTTTTGGTAAATATCTCAATTAACAAAATAAACAAAATAAATAAATCCCGTAACCAAATCTTAATAGAACATAATAAACAATAACACTGAATCTTTCGATTATCAAATTCCACTTCCTTTCTAAGGTGGATTATACCGCTATACGACCATACACTAGGCGCCAAGTGTTATATAAGAATAACTCCCATAATATAAATACACAGTATAAGCGAGTCCTTGCGGACTCTCATTACAGCAATATGTTACAACACACACATATATTTATATATATGTGAATACTTCATGGGTAATAATACCTCACTTCAAAACCCACAGATAACTACTAATCATAATACAGCAAATAATAGATACGTTCAATCAGAAAATAAACACTTATACTGGGCTAGTCCCATCTCGAATATATACGAACGTTTGTTGAAGTCAACACGCCGAGCTCGGAACACAATTAGAACGGTGTATCTCGGGCGCACGAGTGATGATGCCGGGCACTTGACGATTGCCGTCGTACCCCGCGAATTCACGAGTCGCATCCGTTCAATAATCGCACGGTCGCAAACGATTGCGAATTCAGTTGAATACGTTCAACTGAAAGACGAAGCCGGGCAGTAGACGCTTACCGCCGGCCGCTACGAATTCGAACGAGAGGTCTTGTTTTGTCGCAAACGATCGAGAAGTCGGATGAACGGGTTCGCGCGAATGACGACGCCTGGCAGAATACGTTTACCGCCGGCCGATACGAGTCGCATTCGGTCAAGCTTTCTGACGATATCGCTGTGAGACAGCTGTTCGAGGATGGCCCGTGCTGGGTGAGCGCGTCGCGATTATCGCTCATCGACGCAAACACGTTGGGGCCGACCGGAACGTTGTCTCAAAGTACTGCTGACGTGGCGGCATGGTTTCTTCGAAGTTCGATCGAATAATCACTCTGGACACTGAATATTACACACACACAAAAGCTTGGGAACGTAACCCACGTTAACGATTCCCACCACGCTTTACGACTTTCCTTGCCATTCTCTTGGTAGCAGGGCAACCTGTCTAGTTCAACCCTGGATCTGTCCCAGTCCTTCGCCAGCGCCCATATGGCAAAATGCATACAATAAACGTTTATATAAGCAGACCTAATGACACATCATATGACAGGTTTCCATCATTTCTATTGGCTAATGTAATATACAATTCAAACTAGGCATTGTGGAACACCCTCTCTACGATTACAGTGAAACCACCTGCTTGCCTAGAAACACTAGCAACAGAATACCACGCTTCACTGAGCGCATCTGCAACCGAGTTGCTGTAATTACGTAACTAAGGCGGTTGGTTAACAATATGTCTATCTACTGGCTTGACCTTCCTCATTTATAAAATTAAACCTCAGGAAAGTAGATTAAACATTCAGAAATAGCAGAAATGCTACATTACCCCCCGCTAAGAATCTACTTCCTGAACAAAAGTATTAAGAAATAAATTCAATACACTAATTTAATACATTACATTTAATACAATAAATAACCTGGCGATCACTCGCCGAACTAGTAACTATCTAGTTGCACAAAATTGTTTTTGACACTTCATTGTCTCAACTAATTTGATGGAACCTACATCTATTCCATTCGGCTTAGGTAGTCTGCACCTATGTTATCTGTTCCAGGGATTGACTCTACCCGGAAACGGTAGGGTTGGACTTTAAGAGCCCATCGCATAACGCGATTGTTTGTCAACTTCGCAGCGTTTAGGAATTTCAGGGATCGTTGATCACACTGCACAATGAAACTTCGCCCATATAGGTATAAGTGAAATTTATCGAGTCCCCAAACAATTGCCAGACATTCTCTTTCTACTACGGAATATCGCCTTTGCGTGGGATTGAGCTTCTTGCTCGCAAACGCGACTGGGAATAAGACTCCGTTATTCTCTTGGAGTAACATTGCTCCGAGTCCGGTATCGGACGCATCTGTACGCAAGACAAAGGGTCTGTTTACGTCAGGCAATTTGAGGATAGGCGCCTTACACAGGGCCTGCTTCAGTTGAATGAAGGCCTTATCCGCCTCATCATTCCAACTTACCTTGTTAGGCTGTTTTGCCTTTGTGAGATCAGTCAATGGAGCCGCGATTCTGGAATACCCATTAACAAACTTCCGGTAATATCCTGCTAAACCTAGAAAAGACCTCACTTGTTTCTTCGTGGTAGGAATGGGCGCATTCCTAATCTTGTTTACCTTGTCTTCCTGGGTCTTCACTTCTCCTTGTCTTACTTGGTGTCCCAGGAAATCGACAGATTCAAACCCAAGATAACACTTCGACGGTTTTATAGTGAGACCCGCTTGTCTCACTCGGACGAACACAGCTCGCAGTGTTGATAAGTGATCGGCCCATGTTGAGGTGTGAATCAATACATCGTCAACATAATTGGTAACACCACCGAGGCCATCTAAGAGTATGCGCATCATGCGACTGTACGATGCGCCGGCGTTGTCTAGACCGAAAGGCATGACGCAGAATTGGAACAACCCTGGGGGAGTACAAAATGCGGTTTTCTCCTTATCTTCCGGTTCCATCCTTATTTGCCAATAGCCTTTGCAGAAATCTAGTTTGGACAAGTACCTATCCTGCCCCACCTCAGCCAAGATAGTATCGGGATTTGGCATAGGTTCTGCATCGAATTTAGTAACCTTGTTTAACTGGCGAAAATCTACTACCGGTCTGTATGTGGAGTCAGATTTACGAATTAGTAACAAAGGCGATGAGTACGGTGAATGAGATGGCTCAATCACGCCCATTTCTCGCATCTTCTCAACCTCCTGTTTTACCACTCCCAACTTGGCTAATGGAATAGGGTACGGTTTGCATCTCACGGGACTAGAGGACGTTACCTCAATGGCATGGGACAAGAGACTAGTTTGCCCCGGAGTGCTCGAAAAGATGGAAGGAAATTCTTCCATTAGCTGTTTCAAGTCTCGTGTCTGATCAGGTGATAAACTATCACTCACATGAACGTCCCCAAGGTTTTCCTCTCTCTCAGGTATGGGAAAATCCTCATCAGTCTCACAATCAGGTTGTTCTTCGACAACAGCAGCTAAACCTAGCATCTCCACATTACCTCTCTCATGATATTTCTTCATCATGTTGATGTGGGAGAGTTTACGATTATCTCCGATCTTTACCCGATAATCGTTTATCCCCACTCTCTCTATCACCTCATATGGACCCTTCCATTGCATGAGCAACTTGTTTCAATCAGTGGGGAGAAGGATGAGGGCTTTTTCTCCTACTTCTAGGGTTCTCACCTTGGCCTTTCGATCAAAATGTTCCTTATACCGGTCTTAAGAATTCTTAAGATTCTCTCTAGCTAGTTCGCAAGTTGATTCTGTCCGATTACGGAGATCCGCTACGTACTGGTACGTTTCTACTAGCTCATCGTCTGGTTTCTCATTCTCCCATAACTCTCTAAGAATCATCATAGGCCCCCTGACTGTCCTTCCATAGAGTAACTCAAAAGGGGAAAATGTCATGCTCTCCTGGGGTGCTTCGCGGTATGCAAACATGAGAGGTTCCAGATACCGATCCCAATCTCGTGGACGTTCAGAGCACATCCGCCTTAGCATCCGTTTTAAGGTACCGTTCCATTTCTCTACCAATTCATTTGCCATGGGATGGTAAGGAGAAGAGTGGACTTGTTGGATAGAGAATAACCTAGCTACCTCGGTCATAGTTTTTGACACGAACTGACTGCCATTATCGCTGAGTACTACTTTAGGCAGACCCACCCTTGAGAAAATCTTCAGAAGAGCCTCTGCTATCGTTTCCGTATCAATATTCGACACTGCTACCGCTTCTGGGTATCTAGTATCGAAATCTACCAGGGTTAAGATCCACCGATTACCTCTCTCTGTCACTGGGGTTATGGGACCAACCAAATATGTCGCTACCTTTTCAAAGGGCGTGTTTACGATGGGGATCATCTGTACAGGAGCCTTAGGGACATTGCCTCGACTAACGGTCCTCTGACAGATGTCACATGACTGGCAGAATCTGTGGACATCACCCACTATCCCTGGCCAGTAGAAGTTAAGGAGGATTCTGTCTAGCGACTTCTTCATTCCCTGATGTTCAGATAGGATGGTTTCATGTTCTAACGTCATGACACGATATCGCAACACTCGGGGAACTACTAGTTGTTTCACAGTCTCACCCTCTTTCTCTTTCTGATACAAGCGATAAAGGAGCCCCCTTTTGATCACGAATTGACTTGATTGTTCTCCCTTAGGTTTCCCTTTAGTCTCTTCAGCCGAATGAAAGCATTTCTTTAAGGTCTCATCCCCTTTTTGCTCTCTCAAGAAATCATCGGCATATATACTCGCACCAACAACTTTAGGCACTATCAAAGGTTTTGTGGGTTTAGAAAGGCGCTCCCGTTGAGCACGGGTTTCTACAGCACAACCGGTGACTGGGGTGTCATTCAAAGGGGTCTCAACAGTAACGGGGACACCATCTGACTTGGTTCCTCGAAAAAGAGAACCTTCACTGTTATAGGAACAGGGCAAATTTAATTCAACAACGTTGCCAATGACTAAGTCATAAACGGGGTTGTTTAGACATAGGGCTTCAATTTCTCCTGTGAAAAAGGGAGTTCTCACATAGCACCGGGCAGTTGGGACTTCAATGACGGAACGGTCCATCAGCATAAGGACTTTGGTTTTCCCAGTTATCTGATCTTCCGGAACAAGGCTACGTCGTACAACGACTCCGTTACACCCGCTGTCGCGTAGTACTTTCACTGGGGATCCCCCCACATACCCCTCGACAACAGGTAAGTTACAACCGTTTTCATGTTGTACACAAGCACTAGCAATTACTGGGATCTTACACCCACATTGCAAAGTGACACCAGTCCCACCCACAGGACACTGGTGACTAGGGGAATTCTGGTTTAGCACAACTGCACAATTCCCAACCACTGGTTTCATCCTTTGCGGTGGAGGATTCCTATTTTGCACTCCCACTGTACACTGTCTCGCGATGTGACCTGGCCGATTACAAAGGAAACATGTACGCGGCGGAAGAACGGGCCGCGGGGTAGGGTTAGAAATAGGGTACCTCCCCTCCCCTGATCTACTTTTCGGGACGGGTGAAGGGACGGGAGTTGGTCGGACTCTGTCTCTACGATTTTCCCGTTTACCATATGATGAATGGGCATCTGTAAATGTTCTCACCAATTCTAACAAATTATCTTTCCCTACCGGTTTGTGTTCTCTCAGAAACACGGACAGTTCCCTAGGGCACATAAACAAGAATTGCCACTCAGTGGATTTCTTTGTCAAACATTATTGAGTCTTTCGAGGGCCTTAAGGAACTCATTCTGATCTACTTTTCGGGACGGGTGAAGGGACGGGAGTTGGTCGGACTCTGTCTCTACGATTTTCCCGTTTACCATATGATGAATGGGCATCTGTAAATGTTCTCACCAATTCTAACAAATTATCTTTCCCTACCGGTTTGTGTTCTCTCAGAAACACGGACAGTTCCCTAGGGCACATAAACAAGAATTGCTCTCTCAGAATGAGTTCCTTAAGGCCCTCGAAAGACTCAATAATGTTTGACAAAGAAATCCACTGAGTCAAATAATGCTCCATACGAGCAAAATACTGCGACACTGTTTCGGTCGAATTTAGAGAACAGGTGTAAAACTTCTTACGAAAATCGCCTACAGTCAGTCGGTACCATCCTAGCAATGCTTGCTTTAACTGGTCATAATCGTTGGCCACGGAAATCGGGGAACGGGAATAAACTTCCAGTGCATGACCAGTTAACAATGCGCTCAGAAATATAACGTAATTCTCGCGCTCCCAACCCTGGTTTTCAGCATATCTTTCAAATCGCTGGAGATATGCATCAATCGAATCCCTGTCTTCGTTAAAACAGGGTAACGGAGGACTACGGACTCCTTTAGCAATGGCTGAAGCATTACTCACCGAATCTCGGTTCTCTAAGGTAGTAGCCTCGTTGTGGAGCCTGGCCATATTTTCTTCATGCTCCATTTCACGCGCGCGCATCTCCATATCGGCCTGCCTTGCCGCCTCCTTTTCTCGGAGCTCGGCCTGGAGCCTCTCTTTTTCCATATCGGCCTGGAGCCTCTCTTTCTCCGCCTCGCGAGCGGCCTGTCGCTCAGCCCGGGCGGTTCCTTGTTCATCGCGAACAAATACCTGAAGTTCGGGACCTGTTAACCCTAACTTCTCGCCTAACTCAATTAATTGAGCAAGATCCATGTTTGCAAACTAGTGCAACACACGAAATAATCACTAAACGGATATCACGTTTAAGTAGTACAAAAGGTAAATCACCTGTAAACAACAAAAGTGTTAGCTACGCTACAACATTCCACACAATCTTCTCATAAGACTGGAATAATGAAATCACTATACGATTTCAATCACGCCGTGAAAAACTATCAACACACGAACATTCTGTGGGACTTCAATCTGCCCAATGCCAACTCGGCAAATGCAACAAGTAATTCAACTTCCTCATACAGCTGAAAAATAACAAAGCTCCTACTTACAATAATTATACGATTAATTCATGGTCCTTTGCTGCTGTAATAACAAGTATAATGCCTCGAAACGTGAATGACACACTATAAATGTAACGAGAAATATGGGACTCAGAATTATGTCTGGGCGGAAACGACAAGGGGCATGTGAATTACCCTACACTACAGCTACTGGAATAGATGTAGGTTTCGTCTCTAGCCACGGAGCAACGCTGACACTCCACGGAACCAGAGTGCAGCTAAGTTCTCAGGCATGTTCTATGTTGCCGTCACGTGTTACCCGCAATTCATAGCGTTGACCGAAGGTGTTATTTTAATTTTCCCCTCGCCGGAATCCCGCGTACGAGCCCCCAAATATGTCACGGAGCGGCGAGGTCTCCGTACACTAGATGGCTCAGTCTAGTAGGGTTCTTATATATCAAGGTCAACGCATATGAGAAAGAACTGTTATCGTGAACAAGCAACAAAGAACGAGGAAAATTTAATACTTTATTACAATATATCTTCCTTTTGGTAAATATCTCAATTAACAAAATAAACAAAATAAAGAAATCCCGTAACCAAATCTTAATAGAACATAATAAACAATAACACTGAATCTTTCGATTATCAAATTCCACTTCCTTTCTAAGGTGGATTATACCGCTATACGACCATACACTAGGCGCCATGTGTTATCTAAGAATAACTCCCATAATATAAATACACAGTATAAGCTAGTCCTCGCGGACTCTCATTACAGCAATATGTTACAACACACACATATATTTATATATATGTGAATACTTCATGGGTAATAATACCTCATTTCAAAACCCACAGATAACTACTAATCATAATACAGCAAATAATAGATACGTTCAATCAGAAAATAAACACTTATACTGGGCTAGTCCCATCTCGAATATATACGAACGTTTGTTGAAGTCAACACGCCGAGCTCGGAACACAATTAGAACGGTGTATCTCGGGCGCACGAGTGATGATGCCGGGCACTTGACGATTGCCGTCGTACCCCGCGAATTCACGAGTCGCATCCGTTCAATAATCGCACGGTCGCAAACGATTGCGAATTCAGTTGAATACGTTCAACTGAAAGACGAAGCCGGGCAGTAGACGCTTACCGCCGGCCGCTACGAATTCGAACGAGAGGTCTTGTTTTGTCGCAAACGATCGAGAAGTCGGATGAACGGGTTCGCGCGAATGACGACGCCTGGCAGAATACGTTTACCGCCGGCCGATACGAGTCGCATTCGGTCAAGCTTTCTGACGATATCGCTGTGAGACAGCTGTTCGAGGATGGCCCGTGCTGGGTGAGCGCGTCGCGATTATCGCTCATCGACGCAAACACGTTGGGGCCGACCGGAACGTTGTCTCAAAGTACTGCTGACGTGGCGGCATGGTTTCTTCGAAGTTCGATCGAATAATCACTCTGGACACTGAATATTACACACACACAAAAGCTTGGGAACGTAACCCACGTTAACGATTCCCACCACGCTTTACGACTTTCCTTGCCATTCTCTTGGTAGCAGGGCAACCTGTCTAGTTCAACCCTGGATCTGTCCCAGTCCTTCGCCAGCGCCCATATGGCAAAATGCATACAATAAACGTTTATATAAGCAGACCTAATGACACATCATATGACAGGTTTCCATCATTTCTATTGGCTAATGTAATATACAATTCAAACTAGGCATTGTGGAACACCCTCTCTACGATTACAGTGAAACCACCTGCTTGCCTAGAAACACTAGCAACAGAATACCACGCTTCACTGAGCGCATCTGCAACCGAGTTGCTGTAATTACGTAACTAAGGCGGTTGGTTAACAATATGTCTATCTACTGGCTTGACCTTCCTCATTTATAAAATTAAACCTCAGGAAAGTAGATTAAACATTCAGAAATAGCAGAAATGCTACATTACCCCCCGCTAAGAATCTACTTCCTGAACAAAAGTATTAAGAAATAAATTCAATACACTAATTTAATACATTACATTTAATACAATAAATAACCTGGCGATCACTCGCCGAACTAGTAACTATCTAGTTGCACAAAATTGTTTTTGACACTTCATTGTCTCAACTAATTTGATGGAACCTACATCTATTCCATTCGGCTTAGGTAGTCTGCACCTATGTTATCTGTTCCAGGGATTGACTCTACCCGGAAACGGTAGGGTTGGACTTTAAGAGCCCATCGCATAACGCGATTGTTTGTCAACTTCGCAGCGTTTAGGAATTTCAGGGATCGTTGATCACACTGCACAATGAAACTTCGCCCATATAGGTATAAGTGAAATTTATCGAGTCCCCAAACAATTGCCAGACATTCTCTTTCTACTACGGAATATCGCCTTTGCGTGGGATTGAGCTTCTTGCTCGCAAACGCGACTGGGAATAAGACTCCGTTATTCTCTTGGAGTAACATTGCTCCGAGTCCGGTATCGGACGCATCTGTACGCAAGACAAAGGGTCTGTTTACGTCAGGCAATTTGAGGATAGGCGCCTTACACAGGGCCTGCTTCAGTTGAATGAAGGCCTTATCCGCCTCATCATTCCAACTTACCTTGTTAGGCTGTTTTGCCTTTGTGAGATCAGTCAATGGAGCCGCGATTCTGGAATACCCATTAACAAACTTCCGGTAATATCCTGCTAAACCTAGAAAAGACCTCACTTGTTTCTTCGTGGTAGGAATGGGCGCATTCCTAATCTTGTTTACCTTGTCTTCCTGGGTCTTCACTTCTCCTTGTCTTACTTGGTGTCCCAGGAAATCGACAGATTCAAACCCAAGATAACACTTCGACGGTTTTATAGTGAGACCCGCTTGTCTCACTCGGACGAACACAGCTCGCAGTGTTGATAAGTGATCGGCCCATGTTGAGGTGTGAATCAATACATCGTCAACATAATTGGTAACACCACCGAGGCCATCTAAGAGTATGCGCATCATGCGACTGTACGATGCGCCGGCGTTGTCTAGACCGAAAGGCATGACGCAGAATTGGAACAACCCTGGGGGAGTACAAAATGCGGTTTTCTCCTTATCTTCCGGTTCCATCCTTATTTGCCAATAGCCTTTGCAGAAATCTAGTTTGGACAAGTACCTATCCTGCCCCACCTCAGCCAAGATAGTATCGGGATTTGGCATAGGTTCTGCATCGAATTTAGTAACCTTGTTTAACTGGCGAAAATCTACTACCGGTCTGTATGTGGAGTCAGATTTACGAATTAGTAACAAAGGCGATGAGTACGGTGAATGAGATGGCTCAATCACGCCCATTTCTCGCATCTTCTCAACCTCCTGTTTTACCACTCCCAACTTGGCTAATGGAATAGGGAAAGTTTTGCATCTCACGGGACTAGAGGACGTTACCTCAATGGCATGGGACAAGAGACTAGTTTGCCCCGGAGTGCTCGAAAAGATGGAAGGAAATTCTTCCATTAGCTGTTTCAAGTCTCGTGTCTGATCAGGTGATAAACTATCACTCACATGAACGTCCCCAAGGTTTTCCTCTCTCTCAGGTATGGGAAAATCCTCATCAGTCTCACAATCAGGTTGTTCTTCGACAACAGCAGCTAAACCTAGCATCTCCACATTACCTCTCTCATGATATTTCTTCATCATGTTGATGTGGGAGAGTTTACGATTATCTCCGATCTTTACCCGATAATCGTTTATCCCCACTCTCTCTATCACCTCATATGGACCCTTCCATTGCATGAGCAACTTGTTTCAATCAGTGGGGAGAAGGATGAGGGCTTGTTCTCCTACTTCTAGGGTTCTCACCTTGGCCTTTCGATCAAAATGTTCCTTATACCGGTCTTAAGAATTCTTAAGATTCTCTCTAGCTAGTTCGCAAGTTGATTCTGTCCGATTACGGAGATCCGCTACGTACTGGTACGTTTCTACTAGCTCATCGTCTGGTTTCTCATTCTCCCATAACTCTCTAAGAATCATCATAGGCCCCCTGACTGTCCTTCCATAGAGTAACTCAAAAGGGGAAAATGTCATGCTCTCCTGGGGTGCTTCGCGGTATGCAAACATGAGAGGTTCCAGATACCGATCCCAATCTCGTGGACGTTCAGAGCACATCCGCCTTAGCATCCGTTTTAAGGTACCGTTCCATTTCTCTACCAATCCATTTGCCATGGGATGGTAAGGAGAAGAGTGGACTTGTTGGATAGAGAATAACCTAGCTACCTCGGTCATAGTTTTTGACACGAACTGACTGCCATTATCGCTGAGTACTACTTTAGGCAGACCCACCCTTGAGAAAATCTTCAGAAGAGCCTCTGCTATCGTTTCCGTATCAATATTCGACACTGCTACCGCTTCTGGGTATCTAGTATCGAAATCTACCAGGGTTAAGATCCACCGATTACCTCTCTCTGTCACTGGGGTTATGGGACCAACCAAATATATCGCTACCTTTTCAAAGGGCGTGTTTACGATGGGGATCATCTGTACAGGAGCCTTAGGGACATTGCCTCGACTAACGGTCCTCTGACAGATGTCACATGACTGGCAGAATCTGTGGACATCACCCACTATCCCTGGCCAGTAGAAGTTAAGGAGGATTCTGTCTAGCGACTTCTTCATTCCCTGATGTTCAGATAGGATGGTTTCATGTTCTAACGTCATGACACGATATCGCAACACTCGGGGAACTACTAGTTGTTTCACAGTCTCACCCTCTTTCTCTTTCTGATACAAGCGATAAAGGAGCCCCCTTTTGATCACGAATTGACTTGATTGTTCTCCCTTAGGTTTCCCTTTAGTCTCTTCAGCCGAATGAAAGCATTTCTTTAAGGTCTCATCCCCTTTTTGCTCTCTCAAGAAATCATCGGCATATATACTCGCACCAACAACTTTAGGCACTATCAAAGGTTTTGTGGGTTTAGAAAGGCGCTCCCGTTGAGCACGGGTTTCTACAGCACAACCGGTGACTGGGGTGTCATTCAAAGGGGTCTCAACAGTAACGGGGACACCATCTGACTTGGTTCCTCGAAAAAGAGAACCTTCACTGTTATAGGAACAGGGCAAATTTAATTCAACAACGTTGCCAATGACTAAGTCATAAACGGGGTTGTTTAGACATAGGGCTTCAATTTCTCCTGTGAAAAAGGGAGTTCTCACATAGCACCGGGCAGTTGGGACTTCAATGACGGAACGGTCCATCAGCATAAGGACTTTGGTTTTCCCAGTTATCTGATCTTCCGGAACAAGGCTACGTCGTACAACGACTCCGTTACACCCGCTGTCGCGTAGTACTTTCACTGGGGATCCCCCCACATACCCCTCGACAACAGGTAAGTTACAACCGTTTTCATGTTGTACACAAGCACTAGCAATTACTGGGATCTTACACCCACATTGCAAAGTGACACCAGTCCCACCCACAGGACACTGGTGACTAGGGGAATTCTGGTTTAGCACAACTGCACAATTCCCAACCACTGGTTTCATCCTTTGCGGTGGAGGATTCCTATTTTGCACTCCCACTGTACACTGTCTCGCGATGTGACCTGGCCGATTACAAAGGAAACATGTACGCGGCGGAAGAACGGGCCGCGGGGTAGGGTTAGAAATAGGGTACCTCCCCTCCCCTGATCTACTTTTCGGGACGGGTGAAGGGACGGGAGTTGGTCGGACTCTGTCTCTACGATTTTCCCGTTTACCATATGATGAATGGGCATCTGTAAATGTTCTCACCAATTCTAACAAATTATCTTTCCCTACCGGTTTGTGTTCTCTCAGAAACACGGACAGTTCCCTAGGGCACATAAACAAGAATTGCTCTCTCAGAATGAGTTCCTTAAGGCCCTCGAAAGACTCAATAATGTTTGACAAAGAAATCCACTGAGTCAAATAATGCTCCATACGAGCAAAATACTGCGACACTGTTTCGGTCGAATTTAGAGAACAGGTGTAAAACTTCTTACGAAAATCGCCTACAGTCAGTCGGTACCATCCTAGCAATGCTTGCTTTAACTGGTCATAATCGTTGGCCACGGAAATCGGGGAACGGGAATAAACTTCCAGTGCATGACCAGTTAACATTGCGCTCAGAAATATAGCGTAATTCTCGCGCTCCCAACCCTGGTTTTCAGCATATCTTTCAAATCGCTGGAGATATGCATCAATCGAATCCCTGTCTTCGTTAAAACAGGGTAACGGAGGACTACGGACTCCTTTAGCAATGGCTGAAGCATTACTCACCGAATCTCGGTTCTCTAAGGTAGTAGCCTCGTTGTGGAGCCTGGCCATATTTTCTTCATGCTCCATTTCACGCGCGCGCATCTCCATATCGGCCTGGAGCCTCTCCTTCTCCGCCTCGCGAGCGGCCTGTCGCTCAGCCCGGGCGGTTCCTTGTTCATCGCGAACAAATACCTGAAGTTCGGGACCTGTTAACCCTAACTTCTCGCCTAACTCAATTAATTGAGCAAGATCCATGTTTGCAAACTAGTGCAACACACGAAATAATCACTAAACGGATATCACGTTTAAGTAGTACAAAAGGTAAATCACCTGTAAACAACAAAAGTGTTAGCTACGCTACAACATTCCACACAATCTTCTCATAAGACTGGAATAATGAAATCACTATACGATTTCAATCACGCCGTGAAAAACTATCAACACACGAACATTCTGTGGGACTTCAATCTGCCCAATGCCAACTCGGCAAATGCAACAAGTAATTCAACTTCCTCATACAGCTGAAAAATAACAAAGCTCCTACTTACAATAATTATACGATTAATTCATGGTCCTTTGCTGCTGTAATAACAAGTATAATGCCTCGAAACGTGAATGACACACTATAAATGTAACGAGAAATATGGGACTCAGAATTATGTCTGGGCGGAAACGACAAGGGGCATGTGAATTACCCTACACTACAGCTACTGGAATAGATGTAGGTTTCGTCTCTAGCCACGGAGCAACGCTGACACTCCACGGAACCAGAGTGCAGCTAAGTTCTCAGGCATGTTCTATGTTGCCGTCACGTGTTACCCGCAATTCATAGCGTTGACCGAAGGTGTTATTTTAATTTTCCCCTCGCCGGAATCCCGCGTACGAGCCCCCAAATATGTCACGGAGCGGCGAGGTCTCCGTACACTAGATGGCTCAGTCTAGTAGGGTTCTTATATATCAAGGTCAACGCATATGAGAAAGAACTGTTATCGAGAACAAGCAACAAAGAACGAGGAAAATGTAATACTTTATTACAATATATCTTCCTTTTGGTAAATATCTCAATTAACAAAATAAACAAAATAAAGAAATCCCGTAACCAAATCTTAATAGAACATAATAAAAAATAACACTGAATCTTTCGATTATCAAATTCCACTTCCTTTCTAAGGTGGATTATACCGCTATACGACCATACACTAGGCGCCATGTGTTATCTAAGAATAACTCCCATAATATAAATACACAGTATAAGCTAGTCCTCGCGGACTCTCATTACAGCAATATGTTACAACACACACATATATTTATATATATGTGAATACTTCATGGGTAATAATACCTCACTTCAAAACCCACAGATAACTACTAATCATAATACAGCAAATAATAGATACGTTCAATCAGAAAATAAACACTTATACTGGGCTAGTCCCATCTCGAATATATACGAACGTTTGTTGAAGTCAACACGCCGAGCTCGGAACACAATTAGAACGGTGTATCTCGGGCGCACGAGTGATGATGCCGGGCACTTGACGATTGCCGTCGTACCCCGCGAATTCACGAGTCGCATCCGTTCAATAATCGCACGGTCGCAAACGATTGCGAATTCAGTTGAATACGTTCAACTGAAAGACGAAGCCGGGCAGTAGACGCTTACCGCCGGCCGCTACGAATTCGAACGAGAGGTCTTGTTTTGTCGCAAACGATCGAGAAGTCGGATAAACGGGTTCGCGCGAATGACGACGCCTGGCAGAATACGTTTACCGCCGGCCGATACGAGTCGCATTCGGTCAAGCTTTCTGACGATATCGCTGTGAGACAGCTGTTCGAGGATGGCCCGTGCTGGGTGAGCGCGTCGCGATTATCGCTCATCGACGCAAACACGTTGGGGCCGACCGGAACGTTGTCTCAAAGTACTGCTGACGTGGCGGCATGGTTTCTTCGAAGTTCGATCGAATAATCACTCTGGACACTGAATATTACACACACACAAAAGCTTGGGAACGTAACCCACGTTAACGATTCCCACCACGCTTTACGACTTTCCTTGCCATTCTCTTGGTAGCAGGGCAACCTGTCTAGTTCAACCCTGGATCTGTCCCAGTCCTTCGCCAGCGCCCATATGGCAAAATGCATAAAATAGACGTTTATATAAGCAGACCTAATGACACATCATATGACAGGTTTCCATCATTTCTATTGGCTAATGTAATATACAATTCAAACTAGGCATTGTGGAACACCCTCTCTACGATTACAGTGAAACCACCTGCTTGCCTAGAAACACTAGCAACAGAATACCACGCTTCACTGAGCGCATCTGCAACCGAGTTGCTGTAATTACGTAACTAAGGCGGTTGGTTAACAATATGTCTATCTACTGGCTTGACCTTCCTCATTTATAAAATTAAACCTCAGGAAAGTAGATTAAACATTCAGAAATAGCAGAAATGCTACATTACCCCCCGCTAAGAATCTACTTCCTGAACAAAAGTATTAAGAAATAAATTCAATACACTAATTTAATACATTACATTTAATACAATAAATAACCTGGCGATCACTCGCCGAACTAGTAACTATCTAGTTGCACAAAATTGTTTTTGACACTTCATTGTCTCAACTAATTTGATGGAACCTACATCTATTCCATTCGGCTTAGGTAGTCTGCACCTATGTTATCTGTTCCAGGGATTGACTCTACCCGGAAACGGTAGGGTTGGACTTTAAGAGCCCATCGCATAACGCGATTGTTTGTCAACTTCGCAGCGTTTAGGAATTTCAGGGATCGTTGATCACACTGCACAATGAAACTTCGCCCATATAGGTATAAGTGAAATTTATCGAGTCCCCAAACAATTGCCAGACATTCTCTTTATACTACGGAATATCGCCTTTGCGTGGGATTGAGCTTCTTGCTCGCAAACGCGACTGGGAATAAGACTCCGTTATTCTCTTGGAGTAACATTGCTCCGAGTCCGGTATCGGACGCATCTGTACGCAAGACAAAGGGTCTGTTTACGTCAGGCAATTTGAGGATAGGCGCCTTACACAGGGCCTGCTTCAGTTGAATGAAGGCCTTATCCGCCTCATCATTCCAACTTACCTTGTTAGGCTGTTTTGCCTTTGTGAGATCAGTCAATGGAGCCGCGATTCTGGAATACCCATTAACAAACTTCCGGTAATATCCTGCTAAACCTAGAAAAGACCTCACTTGTTTCTTCGTGGTAGGAATGGGCGCATTCCTAATCTTGTTTACCTTGTCTTCCTGGGTCTTCACTTCTCCTTGTCTTACTTGGTGTCCCAGGAAATCGACAGATTCAAACCCAAGATAACACTTCGACGGTTTTATAGTGAGACCCGCTTGTCTCACTCGGACGAACACAGCTCGCAGTGTTGATAAGTGATCGGCCCATGTTGAGGTGTGAATCAATACATCGTCAACATAATTGGTAACACCACCGAGGAAGAGTATGCCATCATGCGACTGTAATGCGCGCGTTGTCTAGACCGAAACATGACGCAGAATTGAACAACCCTGGGGGAGTACAAAATGCGGTTTTCTCCTTATCTTCCGGTTCCATCCTTATTTGCCAATAGCCTTTGCAGAAATAGTTTGGACAAGTACCTATCCTGCCCCACCTCAGCCAAGATAGTATCGGGATTTGGCATAGGTTCTGCATCGAATTTAGTAACCTTGTTTAACTACTACCGGTCTGTATGTAGTCAGATTTACGAATTAGTAACAAAGGCGATGAGTACGGTGAATGAGATGGCTCAATCACGCCCATTTCTCTCTTCTCAACCTCCTGTTTTACCACTAACTTGGCTAATGGAATAGGGTACGGTTTGCTCACGGGACTAGAGGACGTTACCTCAATGGCATGGGCAAGAGACTAGTTTCCCGGAGTGCTCGAAAAGATGGAAGGAAATTCTTCCATTAGCTGTTTCAAGTCTCGTGTCTGATCAGGTGATAAACTATCACTCACATGAACGTCCCCAAGGTTTTCCTCTCTCTCAGGTATGGGAAATCCTCATCAGTCTCACAATCAGGTTGTTCTTCGACAACAGCAGCTAAACCTAGCATCTCATTACCTCTCTCATGATATTTCTTCATCATTTGATGTGGGAGAGTTTACGATTATCTCCGATCTTTACCCGATAATCGTTTATCCCACTCTTCTATCACCTCATATGGACCCTTCCATTCATGAGCAACTTGTTTCAATCAGTAGGATGAGGGCTTTTTCTCCTACTTCTAGGGTTCTCACCTTGGCCTTTCGATCAAAATGTTCCTTATACCGGTCTTCATTCTTAAGATTTCTCAGCTAGTTGCTGTCGATTCTGTCCGAGTAGGATTCCGCTCTATCTCCTACTTCTAGGGTCCTCACCTTGGCCTTTCGATCAAAATGTTCCTTCTACCGGTCTTAAGAATTCTTAAGATTTCTCTAGCTAGTTCGCAAGTTGATGTGTCCGATTACGGAGATCCGCTACGTAGGGTACGTTTCTACTAGCTCATCGTCTGGTTTCTCATTCTCCCATAACTCTCTAAGAATCATCTAGGCCCCCTGACTTCCTTCCATAGGAGTAACTCAAAAGGGGAAAATGTCATGCTCTCCTGGGGTGCTTCGCGGTATGCAAACATGAGAGGTTCCAGATACCGATCCCAATCTCGTGGACGTTCAGAGCACATCCGCCTTAGCATCCGTTTTAAGGTACCGTTCCATTTCTCTACCAATTCATTTGCCATGGGATGGTAAGGAGAAGAGTGGACTTGTTGGATAGAGAATAACCTAGCTACCTCGGTCATAGTTTTTGACACGAACTGACTGCCATTATCGCTGAGTACTACTTTAGGCAGACCCACCCTTGAGAAAATCTTCAGAAGAGCCTCTGCTATCGTTTCCGTATCAATATTCGACACTGCTACCGCTTCTGGGTATCTAGTATCGAAATCTACCAGGGTTAAGATCCACCGATTACCTCTCTCTGTCACTGGGGTTATGGGACCAACCAAATATGTCGCTACCTTTTCAAAGGGCGTGTTTACGATGGGGATCATCTGTACAGGAGCCTTAGGGACATTGCCTCGACTAACGGTCCTCTGACAGATGTCACATGACTGGCAGAATCTGTGGACATCACCCACTATCCCTGGCCAGTAGAAGTTAAGGAGGATTCTGTCTAGCGACTTCTTCATTCCCTGATGTTCAGATAGGATGGTTTCATGTTCTAACGTCATGACACGATATCGCAACACTCGGGGAACTACTAGTTGTTTCACAGTCTCACCCTCTTTCTCTTTCTGATACAAGCGATAAAGGAGCCCCCTTTTGATCACGAATTGACTTGATTGTTCTCCCTTAGGTTTCCCTTTAGTCTCTTCAGCCGAATGAAAGCATTTCTTTAAGGTCTCATCCCCTTTTTGCTCTCTCAAGAAATCATCGGCATATATACTCGCACCAACAACTTTAGGCACTATCAAAGGTTTTGTGGGTTTAGAAAGGCGCTCCCGTTGAGCACGGGTTTCTACAGCACAACCGGTGACTGGGGTGTCATTCAAAGGGGTCTCAACAGTAACGGGGACACCATCTGACTTGGTTCCTCGAAAAAGAGAACCTTCACTGTTATAGGAACAGGGCAAATTTAATTCAACAACGTTGCCAATGACTAAGTCATAAACGGGGTTGTTTAGACATAGGGCTTCAATTTCTCCTGTGAAAAAGGGAGTTCTCACATAGCACCGGGCAATTGGGACTTCAATGACGGATCGGTCCATCAGCATAAGGACTTTGGTTTTCCCAGTTAACTGATCTTCCGGAACTAGGCTACGTCGTACAACGACTCCGTTACACCCGCTGTCGTGTAGTACTTTCACTGGGGATCTCCCCACATACCCCTCTACAACCGGTAAGTTACAACTGTTTTCATGTTGTACACAAGCACTAGCAATTACGGGGATCTTACATCCACATTGCAAAGTGACATCAGTCCCACCCACAGGACATTGGTGACTAGGGGAATTCTGGTTTAGCACAACTGCACAATTCCCAACCACTGGTTTCATCCTTTGCGGTGGAGGATTCCTATTCTGCACTCCCACTGTACACTGTCTCGCGATGAGACCTGGCCGATTACAAAGGAAACATGTACGCGGCGGAGGAACGGGCCTCGGAGTAGGGTTAGAAATAGGGTACCTCCCCTCCCCTGATCTACTTTTCGGGACGGGTGAAGGGACGGGAGTTGGTCGGACTCGGTCTCTACGATTTTCCCGTTTACCATATGATGAATGGGCATCTGTAAATGTTCTCACCAATTCTAACAAATTCTCTTTACCCACCGGTTTGCGTTCTCTCAGAAACACGGACAGTTCCCTAAAGCACATAAACAAGAACTGCTCTCTCAGAATGAGTTCCTTAAGGCCCTCGAAAAACTCATTAATGTTTGACAAAGAAATCCACTGAGTCAAATAATGCTCCATACGAGCAAAATACTGCGACACTGTTTCGGTCGAATTTAGAGAACAGGTGTAAAACTTCTTACGAAAATCGCCTACAGTCAGTCGGTACCATCCTAGCAATGCTTGCTTTAACTGGTCATAATCGTTGGCCACGGAAATCGGGGAACGGGAATAAACTTCCAGTGCATGACCAGTTAACAATGCGCTCAGAAATATAACGTAATTCTCGCGCTCCCAACCCTGGTTTTCAGCATATCTTTCAAATCGCTGGAGATATGCATCAATCGAATCCCTGTCTTCGTTAAAACAGGGTAACGGAGGACTACGGACTCCTTTAGCAATGGCTGAAGCATTACTCACCGAATCTCGGTTCTCTAAGGTAGTAGCCTCGTTGTGGAGCCTGGCCATATTTTCTTCATGCTCCATTTCACGCGCGCGCATCTCCATATCGGCCTGCCTTGCCGCCTCCTTTTCTCGGAGCTCGGCCTGGAGCCTCTCTTTTTCCATATCGGCCTGGAGCCTCTCTTTCTCCGCCTCGCGAGCGGCCTGTCGCTCAGCCCGGGCGGTTCCTTGTTCATCGCGAACAAATACCTGAAGTTCGGGACCTGTTAACCCTAACTTCTCGCCTAACTCAATTAATTGAGCAAGATCCATGTTTGCAAACTAGTGCAACACACGAAATAATCACTAAACGGATATCACGTTTAAGTAGTACAAAAGGTAAATCACCTGTAAACAACAAAAGTGTTAGCTACGCTACAACATTCCACACAATCTTCTCATAAGACTGGAATAATGAAATCACTATACGATTTCAATCACGCCGTGAAAAACTATCAACACACGAACATTCTGTGGGACTTCAATCTGCCCAATGCCAACTCGGCAAATGCAACAAGTAATTCAACTTCCTCATACAGCTGAAAAATAACAAAGCTCCTACTTACAATAATTATACGATTAATTCATGGTCCTTTGCTGCTGTAATAACAAGTATAATGCCTCGAAACGTGAATGACACACTATAAATGTAACGAGAAATATGGGACTCAGAATTATGTCTGGGCGGAAACGACAAGGGGCATGTGAATTACCCTACACTACAGCTACTGGAATAGATGTAGGTTTCGTCTCTAGCCACGGAGCAACGCTGACACTCCACGGAACCAGAGTGCAGCTAAGTTCTCAGGCATGTTCTATGTTGCCGTCACGTGTTACCCGCAATTCATAGCGTTGACCGAAGGTGTTATTTTAATTTTCCCCTCGCCGGAATCCCGCGTACGAGCCCCCAAATATGTCACGGAGCGGCGAGGTCTCCGTACACTAGATGGCTCAGTCTAGTAGGGTTCTTATATATCAAGGTCAACGCATATGAGAAAGAACTGTTATCGTGAACAAGCAACAAAGAACGAGGAAAATTTAATACTTTATTACAATATATCTTCCTTTTGGTAAATATCTCAATTAACAAAATAAACAAAATAAAGAAATCCCGTAACCAAATCTTAATAGAACATAATAAACAATAACACTGAATCTTTCGATTATCAAATTCCACTTCCTTTCTAAGGTGGATTATACCGCAACACGACCATACATTAGGCGCCAATTGTTATCTAAGAATAACTCCCATAATATAAATACACAGTATAAGCTAGTCCTCGCGGACTCTCATTACAGCAATATGTTACAACACACACATATATTTATATATGTGAATACTTCATGGGTAATAATACCTCACTTCAAAACCCACAAATAACTACTAATCATAAATAAACATTTATACTGGGCTAGTCCCATCTCGAATATATACGAACGTTTGTTGAAGTCAACACGCCGAGCTCGGAACACAATTAGAACGGTGTATCTCGTGCGCACGAGTGATGATGCCGGGCACTTGACGATTGCCGTCGTACGCCGCGAATTCTCGAGTCGCGTCCGTTCTGTGATCGCACGAGTCGCATCCGTTCAATAATCGCACGGTCGCAAACGATTGCGAATTCAGTTGAATACGTTCAACTGAAAGACGAAGCCGGGCAGTAGACGCTTACCGCCGGCCGCTACGAATTCGAACGAGAGGTCTTGTTTTGTCGCAAACGATCGAGAAGTCGGATGAACGGGTTCGCGCGAATGACGACGCCTGGCAGAATACGTTTACCGCCGGCCGATACGAGTCGCATTCGGTCAAGCTTTCTGACGATATCGCTGTGAGACAGCTGTTCGAGGATGGCCCGTGCTGGGTGAGCGCGTCGCGATTATCGCTCATCGACGCAAACACGTTGGGGCCGACCGGAACGTTGTCTCAAAGTACTGCTGACGTGGCGGCATGGTTTCTTCGAAGTTCGATCGAATAATCACTCTGGACACTGAATATTACACACACACAAAAGCTTGGGAACGTAACCCACGTTAACGATTCCCACCACGCTTTACGACTTTCCTTGCCATTCTCTTGGTAGCAGGGCAACCTGTCTAGTTCAACCCTGGATCTGTCCCAGTCCTTCGCCAGCGCCCATATGGCAAAATGCATACAATAAACGTTTATATAAGCAGACCTAATGACACATCATATGACAGGTTTCCATCATTTCTATTGGCTAATGTAATATACAATTCAAACTAGGCATTGTGGAACACCCTCTCTACGATTACAGTGAAACCACCTGCTTGCCTAGAAACACTAGCAAGAGAATACCACGCTTCACTGAGCGCATCTGCAACCGAGTTGCTGTAATTACGTAACTAAGGCGGTTGGTTAACAATATGTCTATCTACTGGCTTGACCTTCCTCATTTATAAAATTAAACCTCAGGAAAGTAGATTAAACATTCAGAAATAGCAGAAATGCTACATTACCCCCCGCTAAGAATCTACTTCCTGAACAAAAGTATTAAGAAATAAATTCAATACACTAATTTAATACATTACATTTAATACAATAAATAACCTGGCGATCACTCGCCGAACTAGTAACTATCTAGTTGCACAAAATTGTTTTTGACACTTCATTGTCTCAACTAATTTGATGGAACCTACATCTATTCCATTCGGCTTAGGTAGTCTGCACCTATGTTATCTGTTCCAGGGATTGACTCTACCCGGAAACGGTAGGGTTGGACTTTAAGAGCCCATCGCATAACGCGATTGTTTGTCAACTTCGCAGCGTTTAGGAATTTCAGGGATCGTTGATCACACTGCACAATGAAACTTCGCCCATATAGGTATAAGTGAAATTTATCGAGTCCCCAAACAATTGCCAGACATTCTCTTTATACTACGGAATATCGCCTTTGCGTGGGATTGAGCTTCTTGCTCGCAAACGCGACTGGGAATAAGACTCCGTTATTCTCTTGGAGTAACATTGCTCCGAGTCCGGTATCGGACGCATCTGTACGCAAGACAAAGGGTCTGTTTACGTCAGGCAATTTGAGGATAGGCGCCTTACACAGGGCCTGCTTCAGTTGAATGAAGGCCTTATCCGCCTCATCATTCCAACTTACCTTGTTAGGCTGTTTTGCCTTTGTGAGATCAGTCAATGGAGCCGCGATTCTGGAATACCCATTAACAAACTTCCGGTAATATCCTGCTAAACCTAGAAAAGACCTCACTTGTTTCTTCGTGGTAGGAATGGGCGCATTCCTAATCTTGTTTACCTTGTCTTCCTGGGTCTTCACTTCTCCTTGTCTTACTTGGTGTCCCAGGAAATCGACAGATTCAAACCCAAGATAACACTTCGACGGTTTTATAGTGAGACCCGCTTGTCTCACTCGGACGAACACAGCTCGCAGTGTTGATAAGTGATCGGCCCATGTTGAGGTGTGAATCAATACATCGTCAACATAATTGGTAACACCACCGAGGCCATCTAAGAGTATGCGCATCATGCGACTGTACGATGCGCCGGCGTTGACTAGACCGAAAGGCATGACGCAGAATTGGAACAACCCTTGGGGAGTACAAAATGCGGTTTTCTCCTTATCTTCCGGTTCCATCCTTATTTGCCAGTAGCCTTTGCAGAAATCTAGTTTGGACAAGTACCTATCCTGCCCCACCTCAGCCAAGATAGTATCGGGATTTGGCATAGGTTCTGCATCGAATTTAGTAACCTTGTTTAACTGGCGAAAATCTACTACCGGTCTGTATGTGGAGTCAGATTTACGAATTAGTAACAAAGGCGATGAGTACGGTGAATGAGATGGCTCAATCACGCCCATTTCTCGCATCTTCTCAACCTCCTGTTTTACCACTCCCAACTTGGCTAATGGAATAGGGTACGGTTTGCATCTCACGGGACTAGAGGACGTTACCTCAATGGCATGGGACAAGAGACTAGTTTGCCCCGGAGTGCTCGAAAAGATGGAAGGAAATTCTTCCATTAGCTGTTTCAAGTCTCGTGTCTGATCAGGTGATAAACTATCACTCACATGGACGTCCCCAAGTTTTTCCTCTCTCTCAGGAATGGGAAAATCCTCATCAGTCTCACAATCAGGTTGTTCTTCGACAACAGCAGCTAAACCTAGCATCTCCACATTACCTCTCTCATAGTATTTCTTCATCATGTTGATGTGGAAGAGTTTACGATTATCTCCGATCTTTACCCGATAATCGTTTATCCCCACTCTCTCTATCACCTCATATGGACCCTTCCATTGCATGAGCAACTTGTTTGAATCAGTGGGGAGAAGGATGAGGGCTTTGTCTCCTACTTCTAGGGTTCTCACCTTGGCCTTTCGATCAAAGTGTTCCTTATACCGGTCTTGAGAATTCTTAAGATTCTCTCTAGCTAGTTCGCAAGTTGATTCTATCCGATTACGGAGATCCACTACGTACTGGTACGTTTCTACTAGCTCATCGTCTGGTTTCTCATTCTCCCATAACTCTCTAAGAATCATCATAGGCCCCCTGACTGTCCTTCCATAGAGTAACTCAAAAGGGGAAAATGTCATGCTCTCCTGGGGTGCTTCGCGGTATGCAAACATGAGAGGTTCCAGATACCGATCCCAGTCTCGTGGACGTTCAGAGCACATCCGCCTTAGCATCCGTTTTAAGGTACCGTTCCATTTCTCTACCAATCCATTTGCCATGGGATGGTAAGGAGAAGAGTGGACTTGTTGGATAGAGAATAACCTAGCTACCTCGGTCATAGTTTTTGACACGAACTGACTGCCATTATCGCTGAGTACTACTTTAGGCAGACCCACCCTTGAGAAAATCTTCAGAAGAGCCTCTGCTATCGTTTCCGTATCGATATTCGACACTGCTACCGCTTCTGGGTATCTAGTAGCGAAATCTACCAGGGTTAAGATCCACCGATTACCTCTCTCTGTCACTGGGGTTATGGGACCAACCAAATCTATCGCTACCTTTTCAAAGGGCGTGTTTACGATGGGGATCATCTGTACAGGAGCCTTAGGGACATTGCTTCGACTAACGGTCCTCTGACAGATGTCACATGACTGGCAGAATCTGTGGACATCACCCACTATCCCTGGCCAGTAGAAGTTAAGGAGGATTCTGTCTAGCGACTTCTTCATTCCCTGATGTTCAGATAGGATGGTTTCATGTTCTAACGTCATGACACGATTGCGCAACACTCGGGGAACTACTAGTTGTTTCACAGTCTCACCCTCTTTCTCTTTCTGATACAAGCGATAAAGGAGCCCCCTTTTGATCACGAATTGACTTGTTTGTTCTCCCTTAGGTTTCCCTTTAGTCTCTTCAGCCGAATGAAAGCATTTCTTTAAGGTCTCATCCCCTTTTGCTCTCTCAAGAAATCATCGGCAGATATACTCGCACCAACAACTTTAGGCACTATCAAAGGTTTTGTGGGTTTAGAAAGGCGCTCCCGTTGAGCACGGGTTTCTACAGCACAACCGGTGACTGGGGCGTCATTCAAAGGGGTCTCAACAGTAACGGGGACACCATCTGACTTGGTTCCTCGAAAAAGAGAACCTTCACTGTTATCGGAACAGGGCAAATTTAATTCAACAACGTTGCCAATGACTAAGTCATAAACGGGGTTGCTTAGACATAGGGCTTCAATTTCTCCTGTGAAAAAGGGAGTTCTCACATAGCACCGGGCAGTTGGGACTTCAATGACGGATCGGTCCATCAGCATAAGGACTTTGGTTTTCCCAGTTAACTGATCTTCCGGAACTAGGCTACGTCGTACAACGACTCCGTTACACCCGCTGTCGCGTAGTACTTTCACTGGGGATCCCCCCACATACCCCTCGACAACAGGTAAGTTACAACCGTTTTCATGTTGTACACAAGCACTAGCAATTACGGGGATCTTACATCCACATTGCAAAGTGACATCAGTCCCACCCACAGGACACTGGTGACTAGGGGAATTCTGGTTTAGCACAACTGCACAATTCCCAACCACTGGTTTCATCCTTTGCGGTGGAGGATTCCTATTCTGCACTCCCACTGTACACTGTCTCGCGATGTGACCTGGCCGATTACAAAGGAAACATGTACGCGGCGGAGGAACGGGCCGCGGGGTAGGGTTAGAAATAGGGTACCTCCCCTCCCCTGATCTACTTTTCGGGACGGGTGAAGGGACGGGAGTTGGTCGGACTCTGTCTCTACGATTTTCCCGTTTACCATATGATGAATGGGCATCTGTAAATGTTCTCACCAATTCTAACAAATTCTCTTTCCCCACCGGTTTGTGTTCTCTCAGAAACACGGACAGTTCCCTAAGGTACATAAACAAGAATTGCTCTCTCAGAATGAATTCCTTAAGGCCCTCGAAAGACTCATTAATGTTTGACAAAGAAATCCACTGAGTCAAATAATGCTCCATACGAGCAAAATACTGCGACACTGTTTCGGTCGAATTTAGAGAACAGGTGTAAAACTTCTTACGAAAATCGCCTACAGTCAGTCGGTACCATCCTAGCAATGCTTGCTTTAACTGGTCATAATCGTTGGCCACGGAAATCGGGGAACGGGAATAAACTTCCAGTGCATGACCAGTAAACAATGCGCTCAGAAATATAGCGTAATTCTCGCGCTCCCAACCCTGGTTTTCAGCATATCTTTCAAATCGCTGGAGATATGCATCAATCGAATCCCTGTCTTCGTTAAAACAGGGTAACGGAGGACTACGGACTCCCTTAGCAATGGCTGAAGCATTACTCACCGAATCTCGGTTCTCTAAAGTAGTAGCCTCGTTATGGAGCCTGGCCATCTTTTCTTCATGCTTCATTTCACGCGCGCGCATCTCCATATCGGCCTGCCTTGCCGCCTCTTTTTCTCGGAGCTCGGCCTGGAGCCTCTCTTTCTCCATATCGGCCTGGAGCCTCTCTTTCTCCGCCTCGCGAGCGGCCTGTCGCTCAGCCCGGGCGGTTCCTTGTTCATCGCGAACAAATGCCTGAAGTTCGGGACCTGTTAACCCTAACTTCTCGCCTAACTCAATTAATTGAGCAAGATCCATGTTTGCAAACTAGTGCAACACACGAAATAATCACTAAACGGATATCACGTTTAAGTAGTACAAAAGGTAAATCACCTGTAAACAACACAAGTGTTAGCTACGCTACAACACTCCACACAATCTTTTCATAAGACTGGAATAATGAAATCACTATACGATTTCAATCACGCCGTGAAAAACTATCAACACACGAACATTCTGTGGGACTTCAATCTGCCCAATGCCAACTCGGCAAATGCAACAAGTAATTCAACTTCCTTGTACAGCTAAAAAATAACAAAGCTCCTACTTACAATAATTATACGATTAATTCATGGTCCTTTGCTGCTGTAATAACAAGTCTAATGCCTCGGAACGTGAATGACACACTATAAATGTAACGAGAAATATGGGACTCAGAATTATGTCTGGGCGGAAACGACAAGGGGCATGTGAATTACCCTACACTACAGCTACTGGAATAGATGTAGGTTTCGTCTCTAGCCACGGAGCAACGCTGACACTCCACGGAACCAGAGTGCAGCTAAGTTCTCAGGCATGTTCTATGTTGCCGTCACGTATTACCCGCAATTCATAGCGTTGACCGAAGGTGTTATTTTAATTTTCCCCTCGCCGGAATCCCGCGTACGAGCCCCCAAATATGTCACGGATTAGCGAGGTCTCCGTACACTAGATGGCTCAGTCTAGTAGGGTTCTTATATATCAAGGTCAACGCATATGAGAAGGAACGGTGATCGTGAACAAGCAACAAAATACGAGGAAAATTTAATACTTTATTACAAGATATCTTCCTTTTGGTAAATATCTCAAAATAAACAAAATAAAGAAATCCCGTATCCAAATCTTAATAGAACATAATAAACAATAACACTGAATCTTTCGATTATCAAATTCCACTTCCTTTCTAAGGTGGATTATACCGCTATACGACCATACACTAGGCGCCAAGTGTTATTTAAGAATAACTCCCATAATATAAATACACAGTATAAGCTAGTCCTCGCGGACTCTCATTACAGTAATATGTTACAACACACACATATATTTATATATATGTGAATACTTCATGGGTAATAATACCTCACTTCAAAACACAGATAACTACCAATCATAATACAGCAAATAATAGATACATTCAATCAGAAAATAGACATTGACACTGGGCTAGTCCCATCTCGAATATATACGAACGTTTGTTGAAGTCAACACGCCGAGCTGAGAACACAATTGGAACGGTGTATCTCGGCCGCACGAGTGATGATGCCGGGCACTTGACGATTGCTGTCTTACGTCGCGAATTCTCGAGTCGCGTCCGTTCAATGATCGCACGGTCGCAAACGATTGAGAAGTCAGTTGAATACGTTCAACTGGAAGACGAAGCCGGGCAGTAGACGCTTACCGCCGGCCGCTACGAATTCTATCGAGGTCTTGTTTTGTCGCAAACGATCGAGAAGTCGGATGAACGGGTTCGCGCGAATGACGACGCCTGGCAGAATACGTTTACCGCCGGCCGCTACGAGTCGCATTCGGTCAAGCTTTCTGACGATATCGCTGTGAGACCGCTGTTCGAGGATGGCCCGTGCTGGGTGAGCGCGTCGCGATTATCGCTCATCGACGCAAATACGTTGGGGCCGACCGGAACGTTGTCTCAAAGTACTGCTGACGTGGCGGCATGGTTTCTTCGAAGTTCGATCGAATAGTCACTCTGGACACTGAATATTACACACACACACACACACACACACACACACACACACACACACACACACACACACACACACACACACACACACACACACACACACACACACACACACACACACACACACACACACACACACACACACAAAAGCTTGGGAACGTAACCCACGTTAACGATTCCCACCACGCTTTACGACTTTCCTTGCCATTCTCTTGGCAGCAGGGCAACCTGTCTAGTTCAACCCTGGATCTGTCCCAGTCCTTCGCCAGCGCCCAGATGGCAAAATGCGTACAATAAACGTTTATATAAGCAGACCTAATGACACATCATATGACAGGTTTCCATCATTTCTATTGGCTAATGTAATATACAATTCAAACTAGGCATTGTGGAACACCCTCTCTACGATTACAGTGAAACCACCTGCTTGCCTAGAAACACTAGCAACAGAATACCACGCTTCACTGAGCGCATCTGCAACCGAGTTGCTGTAATTACGTAATAAGGCGGTTGGTTAATAATAAGTCTATCTACTGGCTTGACCTTCCTCATTTATAAAATTAAACCTCAGGAAAGTAGATTAAACATTCAGAAATAGCAGAAATGCTACAAAATTGCACAATAAAACATCAACTGCATCATTCTGATAACAAAATATGTTCACTTTATTTGACCATTTATCGAAGACTGAAAGTCGGTCTCCGTGAAAAGTAAATTGTAAACACTATGCAAAAATAATTGCTATATGCATTATAATTAATCATATACATAGCACCAAATATCTGCCCAGCTATGAGCAGGGTGCCCACCGATGGCTATAAATAACTCGTAAACAATACACGTTAACAATGTATGATATTTTTGTTTACAGTTAATCTCTCTATATACATATAAACACTGTCCTAGGGAGACCTTAGTTGTGAGATGGCTGTATTACAGAGAAGTGGGTGGCAAATTGCACAATAAAACATCAACTGCATAATTCTGATAACAAAATATGTAATATTTTAGTTGACCACTTATCGAACACTGAAAGTTAGTCTCCGTGAAAAGTAAACTGTAAACACTATGCAAAAATAATTGCTATATGCATTATACTTAATCATATACATAGCACCAAATATCTGCCCAGCTATGAGCAGGATGCCCACCAATGGCTATAAATTACTCGTAAACAATACACGTTAACAATGTATGATATTTTTGTTTACAGTTTATCTCTCTATATACATGTAAACACTGTCCTAGGGAGACCTTAGTTGTGAGATGGCTGTATTACAGAGAAGTGGGTGGCAAATTGCACAATAAAACATCAACTGCATAATTCTGATAACAAAATATGTAATATTTTAGTTGACCACTTATCGAACACTGAAAGTTAGTCTCCGTGAAAAGTAAACTGTAAACACTATGCAAAAATAATTGCTATATGCATTATACTTAATCATATACATAGCACCAAATATCTGCCCAGCTATGAGCAGGATGCCCACCAATGGCTATAAATTACTCGTAAACAATACACGTTAACAATGTATGATATTTTTTTTTACAGTTTCTCTCTCTATATACATGTAAACACTGTCCTAGGGAGACCTTAGTTGTGAGATGGCTGTATTACAGAGAAGTGGGTGGCAAATTGCACAATAAAACGTCAACTGCATAATTCTGATAACAAAATATGTAATATTTTAGTTGACCACTTATCGAAGACTGAAAGTTAGTCTCCTTGAAAAGTAAACTGTAAACACTATGCAAAAATAATTGCTATATGCATTATACTTAATCATATACATAGCACCATATATCTGCCCAGCTATGAGCAGGATGCCCACCAATGGCTATACATTACTCGTAAACAATACACGTTAACACATGGTGCTGTGTGTCACATAACAGCACAGAACTAGGCATGGTCTGCCTGGCAGCGATGTTTCATCTCATATTGTTCAAATAAAAAATTTGTCTTTCAACAGTGCAGTGGCACTGCTACACTGTAAGATACCCCGTACAAACGTACGGAACTTCCGCTGTGCTTTTTGATGTTCTGCACGGTTTTTGCTGGCCGCATATTTTGTTCTTTTAATAATTTTATTTGCCAAGTACTCAATCCACAGCACATTTGTATACGGATGATGCGAGGTCCAGTCGTTGCTACGTCAACATAAATAATACATAATGTAAAAGTTGTGCATGGTTTTGATTATTTAAAATACATTTCTAGTTTTTATTTCTTATCAATGAGACATCTCTAGTCGCCTTAATGCGCCAGGAGACGTGGCTGATTACATCCGTCTCAGTATCCCCAGGCAGATAGCCTTATTGAACGGCTGAAATTACACTGAGGCCGTTACAGCATCTAATCATCTCAATGCCATTCTAAGGTCAACGGTCTGGGTTGTAGCCAATCGTGGCTGATGTTACATGTAATGTTCTGTACCTATTCTATTTAACCAGTCATATCGTAATTAGCTTTGTTAACAAATGTTTCTGCATTTGAAGTTGATTTTGAAAGTTGAACCTTTGAATGTGCAGCCTAATGCAGCCGTGACATTTCCAGTGCATTTGCACCCAAGTCTCATTCACCACTGCTGTATTTTATTTTTGAAATGCAAGCATAATAATCTGAGAAATGATTATTAATGCTATGTTACAATCTGCATCTGATTTACTTTCCCATTATTGCGTTGGCTATTGAGATTGACCAGTAGCCACTACAAAGGTTTCGTCAGTCTTGGAGAGGCACACACAGACCGTGTCTGAGCAAAACATTTGTTGCCGCTATTCAAAGTTCCAATCGAGCAAAACAGGTAAAATAATTACCAGGCGTGAGTTTTATTGACTCATATATTAGCATTGAATAATTATCAGTTTCAAGACAGATAGACAAGACTTGCAACCAAAGTACTGCAGTGAAAGTTAAAGAGAAAAACGGCAACTTTTTTGGTGTTATGTCCTTTTAGGTGCATTTTTCTTCCCTTTAAATTATATAATAAGAAATTATATCAAGTCAGAAACAACAGAACATTCAAAGAGAATAATAGTTAACAACGTTTGTCCCATTTTTATGGTATGGTATGTTTACATGTTTATCATCTACATGTTCATCAGAAATATTCTCAGTACACGGCAGCACACATCAATCATGTAATTATCAGACATTGATAACAGTTTTGAACAAACAACTGGTCCCGCATCTGTATTGGTAATAGAAATGATGTAATTGAAATGCTTTGAAATATAACTGTATATGAAATGTATGTACACAATTTTACATGATTGTGTGTGTTTGTACCTCATTCAGACTTTGTATAGAAGATGACATGTTGAAAGACATATTCCTAACCTGTTCTCTTCTCTCATGAGTCGGTAGACATCAAACTGCCTATCACCTTCCCCGATAAATAAAGTGGGATCCACTGACAAATCGGTGTAGATGTTGCAGCCATCTGCAGCAAATCACACATACAGTACATATAACAGTTTATTTCCTTTTGTTCCAGTTGACATCTCACAAGTAAGACCTACTCAAAATTATGTGTAAAATGTTGCCCTGCATCAAAACGTTATGACAAAAGGCTAGTCACACTTAGGCAAGTTACCTGATCTAACAATCATAGTAAATTCTTTCTTTCAAGTATTTTCAACCTTTACATCCAATGCAGTTTCTCAATATATCCATGATAATTTAGTAAAATGGGACAAAGATGATCTAGACTGTATTGGGAAGATTAGGTAGATATTTTGGAGGGATTGTGAGAGCAGTGGAGAACGAGAGTGAAAGATAGAGAGGAGTGGAAACGGTTGGTGGAGACAGCAGTGGTGAATGAGAGTGAAAGATAGAGAGGAGTGGAGTCGTTTGGTGGAGACAGCACTGGTGAATGAGAGTGGAAGATAGAAGGAGTGGAGTCGGTTGGTAGAGACAGCAGTGGCGAATGAGAGTGAAAGATAGAGAGGAGTGGAGACTGTTGGAGGAGACAGCAGTGCAAGAACATTGAGAGGAAGAAAAAGAAAAGAGAAACCAGGAACCATTAACGAAGCCAGCTGCACACCAGACAATGACAGGCATACAGGGAGAAATGAAGAGTACAACAAATGCTAAAATCAAATGGAAAGTGTTTACCTTTGTGAAATATGAGTCACATTGGATTTTGGCTATAGCATGTTGTACTGAAAACTTATAAGTTATATTTATTTCAATCTACGTTGAATTACCTACAAATCGGCATCATATGTATATTTGTGCAATACATTCTTTATAATTTTCAGACTAATTGTCTTACTTTTTTCAATACCAAGGACATTCGCTTTTCAATTGTCTATAAACAAGAAATGGGACTTGTTCAGTCTGGTTAGCATGTCTGATGTGGCCAATTTTATGAATTCTGACATTTGTGCTGCCACCTAGGACATGAGCAACATATCAAGTGACTGCCTAGCACGGTAGCAAGCAAGCAGAAGCCATGGGAGATTATTGTCACTACCTCATCCATGGAGAGATATGATCTGGCACAGCAAAGTGGGTATTAAGTTGCAAAGCCATGAAAGTTTTGTAATTTTTTGGATCCACAGATCATGTGCATTAAAATGAATCCTCATTTGTTGAAATATCTTCAGTAGTTTTTGATTTATTGCTGACATTAAAGCAAACTTTTAAAAAGCTGTTTTGAGAAACAAGATCATTCCACTTAATAAAAATTATTGTCTATTGTTTTTTAATATATGGTTTATAAATGCATGTATTTAAGTATATAACAATTGTTGTGATGCTTCCTGAAATACATCGCCAATTGTTAGACCAGAAGCCAGTGGTCGAAGGAAGTAAATTAATTAACATAACAGAGTTAAGTGAAGCTCGGCAGGAGGAGAAACATTTACAATTCTCCAAAATTTGCACATTAATACACCAATTAGATAACACAACCGGAAATCTACTAACCTTGGCTCAGCCGTGAAAAAGTGAAGTCGATTATCGACACTTTGACGCCTGCACTTTTGATGTTGACTATTGTTCCTGTGTGACAACTGCGAATAGTTTCATCATCAGTGCGAACCACGAGCACATTGCCCCAGTGCAGGTCACGATGCTCAAACTGCAGCTCGGCCTCCGCAATGGCCAGAGCAGTGGTGACTTGCACTAGGACGCTGTGTGCTTCATCCATGCTGTTGAACTGAAACACAAACATTTATATTTTTATTATTTCAATATTGTACAGCATATACTGCAGGGGCTTAGCCAGAGACCTGTCTGCGCATCTTCAAGACTGGCAGATGACTGGCCAAGATGGGTTAGTACAACTGATAAGACGGGTGGAATTTAGATGGGGGCCTGCTGGCCACTATATTATCCTATAGTTGCAAGTCTAGGGACCCACACTGATGACTATCACTGGCACTACTGGCAGTGAAAAAATCGAATGAATCTGTACTAATTAAATAAATGGATGAAATAACACTGGTTTGTCTTTGAAAAAAACTAAATTGGCCAATAATGGCTGTGGTTGACGAGACAGGCTTCCACACGCACGTTAAGAGGCATACTTTTGATTAATTAAAGACTGGAAACAAATACTTCTGGCTAAGGGCCAGGCGTACCGTAATGACTGAATGTTTTAGGACACTGAGTGTTTTTAGACACTCTAAAAATCTACAAAAATTATATTTTTTTTCCGTATTGTATGTTTCGGACAACAACACCGTATTTGTTTACTGTGTTTTTAAATAGCTGAAAATTTAGTTATGTTTTTTTAGGTGTCCGTTTACATAGTCATTACGGCAGCGTGGAACAATATACAACTGTACCCTACCTATACCTACAGGCTTCCACCCACCCTTGAAGTGAGAAACCAAAGGCATCAGTTGTCACCATTAGAGCTCACTGTCTCTTTCACCACTTACTTGGAAGCTCTCCAAGTCAGCTCCACTGTCGGCGAACTCAAACACAATGAACAGCTGTGTATCCGTGTACTTATCTGCAACGAAATATAAACCTAATGTCAGAACAGTCTAGAGCAAATTAGTATCCACCTGGTGGAAGCATTTTAGTTGACATGTGTATTCCCCAAACCGGGACAAATTGCGGAAACGTTTCATAAAGATTGGGTACCTAGTTCTGAAACTGAATTAAAGTTTAGATTTCAATTTAAAGTGTAAAGAAATAAGTAAAAAAATTGAAAATCTAAGTCAAAACAGTATCATTACCCTTTGACTAAAATCCTGGATGAACATAATTTGTTTATAATTCCTAGTGGAAATAAACGACTGCAATTGACCTAGCCATCATGTCACCTGTTGCCTAGCAACATGTCAATCGAGCAATAACAAATTATGCCATACATGTGGAGCGTTCGGTCTTTCCGTTGTATATTTTGTTGAAATTCTGGCCCGAAATGTGTTTCTTTATAACAAAAATATAAGACAAAGTTCTTAAAACAACAAATGTATGTGGGAATGCTCTAGCAGATGTCATGCCGTGCCAGTAATCTACATATATTACTGTTATCAACACTGTTAGCAACGGCAAAACTTGATGGAGGTCAAGTGATAATTGTGATTGAGATGCAGACAAACCGCGACCTACTGGATCCTTCAATACTGTCTGTCATGTGTTCACGCTGCTTATGGTTACCAAAACCGGTGAGGTAATTTGAAAAGAATATATATGATTTTCCTCGATTAAACAATATATTCTTGTACAGCATTTTGAGAGCACATTATTATTAGCAGTAATCCCTTATCAAAGATTATATATTGCTATTTGAAAACAACTACAATAAACACCACAGAATTATCCATTACAGATTTTTGCATATCAGATTGCTAGTTTTGTAAAGAAACTATAAGAAACTCACCAGGGCGATCGTTTTCGGACCCTTTTCTCTTTTCGAAGAGGTCCCATTGCTTGAGAAGGATTGGGGGGTACGACCCCTCGACCACATATATGCTGCAACACAAAATAATCCTTTGTTAACCACCAGTGACACACATACACACACAAACACACACACACACATATATATACACACACAATGGAATCATAAAACTCTACTTGCCATAACAATAAGAAAGCACTTATAACTATTTATATCACATTTATACTAAATGTCATAAAATAATTAAAAACATTAAACTAATGAACAAAATAAAAAATATGGCACCAATACAGCAGTATAAAGTAAACGTTTTATTCAAGTTATTATAGTATATTATATAATGCTTAACACGGAGGCTTTGTAAAAATGGCTGGAAAACTGCTATTCAAACCACAGTCCTGATAGCCTACGCAGCCCATTTGAGAAATAAGATCAGATGGCGTATCTTACCCGTGAACTTGTACAAAGTTTTCTGTACGGTTGACTTCATTCCCTCGAAGTGCGCTCAACTCCCTACAACCACGACATATAAAAGGTAAGTAATGGTAAATTACTATATAGTGCAGTATCCAGTCCTCAGGACTGCTCAAAGCGCTTTTCACTTTACACCCTGGCAGACCTGTACAATCGAATGCCATCTCGACTTCTCTGGGAAGCAACTAGCCACGCTGCATTTAATGCGCGAAGATTATTCGTACACAAATATCCATCACTGTCTATAGCTGAGTGAACTGGAGCAACATAGAGTGAAGGAACTTGCCCAACGTTCGACACAGCCATGCAGGATTCGAACCCGGGTTCTCTTAGTTAAGAGTCCGAAGCTCTAGCCACTGCACTACTGGGCTCCACTAAACTAAGGAAAACACACACAGAGGAAGAGATGGAGAGAGAACAACCAAACACAGTGATATCTTCACAAGACATCTGGCCCACGCACCGAACCTGGGTATTAAGTCCCATTCTTCACATGAGCCAAAAATAGATGTCTAGGTCAGATGACCCGCCACAGCGAACACGGGTATTAAGTCACACAGGCCTATTCACCACACGAGTCAAAAATAGATGTCTAGGTCATGTGACCCGCCACAGCGACCACGGGTATTAAGTCACACAGGCCTATTCAGCACACGAGCCAAAAAAATATATGTCAAGGTCATGTCCCGTCAGTGTTGTGATTTTGGCAAAAATACATACCTTATAATCTCAGTTGTCAATGTTCAGTTTATTTTCCTTGACAAACAATCCTAACTAATAAAATACGTGCCTTCATGAATCCATAGAGACAAAATGCCAAAATTACTTTCTAAAAACATTTCTTTTCTCAATATGTAACAAATGCCATCTGTCTTTATACCAAAGTGCAATATAATCTATCCAGTAATTCAGCCGCGTCTTGCCCCTCTAAATACTATACGTAAGCTCAGCTCACTGTATTATGTATATATATATATATACATATATATATATATATATATGTATATATATATATATATATATAATGTTTTGATAAAAACAAATTTAATATCACATTCTATATAAACACCGGCAATAAACATTTCAGCATTTGCTGATACTAGTGACATTGATTTGCAAATCTCATAAGATACTCCAACGCCATGTACAATGGTTTACTAGTTTAAATATCTGCACAATGCAACTGTACAACACAATTCATTCCTTGAGAAACACAATGTCGTAACTGACGTAAGTGAAAATTTCAAAGCACAAAGGTAAACTTTTCCTGCTAATGAACTCATTAAAAAAAATCTGGTATAAAGGGGCACCATATTATACCAGACTTAAAATAACACTTTTCATTACATGCAAAGTTCCTGTTTTGAATTTTGTCAGACATTTGAAAAAATTTCATTTAAGACCTTGTGTTTCTCGTGGGACAAATTACACGTACTTCGAAATGATAATCTCCGGGAGCATTTCTTCGAATGTTTTCTGTGGCTCATCATTGACGGGGAAGTCTCCTTCTATGGGGATAACCTTCAGGGCCACAGACTGCCGTCTCCGCTGTGCCCGGAATACTTCCCCGTAAGTCCCTTCCCCGATTTTTAGGATTGTCTTCATCATGCTGCGAACACAAAAATACTTCGTCAAGACACAAACACACACATGACGATATCACAATTAATGTGAAAAAACTAACACCACCTAGCAACTGGGGTGGAACTGAGCTTGCCAGTGGCTACAAGAAAGCCAACGTCGTGTTTACATCAAAGCATTTAAATTGGGTACCCATCTAAATTACCAAGGCCAAGCAGAGTCACTCAGCGATACGCCATTTTGAATTTGAACGGGTAGCGTATACAATATCATTACATCCACACTTGAATAACAGAGGGGTCTGCGCGAATGACTATGCTTGGTTATTTAAATGCTTTGTTCACGTGTTGGTACCATGTGCTCCTTCATAATGTATGACACAATAAAGATACGTACAAAAGAAACCGAAGAAGATGTGTCCAAGATAAGTGATGGATTGACGGGAAAAGTGCCGAATCAGCACTCCTTGGAAAACAGAGGAGAATCATGGCAGATTTCCAAGCGGGAGCGGACGATGCTATGAAACAGCGACGGCAATACTAAAAGAAGACGATGTCATGTAACAGACCTGCAGTGGTTAATTTAGTAGTTCTTGGTGTCTATCGGAACAGGATGTAGTTGACAGTTAAGAGTCATGACTGTAATTTGGTACAGACATTGACCTGACCTTAGATTCACTTCGTGACCATGTCCTGGTTTTAAGATCGAACCGCAAAGATGAAATTATGCATAATTCTACAAATTTCATACTATGCGTTTCGATCCCTTGCGGTTTAAAGACAATTCCCGGATTTGGCTTGAGGCCAAGCCAGTATGTTTAAAAGGGAACTATTTTTGGAATTACGAGGAGGGCGGCAATGAACACAGACGAAGAGACACGTTGACGCTCTCCAAATTAGGAAAAACTAGGAAAATGTTTCCCACAGTTTAGACTTCTCAAAATTTCGGCAAATATAAACCATATATTGCTTTATTTTTCGATCTTCAAAAACCACGCACACTTTAAATGTAAAATAGAATTGGACTGCCGGCGCACATGAATGTGTAAAGGTTGTACGGACATCGTGTCTGAAGTTTCTACTGATGAATAAAACATATATATTCGTGACGAACCTGGAACGCTTGTTTGTTCAATTTCATTGACACACAAATACACCCTTTGCCGTGAGGGGACAATTTATCACCACAGAACGATGATGCACATGGCTTGGCGAACGACATGACATACCCGAGGTAAGGCTCCGGTCTTCTTAAGCCATTTGCGTACCGCCCAACTGAAGGAAGGAAGAAAGGAAGGAAGACGGAGGGGACAACAACTTTACAGTTAGAGTGGCACCGTTTTTCAACTTATTAGGTGCGGAAGGAATATATATATATGAAACATTCCAGTGACAAGAGGAAGACGACAAGAATAAGATCGATGTCGTCATACATAAATTTTTATTACAACTGCATTGCCAGAACCAACGAAACGTGTGAATCATACAGATTCTTCAACATATCGCAACATGCCTATATAACAGCGCCATACAAGCTGTTAGCCACTTGCGATTTTTGGACTTTGAGAGACTGATTCGAGCAAGTTGGTCATAGGTATCAAGGACGATAAAGCAAGAGTAAAGTTGCTTGCTAATGAAGACCTAAATCTGGAAGCTTGCTTTGCCATCATGTCGCCATGCACAACAAGTCGGTAGTGATACCGGTAGGACTGGCACGTTCACCGTTTCACCGCAAGGGAACACCGAGACAGATGCGTTTCGTTGTTGTGCGTGCCAATGTTGTTCCACTTCTGAGTTTGCAGTCATGTCTGGATCTTGACTTAATTCAGATAAATGACTGGAAGATACCGCAACACGACTCAGTAATGTTAAAGTGGTATCGGCATTAGACGCCAAGACCGGCTTCTGGCAAGCCAAACTTGACGACGATTCCAGCTACTTCACGACGTTCGACATACTATTTGGTCGTTACCAGTGGCTGCGAATGCCGTTCGGCATAAATTCATCAACAGAGGAGTGGCAACGTCGAGCGCACGAACTAGCTGAAGGACTCAATGGTGTAGAAGTCGTAATAGATGACTTCACGTGCATTGGGTTCAGCGGCACAGTCAAACAAGCAACACGAGACCATGATGCCAATTATCTCATTACCTGGAATTTGGAAGTTCAAAAACAATAAAATAATATAGTAATATATTGTTTAGGAACATAACACATGTAATCTGCTTCAAAAAGAGACAGGGTGTCGAGTATCCCATCCAGTTATTATAAACTAAAATTAAATACGCAAACAATTCCAATGCGCATAACAAACACATCATTTAATACAAGAAAATCAAAAAGCAACGTTGCAAATACTGTCCATTGATTCGTGCGGAACATGACAACTCAAGTATTTTATGAAAATTAAGGCTGCTTAATTATTATTGTCCATAAACTCTGTTCTGCTACATCCAGCTGCATTTTTCATCCGGTGCTGTCTAACACCATTCCCGTCAGAGGCAGTCTTGGAGTACTTTCGAATGTTCTCCTGATGTTGTAGTCAGTGGCAATGTTGCTACTTCATTCTTTCTGACAGCATCTGGAATATTAACGTACAAATATTTAATTTCTTCAATGAAGGTACCGCATTGTACAATGCCTAGTATCTATAAAATAAAATATGTAAAATATTCAATATATTTTATCTCACAATAAAGTCACATAACATTATTTTATTTTACTTTTATAAAATAATTCCCGATTTCTCATCAGCACAATAATTTTTAAAAAGCTTCCACAAAACTTAATTTTGATATATAATTATCCTTTGATTAAATATGCATGCAATAATTCTGCGCAAAAAGAGAAAACTACATTTCACACCAAACCAAAGGATTGTGCCTACTTGTAAGAAATATATTCAGTAGGCATCTTAAGACTTTTAAGTTGTTAATTGTTGACGATGAGTTGCACTGATTGTTGTCATCAGGATCTACATAGACACATTTACCATAAATCATTTATATTTTAATAAAGTTCTGATGAGAAACCTGGAATTGTTCTATATAGCCGTAACGTAAAGCGACATAAATGGCAGAAATTGTGTGGGCCATAAACTGACAGAAGGCGCCTATAGTGTAAGCACTTCATCTATCACACATTTACCATGTCACACTAACAAACAAGAACACGCAGCATAGGGACAGCATTTGTTGTTGATGAGACACGTTCATCTTCATCAGTGTCCGAGGCTATATTTGGCGGAGATAGATCGTTGAAATTGGTGGTGTATCAAAGTTCATAAGCAAGTGGAATTACTGATTGATAAGTATTATTCTTGCCTTAATATCATTCATAAAGTAGCAGTAAACATATATTGAGTAGCAGTTGTGCTTAAAGTTAGTTAGATAAAGTATTTTAGGACACTTTAGTCTAGTGAGTGATAATAGGGTACGTTAGCTTACGGCTACGATAAGTTTGTAAACAAGATTTAACAAACCTCGTTATGTGGTAGAATATATAGGTGATAAAGTAACAACCATAAGCTACCTACATAAGATAATATCTGTGTAAGTCAGTACCTGCTAGACATTTTGATAAGGTAGCTTTGTTGTTAAAATTAAGCATTTGCGATAATCGGGCGAACTAAGTTTATGTAGCTAGTGTCTCTCTTATTCGCTAGGGCGCTGTATAACCTAAATAAATAAGGCAGTCTAGCGTACGCAATCTTACGAAAAGTGTAACATTTGTGCACAGAAAACAGTCTTCTTAAAGACTACATAGACAGTGAATAGTGTAAACACAGTTGACAAAACTATTTTAAATAGCTAATTAGATTATTATTATTAAATAAATTCTGATATGGCGCCTTGCAAGCGGCAAGTCAAGGCAAAGAGACACTTGGTGTGCAACGACTGCCACAGTTGGGTGGATTTTGCCTTGTCCGGCTGTACGAAGTCATGGACAGAAACCAAGGAAGAGGGATTCACCTTTCAGTGCGTGGGGTGTTGGAAGGTGAAATGTCTGGAGAAAGAGGTAGCTAGGTTGGTAGATATTGTGAAGGGGATGGAGATGAGAATCAGCAAGGAGACAGATGGAATGGAGAGAGACGACAGGGATAAAGTTGGGAATACTGTGAAACTGAAGGAGCAGAGTAGTGGCAACAAGACCGAGGAAAGGAGACTGAGAGGAGGGAAGGGGATCGGAGGGGAAGAAAGTGGAGGATCTACGGCAGGAAATGTGACAGGTGTGAAGGTGGCAGGAGAGAAAGTGACCGTAGAGAAAGAGGTAGGAGGGAAAAAGAGACGGGAGAGGAGAGAAGGAAATGCAATGGGAAAAAAGATGACGGGAAGAAAGGAAGTGAGAGTACATGTGACAGAAGAGAAGTCGGGAGGGACGATGACAGGAAGAAAGGTGACAAGAGAAACAGCGTCAGGAAAGAATGGAACGGACGAGATTGTGACGGGAGAGCAGAAGACAGGGGAACAAGATTACAACCAGACAGATGCAAACAGTAGAAAGAGCTACACTGAGGCAGTGATTGAGGGGGCAATGAGGAAAGAGAGGGTGTTTATGGGCGATTCGATTATGAGAAAGACAGATAAGACTCTAAGCGAGGGGGAGGACGTCGTTGTTTGTCTACCGGGGGCTAGGATAGAACATGTAACTGAAAGGGTAGAGAAGGTACTGGGGCATGGCAAGGGAGGGTCTATACTAGTACATGTAGGGACAAATAACGCAGAGAGGGAGGGAACAACTGGGATAGTTCAGAAGTACAGACAGTTAGTGAAGAAGTTAAAGAAGACAAGAGTAGAACAGATTATCCTCTCAGGAATTTTGCCAGTAATGGGAGGAAGGGGGCCGACATATAG
>CM034534.1:49681806-49727200 GCA_020002185.1 Paraescarpia echinospica | reverse complement strand
GTTCTCGAGCGTGCAGATTTATCCGAAGGCGAAAGGTGGTGGCGTACAATCAACTGCTGAGTCGTTACAACGCCATGGAGGCGTCTCGCGCGCAGCAGCCGATGCGCGTGTCCGTAGTGAAGAACGAGTCGTCGTCCGATCAGCCGCCGCCGCCGTCGCCGTCGCCGCCGCCACCACCACCTACGTCCGATCAATTGCCGGGGGAGATGGAGAGCGAGGCCGTGAAGAGCGTACCGAAAGTGCTGAAAGAAAAGGCCCGCCTCCTGTTGGCCCGACTGAGGGCCGACCCGCTGATTCGCTGGAACGATCGAGCGGAGCTCGTGTACGCCGGTACGCCTATTGCCGGAAGTAATATGGTAGATCTCGTGAACGATCTCATGCGAACGCGTAAGACGGCCCCCGCGCCGGTTGGCTGGGAAGCGTTCGGCGACCATATAAGGCGGCTGAACGTCCCTATGGAATTCGTCGGCAACCCCCAGCGTCGGGCGTATATACAGCGCGAGCAGAAGCGAAAGGGGCGCACTCGGTCCGTTGAGCGCGAGCAGAAGCGAAAGGGGCGCACGCGGTCCGTTGAGCGTACGCCGTGGTCCAGCTTTTAGCGTGTCCCGTAGAGGATGCCGCCCGACCGAAGATCAGTACTCGTTGTCGTCGTAGCAGTCGTAATTGCGGCGGTCATCGTCGCCGTTCTCTTGTTCGCCGTATCGTCGTCGCCGCCGCCGCGCCCCCCATGGTGTCCCGGCGGACTCGTGGTGCGCAACGAGACGGCCGGCGGTCTCGTGGTGCGCAACGAGAGCGCCAACAACGCGACGGCCTACTGAAGCGCGCCTACTTCGACCCGAAACGGGCAGGCAGTTATGGCGGCGTCGATGCGTTGCGCCGGTCGGCCGCGGTGCCCAAGCCGGCCGTTGGGCGGTGGCTGGCGGCGCAGGACGCCTATACGCTTCACAAGCCGGTTAGGCGCCGATTTAAGCGACGTCGCGTTATCGTGGGCGGTCAAAATCAGCAGTGGCAAGCCGATCTCGTCGACGTGGCTAAACTGAAAAAGCACAACGACGGCATAGCGTTCCTACTGACGGTCATCGACGTCTTCTCGAAGCGGGCGTCGTGCGTTCCGTTGAAGCGCAAATCCGGTCCGGCGCTCGTCGCGGCCTTCGAGGGGCTGCTGGCATCGCCGGCGCCACCGCACGTCCTGCAGACCGACAAGGGGACGGAGTTTCTGAACAGGCCCCTTCAGACGCTTTTGAAGGCGCGCGGCGTCCACCATTTCGTGACGCACAACGAGGAGACGAAGGCGAGCGTCGTGGAGCGATTCAATCGTACGCTGAAGACGCGCATGTGGCGGTAATTCACGAAGCATCAGACGCTGAGGTTCGTGGAGCCGTTGCAGGACTTCGTGCGGTCGTACAACAACGCCTATCATCGAAGCATCGGTAGGACGCCGGCGAGCGTCGACGCGTCGAATCAGGAGAGCGTGTGGCAGCGTCTGTACGGTGGCGGAGGGTGTCAAAAAAACAAAAGCAAGCCGAAACTGCGAGCGGGGGATCGCGTACGCATCAGCAAGGCGAAGGGCGTCTTCAAGAAGGGGTACATGCCTAACTGGAGCGAAGAGCTCTTCACCGTCGTAGATTTGCACCCGACCGACCCTCCTGTTTACCGACTGATGGACGACGCCGGCGCGATACTGGACGGCACCTTCTATGGGCTGGAGCTACAAAAAGTGATCGTTGCGAAGGACAAACTATATCGGGTGGAAGTCGTTCTACAGAGACGACGTCGACGACGCGGTAAGGGCGAAGAGGTCCTCGTCAAATGGTTCGGCTATCCGGCCTCGTTCAATAGCTGGATCGACGCCAAGGAGCTCGTGGATTATAAGGGCTGATGACGACGCGTTGGATGCGCCACGCGGGGTGCTGGCGTCTGCACGAGGCGGGGCTGTGCAACGGCTTTTCGTTTTTTTTTGTAAGGGGACCGTGCTGTATTAGTAGACTGCCGAGGCGAAGGGAGGAGGTGCGCCATCACCACCACCACCGTCGTCCCCACGCCCGTCGACGAACTCGCTCTATGGTGTGCCTGCGCGGATAAAGGAACGACGCCGTAGCGTCGGACGGCAGTAGCGCGATGTGTACGGACGAGACGACAGCAGCAGCAGCAGTAGCAGCCAATGCAGAAGTCGCCCACCGCCGTCGACTCAGGCACATTTGTCGCTACACCCGCCGACGCCTCATGCGTCTCTGTGGGTGCGCCCGATGCCGTCGACGCCTCCTCCGTCACGAGCGTTCCTTGGCGTCTCTGCGGCAACGAATGCCCTAAGGCCGAGATCGTCTTCCTGTGCCAGATCGTCGTCCTGTACACGGTGATCGTCGTCAGTATATACAATCTAACGCGCGGCACGGGCGACTCCAATCTGTGGACGGCGCTGCTGAGTAGTTGCCTCGGCTACCTACTGCCGAGTCCGTCTATGAGGAGGCGCGATGGCGTCGACGTCTGACTTTTACGTCACGTTGCCGAGCAACGCGTCTATGAAGGCGCACCCCAAAAACACGTTGACGCACTACACGACGAATTTGCCGCAGCGCGTCGACCTGTTGGGCGAGTGGGAATGCGGGCTGGTGTCGCTACAGTATACGCATAGCTGGTACAATGTGAGGCCGGTGGACACCTACTTCTTCGTGGCGTGCGAGAGGGGGGAGGTGGGCTTTTTCACCACCGAGGACGGGGGAAAAATTGCCCGACAGGCCAACATTCCGCACGGCTTTTACAACAACGCCAAAAAGCTGGTGCGCAAAATCAACGAGGCGTTGTCGAAACTGTGCACCGACACGGTCAAGGTGCGACTAGTGTACAGCGCCATCACTAATCGGATGACGTTGCTTCTATCGCCGGGCGTCGAAATTAACATGCCGCGGGACGGGCGCCTGAAACAGATACTAGGCTTCGAGTCGGACTATATCGCGAGTTACGGGACGCCCGCGGACGGCAGCGACCTGCCCCCGGGGTACCTGTTCGAGTGCGAGGCGGACCACCCGGTGGACCTGAGCGGCGGCGTCGACACCCTGTTCGTGTACATGGACATCGTGGAGACGCGCATCGTCGGCGACGTATTTGCCCCCCTCATTCGAGCCGTTCCCGTCCACGGTTCGAACGGCAGCATCGTATCGAACATCTTCGACCGCGTCCAATACGCGCCGCTCCTGCGGCGCCAATTCGATTCAATTGAGATAGATATAAGAGACGACCTCGGTCAGTCGATACCATTTGAGAACGGAAAAGTCGTGACGACGCTTCACGTCCGACGCCGCAAGTCGAAACTGTTCTGACGATGACGCGAAACGTGTACGAGGACTACTACACGCGGCAGGTCGGCGGTGGCCTGCCGGTGTTCGTAGGCGCCCGAGCGCAGCGAGGCCACGGACTGGGTAATCTCTTTGGCAGCCTGTTTCGAAGTGCCATGCCGCTTATCAAGAGAGGGGCCATGGCGCTGGGTAAGCGCGCGCTCAAGACGGGCGTGCGCGTGGCGCAGGACGTCGTCGCCGGCGGCAATCTGAAGCAGGCGGTGAAGAGGCGTGCGAGGGAGGCGGGCGCCGACCTTCTCGACGGGCTGCTGAATGCCCCGCCGCCGAAAAAGCGACGACGACGCATAAAGCCGCTCGGCAAGCCGGCGACGGCCAGCAAGAAGAGGCGCCGTCGAAAGAGGCCGAGCGACGACGTATTTCCCGCGTAGTAGTAGCTACATAAGTCCGACCGGCAAGGCGGCACCGGACAGTAAGGGGAGGCGCCGTCGAACGAAGCAGACGTAGTAGGATGGCGTTCGTGCATCGGCAGTCGTGCGAGGGCGAAAAGTCCGAACTGGACCTGTTCAGTGTGCCGACGACGCAGACGAGCATCGAGAGCGGCCAGTGGATCGATCACCAGCCGCTGACGGCCCTCGACGCTGGCGGCCCCCTCGAGTTTCTCTTTCCGGGATCCGGAGACGACTATCTGGACCTGTCGTCCGTTAGACTGTACGTACGCGCCAAGGTGGTGAAGGGGGACGGGACTGCGCTCGCGAACGACAGCGTCGTGGCGCCCGTCAACAATTTCCTGCATTCGATGTTCAGTCAGGTCGACGTGACGCTGAACGGCACGCTCGTGACGCCGTCGTCGAATACGTACCCGTTTCGGGCCTACATCGAGACACTGCTCAGTTACGGACCCGACGCCAAAAGTCGCAGCTCGAGGCCGACCTGTGGTGCAAGGACACCGCCGGGCGCATGGAGGCAACCAACAACAACAACGGCGGGTTCGCGCATCGGCACGATTTCGTACACGAAAGCCGCGAGTTCGACATGATAGGGCGCCTGCACGTCGACGTGCTCATGCAGAACCGGTGCCTGGTGAACGGCGTCGACCTGAAGATGCGACTGGTGCGCAGCAAGGACGCCTTCGCGCTCATGGGCGACGTCGTCGATCCGGGGTTCAAAATCGTTCTGCTGGAGGCCTACCCGCAGGCGCGCAAGATCAAGTTGAATCCGGCCGTCCAGCTCGGTCACATCAAGGCGCTGACGCACGGGACGGCCAAGTATCCGATGCGCCGCGTCGACTGCAAGGTGTTCTCGATACCGCAGGGTACCGCGTCGCACACGCACGAGAACGTCTATCTGGGGACGCTCCCGCGTCGCGTGTTCATGTGCCTGATCGACAACGACGCCTACAACGGGGCCTACGATAAAAACCCGTTCAACGCGAAGCACAACGACATAAACTTCTTCGCCCTCTACGTCGACGGACGCCAGGTGCCGAGCAAGCCGCTGCAGCCGGACTTCGCGCATCGGCGCTACATCCGAAGCTATATGAACCTGTTCGCCGCGACGGGGAAGGCGTACGAGGACGAGGGGTTCGATGTGACGCGCGGCGAGTTCGGCAGCGGCTACACCATATTCGGCTTCGACCTGTCGCCCGACTGCTGCGACGGCGAACACTTCAACGTCGTGCGTATGGGGAACCTGCGCGCCGAGATCCACTTTGTGCACGCGCTCGCCCGGACGGTGAACGTCGTCGTGTACGGGGAGTTCGAGACGGTGCTCGAAATCGACAAGAACCGGAACGTCGTGTACGACTTCTGAGATGGACACGTTTCAGCTGATGCGTCGCCTGGCGATCGACGCGTACACTAAAAACATCGTCGTCGGCGTCGTGCCCAAAGACGAGCCGCCGGGGCGGCGGCTCACCGCCTACCCGACGGCGTTCGTGTGCAACACCGACGACGGCGACGAACCGGGCGAGCACTGGGTGGCCGTCTACGTGGGAGCCGATCGGCGAGGCGAGTACTTCGATTCGTACGGCCGTCCGCCGCTGCACGCCGACTTCCGCGCCTTCCTGAGCCGCAACTGCGACTCGCGGACGCACAACGACAAGCGACTGCAGAGCGGCGTATCTAACGTGTGCGGACAATATTGCGTCACCTACCTGCTCTTACGGTGCCGCGGAATGCCGCTAAGCGGCTTCCAGTGCCTGTTCGGCCCCGATAGGGTGGCCAACGACTGTCTCGTATTCGACTGGCTAAAGCCTCATTGAACGCTGCCTATTATCGCTTGTTGCTATTATTAGACGACCGAGAATCCGAACCGACTTTGTCGGACCCGCCGGTCGCGGGCTCCTCGCCGCGCTAGGCAGGCAAGACCGAAGTAGTGAGGTTGTATTGTTGCGCTATCACTTGCTATTACCGAAGTTAAATAAAACGCTGAAAACTGTACCGAGTGTTCGCATTTTTATTCGCATACATACATACATACATACATAGACCCCCTAGGTAGGGGTCCCTAGGTAGGGGTCCCTACCCCTAGGTAGGTCCCTACCCCTAGGGAGGGAGGTCCCTCGTTATACGAGTATCGGTGCCGTGGTGACGCCGTCGTCGAGCACGCGCCGTTTGGCGTAGAAGTAGCTCAGCGCCGCGCGCTCCTGAACGTACGTCAGCACGGACGACTCCTTCACTTGGAAGCCGCGGTTCCGGCCGCCGCCGCTCCTTTGGTGGCGCAGCACGTCGAGGAAGGCGTCCTTGTCGACGTCGTTCTGACGCTTGCTCAGCCCCTTCGTACTGTACTTGTCGCCGTCGTCGCCGCCGAAACAGTAATACGTCTTGCTGCAGAGCGCGACGATTCCGCGGCCGGACCATTCCTCTTTGAAGAGCCCCGGCGTTCGCTTGTCGTACCGGCGCCGACGCGCGCAACACTCGGCGGGCGCGTCCCACGTTCGGCCGGCGAGCCGGCACCGCAAGTACGCCTCCGCGTGCGCGTCGCAGTGTTCCGCCGGGAACCACTCGCCGCGGTGTCGAAAGTAGTGTTCGCGCTTGGCCGCCGCCACGAGCTCGTCGAGTTGGCGCCCCGCGAGGCTCAAATACGCCGAGTCCGTGTCCATCGCGCAGTACTGGAACAGGGGACGCGGAATGTAGGCGGCGATAAAGTCGTAATAAAACTCCAGCATGCGCAGTTTGGCGTACTGTAGTACGAAGTAGCCGATCTGGTTGGGCAGCGCGTACCGGACGGTTCGCTTGTTCAGCGCCACCTCGTAGAGGCTGTCGGGGACGACGACGTCGAGCTGACGGAAGCGACGATTATTGATCAGCGTCGAGGCGCCGGCGGCTGTGCAGAACTTGATGTTGCGGTGCAGGTCGACGCGCGTGATCGTTTTCCCGTAGGAACTGTTGCCGAGCAGTTTAAACGTGTCGGCGATGATGGCCTTGTCGGGGTCGTCGTCGCCCGCGCGTCGCGCGGCGGAGACCGTGTCGCCGAAGCGGCGAAAGCACGCGACCGGCTCGTACTCGACGATATGGTAGACGCGCTCGACGACGAGGCCGTGCCGCAGATACCACCGCAGTAGCGGCGTCGCGAGTAGAATCTTGACGCCGAAGAAGCTCCCCACGAGCGTGCGCTGAGGCCGGACGAGGAGGTCGTGCGTTTCGGCGCAGCGACGCATGAACGGGCTGAGATCGTCGCGCTCGATGTAGGCGTTCTTGAAGATCGGCTGCATCTCGGCGAAGGTGTCGCGCAGCGCCGTCGGCACGGCGATGTCGCACTCGACGAGACCGAACAGCGTGCCGTCGAGCACGGCCTTCAGGATCGTCGACCGCGTCACGGCGCTGTCGCCGGCCCAGCTCCGCGGTGTCGGCGGCGACGGCGGACGCGTCGCGCGCCACTGGCACTCCCACATCTCGACGACGGCGACGAAGCGGCGAAGGTAGGCCGTGACGGCGGCCGTCTCGGCGTACAGTTGGCTCATCGGCTTACCGTTCACCGCGTTCGTCTCCCTCCCCGTGCACGGACAGCCGTGGAAGAAGCACCCTTGGAACTGGTACGCCGTCCGCGTCGCGCCACACCAGCCGTCGACCCGGTACTTGCCGACGCGCTTCTCGCGTCCGTTGAGCTGGTGACGTATGTGGGCCCCCGTCCGTCCCGCCTCCCACGTCAGCCACTCGACGGCCAGGCGGCCGTAGCGGTGTACGCGTTCCGGTCGAAAGGCGTTGTCCGCGCGCCGGCGCGTGTACCACCCCGTCGGCATCTCCTGCGTGATCGCCCATAGATAGAGGCCGTTCGCGTCGAAGCCCACAATAGAGCGACAGGGGCGCGCCGACTCGCCGTACTCCTCGCGCCGAAGGGCGGTCACGCCGGCCTCGTGATAGCGCGCGAAAATGATCGAGGGGCCACCGACGATCTGCGACTGTAGGAGCCGGTGCAGGTCCTTGTTCGGCTCGTTGAAGAGCGTGAAGTGGAGCGACGACGGTAGATCGTTGAAGAGATACAGCAGCGTCAGGCCCGGCACGCTGATGGCGTCCTTGAACATGTCGATGCGGCGCTGCCGATAGAAGGCGAACTGCTTGTCAAGGGCCTCCAGGAACGGCACCACGTCCCTATTGTTATACCACACGAGGTAGTCCCGCAGCGTCGTCATCCCCTCGTCGCGCCATACCCGCGCGCAACCCTCGTAGTCGGCGGCCGAGATGCCTTCGCGCTTCAGGCGGCTGTAGAAGGCATCGCGCGGTGGCAGCCGGGTCTCGGCCAGTTTACGTGGGTCGTCGAGGTACTCGTAGGGGAAGTGCCCCTTCGTCGCCTCGCAGCCGTAGGCCTTCAGAAACCGGTCGTAGCTGACGCCGGGGCCAGGTAGTTGGTGATGTCCAGGAACTTGAGCGTCGCCGTCGTCAGGCACATGAAATTGTTCTGACGCTTGATCGTGAACGCCGACGAGATGTCCTGCGCGGCGTCGGTCATGAACAGGGGCGTCAGATATTTCTTAACGACGTTCAAGTCGTACTTTCCCGAATTGAAGCCGAGGACGGGGAGGCGGCGCAGGTGCTGCCACAGACGGTCGCCGAGCGCCGTGTACGGGCTCTTATCGAGCTCCGCCACCGTTGCGTGCGCCCGCCATTCGGCGTCGCGCGCGTCGATCGCCTCGAAGGTCGCGTCGAACGACGGCCGCAGTGCCGCGCACGCCGCCTCGCTCATGGCCTCCAGGGCGTCGATCAGGCGCTTCGCGAGGTCGCCCGAATCGCCGGACGTCACGAAGCAGCGCGCCGACTCGTGTCCGGGGACGTTCGAGGCGACGCTCACGCTGAGTAGTTCGTGTCGCGCTATCCACCGGCGTTTGGCGCTGTCCGCCGGCAGATCGTGATCGTCGAAGTAGCACTCAAAATCGTATGTCGCCCTGTACGGATAGTAGCGCAGGCGTTCGTCCACGTAGACGCCCTCGTCCTCCAGCTGCTGAAACACGGACGGCGTCGGATGGTAGACGCCGCCGGGAAAGACGTGGCGAACGCCGCCCTCGCACGTCGCCTCGTGACTCCGCAGCCGACTGGCGGTGCGCCACATCGAATCGCCGCACTTGCCGCATCGATACGAACGACAGAACAGCGACACGTCGGCTATGAAGGAATAGTGCGTTCCGAATAGATTGACGCTCATGGTGGCCGGGTAGCGATGGAGGGAGCGGCGGACCACTTCGGCGGTGGCGTCCTCCGCCGCCGCCGACAGCCGATACACGGTCACATTCGTTTCGAAGGCCGCCTCCACCCGGTCGAGCTCGTTCAGCGGGACGCCGGCGAACGCGCAGTAGGGTTGATCGCCGTAGTCGGCGTAGAGCCTTAAGGCGGCGGCCGTCAAATCGTCAGCGCGAAAGTCGGCGCCCCGATGCAGCGCCAGACAGCGGAAGAGGCACAAGTTGTCGGCATACGGATGCCCACGGCGATCGTTCACTAGGCTGACGAGGCCCGCGTTGTGGCGCAGATAGGCGGGGAGGGGCTGCTGACGGGCGCATCCGATAGGATGGTGGATGATGGCGTTGAGAAAATACGTAACGTTCGTTACCAACTCGGCGATCCACCCCGAGTCGGGGCGCTGCGCAATCACGTACTGCAGAACGTCGGGCTGACGGGTGGCCTCGAGGAAGCGTTCGAATGACGCGGCGTCGGAAACGAGGACGGGCGACTCGAGATAGCGGCCGCAACAGTTACACGAAGAATGGTAGTAACGTAGTCGGCCCGTCTCCCTGTGGCGCAGAATAAACCCGTACGATAAGTTTATTTTAAAGGCACGAGTCTGCGCCTCGAACATCAGTCGTAGTTGGGCGTCGTGCGCGCTCGTAGTCCCGTGACCGGTCAAATGGAAATTATACCTAGATTGAACGGGTCCGCGCTCCACAGACGTACGGATGCTCGCCCAGTAGTCGCGCACGACGCTCTGTAGGTCGTCGGCGTCCCCCTCGACCGGTCGATTTGGGGGCCCCTCAGCGGCGTCTCCGCACAGTCGCAGATGCCGCAACATATTGGGGCGCTGCGCGAACGCTTGATTGCATTTCGGGCATACTACGTGTTCATCGCTGCCGCATGTTTTTAGATGCTGCGACAAATTAAAAAGACGGACGAACGATCGATCGCATTTCGGACACACGTGCATCGTCGGTCTAGGCGGCGCTCTATTAACTACGACGGAGGGGCGTGTAGACGCCCTTTATAAGGCCACCCTAAACCCCGCTAGGGGGGCTTTTCTAAGCGGTGTTCTCTGCTCCGTCAGGTGGCGACACAGACAGGTGGCAGCGCCGCGGGATGCGTTTGGCAGGGGCGCCCAGCGGACAAAGTTTTTGTTCACGTTTTGCGTCAGGTGGCGACACCGACAGGTGGGCAGCGTCGAGGGATACTGTCAGTGGCGGCCTAGTTTTTGTTTACGTTTTGACGCCCGAATACGTCGGCAAAGTTTTGTAGTAGAAATTGCGGCTGTCAGCGGCAACGTTTTTGTAGTAGAAATTTTTGTAGTAGAAATTTCGCCTAAGTTTTTTATTTACGTTTTGTAGTAGCAATTTCGCCCGTCAGGGGCGCCCAAATACGACGGTTTGTAGTAGAAATTTCGGCCGTCAGCGGCTGCCCCCCACGGCAAAGTGTTTTTTTATAGAAATTTCGGCCGTCAGTGGCGCCCGGAGTGTTTTGTGGGCGGCAGCCATTGGTCAGGCATTGAATGACGTGCGGTTTTTTTTGGATGGTAACAACAGAAGGCGGGAATTGATTTTCATACGTTTTATTAAGCAGTCTCGTACTACATCACGACAGTAAGGCTTTATGCCACAGCAGCGTAAATAATAAGGCTCTAACAACGGCCTATAGCAAAATGTTCATCGCTACTAAGTGTTCGGCGGGGGCGCTTATGCCACAGCGGAAATAACGCTTTAGGTGCGCCACACTATAGGCCGCTGGTAATACTGCACAGCGACCATTCAATTTCCTGCTAATGTTCATCAGCGGCGTACCTACTAATATGCCATAGCAAAATGCAATGTTCAGACTGTAAACAGTAAAGAGGCTTTATGCCACAGCAGAGTAAATAATAAGGCTCTAACAACGGCCTATAGCAAAATGGGCGGCGGGGCGCTTATGCCATCATTCAATTTTCCTGCTAATGTTCATCAGCGGCTTTATGCCATAGCGAAATGCACTGTTCATAGCGTTCAGACGTCGAGGCATGCCCTTTTCATCAGGTAATACTGTACGGCGACCTCCAACAGAGCACGGTCGAACGGCGCCGTCCAATCCGTCCCCATGAGCCAGTCGGCTACCTGGCGCAGGAGCTCGCCCTCCGAGGCGCGATCGCCACGCACGCAACGATCCTCCAGTACCGAGAGTATACGAATAGCAGGAAGCAACAACGTCTGCTGTAGAAAGCTGTCGAGTGACGCTGAAAAAAAGCACACATTCAGGGCCGCCGCGTTTTCGTACAGAATGTTGTACCGCCGGCTCGGCTTCCTCCCCCTGTAGCCGCGCATGTGCACGAAGGGGCACCCCTCCTCCGGGGGGCACTCACCACATTCTTGACGCGCTGTGTCCATCACGCGCTCACCGACTAGCTCAGCAAACGTGGACATCATGCATCGCTGACGACCGGCGTACGAATGCAGAACGCTCCACTCCGAGTCGGTCTGAAGTGTGCCCACGACCACAGGGCGATTGTTACGGGCCCACGGTATGAAGTCTTCCGACGAGACGGACAGCACGGCCAGCGGCAGTGGTGACGATAGCACGGTCGCGGTGGCGTCCGCTGTCGCCGCCGGGCCTATTGGCACAGCGGCTGCCTCGTCTGGACCCACTACCACCACCACCGGGGTTAATGCAACGTACGTGGGCGTCCCGGCGTCGCTCACCAGGTCGTGCGGTGGCATGGGCTGCGCGCCGTACGCTGCCGGCCAGTACGATAGCGCTTCTTCGGCTCTCCCCAGCGGTGGAGGGTCGTCGGCAAGGCGTGGCGTCGCTTCCTTCTTAGCGCACTTCTCGGCAGGGGGTGCGCACTCGTCAGCAGCGTCGATAAGGCCGCGCAACGCAGCAGCAATTACAGCGTCCTACAGAAGAATAACCAAAGCAGCAATTAGGTCTACAGAACACTAGCCAAACGTTAGTCATTCAAACGGTCTCGCTTCCCTTCTTCGTCACGACCCGCACCTCACGGACCGTATACGCATCCAGTATGCCACCCCACACGACCTTGTGTATGGTCAACTCCAAGACGGTGCCAACCAGGCTCGCCACAAAGCTACTGCGCAACTGGTCGGGCAACAGGGCCGACACATGGTCGGCATTGTAATCGCCTATCGCCGAAATAGCTTCGTCGAACAGGGTGATCCAAATGCTGGCCTCCGTGTCGGTGTCCTTTTCGTCTTCCACCAAAACGCGCACCGAAAAATACGTCTTCGTCGTTGCCTGTATGCCGTGTACAGCGCACGCCTGGCCACCACTTACTAGACCTCTCACTTTGCGCTTGCAAATGCCACAGCCCATGTACGTGCATTTGCTTTTCCAAGCCACCCCAACGATTGTTAGCGGGGTAACAATCTTATACGTGCCATCGCACGCCAGCACGAACTCCTTCAACGACACTTCGGACGCACTCACCACGGCCTCGAAAGTAGGCGCCTCGTTGGCCGTCGGAAGCGCCTTCGCGCTGGCCTCCGACGCCGGCTTCGCTTTGCCACCAGACGCCACCGTTGGCACCTCCCTCAGCTTGCTGCCTCTCTTTGGTGGCGCCTCTCCGTGCGCGACAGGCGGGGACATGATCAACAACGCTCTGCAACAACAACAAAACGGCAACGGTGGCAACACGACAGCGACAATATTTAGACGTTCTCCGCCCGGTTCCTATATAAGCGCGTTGCACGCGGCCCGCACACGGCCCCCGTGCACAAACGCACGCGAGCCACAAAGCGGCCGACTCTTACAAGGTTACTAAAACTGAAAAAAATCTCTCGGTCAGTCTAGTGCACTAACAGAATGCCACTTTTATTTCCTAATATAAAGTCACCATAAGATTCTCTAGACCCCACTGACTATTATAGGCCGCTTAGTTTGCTCACATTTCACATTTAACGGTCGTTTTAAAGACTTACAAACAGTTACATAAGCGCTTTATATAAACAGTGACGTCAGCACCTTATGTAAGGCTATGGCGTACGTGTCTAGGGGGCCGCGCGCAAAACAGCGGCTCAACAACTGCGCAATTCATTTCTCACTATGGAGCCAACCGAACAAGTTGGTAATTATGCGGCCAATTCTCATCAGGCGCGAAACAGGTACGTTTTGCTAACACTGACTTTCATTGCTAACTCACCTAACACTGACTTTCATCGCTCACTTTCTTTTATAACGTTCACTACCTTTCTTTTATAACGTTCACTACCTTTCTTTTATAACGTTCACTATTTTTTCAGCGATCCGCCTCCCCAAAACGCCGGACTCGGTACGCCCCAAGTCGACGTGAATACGCCTCCCCAAGTCGACGTGATTGCGCCTCCCCAAGCCGCCGGCAATAGTTATAGGAATAATATTCCACCGCCTGCCTCTATGCTTCTACCCCCACCACAAAGCCGCCCCGGCACAAGGTACGTTTAACGATAATAGCGCTTTTTTTTAATTTACCTTTATTTTGCAGACTTTCGATAAAAAGCTATAGCGCCCCACTATTTACAAACGCCCCGCTACCGACTTAATGTTTTTTTACAGGCCCTAACCTAAACAGAGACGCACCGTTACTTTAATACTTTTTTTCATATTTGCAGACGAAACATCGCCGGCTTCGATACCCTACATATAGGACGCGGACAAACCCTTGCGAGGCCCTCGCACCGAAACGGCTTTATTCATAGATCGCATAGAATAAATTTAACCCCAGCCGATCTGCTTATGATAGATAGAGGGTCGCGCGCCGATCGACCTGGGACATTGTACCTTGGACGTCGCCGACCGCATCACAGCCCTTAACACTGTTTCCGTCTCCACAGATGAACCCCCGCGCACCAGTATCACTAATTAAACTTTTCCTCATTCCCCTGCAGACACCTCTACGTGATAGATCGGAGCCTGGTGCATCGACGCTATGATATCGGCCGGGGCACTATACTGCACCATGTTGGACCTTCCCCCCGCCCGATCACGTTCACCTCATCCCGATGCCGTCACCAGCCCCTCTTGGCCGTTGAGCCGCAACGACGGCCACCACCACCACCACCACCCGAACAAGACAGTGACGATTCACTCGAAGAGTTCGAAGAAAACTTCGACGATGACTTCTACCCCGGCTACACTGATTTAGAAGTTATTGCGGCCGGCAACCCCTTCCCAGACACTTTCGCACAACCATTCTCATTTGCGGATATTTTTCCACCCCCTGAAATTCTACCCCCCTCATTTGCCCCACCCATCCCAGCACATCTTTCCGTGCATTTAGCCTTTCCGCCACAACCCCCGGGCCGACACGGCTTTGGCCCTCCGCCATGATAAATGAAATTTTATTGTACCAATACAATTTATTTCTCACCGTTTATTGTTTCCGTGTTTCCTTTCACATTTGACCCACTCCGCCAGCATTCCAAATCACACACGAATAATTCCGCCTATATTTTCCACCTATTCGTCGTTGCAACACCAGCGAACGCCCAAGCCACAAGCTTAATACACGCGCACAGGCCAATCTGACAGCGCCGGCCCCCAGCTGCTATAACGATATTGCACGTGTATCAGCGCCCACCAACTGTAAATACGCGCACACACAGACCAATCTGACAGCGCCGACCACCAACTGCAATAACACACGAATAATTCCACCTATATTAATACGCGCACACACACACAGGCCAATCTGACAGCTCCGATATTGCACCGCAATTGCACGCGTATCCATCAGCGGTGCCGCAGCTAGCACTGACAGGCAATATCCACATCAGCGCCAGAGCCTTATTACAAGTGCGCACCACGAAAATCCGGCCTTCCGTGCCGCAGCCAGCACTGACACATCGGTGCCAGAACCTTATTACAAGCGCGCGCCTCGAAAAACATTTATCCGTCAAACCAATGCACATAAAATCCTACAGCCTGACATTCGACACCACCATTTGCCAGTGAGTCGTGAAAACCAGGCCACCAGGCGTAATCTAAACCGCGCGGTCCCACCTCCACCACCGCACCGTTCTAGAAGCTTCTAGAAGGTTCTAGAACCTTCCCGCGCGTCACTATTTTAAACTCGCTGATCTCCAGGGGTGTCACTTCACTCTAAAATCTTTCCCACCTCCCGTGCACGTAATGAATACTAATTGGTCTCTATTTACTATTTTTTGTCGTTGCTAACGTTCTCCTCCGATAATTGCACTACTCATTTGTTACTAATTAGTACTTAATTAATTAATTAATTAATTACCCTAATTAGTACCTGATTAGTCACTAGAGGTCGTCATTCACCCTATTTATTCCATCTTTATTCAGTAGATGGCGACACCCTCTTTCTCATGACCCCCATCAATCACTTTTGACGTTGCTATAATCATACTTGTAAAAAACGTAGGAATTCTACTTATAAAAAACGAAAAAGCCTTTGATCTTAGGTCACTTCCGGGGATGGCGGACCTCTTACCACTACTCATGTTGAGGTGTGAATCAATACATCGTCAACATAATTGGTAACACCACCGAGGCCATCTAAGAGTATGCGCATCATGCGACTGTACGATGCGCCGGCGTTGTCTAGACCGAAAGGCATGACACAGAATTGGAACAACCCTGGGGGAGTACAAAATGCGGTTTTCTCCTTATCTTCCGGTTCCATCCTTATTTGCCAATAGCCTTTGCAGAAATCTAGTTTGGACAAGTACCTATCCTGCCCCACCTCAGCCAAGATAGTATCGGGATTTGGCATAGGTTCTGCATCGAATTTAGTAACCTTGTTTAACTGGCGAAAATCTACTACCGGTCTGTATGTGGAGTCAGATTTACGAATTAGTAACAAAGGCGATGAGTACGGTGAATGAGATGGCTCAATCACGCCCATTTCTCGCATCTTCTCAACCTCCTGTTTTACCACTCCCAACTTGGCTAATGGAATAGGGAAAGTTTTGCATCTCACGGGACTAGAGGACGTTACCTCAATGGCATGGGACAAGAGACTAGTTTGCCCCGGAGTGCTCGAAAAGATGGAAGGAAATTCTTCCATTAGCTGTTTCAAGTCTCGTGTCTGATCAGGTGATAAACTATCACTCACATGAACGTCCCCAAGGTTTTCCTCTCTCTCAGGTATGGGAAAATCCTCATCAGTCTCACAATCAGGTTGTTCTTCGACAACAGCAGCTAAACCTAGCATCTCCACATTACCTCTCTCATGATATTTCTTCATCATGTTGATGTGGGAGAGTTTACGATTATCTCCGATCTTTACCCGATAATCGTTTATCCCCACTCTCTCTATCACCTCATATGGACCCTTCCATTGCATGAGCAACTTGTTTCAATCAGTGGGGAGAAGGATGAGGGCTTTTTCTCCTACTTCTAGGGTTCTCACCTTGGCCTTTCGATCAAAATGTTCCTTATACCGGTCTTAAGAATTCTTAAGATTCTCTCTAGCTAGTTCGCAAGTTGATTCTGTCCGATTACGGAGATCCGCTACGTACTGGTACGTTTCTACTAGCTCATCGTCTGGTTTCTCATTCTCCCATAACTCTCTAAGAATCATCATAGGCCCCCTGACTGTCCTTCCATAGAGTAACTCAAAAGGGGAAAATGTCATGCTCTCCTGGGGTGCTTCGCGGTATGCAAACATGAGAGGTTCCAGATACCGATCCCAATCTCGTGGACGTTCAGAGCACATCCGCCTTAGCATCCGTTTTAAGGTACCGTTCCATTTCTCTACCAATCCATTTGCCATGGGATGGTAAGGAGAAGAGTGGACTTGTTGGATAGAGAATAACCTAGCTACCTCGGTCATAGTTTTTGACACGAACTGACTGCCATTATCGCTGAGTACTACTTTAGGCAGACCCACCCTTGAGAAAATCTTCAGAAGAGCCTCTGCTATCGTTTCCGTATCAATATTCGACACTGCTACCGCTTCTGGGTATCTAGTATCGAAATCTACCAGGGTTAAGATCCACCGATTACCTCTCTCTGTCACTGGGGTTATGGGACCAACCAAATATATCGCTACCTTTTCAAAGGGCGTGTTTACGATGGGGATCATCTGTACAGGAGCCTTAGGGACATTGCCTCGACTAACGGTCCTCTGACAGATGTCACATGACTGGCAGAATCTGTGGACATCACCCACTATCCCTGGCCAGTAGAAGTTAAGGAGGATTCTGTCTAGCGACTTCTTCATTCCCTGATGTTCAGATAGGATGGTTTCATGTTCTAACGTCATGACACGATATCGCAACACTCGGGGAACTACTAGTTGTTTCACAGTCTCACCCTCTTTCTCTTTCTGATACAAGCGATAAAGGAGCCCCCTTTTGATCACGAATTGACTTGATTGTTCTCCCTTAGGTTTCCCTTTAGTCTCTTCAGCCGAATGAAAGCATTTCTTTAAGGTCTCATCCCCTTTTTGCTCTCTCAAGAAATCATCGGCATATATACTCGCACCAACAACTTTAGGCACTATCAAAGGTTTTGTGGGTTTAGAAAGGCACTCCCGTTGAGCACGGGTTTCTACAGCACAACCGGTGACTGGGGTGTCATTCAAAGGGGTCTCAACAGTAACGGGGACACCATCTGACTTGGTTCCTCGAAAAAGAGAACCTTCACTGTTATAGGAACAGGGCAAATTTAATTCAACAACGTTGCCAATGACTAAGTCATAAACGGGGTTGTTTAGACATAGGGCTTCAATTTCTCCTGTGACAAAGGGAGTTCTCACATAGCACCGGGCAGTTGGGACTTCAATGACGGAACGGTCCATCAGCATAAGGACTTTGGTTTTCCCAGTTATCTGATCTTCCGGAACAAGGCTACGTCGTACAACGACTCCGTTACACCCGCTGTCGCGTAGTACTTTCACTGGGGATCCCCCCACATACCCCTCGACAACAGGTAAGTTACAACCGTTTTCATGTTGTACACAAGCACTAGCAATTACTGGGATCTTACACCCACATTGCAAAGTGACACCAGTCCCACCCACAGGACACTGGTGACTAGGGGAATTCTGGTTTAGCACAACTGCACAATTCCCAACCACTGGTTTCATCCTTTGCGGTGGAGGATTCCTATTTTGCACTCCCACTGTACACTGTCTCGCGATGTGACCTGGCCGATTACAAAGGAAACATGTACGCGGCGGAAGAACGGGCCGCGGGGTAGGGTTAGAAATAGGGTACCTCCCCTCCCCTGATCTACTTTTCGGGACGGGTGAAGGGACGGGAGTTGGTCGAACTCTGTCTCTACGATTTTCCCGTTTACCATATGATGAATGGGCATCTGTAAATGTTCTCACCAATTCTAACAAATTATCTTTCCCTACCGGTTTGTGTTCTCTCAGAAACACGGACAGTTCCCTAGGGCACATAAACAAGAATTGCTCTCTCAGAATGAGTTCCTTAAGGCCCTCGAAAGACTCAATAATGTTTGACAAAGAAATCCACTGAGTCAAATAATGCTCCATACGAGCAAAATACTGCGACACTGTTTCGGTCGAATTTAGAGAACAGGTGTAAAACTTCTTACGAAAATCGCCTACAGTCAGTCGGTACCATCCTAGCAATGCTTGCTTTAACTGGTCATAATCGTTGGCCACGGAAATCGGGGAACGGGAATAAACTTCCAGTGCATGACCAGTTAACAATGCGCTCAGAAATATAGCGTAATTCTCGCGCTCCCAACCCTGGTTTTTAGCATATCTTTCAAATCGCTGGAGATATGCATCAATCGAATCCCTGTCTTCGTTAAAACAGGGTAACGGAGGACTACGGACTCCTTTAGCAATGGCTGAAGCATTACTCACCGAATCTCGGTTCTCTAAGGTAGTAGCCTCGTTGTGGAGCCTGGCCATATTTTCTTCATGCTCCATTTCACGCGCGCGCATCTCCATATCGGCCTGCCTTGCCGCCTCCTTTTCTCGGAGCTCGGCCTGGAGCCTCTCTTTTTCCATATCGGCCTGGAGCCTCTCTTTCTCCGCCTCGCGAGCGGCCTGTCGCTCAGCCCGGGCGGTTCCTTGTTCATCGCGAACAAATACCTGAAGTTCGGGACCTGTTAACCCTAACTTCTCGCCTAACTCAATTAATTGAGCAAGATCCATGTTTGCAAACTAGTGCAACACACGAAATAATCACTAAACGGATATCACGTTTAAGTAGTACAAAAGGTAAATCACCTGTAAACAACAAAAGTGTTAGCTACGCTACAACATTCCACACAATCTTCTCATAAGACTGGAATAATGAAATCACTATACGATTTCAATCATGCCGTGAAAAACTATCAACACACGAACATTCTGTGGGACTTCAATCTGCCCAATGCCAACTCGGCAAATGCAACAAGTAATTCAACTTCCTCATACAGCTGAAAAATAACAAAGCTCCTACTTACAATAATTATACGATTAATTCATGGTCCTTTGCTGCTGTAATAACAAGTATAATGCCTCGAAACGTGAATGACACACTATAAATGTAACGAGAGATATGGGACTCAGAATTATGTCTGGGCGGAAACGACAAGGGGCATGTGAATTACCCTACACTACAGCTACTGGAATAGATGTAGGTTTCGTCTCTAGCCACGGAGCAACGCTGACACTCCACGGAACCAGAGTGCAGCTAAGTTCTCAGGCATGTTCTATGTTGCCGTCACGTGTTACCCGCAATTCATAGCGTTGACCGAAGGTGTTATTTTAATTTTCCCCTCGCCGGAATCCCGCGTACGAGCCCCCAAATATGTCACGGAGCGGCGAGGTCTCCGTACACTAGATGGCTCAGTCTAGTAGGGTTCTTATATATCAAGGTCAACGCATATGAGAAAGAACTGTTATCGTGAACAAGCAACAAAGAACGAGGAAAATGTAATACTTTATTACAATATATCTTCCTTTTGGTAAATATCTCAATTAACAAAATAAACAAAATAAAGAAATCCCGTAACCAAATCTTAATAGAACATAATAAACAATAACACTGAATCTTTCGATTATCAAATTCCACTTCCTTTCTAAGGTGGATTATACCGCTATACGACCATACACTAGGCGCCATGTGTTATCTAAGAATAACTCCCATAATATAAATACACAGTATAAGCTAGTCCTCGCGGACTCTCATTACAGCAATATGTTACAACACACACATATATTTATATATATGTGAATACTTCATGGGTAATAATACCTCACTTCAAAACCCACAGATAACTACTAATCATAATACAGCAAATAATAGATACGTTCAATCAGAAAATAAACACTTATACTGGGCTAGTCCCATCTCGAATATATACGAACGTTTGTTGAAGTCAACACGCCGAGCTCAGAACACAATTAGAACGGTGTATCTCGGGCGCACGAGTGATGATGCCGGGCACTTGACGATTGCCGTCGTACGCCGCGAATTCACGAGTCGCGTCCGTTCAATAATCGCACGGTCGCAAACGATTGCGATTTCAGTTGAATACGTTCAACTGAAAGACGAAGCCGGGCAGTAGACGCTTACCGCCGGCCGCTACGAATTCGAACGAGAGGTCTTGTTTTGTCGCAAACGATCGAGAAGTCGGATGAACGGGTTCGCGCGAATGACGACGCCTGGCAGCTTACATTTACCGCCGGCCGATACGAGTCGCATTCGGTCAAGCTTTCTGACGATATCGCTGTGAGACAGCTGTTCGAGGATGGCCCGTGCTGGGTGAGCACGTCGCGGTTATCGCTCATCGACGCAAACACGTTGGGGCCGACCGGAACGTTGTCTCAAAGTACTGCTGACGTGGCGGCATGGTTTCTTCGAAGTTCGATCGAATAATCACTCTGGACACTGAATATTACACACACACAAAAGCTTGGGAACGTAACCCACGTTAACGATTCCCACCACGCTTTACGACTTTCCTTGCCATTCTCTTGGTAGCAGGACAACCTGTCTAGTTCAACCCTGGATCTGTCCCAGTCCTTCGCCAGCGCCCAGATGGCAAAATGCATACAATAAACGTTTATATAAGCAGACCTAATGACACATCATATGACAGGTTTCCATCATTTCTATTGGCTAATGTAATATACAATTCAAACTAGGCATTGTGGAACACCCTCTCTACGATTACAGTGAAACCACCTGCTTGCCTAGAAACACTAGCAACAGAATACCACGCTTCACTGAGCGCATCTGCAACCGAGTTGCTGTAATTACGTAATAAGGCGGTTGGTTAACAATATGTCTATCTACTGGCTTGACCTTCCTCATTTATAAAATTAAACCTCAGGAAAGTAGATTAAACATTCAGAAATAGCAGAAATGCTACAGTTATGTAACACTTTACATACTATTAAAAATAATTAGTATACTATAATTGAACATTAGATGAAGGATACATTTTGAAAGTAAACATTATGCTACGTCCCCTAGCGACCGTTAATTAATGTGTAATTATTCCATCAGTCTCCTCATTTCCACTTTTATGTCACATGACCTACCTTTCCAATTTGTGTTTCCTCTGATTATCCTAACTATATACTTTACAACGTCTCCCTCCTTTTAATCTATACACAGCCGCTGCAATTACAAAAAGGAATGCACTGATCACTATGCATAAGAATCAATTTTACATATACATATACATACAGCACACATCAAGACTTTGGCTGAACTCTGGTGAGCAAAGGGAATACACTTATTCTGTAGTAAAATTATTATTTTACACATGCTGAAATAGACGTTAAATAAATGCATTGACCACACGACTTTTTAAATCTTAATAGGAGTCTCCCATATCCAAGTTGTACATTCAATTTGACACCCATATGAAATTTCACATCGTTACTGATATAGCATGCTGTACGTTATTAGTATACTTAGTATTATACCATATTATACAATTGAATGAATGACCAACTCTGCATGTCTGTCGGTCTGTTTTTGTTTTGTTGTCTGCACTCAAAAGCTGTCCGCATATCCTCAAACCACGTCATATTGCAGCCGGACATCGCAACGTCAACCACGCTGCTGCAGCCGACATTGGGTGGGTTGTCATTGTGTAATTATATCGATCGTTCAGAAGATAATTATTGTATACAAAATTAGAAACATAATGTGAATATGAGTCGCGTATCATATGATATGAAATTATTTGTTTCGTCGCAATGAGATTAAACTTCCTCTGTTTACTGCATGCAGAATGTCGTGAATTGCAAGATGTCCTACGCCAATAATTAACTTCTTCTAGATCCCTGCCTCAAACATCACACTCACGCTTACAGGGTGAAAACTCGATGCAGCCTACATCATCCGTTATATACCGGAAACGTTTTCGGTGCAGTGCGTTTCGAGAAATATCACAGTAGTTTAGAGACACTGACATTGACCGTGATTTAGCCATACAAAGGACGCATGTTTTGACAGTTTCATACTGTGTGATACACCTTTGATCGCATTGCTAAGTAACTGTTTAACGCGTGCCGCAAATAATTCAACACGTCATCGTTATTCAGTTTTTATTTGTCATGAAACGATACACCTAATAAGAAAAAAGGCGTTTTTGGTAATCAGCAATTTATTCCTGATCAAGGTAATCATGACACCGAGGAGAACGTTAACTTGGCTGTCAAATGATGACGGTGGGGAAGTCATTGACACAATCTAAGATCCGCCACCCAAATTAAAACCACTAGTTACGGGAAGGAGATGGTGATAGTTTTCAAATGATAGAAACAGCAAAATATGTTGGCTATTCCCAAGACCATAGTTCCCTAACATAAATGCGATACAATGTTATTTGTAATGTGACAATTCCAGTGTCATCACTTGTATAGATGATGTATAAACCCCTCATATAGGCCATGTATGAACACAGTAGAACAACAAAAGCAGCCCCATCATCAGCAACTTATGTAGATCCATGTTAGTTCACAGCATGAATGAATGAATGAACGTTTATTCAACAACAACAACAACATAATACATGCACAGTATGGTTTGCTGCTGCTGCCGCTGAAAGGACATAGCTGAAGTCATAGACTTATGTGTTGCTATGCCCTACTTGAACTAAGAAAACTGAATAAATACAACAGGAATTATAAATAAATCACAAAATAATATTCACAACTCATATATAAACTTTTTACCATAGAGCTTGTGTTACTATTACATGGGTTTAACAAAACGTCACCTTCAATTAACAATTCACAAATATGTAGAAAGTAATGACAACTTGATTGCTTTTTTAAATTGTGTTAAACTTGGAAGCTGAGTCAGTTTATTTGGTAAATTGTTCCACGTTTTTATACCCTTGACGGTGATTGACAGCAATCGGAGTGTGGTGTTTGTCTTTTTAACATAGGACAGTTTGCTTCGTCTTGTATCATGTATGTGTATAGCTGCGGTTGGTTCAAATAATGCTTGAAGACGACCATTTAAAGAATGGTTGTTTGCTTTATAAAGTATGATCATAGTCTTGTATTTAACTAAATCATGAAATTTAAGCATGTTTGAGAGATGTAAAAATACAGATGTATGATCATGGTAATTAAGATTATAAATAATCCGTATAGCTTTTTTCTGTAACATAAATAGTTTTCTGAGTCTAGATTGATAAGTATTTCCCCAAATCTCACAGCAATATGACATATGTGGTTCAACAAATGAATGATATAATGTGTGTAACGCTTGACAATCAAGAACATGCCTAGTTTTATACAAAACTGCTATGTTTTTTGATACTTTTGATTCAACCATTTTTATGTGTTCTCTCCATGTTACGTTTTCGTCAATGGTTACTCCAAGGAATTTAGTATATGATACCTGCTCAATGTTTTTCCCATTCAAAACTATATTCACATCTGTTCTAGGTTGCTTTTTATTGTTGAACATTATACAATGTGTTTTGTTCACATTAAGTGATAATTTGTTCGCTCGAAACCACAGGTCTAGTTTTTTTTAGTTCGGTGTTAATAACAGTGCTTACTTCATCTGTGTTACTAGCGGAATACAAAATGTTTGTATCATCAGCAAACAAAATAATATCAAGCAATTTTGAGACTTCACACATGTAATTTATGTACAGAATAAATAATAACGGGCCAAGGATTGAACCTTGCGGGACTCCACACTTGATTTCCTTTTGTTCTGAGTTACTGTTGTTATAGCATATATATTGCCTACGGTTGGTTAAGTAGCTTTTTATCCAGGCCAGAGCCAGACCCCTTATTCCGTAGCATTGCAATTTATTTAGCAGTATGTTGTGGTCAACAGTGTCAAAGGCTTTTTTTAGGTCGATAAAGACCCCAATCGTGCTTTGGCATTTATCCATTGCGGATGTAATTTTTTCAACAAATTCTGTTAAAGCTAGTGAAGTTGAGTGATTACTTCTGAAGCCATACTGCCCATCTGTCAATATGTGTTGTGTTTCAATGAAAGACCTTAGCCTTTTGTGGAATATTTGTTCAAGTATTTTTAAAAATTGGGATAAGAGAGATATAGGTCTATAATTAGAAAATTGAAAACGATCTCCTGACTTAAATATAGGAATGACTTTTGCTAATTTAATATCATTTGGAAATGATCCGCTGATCAAAGATCTGTTAAAAATGTGGGTTAGCGGTTATACAATTTGCTTTATTACATGCTTAACTGTTTTCATGCTGATTTCATCGTGTCCGTATGAAGTTTTACTTTTGCACCCAGACACAATTTCGAGTACTTCTTGCTCAGTAACGGGGGACATATACATTGATTTTGATATAGTACGTTTTACATAGTCGGTTGGCTTTGTTCCCGGGCAGGGTTCTATGAGGTTGGATAATGTAATACCTATATCGACGAAGAAATTGTTAAAATGATTAGCTATTTCTATATTTTCTAATACTACTATGTTATCGCCAACATGAAACTTGTTCAAATATGTGGTATCAGATTTTCTTTTACCTATTATGCTGTTAAGAGTTTTCCAAGTTGCTCTTATATTAATCTTACAATCGTCGAGTTTTTTTCTGTAATATGTTTTCTTTTCTAGACGTAATAATTTTGTTAACTTATTTTTGTAATTTTTGTAGCGGAATTCTGTTAATTCTGTCCTATTTTTTAGAAACGCTAAGTACATGTTATTCTTCTTTATGCAAGCGTTTTTTAGCCCTCTTGATAACCAAGGTTTATAATTCTTTTTTGTTTCTCCTGAATACGTTGTAGTTTTTACAGGACAGGCATCGTTATAAGTATTATTTTGTATTTGCTTAAAGCGCGAGAATGCTAAATCAGGGTTTGACTCGTTCATTACAGTGTCCCAGTTTGCATAATTTAAATCGTGCTTAAATTTGTTTAATGACTCCTCATCTAATGTTCTGTTATATTTATATGTTGGATCATCGTTAATAACCGCATAAGTGCTGTTGTCACACAGGACGAACATCGGCATATGGTCTGTAGCATCGATTAAAACAATGCCGCATATTTTGTTTCTACACAGTTCAGAACAGAAAATGTTATCTATTATACTAGCAGTCGTGCTAGTTACTCGTGTGGGCCTGGTGATCAAGGGATATAATCCAGAGCTGAACATTTGATCAATGAAATATTTTGATTCAGCTTGCTCTTCGCAGTGCAATAGGTCTATATTGTAAATACCACATATATACACGATTTTGCTGGTGAGATTTCCCAGTATGAATGAGAGATTGTCATTAAATTTGCTGATGCTGGTATTCGGTGCTCTATACATACAACCGACATTGATTTTTTCGTGTTTACTAATTTGTATCTCAATAAAGATGCTTTCAAAACAGTCATCAACAGCATGCGATATATTCCTTAAACAAATATCAGAAGACAATTGTTAAGTTCAGATTCACACACATATATGGCAATGCCGCCACCGTGTTTGTTTTTTCTGGAATTACAGTACAGTTTGTAACCCGAAAATACGACATCGTTACAGTTTACTTGACTTCCGTCCCAATTGTTTTCTTTAAGCCACGTTTCTGATATAGCAATTATATGAAATTTATACTCCATGCTTTGGATAGTATCTTTATTCTTGGGTAAGTTAGCTTTTAAACTCCGAGCATTAAAGTGTATCATACTCAGTTTGATTGGCTGGTTTTTGCCAACACTGCTAAAGTTTGTTGAAAATTGAGCTGGGGTGTAGTATTTACATTGCGTGGGCAAATCGCTATACAACAAACAATCAGAATCAATATCGTGTTCGTAACAGTGTTCATTATAATCAAACGGTGTATCATACGGAGGCGTTAACTCGTCATTTTGTTGTGTAGTTGACGCCATGGTTAAGTCATCACAAAAACGTTTGCCAGGATAGTCAACAGGTACTTGGTAGTTTAACCACGGTTTGCGACATCATGTCGCTCTCTTACCACCAGTTTGTCAAATGACAAATATGCGACTTTGCCCTCTTCCCTGGCCTTCATCATTTTTGGTAGCAGTTCTTTCCGCCTCGCCATGACCCTCTGCGAATAGTCCTCGTTCACGTAGATGCCACGAGGTAGTTTCTTCTTCGCCGCCTGCAGTACCAGCTCGCGGTCCTTGAACGACTCGAACTTGACCACGATGGTCCGGGCTCTCGTCCCCGTGCCGCCAGTTCGGTGCGCGCGACCGATGTTGATGGCGCGCACTTGGGCTTCTGGGAGTTCTAGGGCTGTTGTCATAGCCCTGCGCACGCTCTTCTCCGTCTGCTCCCACGTCTCGCCGTCGACCTCAGCAACGCCGTCGAAACGTAGATTACAGCGTCTTGACTGGTTTTCTTGGTAGTCGATCGCGTGCTCGACTTTCTTGATCATTTCTTCAAATTCGATCATCTTCTTCGACAGATCGTCAATGTTTTCCTTCGACTGCTTCTCTTTGATCTCCTCGACTTGGGTTTGCGTGTACTGCAAGCTGACTCGGAGTTCGGTCAGCGCGGTGGTTGTCTCACGCATAAAGTTGTCCACCCTCCTGTTGATTTCAGCTACCGCGCTTTGCAAGCACGCTTGGTACGCATCTTTTTGTATTTTCAGGAGCTTCTCAACGTAGGTCTGGCTTTCGTCCGCGTCAGCGCTTACTTCTAGGTGGATGTCGGCAGTAGGGGCCTCGGTGGCACCACTTACGCCCGCCCCGGTCTTGGGCGGCTTTGCCTTAGCCTTAGCCATCACGGTTTGCGAGTGTCAGACGCTTAGCCACAAACAATGGCTTACCGTTAACGCACTTGAGTGGACACCACTTCAGCGGCTATTGTTCGTCGTCAATGTGTCCAGGTGAATGCTGTGATTCCGTGTCAGCGAAGGTGAAATTTCCCGCGCCGTACTGTTCAGATGGGCGATATTCCCAGTGCAACGAAGAAGGCGATCCAATACACTGTCGGATGGCAATATTTAGAGCTTCTTGAATCCAAAGTGTCGAATTCGTTGTAGAAGCGATAAATCCAGCCAGTGTCTGCAAAATAAATATGCACATGACGAGTTTAGGTCAACTCAAAACGAAATAGCCAGAAGAAAATAACAACACCCAGACATAAGTATGACATGAGTTTTAGGAGACCCAACTAAAGCATATTTCTCCGATATTCAAATACCCTAACAAGCTAACTTAAAATAAAAAATAAACACAATTTAGTCGCATGATAAAATGTCACACACACACACATCCACACACACACACACACACACACACACACACACACACACACACACACACACACACACACACACACACACACACACACACACACACACACACACACACACACACACACACACACACACACACACACACACACACACACACACACACACCCACACACACACACACACACACACACACACACACACACACACACACACACACACACACACACACACACACACAAACATAACTTAGGAAGAGAGACTGTTTAGGTATTGAACTGTTTTCAATAATTACTTAGATATTGACGAGCATATTATATCTTGTAATCATTCTGATTCCTTATTCAGACATCAAACATGTAAACACTGCCAACAGATTTGTCCGCGCTCTGCTGCGAACTATTCTGGCCTATCGCCGGAATTCTTTATAGTTAATGGAATACACAGTATCGCTGTCTCATGTGAATGGTCGGACGGTCATTATTGCGATTTTATATTGGTCACAGTCAATTAATTGCCGCAATCATGCCTGGCAAACACCGCAACTCGGACGAAGTATAACTAATTCAAACGTTCGTCATTGTGTAGGCTGTATATGCTAGTGTACCCAATTACAACTCCATTTTTGCAAGCAAGAATGACATATTCCATACTTGTTCACATTAGTTTGGATAGTTGCTGTGTTCAATTCGATGCAATTTATTTATAAACAAGCAGTATACGGCAACAATTAAAATGGTTTAAGATATGTTTGTACAACTACCGAGATGAAGTTGCCTTTTGTAAGGATGTGCCAGTAATCGCGTGGGCTTGCTAGCGTATGTGGTTGTGCCTGTAAGTGTATATGCATGCATTTGTTTGTGATAAAGAACCCTCGGATATTGTAACATCATATGGTGCCGTCATGTGCGTATATGTTACTGTGCGATATATCATAAATAATTGGACAAATTAATATTATTATGTTCCAACAACTAAAAGGTGATTCCAATGCTAATTTGCATCTGGTTTCAACGTTTAGCAATGTGTCCAAATCAAAGGTTAGTCTGTCTCTGTGTTGATTTACAAATATATCAAACTATCACAATTTGGATTAGGAAGGCTAATGATTAAATGGTGATTGTGTGTTTATAAACTGTACACTTAGTAATTGTATAAGGTTTTTCCACGTACACCAAACACTACTTTATTTTTAGTTATAGATTACTCTGCCACTATCCCAATTATTATGCTTGTAATTTTTAAAACCGTGATTATTCTTTATATGTAATTGAAAATAGTCAAATATAAGTTGTATCAATTTTTACTTGTAAAACTACCAGTGGACAAACCAACCTGCTACATGCCAAGCGTGATCGAAACCTGAGATAGTCAAACTGAATAAACGCATCTTGGAAAGGCCGCCGTTATACACATTGCGGATTATCACAAGAGATGACAAGACCATCACAATACGGAGGAATCCAGCAACGAGCAGATAGATTGGGACGTATCGTTCTCGGGGACACTGTTCCATGTAGATGATTCCTGCAAATCATGTATGCGTCAATAATAAAAGAATACATGTGGGAGGGAGTCAACAATCAGGAAATTTACATTGACCACAAATAAAAACACTTGAAAACATTTAAATAAAAACAATCACACTCATATATATATATATGTGTGTGTGTGTGTGTGTGTGTGAGTGTGTGTGTGAGTGTGCGTGTGCATGTGCGTGCATGTGCGTGTGTAATTACACAGTACACTCCACATCAGTCGAACTCGGTCAAGTCAATGAATGTCGACTCGATTTCATTAGCTCGCTGTCATTCGTTTAACTCGAATTTTGTAAATCTCTACTATAAAACAATGAAATTCCGTTCGCTCGCACGGATATAACAAGCCAATACATTTTTGGGAGTTAATTTTTAAGCATTCACTTATTCTTACACATCGACATTTCTTGCACTGTTTCATATATGTGCGCATTTTTGTGTGTGGGGACCGGGAAAGCGCAAAATTAGCTGATGACAATGTACAAGTATATAGATTCATATATTGTTATAAGTGCATCACTTGATAAGTAGAAGTATTTCCGTGGGTCCTTGAAGGTTATACTTATCCGGAGTGCACTGTATATATATATATATATATATATATATATATATATTATACAATGTATATATTTAATATTATATATACATATATATATATATATATATATTATACATAATAAATAACCAATCCATACCCATGATAATATTCGACACAGGCAGCACAGTACCCATGCATAGATTGTAGACATTTCTAACTGGCGAAAAAAAGACAAAACCATATATAAATTATGCAGGATCGTATCAAACCTATATCACCCCTCAAACGTGGTTAAATATTCGTAGAAAATGCCCGTATATTATTATAAACAGACTCAGTTGCACATAGCTATAATTAAAAAAAACATTTAAAAAATAATTTAAGTACGTGCATAATGTGTTGTGGTTTAATAATTATTGTTCAAAATATACATGTTCTGGCCTAAATTCGTAAGAGCTGTCGCTTTATACTGCTTCTTTGGATACGAGAACCATTCTTTATATCCCTGTTTCCATACGATTCCAATATGCAACATACCAACTCACATTCACATTATGCGAGCCAAAATACATACAATAAAACGCATTAAAGCGGTCACACATCTTCAAAGACCTCTCCTTTAATACGGCCACTCCATAACAGTCGGTTTGAATTGTACTTATTTTGTCAAGTGGGAGGCCATCAACCTAATGCTGCCAACAGTAATTGTCTAAAACTGCCAACGTCCTCCCTCAATATCGGTTAGTGTTCATTTAAAAATAACTATAACCAGTTGGTTTTCCTATCTAGTGCATGTGAAGATATATTTAATATAAAAAGTAAGTTTACAATAATAATACTTAGTACATTTGAATAATGTATGCATTAAATGTACAACATTTGTCAGAAGTAATACCTGACGAGCATGTCTAAGAATGTCACCCCTTTCACCGGCCATTTTGTGTCAGTCACTTGGTCGGCCGCTTTAGAAGACCCTCTCCATTTACATACTTACACATTCGAACCTTTAAATATAAAATAATATGAAACAGAAAATAACGATTGAATGAGCTTACCAACTCTTTTGGAAAACCTACGAACGAATGCCTTCAACTTCTGCTGGAAGACTTCAGAGGTGTCGACAGGTTCGTGCGTACGAACCGGTGCATGTTCAAACAGAGAGTTGTAGGAGGGCGGGGTTTCTAAAAAGACAAACAAATACATATAATCAATGCACAAAACACACTCTCATTATGTAAATGTCCAAAGTTCCCCGAAAACTAATGGTGGTTGTTGATTACACGACACAAACAGGTGTAATCGACAACGCCTCTGGTTCGCAAAAAAGAACGATAGTGACAGTGTATGGACATTACATCTACCAAATGTTTTTCCTACATAGTGTAATAAATTTCCTACATAGTGTGAAAAAAGCGTTCGTAGGCAACGCAACAAATCAAACAAAAATGAAATCACCATACCACACACGTTGCATATATGATAGAAATATAATTTGTTCACATAATAAAATATATTAGATCATATATAGAGTGAAACATAAATCACATCTTCATCACAATCACCGAAGAATTGTGTGCGACGATGTGTCAAGGAAAACACATTTTTCTTAGTACATATATTGTTCTACTATACGTTTTAAAACGACAATATATATATATATATATATATATAGGTCACGGTATTGCCAGAAATATCATGTATATTGTCGTTTTAAAACGTAGAACAATATATGTACTAAGAAAAATGTGTTGTCCGTGACACATCGGTCATATGAATGTGTGTGTGTATATATATATATATATATATATATATATACATTCATATGACCTATTAGTATATGTATATTCCCTCATCGCAAGAGATACATTCATATGACCTATCAGTATGACATCTCTTGCAATGAATGTATATATATATATATATATATATATATATATATACATTCATATGACCTATTAGTATATGTATATTCCCTCATCGCAAGAGATACATTCATATGACCTATCAGTATGACATCTCTTGCAATGAATGTATATATATATATATATATATATATATATATATACATTCATATGACCTATCAGTAGGACGTTTCTTGCAATACCGTGCACTTCTATATAGTTAGTAAAGTTGATTGATGTCGTGCTTCATTACAGCTCCACCGACGTAATAACGCTACGTTTGAAAAACCCGTTCATAGACAACACAACAAATCAGGCAACAATGAAATCACCACACACGCTACATATATGATAGAAACATCATTTGTTCACATAATGAAATATGTAAGGTCGTATATAAAGTGAGACAAAAATCATATCTTCATCGCAATCACCGAAGATTTGTCCTTGCGACGATGTGTCTCGGAAAACACATTTTTCTTAGTACAAATTCGTTTTTCTACTAATTTTTAATACAACAAATATATTTACATTCCTTTCTAAGTACTAAAATATACCTTCACAATTTAAACAAAACATAACTAAAGGTGTCTCTATGAAAATGGCCCGCCATATCACATCTGGGGGCCTACCTATAATATTAATAAATGTATTATTATACAGTGTAATTATTATTATTACATCTTCACATATAATTCTTGATTGGCTAAGATGATAATTTTGCGACGATATGTCGCGGAATTATAATTTGTTGTTGTTGTAAAGAATTGTATTTACTTTTTTCAAAACAACGAATATATTTATATTCCTTTTGTAAGCACTAAGACAATCTCACATTTTATTATAAAATTATTAAAAGTATTTGTATTACAGTGGCACACCCTATCACGGATGCGGCCTACGTGAAACATTAGCAAATGCATTATTATATATTGTCATAATTATCATTATTATCATGATCATTATCAGTAGTAGTTATTTATAATAATAATAGTAATTATTATTATTGTTACATGTGTATTTTAAGAAGAGGCGTCTCAGTTGAATGACTGCTGTGAATAAATGTGTTCATGGAGTCGATTTGCAACAACCTTCTCCAATGGTAAACTACAGTAAACTAAGATTTGAGATAGGACGGTAATTGTTAAGATATATTTGCACAGAATCTGTTTTTAATAAAAGGTTTGACAAGAGCTTGCTTTAATTCGTGAAACAACACCATCCTGCATTGACATATTTATAATTTCCGAATTCCTGATTCTGGGTTAGTAACGTTTGTCTTTGGAATGACATACGAAAAATACTCGCGCGTCAGGTTACGCTGCTGATCAAATCAGTCGCAGTACACCGTGGCTGATTGCGTTGCTAAACTCTTAAAATAAGCTCAGCTAATAATATCGCATGACGGAAATTACGGTGGTCTTCAATTCAGCCACAGTCCGCCTGGTTATTTGAATACACAATATCGCTCAGCGACTAGTTTGAATAATCGCATAGGTAATTATACTGGGATTCCCGGATGTCGAGAGTTTCGTATTGGAAGTGGAACGCGCGTAGGGCGGGAGTTTGGTGTTCACACGGGTGATACAATCGCTACCGGCGAAGTTAATTACGAGTTTGACTCACCTAATTTCCATACAATGCGAAGGAGGTCTGCAAGGGGAAGTGTACGTAGTCACCACCCCTGGCTTGCGACAATAATTCACATAATACGTACCGTCAGTGTATATTTCCAAAGGTAGTCGCATTGGTCGTTGTGTTGAGGTTCCTGCAAACAAAACGTATTACATTGATATAGACATATATTTCATACTAACATTTAAGTTATGTAGTTACGATACTTTTGAAAAAATACCTTATTTTACCCATTTATTTGATTAATCCCATCACAATATCTTAATTATAGACACTGTTACCTCGGCCGATTTAGTTGTTAGTTTTTTAATTTAACATATATTTGTTGCGTGTGCGTATTCCTTAATACACTTTACATCACCTCATTTTAAAATGCCTAATTTGTATACTGTCCAATTTAATTATGTTTTAGTTCATGTTATTTTGTTTCGGTGCTAGTGTCGTTGAACGGGTGTTTCACCGGGAAACATAGCGCACTGCACCTGTTTGATAATAAATAAACAATGAATGTAAATACATTATATGTTGTTATCTGTCAACGTCCGACGACGACATGATATTTTCATTACTTTGTAAATGCTTCATCGCCACGTTACAAGGGACTTGCTTATTTTTGCATTGAATATTACTTCAACCGACTAATTTTCGTGTTTATTCCTCCGACCGTTCTGCAAAAATTTTAATTTAATTACATAATAATAGTAACAACAACAATAATGTTAAGCCTAATTATCGGTACGAAATTGTTTTGTTAGGCATATGTTCTGAGGTTGATGGGGATCAGAAAACGAAAGGCACTAACCAGATATAGTGGCTGCTAAATATAATATGCACAATACGTACTATTCAAATTTGAATCGACATGCAACTGGAAGCAAGAGAAACTGTTTATGTGAGGGGGGGGGTGTTGTGAAGGTAAGAAGTAAGGTGTCTTAAGTGTCACATATGCTAAGCAAACAGTGTAACCACGAGAATGTTAACGCATATGTATACGATCAAGATGCTGCTGTCGTCGTTTAATAATAAACTATAACGTGTGTGTGTGTGTGTGTGTGTGTGTGTGTGTGTGTGTGTGTGTGTGTGTGTGTGTGTGTGTGTGTGTGTGTGTGTGTGTATGTGTGTGTTGTGTGTGTGTGTGTGTGTGTGTGTGTGTGTGTGTGTGTGTGTGTGTCTGTGTGTGTGTATAGTATTAAAGTATATTCGTCTTAACACGTGGTCGGCTCCTGTTTCCTGAGGCTTTGCTATTTCACAGCCTCCGTTCTTTTGATAGTCGTTCAGTCTTTACACACGTCGTAATAAATGTCCCGCACATAAATTATCTGGCGTCTTACTATTCTTCTTTAGTAGCTTAACTGCATTCCATTATGTTCCTCAAATCACCCACTCTAATTTCTCCTATAATTTTCTGAACTTAGTTGTTGTCATATACCTATCACCTCAGTGCTTGCTGATCTGCCTACGTATGGCGCCCGGTCAGTCATATTGCCTCTTAGGCGCTTTACATGCATGTGTACGTAACTATTCAAACTTGCATTTAATTAAAACAAAATAACTGTCATCTGGCCTCAGTCCCTTATTCCGGTCGGATGAAAATGTTTAAACATTGATACGATGATATTGATATATTAAAAATAATATCGGTCAATCTATGTCCAGTCACCTTCAATAATAATTTGCATAAACGTAGTATTAGGTGATAAATGCTTACTCTTATTTAATGTTTTACTTTACAGTTATCCTGAGAGCCATTCATCACATATACTCGAATTCGGGGTAAATAGTGAAAAATGTCTATGTCATGTTATTTCCCAGACAGTTGTGAGGGGCCAACACTTGTTTATGACTTTGTTGTGTGTGGTTGGTAGCATTTCAGTTAATCCCTTTTTAACAAGCTGCTGATCAATGAAGTCTATCAACTGAACTTTGTGTTCAATCACAGTCAGTACAACATTCTGCTTTGGATTACGTAGCCGTCCTATGTCGAGTAAACTCACGACTTGCAACAACTTACATATTCATCACGTGACCTGTTGCCTAGCAAAAGTCCGTCAAGCCATCAAAAATGGCTCTCGACCACGGGAAGAGTTCGAACACTCAGTCGTGTATTTATTTTAAATTGGGGTCTCGGAGGTTTTCTTTATGACAAATATATAAGGCGACGTTTTTTAAAGAGACAACCATATGCAGGAATGTTTGTTCTACCAGATATCATGCCGCCCTAGTAACGTTGTTCACATATATTACTGTTATCTACATTATTGGCCAAAGCAATCGTGATTGTGACGTAGACAAAGGATACGAGGCGGATCCAACAATTAAAGACATGGGGCCGGTTTCCTGAAGCGTATTAAAGTTACGCAATTACTTAGGGTCAGTGGCCGTTTCCATGAAGAGGCTAAGAACGTTATTAACGCTAAGATGATTGTCTTAGTAAATGACGTATATTTTAATATAAGCGAACGTAGGAGTTTACGCACAAACACGTGACGGTGTGTAATTGTGTAACTTTAAGTACGCTTACTGAAACCGTCCCCCGGTGTTTGTGTAAACTCCTATGTTCACTTATATTACAAAAAGACGTAATTTACTAAGACAATCATATTTGCGTTAAGAACGTTCTTAGCCGCTTTATAAAACCGGCCCCTGGAACGTATACCAAAAACGGAAGAAGTAACACAAGAAACAAGAACATAGATATTAAGTGTGTAAGAGTATATATTAAGAATATACAATAAAAAACTGCATTCGGTTTACAGTTCTATTTAATTATGCACATCTCATATGCACCTTTGCCAACAACCACCTACAAGCGCCGTTTTACCATTGATCAATGACCTCATGAAAATGCATGTCTTCCCATTTCCTTTCCTTTTTCCTTTAAAACATTTCATGTCAAAATACAACTAACTAGGTCGAGGTAGTTTGGGACGACCCCTTACTTTAATACGGGGATTTCCCTTACAAAGCGAACCGAGCTATGATTGGATTATTTATTGATTATGAAGAACGTCCACGTATGTAACAACTTGGCAAAGAGCACCGTTCTATGTAATTTTGTAGAAATCATAGTTTGGCATAACTAATAAATCCTTGTAAGCTATGTGTTTAAAAAAGGTCCCTTATGTGATGCGCAGTGTTGTTTATTTGTAAAAAAAATTCCATACCTAATGCAACTTTTGGCAAAGACATATTTAGCCCTATTTGTGTGGATGTTGTCATGTATTCGTTTATTAATTTTGTGAATATTTATATTTAAATAAACGGTACGTTTTACAAATATACTGGTAATGTCATGTGCACATAGTTATAATGAAATTGTAATTAAAATATAAATGGCCGTTTCACGACATGTCATTTAAATCAAGTTATTTCAAGTTTTCTTTTATTTCTAGAGCAGCTCTAGAAATACAGCTCTTATCAATATCCCCATCAAGACGGACAAAACACGCAGAATATGATTCAATATCGTTTCATTTACTCGAAACAATTACTACATCGACGTATATACCATGACAATATTACTATGTCCCCGTACATGCAAGCGTTGATATATCTACTTTAGAAATAGCCTAAGCCCTTATTTCTAGAGCACCTTTAGAAATACGTCTTTTCTCAATTTCCCCTTCAAGACGGACAAAAACACGCAGGACATGATTCAGTAGCGTCGCATTTACTTGAAACTATTATTCTATCCACGCATGTACCGTTATAATACTACTCAGTGCCCGTGCATGCACGCGTCAATATACTCTCTAGAAATAACGATCACATTCGCCGCCCCAGGCGCGTCAAGAGCATAATCTCTTCTCAATTTCCCCATCCAGTCGAACAAAAAGACGCAGGATATAATAATAATAATAATCTTTATTTTATATAGCGCCATATCCATAGCGTTCATAGCGCTTTACATAAAACTAAAATACAAATAGTAAAAATTAAACAAACTTAAATATAAAAGTAAAAACAATTAAGATAGTAATGCCGTGTAAACATCAATAGATTAAAAAGAAAACAATTATCATGGTAAAGTAAGTAGTTAAAATGTTCTTTCGGCTGTTAAGAAGATCAAGATAAAAATATGAATAACTTAGAATAAAAATGTTTCTGTGGTCTTTCAAGCAAAATACGCCGTAATGAAAAGGTAAGTTTTTAAGGCTGCCTTGAAGGATTGCAGGGAGGTTTTGGAAGTAACAGTAGTTGGTAGATCATTCCAAATTGTAGTGGCAGCGTGAACGAATGCGCATTCACCAGCTTTAGTTCGGGCTCTCGCAACGTCAAGATTATTACCCTCAGCAGAACGGAGATGTCTGGCTGGTTTGTAAGCTGACACAAGTGACTGCATATAAGGTGGCGATAGTTCAGCATTTAACGCCTTATATGTAAGTTCAGCTATTTTATAGGTAATGCGTTGCTGGACAGGCAGCCAGTGGAGTTGATGCAGTAGTGGTAACGCACTGTCGCATCGCGCACGCCGAGTTATTAGACGAACAGCAGCATTCTGCAGTCGCTGCCGTCTGCCGATGTTATTGGCAGAAGTGCCAAACAGAAGCGAATTGCAATAATCTAAGCGTGATGTTATCATTGCATTTACAACACGCTCTGCTGTCGATTGTGGCAGGTAACGATGAATTTGGCCGATGTTACGTAAATGCAGTGAACAGGTACTAATGGTACGAGAAACCTGCACCGTCATGTCAAGATGTTTATCTAAGTAGACACCAAGATCTCTCACACATTCCGCGACATAGACGACTTCAGATCCAACGCGCACATGCAGTCCAGCAACCAAATCAGATGCCGACCTGGGTACAACCGGAAGAACCTCGGTTTTTGCATCATTCATCAGCAAGTCGTTGAACGTCATCCAGGATTTGATGTCGTCGATGCACTGCTCGACACGATGCACAGCGGTAGTAAGAGAAATGACATTCAAGTCAAAATGACATAACAATTGTAAGTCATCGGCATAGTGGTGATACTTCAAATTATGGTTACGAATGATGTCACCGATCGGCTGCACATATAAAGAAAACAGCAGTGGACCTAACACTGATCCTTGCGGTACACCAATGTGCAGAGTCGTTTCTCTTGAAGTTGCGCTACCGACAACAACACTTTGCCTGCGATCGCAAAGGTACGACTCAACCCAGCATAATACAACTCCGGCAAGGCCATAGCGCCGTTGTAGACGATTGAGAAGTATTGTGTGGTCGATCGTATCGAACGCAGCGCTTAGGTCAATGAGCATGACGACAGTGCCTTGTGTACGGTCAAGGGCCGTCCTAATTTCGTTTACCACACAAAGTAGGGCGGTCTCAGTTGAAAGGTGTCGTTTGTATGCAGACTGAAGAGGATCAGTCAGTGCTTGATTGACCAAGTGAGTGTTCAGTCTGGTGGCCACCACCTTTTCAATTATCTTTGAGAGTTGCGATAGATGGCTGACTGGGCGGTAGTTGCTTATCGTGTCTTTGCACAGTGATGTTTTTTTAATAATGGGTGCACAAGAGCACGCTTCAAATCAATCGGTATTACTCCTTCCGTTAGGCACGCGTTTGTTATACTGGCAGCAGTGATAGCAAGTGTGTCAATGTTCTGCTTTACATGATCAGAGGACAGAGGATCAAGTGTAGACGTTTTACACTTCGCTCTGATGATAGATGTTACTTCACAAACTGTTGTTGGTGTGAAACTGTCAATCGGCGTCACATAGCAACGCGGTTCGTGCAGCGGCGTGATGCACTGTCAGGCAACGTGTAACTCACTGCGAATTCCGGCAACCTTAGTTTCAAAATAGACGGAAAATGCAATGCAGCAATCAAATACGCAGGTATGTTCTGGGTATGCAAGTGGTGGCTTCCCACTGAGAGAACTGAGAGGTTCTTGTTGTCAGCATTTAGCAACTTGTCCTGGTAGTACTTCGTCTTTGTGAGAGATATAATGTTATTGCACTCATCGCGTGCAGCAACAAACATTTGGCGATGAACTTCCAGTTTCGAACGCCTCCACAACTACTCCATTTTACGCCGTTGTCTTCTCGCATCGTCAATGTCACTGTTATACCACGGATTGGGTTTGTGGCCTCGGACGATAGTCGGGCGCACAGGCGCGTGCTTGTCTATGACTTTCATTAAGTCAGTGTTGTAGCGTGACACAAGTTCCACTGCGTTTGATGTTAATGCAGCAGCGGCTAGCAAATCACACGTTGTTCTTACGTCATGGTTGAATGTGTCAGCGTCAAACGAGCGGTAGTTACGCTTGAGTATTTCTGTTGATGTATTGGGTGGTCTACTGGCATCAATGATACAGCGCACGACGTGATGATCAGATATTGATAACGGAACGACTTGCACTGCGGTGGCAAGATTATCGTCATTGCGCGTAATTACGAAATCCAGTGTGTGACCAGCTGAATGTGTGGCTTCACTGACGTGCTGGACAAGGTTGAAAGAATTGAGTAGCTCAAGTAGTGGTCGTTTTTCAGTTTCAACGTCATATTTGATGTTAAAATCAGCGACAATGCAGGAAGGAATCACACATAATGACAACTCTGTAAAAAGCTGCTCAAGTTCCATGTAAAACACAGTCTTTGTAGACGCCGGTGGCCGGTATAACGTGTACAAGTAAAATTTCCTGGGAAAGTCACCATATGATTCAGTAGCGTCGCATTTACTTGAAACGATTACCGTATCCACGCATATACCATGAAACTATTACTAAGAGCCCGTGTATGCAAGTCGAGATCAGCTCTAGAAATAACGATCACATTCGTTTCGCCGCCCCAGGCGCCATGAGGTCGCAGCACACCATTCACTACAGACAAAGTCATGCAGCCGGGTGAAAGAAAGCGATACTAGATCTGCTCTAGATATATAATACGCTCTTATTTCTTCAGCTGATTTAGAAGTAGCCAGGGTTAGAATTATCGGGAAGGTTTGATAAATTATCTCCATAAGGCTGTGATATAAAGCAACGTAATTATTTAATTTACATTGGCCTACTACGTACCATCAACACAATTATAACATATGGTTGCAACACGAAGTGGTATCTATAGGGCATGTCGGCCATTATTATACAGACAACTAGGCCCTATACTGTTTCATGGTGACCACTTGCTACATGCCACTCAATCACTCAATCACTCATTCACCAAATCACCCGTTTATAACTTTCAATCGAAGCACTCACTCAAGCATTTACTAACACGGAATACATTAACTGTGTATTCCGATAATAGTTTAATGTGAAAAAATAAAACTATTGACTTAAGGAGCAATAAAATACAAATGGTATGTATATATGTTTCAAGAACTTACATACACATATATCGTTATTTTAGCACATTCATATTTCATACTACATGGATGTTGGATCTTTATGTATATTAATTTCAACAAAGTACACAATTATCGAAGTGACCTGGTCACTGCATGATATGTTTTGGTATTCACCGGCTATGTATACTCTGCTAAATGCAACCATTTGTCATCATGTGGGCGAATTCCTACGTAATACGTTGATGACTCATGTGGCTTATCTTATACCTACGACACGACACACGACCAGGAAGATAATTATATATGTCAAAAGAAAATCCGATGTCAATTCCAAGACTAATATTCTATTTATGTCTTAATTGACATTGACACTGGGATGTCCCGCAAAGAGGAATACAGTTGTGATTGGGCCACTCTGCACGACAATCTGATAATAGGTTATTGTGGGTCGACTCGCGTAGACGTTGACAATCCTCGATAATAATCGCATTTTATACGACGAAATGCCTGTGGCGTTCATCCAAGTGGATCATGGATTGACCTGCTATCGAGCACTGACCTGCATAAAAGACATGTAGGCAGTGCTGCCGAGTCGGTAGTGTAACGGGAAAGTGAGTAACAGTGGCACCACCTTTTTACAAACACAAACAATACAAGCAACCAAATACACAAACAATTATAATATGTATGGTTGCATATCCACCAGAGTTTATAATTATGTTTTATTTTTGTTTGTGATGAACGTCAGTTATGGTTGGATCATGTGACTGCGAGAATGCGTTTCTACGGTTCATAATCTCAACATATATTATTCATTATGGTAATCCAAATGCAATATGTAGGCCTAGCCTTAGGTGCTCTGAATGTTACTTACGTTGCTTTGAATTAAAACATAACATAATATACAATATGAAGCACATTACACACATTTACAACATTTATTATAATTCTTTATTTTGTCTTCATAATATCAAATTATGTTTGACGTCTAAACGAATTAATTCATATGGATGTGTTTGGCTATACATCGCAACAAAAAGCGACACCAATGCATCCACTCATTTGATAGTTACTTTAAAGGGACTGTCCCAGAAAAACGCAGCAATATTAAACTACAAATTTCATTGGTGCAGATATAGATCTAACTCCGCCATCCCATTCGACTGTAAAATTACGATAACAAATCAAGAACATCAAACTACACGTTACCCTTAGAGTCTGAATGTCACCCACTGATGAGGTGACTCGTGTATACAATACGCCGTTTTCTAACTAGAGCCTAAATGTAATTGTCACACCGGAATGGCGACGCATTTAAAAAGAAAAAAGAGTGTCGCCATCTCCAGGCGGACATGCACAATTAATCGTTATGATTATGAAATAGCAATACGTGTTGTTATCATTTTGTAAACTTTGAGCATTCTTGTATAGACTACAAGCTGATTTTCCTGACGTTGCCCGGGGAAAAGAAGCAGACACTCCAATCACATCCCTAAATTGTCCAGCCTACCCGCATTAATAAATGGTAACTGGTCGCTGGCCTAGTTGTTAGGACAACCTTTTGTCAGAAATCTCAATCTCAATCTCAATCAAGCTCACCCGACTAACTGACATAACCAGCTACTGCCCGATACATGCAAAACTAACGGAGATGTGGGTGCACAAACAAACAGAAAACGAACAGTCTTATAATATAGATATGTCGTATTCCTAGCCAACCAATATAACTTTTGATACTCACTTTTTATAATACACCAACTTGACGGGTGATAATATTTTGACGCAAAATGACACAATGACACAAACTTCCATTTATAGGAAATATATGAAATGCGAAAGAGGGCACTATTTGTAAGCGTGCGAACGTGACGAACGACAGGTAGACCTAGTGCATGTTTAGCGCTGAGGATTTTCAAACGTCAATAACATAAAAACTATTAAAAATGTCTGGATACATCCAGCGACATGTTTGTAGATGGCATAACAATCTTTACGATGATATCGAAAAACATGAAATTCCGCGGCTGGAACTTCACGTACAACGTTTTGAAATATTGTGCCCCCCAAGTTCTTCCAAAATGTTTCAATCTACTAACCATCACAATGGGCCCGCTAGATCACACGCAAAATGTCAGCCCGATGCATGCAAAACTGACGGAGGTGTATGGGCACAAACAAACAGAGAACGAACTGTTTGATATATACATGTTGGCTGTAGATCGAAAGCATACACCAATCTGATAATTGTATAATGACTCTATTCTAGGACGTCGCGTCATTACCTCCGTCTCTGTCCAACAAAAACAGCGCCAACCCGTCCTTATGCAAGAACACATGTTACAATAATAATAATAATGATAATAATAGAGCGACCATAGTTCCCACGAACCTGAGGTAAGAGGCGCAGCGCATAATACTCATTATCCACCATCATGACCAGGGATGTGCTGGAGTCATCGTTTGTGCAAGGGGCAACCGAAAATTTAGGATGGGAATAAAATGCAAGACAATTAAGTTTCCTCGATGTTTGTTGTAGTTTCAGAATAGTATTAAATAATGTACATATTATTTCTTCATATTGTTGTGCAAATACAGGGAAAGTTCAATTGGTAATAATAAACTTAGTTTTAGGAACGAAAGGTTTATGGGACACGGTCGATCTGAGGTTACTAGAGATATATCAAAACAGCAGGAGACTTACCAAACTTCTTCGATCAAATGCAATAATGCACTAGTGGTTCATGACTTCGTAAATTGAAGAATTCCCACAAATAGTTTTTTTTTCGTTTTACCGTTTTTTCTCAGAACGGTTGGACGACAGATTTTAAAGGTATTCCATTATACCTATGTCAGATCCCCAATGTTTGGAATAATGCCAGCTGTTTACGACAAGGTGTGCCAAATGTTAGAAACGAATTGCGAATGGTGGTTGGAAAATAGATCTGCCAGTGACTGTTTGCAGCTTCTTTGGAGTTACATATCGTAACAAGGTGAGGCAAAACCTGCCATACACACATCAGTCAAAGGTCCACTCCTACCTCGATGTTCAACGATGCCTCCCAATCTGTTGTCGCCATGTCGCTGACGTCCTGTCTCTCCCAATGAGATGTACACGGGATTTCGTCGCCCCGGTGTCTTGTCGCTCTTAGGTCTACACTCATCAAAGTGTGCAATCAGATCGCCGCCCTACTCGGCCCCGTCATTCTTCTCGTCCGACGCATGCGTATTGGCGATTACGGGCTAACATCGGTTGTTTTCGGGTCAAACGCATCACGTATTTCGCTACTGTAACTGTGCCAGCGTACATACGGTGTTGTTGTGGTTACACTTTCCTATTATGTTATGCCCGGGAGGTTACTCCGTGTGTCACGCTTGGATGAACCCGATGTCACATAATATAAATACGGCTCACGCAGGACGGTGTCTTTCATTTCAATTTTCATAACTGTTATTACAGTGTATGTTGTTGTTGTTGTTGTAAGAACGATTTATAACTAAGGGCCAAAAATCCGGTTTGTAATAAATGTACCCACCGAGCCGTGCTATAACAGTATGTATTAATACATCGTTAACCGCTCTGGAAATTCCCGCTGCAACTGTTTTCCTCATTCTATATAACCTTGATCCAAGCCGGTGGTGGTTCGAGCGTCATAATGGTTCAGTCAATCAACGCCAACACGAGAGTCACCCTCAAAGAAATTACTGTAGTAAGCATAGTGTATAATTTAGTTTGCACTATATGTCTGAGAAATCATTTTGACTAAACGCAGTTGACTACTTACCGAACGTCCTGGTCAGTATTAGCTAAAATATTGACGTTAATATCAATATTTGATCATAAAAGGTCGCGTACCAATCCATTTATTTGTTGGTATGAGTATGAACGCGTGTTGTGTTTTTTCCTTAGCCAACTTATGAGACGATCCCTTGCCTATTGACGTCATCACAACTGCCGCTGCGTAAGAGTACAATGTATTCATCCACAACACATAACCACATAGTAATCCACCTGTGCGCTCCCGTCTCGGTGTCATTGACATCTGATTGACATACACCAGGACATAGTCACGAGTTTCCGTGTCGACTTAGGGGAAGTGAGGGACAGTGAGACATAAAAGTGTTAAATGGACACAGACATGTAATGATGATATATTAAAAAAACACCCAACTGCATCAGATTGTAGACTATGAAGTATAGTGTATGTAACAGCGAAATAATATAAGTCACACGAGGACACTATGTCCATCCTAATGAGTGACCACAAACTGTCTCATTGTGGCTTACTTGTAGGGTTCTTTGAGATAGTACATGGGGCAGAGTGAGTCAGTATATGTGAGAGGCACACACACACACACACACACACACACACACACACACACACACACACACACACACACACACACACACACACACACACACACACACACACACACAAATATGTATATATAATTTATATATATATATATATATGCATATATATATACACTGTATATATATATATATATATATATATATATAGCAATTGATTATACTACATGTCAACATTAATTTATTAAATACAAACAGTTAACAAAATTAACTAAGATTATAATACGTTAACATCTTACACTGCCTTGGATGTAACTGTGCACCGTGTATCTCGTAACAGCACATTTAGCGAATGTCTTTGTTTCGAAAGTCAACTTCCAAAAATAAACTTCCCATCTGACGTTTAGTGTGGCCAGAGAATACTGATATTGGTAATATGGCCATGACGCTTTCATTAATTACTGAAGAACATTTAGCGAATGTCAATGTTTCCAAACTCAACTTCCAAAACATTTAGTGAGTGACAATGTTTCCAAACTCAACTTAAAATATAAACTTTCCATCTGGCATGTGCTGTGGCCAGAGAAACCTGTTCTTGTTGATATGGTCCTGATGCTGTCATTATTTATTGAG
>CM034534.1:49620060-49680806 GCA_020002185.1 Paraescarpia echinospica | reverse complement strand
CTCTTGTACGTATATCTTCTGCATCAGATCCCATAGCATATCGACCCCCTCTTCTCCCAAACTCTTCCATACCTCCATTGGAATTCCGTCTGGTCCCATCGCCTTCCCAGTTTTCATTCTTTTCAGTGCCACCTCTTCTTCCTCCCTGATAATTCCTGGTGTTAAGCCTTCATTTGGCACTCCATCGTCAAAGACTGCCCTCGGGTTCTCTACGTTTAGCAGATTATCGAAATATCCTTTCCACCGATCCTTGATCTTATCCTGTTCCCATAGAACCACTCCTTGTCCATCCTTTATCTGTCTTATATGTGTGAAATCTTTGGTCGATTTGTCGCGAGCCTTTGCTATTCAATATATATTTCTTTCTCCCTCCGGTGTTCCCAGCTCCCCGTACACCTCGTCCATTGCCTGTGTCTTTGATCTTGCTACTTTTTTCTTTGCCTCTTTGTTTGCCTGCCGATAGCTGTCTCTGTCTTCATGCTTTCCTGATGTTTCCCACTTCTTCTTAGCCTCTTTCTTGGCTCTTATCGCATCCTTCACCTCATCATTCCACCACCATGTCTCCTTGTCCCCAGGGGGTCTCTTTCCTGTTGTCATGCCCAGCACCTCCTTTCCCGCTCTCAATATCACCTTGCTGTTCTCCTCCCACCATTCCTGTACGTTTTCCAGCAATCTCCTCTCCTCCAACACTTTCTCCCTAAACTGCGTCTTTGGGTCCTCTTCTTTCAATCTCCACCACTTGATCTTCGGTGTCACCTGCTCTGGTCTTCTTTTCTTACTACACTTAATCTCCCAGTCCATCACCAGTACTTTGTGTTGTGCCGCCACACTTTCCCCGTTTATGACCTTGCAGTTCTTAGCTTCTTTCAGATGGGATCTTCTACACATTAGGAAGTCTATTTGACTTTCTCTTCCTCCACTCCTGTAGGTCAACAACTGGCTCGCTCTCTTCTCGAAGAAAGTATTCCCTATCGTCAAATCAAATGCCATCGCAAAGCCTACTACCCTTTCGCCTTCCTCGTTCTTCTCTCCCACTCCCCAGCCACCGTGTATCCTCTCAATCTCATCTCTACTCATTCCCACGTGACCGTTTAGGTCTCCGCCTACAATCACCCTTTCTCCCTCTGGTATCGACCTGAGCTCTTGATCCATCTGTCTCCAGAAGATTTCCTTCTCCTCCTCTTCACAGCCCACTTGGGGGGCGTACGCGCATATGATGTTAACCACCGTCTCACCTAAGCCCAGCTTGACACTCATCAATCGATCACTCCTTCTGCTCACACTCACTAGGCTATCCTTAAGTTCTTTGTGTAGCACTATCCCCACCCCATTTCGCCCTCGCTCATCTGTTCCACTATATAGCAACTTGCAGTTTCCTCCCAACTATCTCGCTTTGTCCCCCTTCCACCGAGTCTCCTGCACACACAGCACTCCCACCCTCCTCCTCTCCATCAGATCCGCCAACTCCCTTCCTCGTCCAGTCATTGTCCCCACATTCAACGTCCCCACTCTCATCCGGACTAACCTCTTTAACCGGCACCGCCCAAGGCCCGGTAGCCCTTGTCCACTTTTCACAAAGGTCAGGCGAGTCCTCTGCGCGTCGCTTACAGGGTACGCCCTAACTGCATCCGAGGCTCGCTGAATTATCATCATCATTTTTGGATTTGGCATGATTTTTGTGGCCGGATGCCCTTCCTGACGCCAACCACAGTTATAGGCGGTGGGCCTAGATTTTGTCACTTGATGCTTGATGTAATAATCCCTTTACAGCTGTTCACAGCTGAACTGGGATTTGTGCGGGGCGTAACACCAGGGCAATTAAATAAAAAGGGAAAAAGTCGTGTAGAAGGATGTTCAAAATAACATCGAAAAACAAACAAAAGCGCGGATAAAAACAAGTGGTGAACTATATACATAAATGTGTAGCTTTATTGGATGTTGACGCCATGCATGGGTTGCATTTCCCTTATGGCTGGCATAGCGACATACACGAAGACTGGCAATGATAGCGTGATTTGTAGAACGGCAGATGGTGGTAGACTGTTCCATGTGGCTACTGCTCTGGGGTAAAATGCATATTTATATGCATTGATGGTTGGAATGATTGTGTTAGTATATTTATGTGGATGGTCGATTCTGTTGGAGATATGCGTGGCGATCTGGAAACATGACAGAGGGCTGATGTTAACCATGTGGTAGTGGATTTTATAAAACATTGATGCTTGTTGAATGAGGCGACCTGTGTGGAGCGATTCCCAGTTGAGTTTGTTTATGTTTATGGTTTAATATGTGTTTATTTTGGTAGTCGGAGAAGATGAATCTTGTAGCATTTCTTTGGATTTGTTCTATGCGATTAATTTATGTTGCTGTGTTGGGATTCCAGACTTCACTGGCATATTCAATTTGTAGTCGGAGAAGGGTTTGGTAAGCTTTTTCTTTGACATTTTGTGAGCAAGGTGACAGTGTTCTTCTTAAGAGTCCAAGTGTGCGGCTTTTTTTGTTGGTTATTTTGGTGCAGTGGTCGTTCCATCTTAGGTCATGTGATATTGTGACTCCCAGGTAGTCGTGCTTTTGAACATGGTTTAGTGATTTTCTCAGTAATTAATATTGATATAGTTTGGGGTTTCGTTTGCATGTGGTGGTGAGGACTGCGCATTTCTCAACATTGAAGTTCATTGACCACTTCTTAAACCACGTTGTAAAGGTTTCTATATCGTTTTGTAATATATGTTGATCTTTTGTGTTATCTATTTCTATGTATAGGATGCTGTCGTCTGCAAAGAGTGTAATTATTGAATTAATTTGTTCCTTGATGTCGTTTATGAATAGAAAGAATAGGACTGGCCCCAGGACATTAGCCCAGGAAGAATGTATGCCATTGACCGAAACATATTTTTTACGATGGGATAAGAAGCTACTGATCCAGCCAAGAGTGTTGTTTCGGATGCCGTAGTAGTTTATTTTATATGATAGGTGATGATGAGCAACTTTATCAAACGTTTTACTGAAGTCTAATAATATTACATCTGTCTGACCTTTTTGATTTAGTGCTTCTGACTAGTCATTAGTTGAGTTTATGAGTTGTGTTACAGTAGAGGGGCAGTTCCTGAATCCATGTGGTTCATTAATAACAATGTTATGAGTGTTAAGATGTTCCATGATTGTACAGCACAAGCAGGTCAATGATATGGGTCGGTAGTTGGAGACGTCAGATTTTGGACCGCCCTTATGAATTGCTGTAGCCAGTGCATGGCGCCACTGTTTTGGGACTGTTGCTTGATTATGAGATTGCTGGAATAGACATCTAAGAGCTGGAGCTAGTTCATTTGTAACACTTTTATGGAAACGAGGTGACATTTCATCAGGACCGCGTGCTTTTGATGGGCTTAAGTTAGAAAATTGTTTGGCTATGCCGACAGTTGTGGTGTGTCAATGAGGAATGGAGGCATATGGAGATGGACCTTTACAGTGCATTTGTGAATGTGTCTGCTTATTAAATACGCTTTGTAAGTGCATGTTCAATGCCTCCGCCTTATCGGGATCTGTGCTGCACATTTTATCAGAAGTTTTAAGTGTTGGGATTCCTAGGTTTTCTGTGCGAGTGAGTTTTACCGATGACCAGAAAGATTTTGGATTTTCAGTCATATTCTTGCCCATTATGTTTTTGACATAATCGTGGTGTGCTGAGCGGATACATTTGATAACATAGTTGCGATATTCACGACAGGCTTTCCAATCTGATTGGGTGTTTGTTTTATGGGCTTTTGAAAACAATTTGTCACGTTTTCTCATCTTATGCTTGATTTCAGATGTTATCCAAGGTAGATTTCGTTTTCCTTTAGTCAGTTTTGATGGAACATTGTCATCCACAATTGTTTCCAGTCCAATTCTAATTGTTTCCCAGTTTGCGTCAACTGAATGTTCTTCGGGGTTTGAGCTTAAGAAGTTGTTGACGAAATGATGCACTTTAGTTTGCAATGTTTGGGGGTCAATTCTGTCATAGAGGTATATCTTTCTTTGTGGTTTCTTTTGTAACTTAGGTTTCATGTTGATGTCAAACAGTACAATGCAATGGTCAGAAATGCCTGGAAGACCTGTATGTTGTCTATAAGATTAGGGTTTTATGTAACAAGAAGGTCCAGGATGCTATTTGAGACAGGTCTTGTGGTGCTGGTAACTTGTTGTGAAAGCGAGTTATCAAGTAAAAAGTCGCTGTGTTAGTATTTGTTTTCAACCAGTCGGTCCAGTTCATATCTGATAGATTGAAGTCCCCTCCAATTATTAAATGTGGGTGCTGGCGTGGGTTTTTATTGATAGTCTTGGCTACTGATGATATTACGGCGTTTAATGTCTGAGTTTTGTTGCCTGGTGGTCTATAATAACTGGCCAGATATAGCGGTTTAGAGTCACTGAATTGCACGCTTGCCCAGATAATTTCACAGTGTTCGCCTAATGCAGGTTCATCCAAGGTAATGAGGGAGTCTTTGATTGCAATAAAGACTCTTCCTCCATTTGCATCTCGATTTGCGGTAGACAGTGTACTTTTCTGGGAATAGTTCATATGTAGTCATATTGCTATCTAATTTGGATTCATAACCCATATGTGTTCTGGTTGGTGTTGGTCGATTGTTGCACGAATGGCTGCTTGTTTAGTCGCGCTTTTGATACTGTTACAGTTTATGATCATTGCCCTGAGGCCAGGCTTTTTGTTTCTGATGGTAGGCGTGTTACGAATACCAGACGAACCTGTGGATGGAGTTGAGGTTTTCGGGTGCATATTATCATCATCATTTATACAATAATTGTCATTATTGTCATCAAGTTCAGAGAGCAGTGAAAAGGGGTTTGTAGTGGCGACTGATTGGGTTTAAGATATTGACGAATACAAATTTGGAAAACCACATTTGCAGCAGATCCATGAGAAGCTTGAGATGGTTTTTTTTATGATGCTGTAGTTAATTTTGGTGGTGTCTATGCATTTGGTATGGTATCAGAGTTCACATTTTTCGCACAGGAGTGCTCTGTCATCTACTTTTACTTCATATCTGCATACTCCACAAGGATACAAAGAATCAGAGCAACTATGGAGACTAACTGGTCCAGGATTTGTTTCGATTGGCCCAGTGAGAAGTATGACCAATACAAGATGAAAATGGTTGGCTTTGAATTGCAGGATTTGGGGACAGAAACATGATTTCTGATTTGAGATTATATAGAGAGCTAATCTCCACTTGCCGACACTTTCACTGAAATTTAAGGTGTTGCTGACGTTAGTAGTACCGTTTGTCCCTTCGTTAATGTACGTTGTGTGATTCAAAATAATTTTTGCAATTCACCGTTTCAACGTTGGCTGTGACACTAGTGTTGAATTATTGTCAACGTACTGCTTTATTTGGATAAACAAACATTTTATAAATTGCTGCCACTGCATGACGCTGTTTAAATTCGTACTTACATTATTTGGGCGATAATACAGGTCGATTTTATTTTCACGCCAGCAGGCTTATATTGACAACACACTAAGGCAGGGGCAGACCCCTTAGAAACTATCTACTAACAGGCCTTTTCAACATGACGTTCTTTTATATTCAGAATCGCTCTGGGGGTGAAACCTCTGACGTTTCTTTGTACGGGCACAAAACGTCTTATCACTTTGCACAGGCCATGTTGAGCGCGAACAATTAAAGTTAAACGACCTGTAATATTGTCATTGGTTGATCGCCAGGCCAATTTTTTATAACCTGTAGACATTAACATTAACACTAGAACTGTTTTAGAACATTTTAGTATTTTCTGTCAGGCGCAACGTTCGAGTGACCATCACTAATGTTCGATCTATTCGAGATAAAACAGCCTCGCTTACCGATTTATTAATATCCAAGACATCCGAGCTGTCACTGAGACCTGTCTCAGACCACGTGACACAGCCGCATGCATTGCCGACATTCCACCTTCCGGTTTCACCTTCCATCATCGCCCACGTTCAGTCGGACGAGGTGGTGTTGTTGGATTTCTCATCTCAAAGCAGTTCAAAGGTAATTTGCATTCCAACCCTGAGTATTCCAGTTTTGAGTCAATCTGTTTTGACATTTTAGATTCTTCTTTTTCTTGTTATTTTGTTTGCATTGATCTCCCTCCAGAACACCCAGCTAATTTCTTTGAATACTTCCAGGATCTGTTTAAAAAGCTGGCATTAAAAATGTTACATTGTTGGTGATTTTAATCTTCACTGGATATACCTTCTGCAACAACAACCACATTTAATGACAACCCGGCTAATTTTGATACGAAACAACATGTCACCTTTTCGACACATATATATGGCCATTGGCTTTACCTCTTGATAACTCTTTCAGCTTGGAAAATTAGCCATACGCCCACAGTTTCGGGTGGCTTATCCGATCATCACACTGTCATTACGGATCATAAAGTTGTTTAGAACTTCAGCCGTGTCCAAGCACAACGTGTTTTGCAGAGCCATGCATTCACAGGATCAATATGGCAGCTTTAATGGCTGATATCCTTAAATCCAACCGTATCACACATACTAAAGGACCCTTACCTGATTTGTATGAGCAGTACCGCCAAGTACTTAAAGGCATTATTTCACAAACATGCAATTAAATCCAAATGTGCTTAACAAAAAAACACCAGCTCCATAGATGACTCCAGAAATTATAAAATCTAAAAGGCGCCGTCGTTATTTGGAGCGTGTTTGGCGAAAATCACGCTCGTCCTTGGACAGGTCACGTTACTGAAGACAATATTACTACTGCAACAGACAAATGGCTAAAGCAAAATCGGATTAGTACGCAAAATGGTCTCAAATAACTCTGATACTCCACATCAGCTATGGAATTGCATAAATCAAATTTTACTTAGGTGGCCGGCTCCGTCCATACCAAATCATGCATCAATCAAACCTTTGTGTGACTCGTTCTCTAGTCACTTCCTAAACAAAATAAATTTCATTCGGTCTGCTTTTGTAGGTCATACATCAAGTATTTTAAATGTTGACTCTCCGCAAATAAATTCTCAACAGAACAGATAATTTTTTTTAATGATCATGAGTGAACCTGATGGTCTTAAACACGTCCGTGTAAACCCAATTCTTAACAAGACATATCTGTCTAAAGAAGACCTAAACAGCTACAGACCCATTTCCAACCTCAGCTTTATTTCCAAAATACTTGTAAAAGGTTGTAGCAAACCGTCTAATGTCTCACATCAGCACAAATTACTTATCTAATGTGATGCAATCTGCATACAAACAATTTCACTGTTCTTTTAATAACAATTCCTGTTCAGGGTTCTGTTCTTGGGCCTTAGCTTTCCATGCTCTGCTCTGTTATCAAAAGTCATAAGCAGATGACACACAGATCTACATTTCTTTGGCTACACTAGATACAAGTCGCTCCCTAAACCAGCGCATCCATTGTCTCCTAGATAGCTTCCATTGGATGAATGACAGCAAATTAAAGTTAAATGCAGATAAAACTGAATTTCTCATCATTGGTAATCCTAAACAGCGTGGTAAATTTGATGGCGTTTTCCCAACACGTATCTTGAGTCAAAATATCACACCAGCTACCTCAGCGCGGAATCTCGGAGCAACGTTTGATGAATAGTTCAATTTTAAACAACATACATCCTAAACGTGTCGTTACTGTTTTTACCATATCCGTGATCTTCGCCGTATCCGCCGGTATATCTCACTTTTCGTCACTAAAACTAAATGAGAAATGCAAGACCAATATATGATCATGGAAGGAATAGAAGAATTCTACACCGATCTATATGACAGTAAAACAGAGTACCATAATTCACACCGACCCGAAAGAGGTACCAGAGATAACACCTTGGAAAGTGGAAGCTGCACTAAGAGATATGAAGAATAGGAAGACATCAGGCAACGACCATGCAAACATTGAAACATTAAAAGCAGGAGAAGATATCATCTCAAAGACACTGGCTAAGCTGTATACTAAATGCTTATCAGAAAGAAGAATACCCACCGCTTGGAAGAACGAAAAGATGGTGATAATTTTCAACAAGGGAAATAAGAAAGACTAAAAGATCTACAGACCGATACGTCTTTTATCAAACATATACAAATTACTCACAAAGATACTAACGAATAGACTAGAGAAGACACTGGACGAAAACCAACAACGAGAGCAAGCAGGATTCAGAAGCAGGTTTTCAACGACAGACATCGTAAACCAACTGAAAGAGATGTGCCGAGAATGTAATATCCCGCTCTGCATCGATCGCTTTCGTCGACTACGAGAACGCTTTCGACTCGGTGCAAACTCAAGCAATACTGACCTCCTTCAAGAACAGGGGATAGAAGATACGTACATCGATCTCCTGAAAGTCATCTACACCAACAGCTCGGTGACAGTCCACGTACATAAACAGAGCAACAAGATCAACATCAAGAGAGGAGTACGACAGGGTGACACCATATCGCCAAGGTGTTCACGGCAACACTCGAAAACATATTCCGGAGACTGACCTGGGAAATCAGAGGCTTGATGATAGACGGAGAATATCTCAGCCATCTTCGCTTCGCCGACAACATACTCATATGCGCTATTACATCGCAAGAACTACGAAACATTCTGCAGGAGCTAGCTGATAAAAGTGAAAAACAAGGTCTCATGATGAACATCTCGAAGACAAAAGTGATGCTAGAAAATGGCACACCAATATATATATATAAACACGACGCAGATAGAGAACGTTGAAAGCTACGTGTATCTGGGAGAACTATGCAGTATTAGAGACAAAAACCAAGACAAGGAGATTCAAAGAAGGATCACTGCCAACCTGACAGCATTCGCTAAACACCGCGACATCTTCAAGGGTAACTTTGGAACCTGCGTACTTCCTGCGATAACATACGGCGCGGAAACATGGGCACTCACCATCCAGGCAAAGAACTAGCTAGCAGCCTCACAAACAAAGATGGATAAACATCACATATCGGGAGAGAAAAACAAACATCTGGGTAAGGCAGAAGACAATGGTCATAGACGTGTTAGATCAAATCAGAAGACAGAAGTGGACCTGGGCAGGGCAAATCAGCAGACTACGAGATAACCGATGGACATCGCGTATCACAACCTGGAGACCTTATGAAGGGAAACGATCTAGAGGAAGACCGGCGAGACGGTGGAGAGACGAACTAGACGAGTACTGCGCGCGAGCTGGGGCCAAATCATCCCTACGAGGGGGTAAAAGAAAGGGGCAAGACAAGAGGGGGCAAAACAAAAACTCGCCCGGGGGTACCCCCGGGCTTGTAAAATACCAGAATCGGTCACATCTTCTTGTAGAAGCCTCGAAAGGTCATGCCAAATTCACTAGTGTCTACTTTTTTTTAAATAAAAAAAAATATAAAATTCCCCAAGGTGGCTAGAATGACTAGAAATGGTCAGAATGCTTTAATGAGACATGTGACGGTGTGAATATTTTAGAAAATCATTACAAAAATCAGAAAACATGTCAAGTACTTTAGCTATTCAGACAGTAGGCCTACACTACTGTAATATCTATAAATATAGCATATTTTATCCTTTTAACACTCATGTGTTTGTCCGAATGTGACATAATAAGGCTTATTGGCATTGCTGAACGTGTCTCTTCCTGTGGAGTAAGCTGAAATACATTATAAGGCATTTTTGGTAACTTGTTAGGAATAATAAAATGGAAAAATTGGTTTGATTTGAATTAATTTTCTGAAAAATTAACTCAGTCTTGCGGGGCCACGAGGTGATTTGCCCACTTTGCACCGGCGATTGCATTGTTTACCTCGGGAGGGAGTCGAACCCTCGTACAAGACATTGAGGTAATTTTTTTTCTCTTTCACCACAATTGGCGTATTTTTTTTGTATTTTTCTTTTTCTCTGTCACCACAATTGGCGTATTTTTTTTGTATTTTCTTTTTTCACCATGATTATTGCACAACAATTTCAAAACATGCATACATATAGGCATATATTTACACAAAGCATCATGCTGCGTTATAGCAGAGCAAGCAGAACATATGATAAGCATTGTGCAGTGTAGGGCAGTTGTGAAAATTCACATGTACAGACAAAAGGTAATATAGCAAGCATTGCATACTAATGCAGAGCAGTGTCACATAAGTACAAAATGTTGAAATATCCTGCATAAGCCATCTGTGAAAATACACAGAATCAGAAAAATTTAATGTAGCAACCATTCTACAATACTAATGCAATTACTCTGTCAACGCACCAGTAAGTTATAAGCTGCTGAAGGCACATGCTAATGCTAGCTGTCAAGTTATATGCAATGTAAGCCAGATACCAAAATACATATCCCAAAATGGAATGCAACATTGCACAACAGTAATGCAATTAATCTGTCAACGAACCAGTAAGCTATAAGCTGCTGAAGGGCAGAGAAGGCACATGCTAATGCTAGCTGTCAAAGAGTGCTATAAATGCAAGCTGTCAAGTTATATGCAATGTAAGCCAGATACCAAAATACACATATACACCAAAATGGAATGCAACATTGCACACCATTAATGCAATTAATCTGTCAACGCACCAGTAAGCTATAAGCTGCTGGAGGTCAGTGAAGGCACATGCTAATGCTAGCTGTCAAAGCATGCTATAAATGCAAGCTGTCAAGTTATATGCAATGTAAGCCAGATACCAAAATACACATATACACCAAAATGGAATGTAGCATTGCACGACTTGACTCTGTCAAGGCAACAGAAAGTGATAAGCTGCACATGAAATAGCCAGCTGTCAAAATGTGATATAAATGCAAGGTGTCAAAACACAATATAAAGCAGCTGTCAAAATACTCAGATACACCAATAATTGAATGTAGCAAGCATTGTACGACACACGACGGACGACGACGTGGAAAGCCATCGAATACATTTTCTAACCACCGGCAGTGCAGGTTTTTATGACGAGACGCCATTTTTAAAGTCCCGCCGCGTCCCTTGGACACACTTTGTACGGTAGTTGGAAGCTGCCTCGACTTTAGAATTATGCACGCTTTTTCTTCTCTAGATATATGAAAGGAATACAGCTTAAATCCAAATTTAACTACCGGGGTAGTAGCTAAAGTGACAGAAACCAAATGTAACGCCGCGTCAGCAAGGGCAAGGTGAAGGCCACCTATTTTTGGTGGTGCCACCTAGCGAATGAACCCTGAAATAGTATAATGCCTTGATTGACCTGTACATGAAAGCAGCGTCAACTCAACTACAGACTGACTAGCTGTTGTCACACTGGCCACACTTTATTTAAAATTGGCAAATACTGTATATATGCATCTGAGTACACACTTCAACAATATTGTTTGCTTTGGACATCTCACTTTGAACAATCAATATGTGTATAGTAACTTCTAACAACTTTGTTGATAAAATTAAAAAAAATACTAATAATGTTTTGCACCTCAGTATCAGCATATTTTTGACTGTAACACAAAATCCGGACCAGTAACTTTCACAAGCGGGCCACTAACTTTTCAAATTTACTGGCCCCCTGGGCCAGTGGATTCAAAACCTTAATGTCATGGCCTGCAAGGTGTTGAAATATGCCGCTGCAGTGAAAATACACATAAACAGAAAACTTGACTTTAGCATCCATTCTACAATACCATGTAATTACTCTGTCAAGGCAACAGAAAGTGATAAGCTGCACATGAAATAGCCAGCTGTCAAAATGTGATATAAATGGAAGGTGTCAAAACACAATATAAAGCAGCTGTCAAAATACTCAGATACACCAATAACTGAATGTAGCAAGCATTGTACGATACGAATGCAATTACTCTGTCAAGGCAGCAACACAACAGGAAGTGATATGCGGCTGCATGCCCCTACGCAGTAAAAGTATAATATAAATGCAAGGTGTCAACATATGTAATATAAGCGTACTATTAAAAGCAAAAAATTGTAATATAAAATATTGGTTATTTTTCGCAGCGCCTTCTGCTGGACGCGAAGAAAGCAAGTTTGTTGTCATCCGGGAAATCAATGCTCGTGCTCGATGACTGAAAAAACACCCTATTGGCAGCATTTATGGACAGGAGCATTGGCAATGTGCCGAAGTCAGTTGTAGTAACTTATCTGCACCAGCGACACGTGTTACCTGCAAGTTAGAGAAAGTGTATTGTATTGAATGTCATATTTACCTCCTGGCTTGACTGCTCCCCTTGCCCAGGACTCGCACTGCATTAACACTGTTAGCAGGTGTAAGCAGAAAGAAAAGTATTTAATTTTAGTAATTTGTCAAAATGTATTGCAAAGAACCGACTGCCTTATAACTACTAAAAGTTACCACAGGAAAGGCAACTGCAGTGCGATGGGGTGTGGGTGGTGCATCCTGACAGTGTACGACAGGCACCTGCAATAACACAACGCTCCCTATAGTATAGATGTATTGCGAGGCTTAACATGATGTATAAAATTCAAAACGGCCTCGTCGACATCCATGCCAGCCTATACACAAAGCCAGCCCCCGTACCCACTGCGCCACAGAACTCTTAGCTGAGGGGCGCAGAGGGCATCCATTCCAATTAATGGTTCAACGTTCCCGAACACAGGCTTCCAACATTCCTTTTTTACAGCCACAATACTACCCTGGAATAACCTAACCGCCCAATCAGTTCAATCTCCCTCTCTCGCACAATCAGTTCAATCTCCTCTCTCTAGATGTATTAAAGAGTGAAATTAAGTGCATAGTCGATACATTTGTACCCTTCAAAAAACAAGGAAAACGGTCCAAAAAGAAACACTTATCGAAAGAAGCCATTAGAAAAATTAAGTACAAACAAATGATGTGGAAGTCATATAGATGTACTGGAAATGATGAAGACTACAACAGTTATAAAGAAGCACTTAACCAAGCTACAGCTGAAATTAGAAATTCAAAGAGAAGCTATGAACAACAATTAGCTAGTAATATAAAACATGACAGCAAGAGTTTTTATGCATATGTTCGAAGCAAACAGAAAGTTCAAGATAAAGTCGGTCCTCTAGAAGATAGTGCTGGAAATATAATATCAGAGGGATTCTTAATGGCAGAAGACCTGAATGAGTACTTTAATTCAGTGTTTACCAGAGAAGATATTAGTTCACTGCCAGTACCAGAGGCTAAGTTCAAGGGGCAGATTCAGACTATTTAGGACAATTAATTGTAACCCCGGAAATGGTAGGTAAGAAAATAAGGGCTATGAAGGATAATAAATCACCTGGAGTGGATGGTATTCCATCCAAACTACTATTGGAAATTGTAGAACAAATTAGCATACCGCTTGCAACAGTTTTCAACTTGTCATTAGAAGAGGGAGTGGTTCCTTTAGAATGGAAAGAAGCAAACATTATACCGTTATTCAAAAAAGGTTCGAGAAACAAGTCAGAGAACTATAGACCAGTGAGTTTAACATCAGTGATTTGTAAATTATTAGAAAGACTAATTAAAGATCACATGGTGGATTTTCTTGTTAAACAAAACTTGATAAACCCATCTCAACATGGTTTTTTTAAAGCGAGGTCATGCTTAACAAATATGTTATGTTTTTTTGAAGACATCACTAAGTGGGTAGATGAGGGATCACCAGTAGATATCGTCTACTTAGATTTTCAAAAAGCTTTCGACAAAGTACCACATCAAAGATTACTGCTTAAACTAAAGGCCCATGGCATAGGAAATGGTATAATAAACTGGATAGAACAATGGCTGATTGACAGAAGACAACGTGTAGTAGTTGATGGGGAGGCTTCAAACTGGAAATCGGTATTGAGTGGGTACCACAGGGATCAGTATTAGGACCTATATTATTCTTAATATATATCAATGATTTGGATGATGAAATAACAAGCAAGGTGTTGAAATTTGCGAATGATACAAAAGTGTTTAGAAGGATTAAAAGTGGTGGAGATAGACAGCATTTACAAGATGATCTTGACAGGTTGATCAAATGGTCTGAAATGTGGCAAATGCTGTTCAATTTTGGGAAATGTAAATGCCTCCACACAGGACATGGGAACGAAGAGGTAGAATATACAATGGGGGTACTGTACTAAGTACTACTGTAAAAGAAAAGGACTTAGGGTTAACCATTAGTGCTGATATGAAGGTTTCAGAGCAGTGCGGAATTGCAGCTTCAAAGGGAAATCAAATCCTTGGATTAATTATGTGAAACATAACGTATAAGGAAAAAGAGCTAATAATACCGCTGTACAAAACAATAGTTAGGCCTCATTTAGAATATTGTATTCAAGCGTGGAGGCCATATCGCAGGAAGGACATAGATATGCTAGAAAGAGTGCAGAGGAGAGCAACTAAAATGATACCAAAACTGAGGGATCTTAGTTACGAAATACGCCTAAAAAAATGCGGTTTAACAACACTAGAGACCAGGAGATTGAGAGGAGATCAGATAGAAGTGTTTAAAATATTGAAGGGTTATGAAAATATTGATAGAAATATTTTTTTCTCAGTTAAGAAAGATAGGACTAGAGGACATGAACTTACATTGGCAAAGGAGCAGAGTAGATTGGATATAAGAAAGTTTTCATTTTCACAAAGGACTGTAAATGAATGGAACAGATTAACTGCTGATTGTGTGGGTGCTAGTAGCGTGAATATGTTTAAAAATTAAATCGACACATACCTCAGACGGGCGGGATACACATAGATAAAAGGGTCGGACTCTCGATAAGCCAAAGGGCTTCCTTGTCCACCTGCCACCTAGAGTTAATTCTCTGGGTGGCAATCTTGTTAAATCTTGTTAAATCTAGATGCTTTCAAGCAATGCCTTGCCGACACTGCCGCAAGCAAAGTTTAACTAAGAGTGACCCCTGTTTGTTTTTAACTTGCACATGATTTTATAAACAGTTACAACCAGCACTGCACACTTGCACAACTGGCGCACGCAACAAACACCACACCATCCACGAAGTCGTCAGTAATGATGGTAGTGGATTACTGCAAGAAGAAGTAGTCTAGACACTACTAAGTCTAAGACAGTGTAAAAACACTGAAATCAATTGATAAACTGTCAAGCCTATAACACGAGCACTTTACCGAACGGGTCGCGGTTGACAGGAGACCAGCAATCCTTCTTTTGGCATGGTTGAACTTACAAATAAAATAATATATCTATGCTGTAAACGAATGTTGGCTGACATTTTCGAAATGTTTATTTCTATACAAAACAAGTAAAAAGAGTGTGACACAAAACAGTTCAGCTTGATACCCGTTAAACCGAGCGTGAGTCGAAAACTGTTCCAAAAAAGCGAAGTTGGAAATTACGATTTTGACACAATTTTGCAAGGTATGCGTTCTAATTGTTGCGTAAGTTAAGGTGTTGTGTGTAAAGATGTATGCATGGCGTGCTTTTGATACGGATAAACAGGGCGAATTAAGCGGGTGAAGGAATTTGACAGTGTTTTGAATGACGTTTCGCGGTACGGTAACGGCTAACGCGGTAATGTTTTTCCACTTCGAATTTTGCAAGGCGTATAAAAGTAGTTTTACGGAATATTTGTCAACGGTGTTTTCGATGACTAGACGCTATAGATTGTAAGGAAGATGTAGATACAGACGGATTTGCATGACAATTAGGAGAAAGTGGCGTAGGAGAAAAGAAAATTTGAGAGAAAAAATGGCCGACCTACCGAATGTTTTAAAATTGCCGCGATACCGTGCCGCCTCCTAGCGGCTACGTTTGAATGGCATTTCTACCTCCGCCGTGAGGAGATGTTCCAAATGTTCCAAATCTGTTCCAAATTTCAAAGGTTCAAAAATTCGGAGACGTTTAGCCTTTGCCCAACCACGGTATACTACGGCTGCACAATGATGATGATGATGTAGCAGTTCTTCCTACTATGGAAGATGTATACTACTATTGTAACCTTGTGGGCTGCATTGTTGACAATCTCACTTTAATCCGCGGGCCGCATGAACTAGCTTCGAGGGCCGCATTTGGCCCGCGGGCCGCAGGTTTTCGATCCCTGCCGTAGAACTTCAGTTCAGCTCTCCGGTGTCGCTGTCGGTTCGGTGTGACATCGGAAGACGGGGTGGTGGGGGCTATTTGATACTTTTTGTGCTGTCACGCACCTACGTTTGTCTTGTCTCTTCGTTTCTCAACACTGTCTCCGACATTACATCGGAAGACGGGGGCGGCATATTTTTCGAAATAACTTTCTAATTTGTTACTTTAAAACAATTATTGCATAGGTGTTGTTGAACATTTTAACAACAAAATTGCGTTAGTTTGTTTTTAATTATTTCAAATTTTGCTGCGAATTATGCCAACTGGAATGGTTGCCGGATCACCCTCATTAAAAATACACACAATATTAGGGAGCTATAAGCCCCTCTCTCAATATTAGGAGGCTCCAAGCTTCACCTTTGATCCTATGCCTCGATCACGAACGCTGTTGTCAGTTTTGCCAACTTCCAATACGTTAACAGTTTGGAAAATATATTTGTAAATATCATACGTACATGGTTAAAACTACCGAAAATGTTCCAGTAGCCAAAATGTGTCTTTGGTCCAGAAACTATTTGGAATAGCTTTATTAGCAGTATGAACAGCTGTTTCTGACGGAGCTCGGTGTGCTCTTTTTGTCATCTCAATCTCTAAGGTCATCAGCTTCACCAATCGTCACAATTTAAAACATCAAAATTACAGAAAAGCAGCGTCCTCGTTAAGAATGTGTTCTACCTTATCCAGTTTTCTCAGTTATATGATTGTTCTCAGGTTTGTAATGTGTCATAGCATATGTAGACCCATTGCTTCTTTTTGTTAAACAAGGGTATTGCTGGCCATACAGACCCAATTTGACATCAGAGGGGTCGAAATTACCAAATGTTCGTTTTTACGTTATCCGCGTGTTCTACGATATCGCGTGGGATGAGAGTGTCATTATCCTCAGACGGCTACGTTTTCTTGTCAGACTCAGACGTAGCTCTGCTAGGAGAAGGAACTCTCAGCTTGCAAAGCCAGAATAAGTCTTTATTTATTTATAAATGCCAGACAAACAACACATAGAGTAGTGTGCCCTTCTGAGCTAATTCTCGTTGATATTACTAACATATTTGTACTTATAATGAACCATTTGGGTGTTCAAAATTAATTGAAGTAAAGACTAGCATACTTGTTACATGCCAAAAGTTGTCTGCCCCTCCGAGAGCAAATGATTAATATCGTAAAATGTAATCGATACCGTACATGTAGAATACAAATGGATAACGTAGAACACATGTCGTTACTATTTTCCCAGCATTTATCTACACTGTGATTAGAAAATCTCCCTTGGGCATTTTCCTGTAACTTGTAGTCGTCATTTATTGTTAACTAAGACTGTAGGAATAATGAAGCATTCTTAGACCTTTCAAAGTAATATTTGTGTTTCCTAATACACGACAACACAAGATTTCTATGCATGGGGAATTTCTCAGACGGAGTCAGCAGTACCTTACGTATTGGACATGAACGATGCAGTGAATGTAAAAAAACATCTGCAAAACCTTCAAGCGGATCTCTTAGAGTCCAAGGCTCAATGTGAACTCACGGTGTGATGCTAGTCGACTATTACATAATACATAATTGGTATGCCATGAGGAAAATGAAAAGGAAACATGCGTGCACGACCATAGATGAAATTGCAAAAGAAAACGAAGATGACACGCTGACAAATGAGGAATCAACAATGTTCGATATCACCATTCTTATAAATCAGCAGAGGTCATGCGTTAATGTAACATACACGAATAGATTATTGTTGAGAACTGTGTTGTAATGAAAGTATATGTTAAGAAGATGTGCGTAGGAAAATCGCCGAGATCGACGATGGAAGGATGGCCACATTCGTCCAACACATTCCAACTGAGATCGTCGATGGGAGGTAATATTGGCCATACTAATCCCATATATTACAACAGGCGCATTCCACGTACATCTTAGCTATAGGTCCCTTTATACTGATACATTCCGCTTTTTTATAAGTCCTTCTAAATCTTAACTCTTTGGAAGTACAACAAAATATGTGCCGGTAAGAGATTAGTATAAACCTTGTACATAAACACCATGCTATTTAAATCGACCATGTGCTGTACAGTTAAAGTTTTCAATTCATAACAAAATATTGATCGTAATTGGACGCATGAGCCACAAATCCGAATAGCTCTTTTCTGAATAATATGCAATGCTTGTATACGAATCTTATAGGTATTGGCCAAAATTTCACAACAATAATTTAAATACGGCATGATAAGAGTACAGCATAATGAGTGTAATGAAGGCTTATTTAATAAATGTTTCACTCTATTCACTACATATACATTTTTTGAGATTTTACTTTTTCTGTGGCTAATGTGTTCATTCCAATTTAAATGGGAATCAATGTGTACACCAATAATTTTTAAAACACAGACTCTGTTAATGTTCTTACCATTAATACTGACCATGTGGTTGTTTTCATTTTGTCTATTACCAAAAATAAGAAAATTTGTTTTGGCTATATTTAGGGAAAGCTTATTAACTTGAAAGCATCTGTATCATTTGTATTATCACCATATCAATGTTACACATTTTCGTTTGAGCAGGGGGATTGGAAACTTTGGGGCCTGAGGTTAGATGAAAGTAATTTCGTCTGATATCGGACATCGACGTTCTGGGAAGATCCCTAACTGACGCCACAAACAACAATTTACGAACAAAACGTTGACGTCTCTTGTGAGTTTGTCGCGCATCAATGCCAATATCACAACTATACGACAACCCGTTGACAGCCAGTTGCCGTTGCAGTCCACCGCTTAATTTAGGTAAGAATGTGTTTTGCTACTGTAATTATGTCAGCGTACAAGTGTTTGTTTTTTCAGTCATCATCATCCCATTTATATAACGAAAATATTGTGTCTTGGCGCATTTTTGAAGCCCAAATAGCGACCTGGTTTGCGCTAGTTTGCACCTCACCGGAGCGCTATTTACGCCTAAAAAATGCGCTAACGCGCAGTATTCGTAAATGTAAATATAATGTCGAATAATGGAACTAATGCACTGGGGTACCAACAACCTACGTGTCATGACCATAAACTGTCGCAGTATAATGAACAAAAGGGCCGACCTGGAATCATCCATAAACTATATAAATTTAACCAGACGTAATCTGTGGCTGTGAGTCCTGACTCCTGGCTTAGACTTAGTACAACATAAAGTCCAATGAAGTGTACCCAGATAACTACACCACCTACAGGAAAGACCGTAATGCAGTAGGAGGCGGTGTCTTTGTGCTAATACAAAAAAGACCTCATATCTCTTAGCAAAAAATTATATAGAAAACTATAAATTTCCTATAGTATTCTATAGTATTATATAGTATTCTAGAGTTTTTCTATAGTATTCTATAGAAAACTATAATTTGGCTATGGAAATCTTAATTTCCTACAAAATTCTATAGAATATTCTATATAATTATATAGAATATGCTATAGTTTTTAAAGAACCTATAGTTTTCTGTAGGATTCTATAGAAAACTAGAATATTCTATAGAATCCTATAGTTTTTAGGCAACCTATAGGTTTTTTGTAGGAATATATAGAAAACTATAGGATATTCTATAGAATCCTATAGTTTAAGACAACCTGTAGGTTTTTTTGTAGGAATCTAGAAAACTATAGAATATTCTATAGGATTCTATAGTTTTTAGAGAACCTATAGTTTTATGTAGGATTTTAGAGAAAACTATAGAATATTCTATATAATCCTATAGTTTTTAGAGAACCTATAGTTTTTTGTAGGATTTTATAGAAAACTAGAATATTCTATAGAATCCTATAGTTTTTAGAGAACCTATAGTTTTTTTGTAGGATTCTACAGAAAACTATAGAATATTCTATAGAATTCTATAGTTTTTAGAGAACCTATAGTTTTTTGTAGTATTTTATAGATAATTATAGAATATTCTATAGAATCCTATAGTTTTTAGAGAACCTATAGTTTTTTGTAGTATTTTATAAAAAATTATAGAATATCCTATAGAATCCTATAGTTTTTAGAGAACCTATAGTTTTTTGTAGGATTCTACAGAAAGCTATAGAATATTCTATACAATTCTATAGTTTTTAGATAATCTATAGTTTTCTGTAGAAATGTTATTTTAGTTTCTGAGGAAACTTTTAACCACTGTTTTAGAAACGTATGTATTTTTTGTTATGTACATGTGGTGGATGTTACATATAAATATATATATATCAGTATGTCGTAAACTAAAACGATGCTACTGTATTATTTTATACCGAAACATTCAGCTAAGCATAATAGTTATGAATCCGGCAGCGCCGCTACCGCATCCCATAATGTTATTTATTACCCGTGAGTCATTTCGGCGCGTAACGTTCAATTTAAAACAGAAGAAGGCCAGACGTCCTAGCGCGAAGTCGGTAGATTGCGGACAGAGTCATTATAATGAAGACATTTCGGCCATTCATTCCACAAGACAAACGGTAGGACATTGCCAAAGATTGCAGTGTGTTGTTTTTATAACCATTTGATCCACAGAGTAAAATACTGTTAACAATATTACGAAATAGTTATAGACAGACAGCCGTTTGCGTAACCGCCAATTCCAACCTGCATCAATGCAACGATTTTACCTCGTTTTATATACCAAATCGATCATTCCGTCACTCCATTATTTGTGTATGTCGATTATTGTTTGAGGTACACACCGAGCATTATTTTCTTATCAATTATTTTACATTTAGCCAGATGGTAAAGTGGCCTCGACCCACTAGAGTAGGTTTGCCTCAATTGTCGCTCATTTCGTTGTACGTACCAACTAACTAACTGCATTGCCATGGCCACGTGAATGAATAATAAAAACAAGTAAAATGCAACACAGACTGTTAAAAAATACCCTAAATTAAATTACAATAGAATGCAAATATGTGATCGATGATATGTGTGTGTTTCAAGTTCAAGCTTTTTACCTTGTTGTTTGTGATGCATAGCCATAGCCATAGGCCATAGCCAGCTAGGGACTAGTGTAGCCTGTAGGTATATAATTAACATTTTTAGATATAAACATCAAGTCTATACTAATGTATGTAATGCCCAATGGCAATGCCAATGATTTAAACAACTATTTATTTTGATTCATAATAAAAATATTAACAATTTAGTTGTCTGTTTGTTAATGTTACTAATTCTGATAATAGTGATATATATAAAGGTAGATTACTGTCACAGTACTAGACCTACTTGTTCAAAAATTATATGGGTACCGACTACTGTCGATAATGGGAACCGGTGGCCAAGTGGTAAAGCACCGGTCGAGGAGACTGGACTCGAATCCAACTATCGGCCACAGTTTAAAAAAACTTGGGAAATTTTGTTCTCTTGGAAAATACACTAGGCCATTGGTCCCTTCTAACTGTTATCTGCCAGAGGAAGTAAAAGATCCCACACATGGGATAAATGAGCTAATTTGAGTCCATCCTGTAGTGGACTTACTACCTGTTGGGCATGTAGATGAGGATATTATGAGATAAAACCACAGTGCAACATTGTAATAGGACTTTGCTGAATAATAAGTATTTGTCAAAATTTTCCATATTTGAGATTTATGATGTATAATATAAGCCACACATAATGTATTTTTATTGTGTTCTGTTCCATTTATTTCAGGTTGGTGTCATCACTGATGTCCAAAAGCAAGATTTGTCCATTCTGACAGCACTGATACCAATATAGGTGGTATAGTGTTTGTGTGTATGCATTCTGAATTATTGAATATTATTATAACATACCCTGTACAATTATAATGTATATTGCAATACAGAACTCGGAAACAATTTATTTGACCAATAAATATGGTACATGTATAAGGTTTCAAGGCAAAGCGCAATAGTGTAAATATCATCTTAAAATTGACATGATATTGAATATCTCAATACTACAAAATCACAATGACCGATATCTAGACCCAAACTATTTTTTACAGTAGAACCTGTCTTGGATAACCACCTACTTTCTCGGTTCCTTTTGAAATTGACCATATTTTCAATGTTTGTTGACCTGTCATGGGCGACCACCCGTCTTGAAAGACCACTTTTGCTAGGCTGAAGTGGCGGTCACTCAAGACACGTTCTACTGTACATTTCAATTCTGCAATTTTGCCTAGGCAAATATGTCACCAGAGCCGCATGACGTTGATTGTATTTTACCCTTAAACCCTTCCTATATATACTATTGTTATGCACTGGTAATAATGCATGAGTGTATAAATACAGTGTGGTATGCCACGTTCCAAGTAATGGAAGAAAATCATTCAACCATGCCAATTATGTTCAGTCAGAATGACTGACCCAACAACAATTTCCAATCTAACATTCTAGAAGTATTGAGAAATAACCCATCTTGCTTAGAGTCACTATCAACTGTTCACCCCTACCCTCTTGACACTATCATGCCAAGTGATTTCGGTTTTCTCTTTCTACCACACGTTTTCCTTGCTCTCTTTGTCAATATCAAATGGAATACCATGTTGTACCTGTTTCAAAATACCGTGGTAGTATACCAGCGGATATGGGTCAAATTCATTGACATATTTAAATACAAATAATCTTGAAGGGTTAAAATATGATGAAATTAAAAAGTATATATTTCAATACAAATATGTATTAAAGGTACTTATCAAAATTCTTTTTACAAAACCGCCAATAGCAAAAATAATGGCAAATCTTATATTGAGATATGTTGTTTATCAACATAATTTGACGATGTTATGTACAAAAATGACATGAGATGTCGCTTACTGACTGGCAATCTTTGGTGTTTGTACCATGTATGAAAATACCATGTTGTACCTGTTTCAAAATACCATGGTTGTATACCCGAGTACAGTGTATATCAAGTCACTGGCATTGGAACAGGGAAGGGGGCGTTCCAAAAAACCCACCTTGAGGTTCTCCAGATATCTCAATCTGCACCCCCTTGAGGTTCGCTGAAAAAAAACACCTTAAAGCACTCTGAAAACCTAAATAAGCACCCCCATTCCGCAATATTTAGGGGTAATCCTATCTCCAGCCCACATACACCACAAACTGCACACCCCTTCCTAAATGTTGGGGAGCTAAGCTCCTAATCCACAAATATTAGGGACTAAGCCCCCCCAGCAGGTTCCAATGCCTATGTAGGTAAAACAAGTATTACCATGTTTAATTTGTTTCCTACATGGATGTTAATTGATGTGTATTTTAGCAGTAATATATTTAATGTTTCCAACAATATTTTTCTTGCTATCCCTGTTGTGAATGTCAGTGTGACATGTAGTCTGTGCTATTTCAGATAATGGCTCATTACTGTTCACAAGTATTTAAGGATTAATTTCTTGACATGTATACTCAATAGTCTATTTGTTGTATTTATCATATACTTAATTGTTCATGTTGTATTATAATGTATACATAAGGATTTGAGAAATGATTTGTGTCACAATATTAGCATAGCTTGCATTTATGTACATGTAGGCTCAATAGACTTTATTTTGTATTTGTTTTATTTGGTCATTCAATATGCTTGGATATTACTGTAGATTGCCTGTGTGATTAATGTATTTGAATATATAATATAATACAAATATTTGAAGATTAACGTGCACCTCTGTTAATGAGTGTCATACAAAATATTTTCTACAGGATATATTCTGTAGGATATATCCTACAGGAAATAGCCTATAGGATATTTCTTATAGGAAATATTCCATAGAAAATACTATAGGATATTTCCTATAGTTTTCTATAGAAAATTTCCTATAGAATATTCTATAAAAGAAACTATAAAAATGTCCTGTAGTTTTCTGTAGAAAACTGCAAAAATCCTGTAGTTTTCTATAGAAAATTTCCTATAGTTTTCTGTAGAAAACCACAAAAATCCTGTAGTTTTCTATAGAAAATTTCCTATAGTTTTCTATAGAAAACTGCGCACAAATCCTGTAGTTTTCTATAGAAAATTTCCTATAGTTTTCTATAAAAAACTGCACAAAAATACTGTAGTTTTCTATAGAAAATTTCCTATAGTTTTCTATAGAAAACTATGCGCAAAAATCCTGTAGTTTTCTATAGAAAATCTTTAGTTTTTTTTGCTAAGGGATTCTCTACTGAACTAGACCTGAATAGCGACTGCGAAATCATGTGGGTCAAAGTACAACTCCAAAATAAAAAGTACCTACTAATACTAATAGGCTCATTCTACATGCCGCAACGCTGCGACAAAACCATGCGAGAACTAAATCAATCCCTGACAAAGATCACAACAAACTCAAATCAAAAACAAATAATACTCTGTGGAGACTTCAACTGTCCCGATATACTATGGGAAAGTGCAGAGCTTACACAAATCCAAACTATCTCCACTAGAGAGGGCAAGTTACTAGACCTAATGTTTACAACAAATCCCACAATAGTGACAAACTCTGCTTCTGTGCCAGGGATATCAGATCATGACATCATTGTCACAGATTTTGATAGAAAAGTCCAACACCAAAACAAACAACGCAGGAAAATTTACCAATTTGTTCGTGCTAACTCGGATAATCTAAATGCCGATTTCATCACCCTATCTAATGAAATAAAGACTCAATACACATTAGGTGTATGCACAGAAATTCTTTGGACAATCTTCAAAAACGCACTAGTTGAAATCTATCAACAAACATATCCCATCAAAGTTCAGCTCTAATCGGTGCAATCTCCCATGGCTAAACAGAAAGCTACAAAGACTACTAAAGCGAAAGAGAAGACTGTACAATAAAGTTAAGAAAACAAACAACTAGGAAAATTACAAATTAATACAGAAAACATGTAGACAAAGTTTGCGTAAAGCAGAATGGGACTTCATTAATAACACCACCACTACAGGTCTCCAAACAAAAAACTCAAAGCCATTCTGGCGCTATATTAAAAGTAGAAAACAAGACAACATTAGAGTAGCTCCGCTAAAAAGAATGGATCACTGGTGTGTAAGAGTAAGGAGAAGGCTGAGATCCTCTTGGACCAGTACCAGTGTCTTCACGAAAGAAGACAGATCCTTCCCCCACACCTTGATCCCCACAACACCCCAATATATGTGACATTAAAATTGACACCACCGGAGTATGTAAATTTCTTAAGTCCATCAAACTGCATAAAGCATGTGGCCCTGAGCAGACCCCCAATGCTGTCCTTAAGAACTGTGTCGACACTAACCCCTGCTCTCTGAGATGTCTTCCAGAGATCCCTAGACACAGGCACTCAGGTAAATGTTTCAAGAATTATGGTGATACTTGCAACAATTTCGACTTGTGTATTACGATCATACTTTAATTTGTTAATGGAATAACTATACATAACTTGAGCTGGATCGACCATCATTAGATTTTCTCCAATTTTAATTCCTGCTGTCGTGTGGGCCGAAACATCTGACCGTGCACAGCAGATTTTTGTGAAATGCGGTGAACAATCTGTCGGCGTTGGCCGAAACATATGGGTTGAACCATCCGTCTGTGTGGTCCATGGTGGGTCGAACCCATCTTGGGCCGAAACATGGGTCGAACCGTCCGTGGTGGACCGAACCCATCTTGGGCCGAACATATGGGTCGAACCATCCGTCTGTGTGGTCCGTGGTGGGTCGAACCCATCTTGAACCGAAACATATGGATCGAACCATCCATCTCTGTTGTCCGTGGTGGGCCGAACCCATCTTGGGCCGAAACATATGGGTCGAACCACCCGTCTGTGTGGTCCATGGTGGGCCGATCCCATCTTGGGCTGAAACATATGGATCGAACCATCCGTTCCGTCTGTGTGGTCCGTGGTGGGCTGAACCCATATTGGGCCGAAACATATGGGTCGAACCATCCGTCTGTGTGGTCCGTGGTGGGCTGAACCCATGTTGGGCCGAAACGTATGGGTCGAACCATCCATCTGCGTGGTCCGTGGTGGGCTGAACCCATCTTGGGCCGAAACATATGGGTCAAACCATCCGTCTATGTGGTCCGTGGTGGGCTGAACCCGTCTTGGGCCGAAACATCCGGGACCTGGTCAGTGGTATTATCGGTATTAATTATTATTCTAAATAAGAGAAATGAATGTTTATGTTATTTATATTATAAATCAACTCAGATTGGTGGATTCATGCCATAGAATAGCTGGTAGGGAAACAAGACAGTAGCAGACAAAACAAAACATAACAGGAACTAATTATAAGGTTCAGTCCAGACCAGGTATTGGGTCATAAACATTTAAATGTATTTAAATACAAATACTCTTGAGGGTTCAAATATACATACTTTCGTAAATCAGGGGCCGTACGGGGCCTTAAAATCCTTGAACACCTTAAATTATACCAATCCCATTTGAAGGTCTTGATATCCTTGAATTGTTGCTGGCAGCCTTGAACAAGTGTTGATTATGCTCTGCTTCTGGCCTTTGTTCACTGGTAAAAAGTACACATCCTGCTGATCTCAGTCAGATTATTTTGCATAATCCATGGCACTGCTGTTGGCTACAGTTGTCCACTGATCTTGGTAGCCTTTGTTCATCAGTATCCCCTCCCTCTGGCTGGGGAGTACTTCTACTGCCCATCAGCTTATATCCTTGTAATGCACAACAGTTGCTCATGGACCCCTTTTATGATGCAGGTCTTCCTGTTAAGTCAAACTCATCTTCCTTGACCAATAACTTTTTATAGGTATGGTTGTTACATACTTTGATTTAGCAGCTTATGCATCTATAGATGCATGAGGCTGTCAAAACAGTCCTCCCAGATATGTTATTTGTTAGCATTTTGATGTTCCTGCCAGTTCATTCTTGGTTAAATAGCGTTGAATATTCCTTTCACTAGCCTTAATGAGCCTTGAAATAGCCTTAAATTTTATGTCTGAAATTGTGTACGGATGTGTTAAATGCAAAATTATTTAAATACATAGGGAAGTATTTTAATTTTTTTTTTTAAATAATACTTTTTACAAGACAACCTATAATAAAACCAATAGCAAGTCTGATTGAAATATGTAGTTTATCGACATACTTTGATGGTGTTAGGTATAATTATGACATGAGATACTGGTTACTGATTGGCTGGTATGCTGTAAAACTACATCATTGTTCGAGTAGGCAAGTATTGATCCAAAGCAGGCCCTTAACCAGGAATATGTTTCGCCAATATTGAATTAATACAAATTGTACCTTTTAATGCGCAAAAGACATGCATGGAGGCCATTCACATCAATCATAGCCGTTATTGGTCAGTTTAGATTTTTCAATAACAAACCAGTGTCATTTGAGCCATTTGTTTAATTAATTCTGATCCACTCAGTTTGCGTCACTACCAGTTCTGCCAATGATAGTCATTAATATGGACCCCTGGACATGGAACTATAAGTTAATCTGGTGGCCAGCTGGTTACTTCTAAATTCCACCTGTTTTAACAGTTGTAGTTGCCAGTCATCTGTCAGTCTTGAAGACAGGCAGAAGGGCCTCTGGCTAAGGCCTTGTTGCCAAGTGATGATGCATTTAATAAGCCATTTGTTTTGTTGAAATGTATGTGTTTCAGGAGCACTTGGTGTGTTCACATGGTAGTGTGGCCTCAGGTCTAACAGCATATTGACGACAGAAGCTACTTGCCTGTCAGCTCACATAATTTTACAACCGCGCTGTTCAGAGATTTGAATGACAGTGCTGCGATTTGTGAAGTTTATGCTTACTTACTGACTCTGTATATTATAAAACATATACTATAAACAATTACTGTAACATGATTGTACATTTAAAAATGAATGGTAAACCTCCCTCTAAATGGATTCATTAGAATTTGGAGAGAGAAGCTGATGATGAGGATGATGAGGATTTTATTCAATATACAAATGTAAATGTGTAAATACATAAAATATAAATACAGAGTACACCATATATAAAGATTACACAAGAAAATGTACGCACTCGTTTCCATTGTGGTCCTTGGGCAGACTCAGACAAATACATGAGACAGTTATTAATACAACCCTCTCAAGGCCAGATTAATGCAAATATGTGCCTGTTATTGAATCCTATTAATCAAGAGAATGTGCTGTGAGTGAATCATGTGATATACTCGGGTTGCATTAATGCAAATAAATAAATAATTTTTTATCCGATTCAAATAAAATTTTCACTACATCTGAAGAACTAATTCCTGGTGTAACTAGCCAAGTATGTGACATATTTGTCAATTTATTACCCAAATATGAATTGCTAAAGATTGAAAAAAATAAAATACTTAAATAATTTTCAACAATTAATTTTTTTTAAATATTTTTCATTACTAATTAGCGGTTACATGCTGCGTATGAAATGTTCATAAATTACTATGCTACAGAATGGAAAACGAATTAAATGTCTATGGTAAATAAAACTGAAATAATTTAAGTTTTTCAGAGTGCATGTATTTTCAAGATTTTATACAAAATGGCGTTCTTTGTGATCACAGCCGTCATCTCGTCTGAACTATTAAGTTGGTGTTATGTTTAAAATGCGTAATCATAGTGCAAAACATTCCCCTTCGATGGCAGCGTTCGTTATAAACTCGATTCGAAAATCCCATCAAAGTCCGAATTACTGGAGTTCGACATAATGACAATGTCGAGAATTACACCAAAGCTAAAAAACACCACCGGCTTCGTTGCGCGGCGCATTAATACTTCTTTACAACAAAATAGACCGCTCAAAAGTTAGCATTTAATCGTAGAAATCGCCTGCGGACGCGTGTTTTGGAATAATTCCTGGGTGCTTCCATGTTTATGCCCACAGCAAATGTTAAACTTTAATCTCATTGGCTGAAAATTACCATTAAAATATTCACTGCGTGGCGTAAAAGAGGGACCGGAAATTGTTTGTCGCTGCGTTCGACTACAAAACCGCGTGGTGGTTGGCGCTATTTAGTCACGGAAATCGCCATCATTTCATCATTTGACGCTTCCCAGTGAAACTTCAATATTATTATATGTTAACTGCCGAAATAAATTGCCGTTATTGCATGACACTGTTTCGCGGTACCAGTTTAAATGTGCCCCTGTATTCGGGCGTATTCAGGCGTTCTGGCCGTGAGTGGGAGTCGGGTTGATTCGGGCGTTCTGACCACGAGAGGGTTAATACAATATGATAAAATAAAGACTAAAACAAAAATAATTAATAACTTAAATACTAACTAATACTCAGATGTCAACAGACGTTGATACTGATGGTATTGTAAAGGAGGTTACCTCCTGATTATTACGTCATTTAAAAAACCAGCTCATACTAGATATACATAATACCAAATCTAAAATTAATCACTACAATTTAAGATGCGATAACAACAAAAACTAAATAAAAATAAAAGAGAAATCCTCAAGTTGAGCACAGATTATTAAGATAATAAAAAAATGATTTTATATAAAAAATTATGTTATTAGTAAAGGAGCGTCCCGCCTGATTTGTAAGATATCTCAATACCCGCTGTTTTAGTAGATACGGGTACCTCAAAAATAACGTGGAATTAATAGTAGACAAATGAGCTGGCACTAAGGTAATTGAATAAAAACTGTTTCTCTAGACATTTAAACTGAGTTCTGTTAGGAGCACCTTGTATGTTATATGACAATTCATTCCATGCCAAATGGTTCCAATATATGGCACGTAAAGAGACAGAGTATTAGATCTTGTGCAGCTAGCATGTTGCGTTGAAAGAATCGGACAAATAGTTTGGTGCTTTGTTATTGACAGTATTTTAGACAATGTTTAATTTTAATTGCATTCACTGCTTACTCCTACAAGAAAACCTATCCAGCTTCGATCATCTAGTTCTGACTTACCTTTTGTTCCTAGAGTCAACACAAACATTGGAACTAGGGCTTTTTCTGTTGCTGCACCAAATCTTTGGAATATGCTTCCTCATAGCGTTAGATCAGTTGAAAATATTACAAAATTCTGTCATCATTTAAAAACTTATCTTTACAACCTTGCTTATCCACCTTAGCTCCCTAGCGCCTTCAACCATCTGTTGACAACTGAAATACTGCTAATGGATTTTGAGATTGACCAATCCTTTTGTCTTGATTCGCCTCTAAGCTTGGTTTTCAAGGATTTAGGTGCAATAGAAGTTATCTTATTATTATTATTAATTTTAGTTGTTTAACCCGTAGATCCACGGGTAACATATTGACCTGCCTAAGCACCGTTGAACCACTATGGGTTATCATTGGGTTCTGGCTGACGCATGAAGAAGGAACCGGATTACCTTGTTCTTGGTACATTGTAGTCTAGATTTATCTTTCCCAGTTAAACTGGGAACCACGATGAACAGGCATGGTTAAAATGACATTAAATTAAGACAGAGGTCAACAGTGTTTTTGTTTTCATGTTGACATTACTTGTTTGCCTGTACAAGAACTTTAACTTAGCATTTGATTTATTAATTATCTTCTTAGCCACTCCTTCTCCAGTTAGTGATTGATCTACCTCTACCCCTAAGTGTTTAGCATGCGTCTGACATGTCAATGTGTTGCCAGTACATTTCACATGTATATAGTTTACGTTTTGACCTAAACAGAACGGATTACATTTTCCCTAGATGGAGTGACAGTTCGTTGTTTATCAGCCATTTTCTGCAGCCTCAAACTCTGGAGAAAGCCTTTTTTGATTTTGTTGGGTGTTCTTACCCAAAACTATTGGCCGAATCCTCAGCATATAAAAGAAGTTTTCTTTAGTGTACAATTGTTTCGTGTTATCTATAACCATATTTGTTTCTGTTGATTGCAGTTGGTGGCAACTGTCTGAAGCCAGAGGAAGCAGCTGTTGAGATAGCATGAGAGACAACAAGGAACATACTCTTGCCATGACTCAACCAGGCCCACTAAAGTCAAACAACAGTCTGCTTCATGGGCACAATGGAGAGACAAACAAAGTGAAACTGAAAGCATGCAAAGTTGTTCTGATGGACATATTCTCGAGTCAATGTGGCAGTGGCAACACAACGAACAGCCAGCAGAAAGTAAGCAACATCACAAATGGGAGAGAGGTCAAACAGGAAGACATTTGTGGACAGGTCAAACAGGAGGACGTTAGTATAGAGGTCAGAAAGGACATTGATGGAGAGGTCACTCAGGACATTGAGAGAGAAGTCATTCAACATATTGACAGAGGGGTCATACAAGAGGACAGAGACGTGACAGAGGACATAAGTACAGATGTCACACAAACACACATTGACAGAGATGTCACACAGAAGGACACTGACAGAGAGTTCAAACAAGTTGACATTGTCAGAGAGGACACTCAGAACGTTGAGAGATATGTCACACTGGAGGACATTGAGAGAGATGTCAAACAAGATGACAGTGACACTAACATCGCACATGACATGAGCAGAAAGGTTACACATTTGGACATTGGAGGAGAGGACAAAGAAAAGGTCATTGGAGGAGATGACACGACTGTGTTGACAGTGAAGTCATGTGACACAACAGATTGCACTTGTAGCGAGAAAGAATATTGTGCAAAAGTGAACAAGACAGAACAAGGTGATGTCAATGTTATTTTTTTAACTTTTAAAAAGTTTTTATCATTGTTAGATAGCAAAGTATGAAGTGATCCTCTAAAAAGGATTACATTTCTATCAGAAAAGTAACCCCACATAATATTTATAATTAATTATATTAATTAATTATAATTGTTATTTACTTATTATTCAGACTGCTATAATATAATTATTCTTTGAAAACAACTTCAATGTATGTATACAAGATTACACTGACTTGTGGAGAAAGAAACTACAGGCAAGAGTATTTAGTGTAATCATTAGAGAATGTTTAACTTAATTGTCTCCCATGTACATGTACCTCACCCATCTCACACTCTAGTCTACCGATCTGTACCTCACCATCACACATCTCCTGTCTACAGACCTGTACCTCACCCATCTCACACTCCAGTCTACACACATGTACCTCACCCATCTCATATTCCCAGTCTACTATCCTGTACCTCACCCACCACACACCCTAATATATATACACCTGTATCTCTCCCATCTCACATTACCAGTCTACAGACCTATATCTCTACCATCACACACTTCAGTCTCCAGACGTGTGCCTCACCCATCACACCTTCCCAGCCTGCATACCTATATCTCTGCCACCACACACTCCAGTCTACAGACCTGTACCTCACCCATCACACAATCCAGTCTACATAACTGTACCTCTCCCATCACAGTCGAGTCTACATAACTGTACCTCTCTCCATCACATACCCCAATCTACAGACCTGTACCTCTTTCATCACACATTCCAGTCAACAGACCTGTATCTCACCCATCACACACTCCAGTCTACATAACTGTACCTCTCCATCACACACTCGAGTCTACATAACTGTACCTCTCTCCATCACATAACCCAATCTACAGACCTGTACCTCTTTCATCACACATTCCAGTCTACAGACCTGTACCTCACCCATCACACACTCCAGTCTACATAACTGTACCTCTCCCATCACACACTCTAGTCTACATAACTGTACCTCTCTCCATCACATACCCCAATCTACAGACCTGTACCTCTTTCATCACACACTCCAGTCTACAGACCTGTACCTCACCCATCACACACTCCAGTCTACATAACTGTACCACTCTCCATCACATACCCAAATCTACAGACCTGTACCTCTTTCATCACACACTCCAGTCTACAGACCTGTACCTCACCCATCTCACACACCCAGTCTATAGACTTGTACCTCTCCCATCACATACTCCGGTCTACACACCTGTACCTCACCCATCACACACTCCAGTCTACATATCTCTACCTCACCCATCACACACTTCAGTCTACAGACATGTACCTCATCCATTAAATACCCCAATATCCAGACCTGTACCTCACCCATCTCAAACTCCCAGTCTACAGACTTGTACCTCATCCATAACACACTCCCAATCAACACACCTGTACCTCACCCAACACACACTCCAGTCTACAGATCTCTACCTCACCAATCACACACTTCAGTTTACAGACATGTACCTCACCCAATAAATACCCCAATATCCAGACATGTACCAAACCCATCTCAAACTCCCAGTCTACAGATTTGTACCTCATCCATAACACACCTCCCAGTCAACACACCTGTACCTCACCCATCACACACCCCAATCTACAGACCTGTGCCTCACCTTTCACACACTCTCAGTCTACAGACCTGTACTTCACCCATCTCACAGACCAGTCTACAGACCTGTACCTCTCCCACCACACACTCCAGTTATAGACATGTACCTCACCCATCACGTACCCTAATCTATACACCTGTACCTCACCCATCACACACTCCAGTCTACAGACCTGTACCTCACCCATCACACTCCAGTCTACACATCTATATCTCTCCCATCACACACTCCAGTCTACACATCTATACCTCTCCCATCACACACAGACGTGTACCTCGCCCACCACACACTCCGGTCTACAGACCTGTACCTCACCCATCACATACCCTAATCTACACACCTCACACACTCCAGTCTACCTACTTTACCTCACCCATCACACATTCCAACCTACAGACCTGTACCTCACCCATCTCACACTTCCAGTCTACAGACCTTTACCTCACCCATATCTCACTCCCAGTCTAGAGACCTATATCTCTGCCATCACACAGTCTACAGACCCATACTTCACAGATCACAGTCTACAGACTTAACCTCACCCATCACACATTCCAATCTACAGACCTGTACCTCACCCATCTCACACTTCCAGTCTACAGACCTTTACCTCACCCATATCTCACTCCCAGTCTAGAGACCTATATCTCTCCCATCACACAGTCTACAGACCCATACCTCACAGATCACAGTCTACAGACCTGTACCTCACACATCACACACTCCCAGTCTACAGACCTGTACCTCACCCATCACACACCCCTATCTACACACCTGTTCCTCAGCCATCACACACTCCTGTCTACAGACCAGTACCTCACCCATCACACACTCCGGTCTACAGACCAGTACCTCCCCCATCTCACACTCTAGTCTATAGACCTGTACCTCACCCATCTCACACTCTAGTCTATAGACCTGTACCTCACCCATCTCACACTCTAGTCTATAGACCTGTACCTCACCCATCACACACTCTAGTCTATAGACCTGTACCTCACCCATCTCACACTCTATTCTATAGACCTGTACCTCACCCATCTCACACTCTAGTCTATAGACCTGTACCTCCCCCATCTCACACTCTAGTCTATAGACCTGTACCTCACCCATCTCACACTCTAGTCTATAGACCTGTACCTCACCCATCTCACTCTCTAATCTATAGACCTGTACCTCACCCATCTCACACTCTAGTCTATAGACCTGTACCTCCCCCATCTCACACTCTAGTCTATAGACCTGTACCTCACCCATCTCACACTCTAGTCTATATACCTGTACCTCACCCATCACACACTCCAGTCTACAGACCTGTACCTCACCCATCTCACACTCCAGTCTACAGACCTGTACCTCACCCATCTTACACTCCAGTCTACAGACCTGTTCCTCACCCATATCACACTCAAGTCTACAGACCTGTACGTCACCCATCTCACACTCCAGTCTACAGACCTGTACCTCACCCATCTCACACTCCAGTCTACATACCTGTACCTCACCCATCACACACTCCAGTCTACAGACCTGTACCTCACCCATCTCACACTCCAGTCTACAGACCTGTACCTCACCCATCTCACACCCTAGTCTACAGACCTGTTCCTCTTCCATCTCCCACTCCAGTCTACATACCTGTACCTCACCCATCACACACTCCAGTCTACAGACCTGTACCTCACCCATCTCACACTCCAGTCTACAGACCTGTACCTCACCCATCTCACACCCTAGTCTACAGACCTGTTCCTCTTCCATCTCCCACTCCAGTCTACATACATGTACCTCACCCATCTCACACTCCAGTCTACATACCTGTACCTCACCCATCACACACTCCAGTCTACAGACCTGTACCTCACCCATCTCACACTCCAGTCTACATACCTGTACCTCACCCATCACACACTCCAGTCTACAGACCTGTACCTCACCCATCTCACACACCAGTCTACAGACCTGTACCTCACCCATCTCACACCCTAGTCTACAGACCTGTTCCTCTTCCATCTCCCACTCCAGTCTACATACCTGTACCTCACCCATCACACACTCCAGTCTACAGACCTGTACCTCACCCATCTCACACTCCAGTCTACAGACCTGTACCTCACCCATCTCACACCCTAGTCTACAGACCTGTTCCTCTTCCATCTCCCACTCCAGTCTACATACATGTACCTCACCCATCTCACACTCCAATCTACATACCTGTACCTCACCCATCACACACTCCAGTCTACAGACCTGTACCTCACCATCACACATCTCCTGTCTACAGACCTGTACTTCACCCATCTCACACTTCCAGTCTACAGACCTCTACCTCACCCATCTCACATTCCCAGTCTACTGTCCTGTACCTTACCCATCACACACCCTAATATATACACCTGTATCTCTCCCATCTCACTCCTGTCTACAGACCTGTACCTCACCCGTCACACAATCTACAGACCCATACCTCACAGATCACTATCTACAGACCAGTACCTCACCCATCCCACACCCCTATCTACACACCTGTGCCTCACCCATCACACACTCCGGTCTACAGAGCAGTACCTCACCCATCACACACTCTGGTCTACAGACCAGTACCTCATCCAGCACACACTCCAGTCTACAGACCTGTACCTTACCAATCATACACTTCCAGTCTACAGAACTGTACCTCACCCATCACACAATCTCAGTCTACATACCTGTACCTCACCCATTTACACTCCCAGTCTACAGACCAATACCTCACCCATCACACACCTGTATCTACGCACTTGTATCTCACCCATCACACACTCCGGTCTACAGACCTGTACCTCACCCATCTCCCACTCCCACTCTACAGATCTGTACCTCACCCATCACACACTCCAGTGTACAGAACTGTACCTCACTCATCACAGACTCCCAATCTACATACCTATACCTCACCCATCACACACAACCATCTACAGAACTGTACCTCACACATCACCCACCCCCATCTTCAGACATGTACCTCTCCCATCACTGTCACCTAGTTTACAGACCTGTACCTCACCCATCACACGTTCTACAGACCCATACCTCACAGATCACAGTCTACAGACCTGTACCGCATATATAGCGTACATCGCCAGTCTGCACATCATCATCAACTGTTTCTTTACACATTTAATAATGCTGTTTGATAATAATACAAAATGACTAAATTTCTAAACAATCACGAAGTTCTCCTGTCTCGTGTCTGTATTATCAGATGGTGTAACAATGTTTTTTTTGGATTTCAGAAGTTGGCTGCAGAGTGAGGCGAGAAGAAGCAGCTGACAAGGCCAGCATGAGAGACTTGGAGGGACAAACACTTTCCAACATTCAACCTGATGCAGTAAAACCGAACGACAATCTGCTTCCTGAACACAATGGAGAGACCCACAAAGTGAAACTGAAAGCATGCACAGTTTTTATGACAGACATGTACAACTGTGGCACGTATCGGTGTGCAGAACATACTAAAGAGCCAGTTGGATCTGATACTGCTAATTACCTTTATTCCAGCAGACGTCGCTGCACAGAGACGCGCGTGCAGAGAGTAGTAATACTGGCCACACAGAATGAATTTGTCGGAGAAGAGACCACTAAGTTCAAGGTGAAGAAGTTATGTGACATAGAAGACTATAACGTAACAAAGGCATGCGTTAGCGACACAGAGATTAGCCCATGTCAAGTAAGTTCAGTCACACATGATGACACGAGTAGAGAAAACATAATCGAGGTCACGTCAAAATCACGGGACACGCGATATTTTAGCGAGATCGACAACGAGAGTGAGGACGTGAACGGAATTCAAGACCCCAACTTAACAGGTGTTGACGCCGACAAATGCGAAGAAAAGGCGTCGAGTTGGTCGACTGTAGATATACGTGTTTCATTAAATGAACTGGACGTTAACACAGATCGCAGTTTACGTGCATGTGATCAACAACGGAGAAATGGAAAAACGCGAAGAAACCACATGAAGCCACACACGTGTCATATTTGTGGAGTATCATTTCGGAAGAAGTGTAGTCTCACTCGACATATAAACGTGCACACGGCTGTCAAGTCACACGCAGTGACGTGGACAGGGGACGACGTCAACGTCAGCGCGGTCACACTGGATGACACGGGCGTAGAAACGACTGCATTCACGATTCATTTGCGTGCCGCGAGAGACGTGAGTTACACCGACTTCTCCGATGATGACGCCGACGTAGTTGCAGAGAAATCAACGTGTTGTTTCCCACGTTTGGCGACACATGACAACGACACCGATAGCAGACGCCGTAAATGTGACCAGTCGACACATGGTGACAGACTGCTACAGTGTGACACGTGTGAGAAGTCGTTCGGCAGCACCTCCAATCTTAACCGACACAGAAGGAACCGCGTTTGTCAGAAAGAGAAGGTGACGGCTTACCCGTGCGGTATATGCGAGAAGGTGTTTGATAATAAGCGCAGTCGAACACTACACGACCGGACCCACTCGAATGTGCAGCGGTACTCGTGTGAAACATGCGGGAAGTGGTACCGTAGTTTGTCTAGTATCAAGTATCATAGGCTCCTGCACAAAGGCGACCGGTGTCACCTTTGTGACACGTGCGGAAAGACTTTCCTCTCCAAGACATACCTGGCAATTCACAAACGATCGCATCTGGCTGAACTGCCACACCCCTGTTCCACGTGTGATAAGTCGTTCTACTACCTTCATTTACTCAAGCAACATGAGAACGTGCACGCGGGGTTGCGACCTTTTTTGTGTGTCATGTGTGGCAAGTCATTCAGTGGTGTACGTCATCTACGTCGACACAAGAACAGGGTACACGGGAGCGGCACACCCGCACTGTGTGAAACGTGTGGCAAGGCGTTCACAACCCGTGATCGTCTGACACAACACATGAGATCGCACTCGGATGAAAGGCCTTATGTGTGTAACATTTGTGGTGCCTCATTTAAACAGCCTGATGCCCTTACAGTTCATAACAGGATTCATACAAAAGAGAAGCCGTATGCATGTAAAATATGTGGGAAAATGTTTGTGACTCAAAGTCAAATTAGGACACATGAGAAATCCCACACCGGCGAGAAGCCCCACGCGTGCAGGATCTGTGGGAAAACGTTCACTCTGCCGCATCATCGTAGAGCGCATGAGAAAACTCACGCCCGTGACACGAAGAAATAGGTGTTTGTCTACACCGTGTTGTTTCTGGTGATATGATGACAATACACTTCTTGTTCACATGTTGTAGACGTTATGTATCTTCTTGTGTGTCACGTTAAGACACGTTTGAACGAGCGACTATTCAGACGCTTTGTTTCTTTCGTTTCTTTCTTTTGTGGAATTATTTTATCCAACGCCCTTTGTCAAGCATTGTAACGCTGACATGTACCACCCCTGTAAAATAATGTTTTGACAAAATCCCCTTTTCCTATGATAGTTACTTACTTGACTTAACCCTTTTCACTCCCTGATGGAGCATAGGCTTTCAACAACTCTTTTCCACCGGACACGGTTTTGGACAGTCGTTTCCATTTCCTTAAAATTCCATCCAGCTTTTGTTATGTCTGTTTCTACCTTCCTGTGTCAGGTGCTTCTTGGCCTTTTCCTTCTTCCCTGCGGGTTCCATGTCAGTGCCTATATTGTGATGTGAGTTGCAGGTTTCCTGAGCATGTGGCCTATCCAGCTCCTCTTCCTCTTTTTGATTTCGGGTTCGATTGGTTCTTGATTTCGTATGATATATACATCTACAATAATTGTTATCGTTGCATGACTATACTATAGCTGATTGGTTGTGTTCACGTAAAATCTAAGTATGTGACAGTAATAAGGACGTGCTCGTTCTTCGTTCGAATGCTCTTGTCTTACAAATAGCGGCCTCGTTACACGTTGATGTCGTCTTTGGTCGCATTCGACAGATGGTTGCTCACGACAGGTATATTATTGTTTGAAACAATCCGTGTCTAGAACTGCGGTCGCCCAAAAGAGGTTCGATCGCATAAAGGTGCATTGTAAATAAATACATTGGCCACATTTGACTGAAACAACAACATTCCTTGTGCATGGGTCTATCTCTGGCTTTGAAGAAAATGTTACTTTTAAGTTTAACGTAATATTTAATATGGCCTTTTATGGGAACACTTAGGGGTGCTTTCAAGGTGGAAACCCTCAATGTTTACTAGATTATATTTTTTTTTATACATAGATAATATAACATGAACACGTCGGTCAACTTTTAGTGAAATGTCCTTGACCCATTGACGGGCAAATTTCGGTTGACACAATAATGTAATTATCAGGCTACAGCATTTTACAAGAACACGTACTGAGTGTCGTATCTGTGTGGCCAGCAACATTTCAAGTTTTGCCCGAGATTATATTAACTCCTTCCTTTGTGTTGTGATATGAATTAGTACATTTTGACCAACGGTTACTGAATTCAGCTTACTGCTTCGACTGAAATATAGAATACTGTTCAGCCCTCTTGAGAGTACCCCTTTGACAATGGCCACCCGTCAACAGCGGCCATATTTCCCACGCGTTAACGTTAGGTTAAAAGGCTTCGTTTATATTCAACTAGGTTTGCGTGTCCATGCATTCATATTAATTACCATGTTTGTGTACAACATCGTATTTGGAAGGTAGGAGCCTGACTAGGTGTCCCCCTGTAGAGCGGCCACCTTTCCTACACGGCCACAGTACTTTTGTAGAAGGGGGTAGCTGCTCTAGAGGTGGACTAAGCTGATACGACCGTATCGAATTGTATATTCATGGTGATGTTATGTGGTGTTAGTACATGGCGTAAATAAATTTCGTGTTATGCTTGGTTATGTTTAAGGCACATTATTGTTCTAATTGCTATACTAACGTAGTTGTAACTGTTATTTTTTGTAATGTGGGCGAGACCACATTTTGTTTGTATTTTTATATTGGGTTAAATAACGTGTGCAAATAGCATGTTCGTTACTTTGAATCCAGGTTAGGCAACTACCTTCGTGTGTTGACCTCACGGACTAGTCGGTTCCTATTTCGTAATAAATTCCTTAGTTTGTGCAGTTTGTGATGCAACGCTATGTGTGGCCACGTGACGCATGCATTGGAGATATACGGATGTTGAGTATACTTAGACATAACTTCTACACAATATTAATTACGTAATTAATTATGATCCGCCTATACTCATCAATTTCGAAATATTCTGACAGAATACAGGCGGTGCGCAGTGACACTGATGTTTTGCTTCCCAAAGTGACTGACCCACATGACACCCCGCCACCTTTCCCAAACTTCCTGACACATGTTCCTTTTACCTCTATCTCTCCCACATTACACGTCACACGTGTATCCTCTCTCTCTCTCCCTCTCCCTCTCCCTCTCCCTCTCCCTCTCCCTCTCCCTCCCTCCCTCTAACATAGAGTCACATGGATAACGTCAAAATGGAATTTTTCATGCTCGGCGATTTCAAATATATTAATTTTGACCTTCGCCGATGTTCATATATCTGCCATTTTTAAAGATGGCGCCCGTGCCCACCTCTACATTGTTGAGATATTCATGGCATTTCCACTGGAGCTCGTTCGCTTTGGATGCAGAGCTTTGTCAAGTATAAGTACTCCATGGGGCTTCTGCAACTTCGGTGGAAATACGAGGAAGAAATAAACAACGTGGAGCTGTTCACGGGCGCAAATGGCGAATATAGAAATGTTGGCAAAAGTAATATATTTGAAATCGGAGAACCTGAAAATTCCATTTTGTAACTCTACCATCTTTAAAAACAAATGCGAATATATGAATGTCAGCGTAGGTCATGTTTAAATGTTTTGAAATTGCTGCCCAACAATTTATACCTGGCCTTACGAGTTACTGTTCTATGTGATGTACGTGCTTAAATATGACGACATTTATATTGATGATCGCCATCTTTAAAATGGCGGATGTGAATGGCTCAGAAGTGTAATTGTAAAATATTTGAAATCCTTTACCCCTAGAACCTACATATTGACACCAAAAGTTTGGTTCTAGGTGACACAGTTGTTACTATATGAGGACATTTTATTTGGTGGCCGTTTTTCAAGATGGTCGCCAAGCCTAGAAGCTCATTTGTATAAGTGACATCCACCTGAACAGGGAACCTTAGGACATAGACAACATCTCTGGCAGACCAAACCTTTCCTGTAAGGGATGCCGTACGAAAGTAAACAAATCCGGACTTGGCCACCAGACCAACATACGTAAAAAAAGACTTCCTCTCTGTATCATGAGTGCTGAAATGGATCTACGGTGTGTTATTGAAATACAACGCACATTCTGGATTGTTTTAATTATTCAAATTGCGAAAAATTTTAGGGTTTATTAAACGCAATTTGCCGGTCAATATAGTTTAAATATATTTAGCTCTAATATCAAGAACATCAAAATAAACATGATAAAAATACAGCCATGATTTATACAACACGTATCATTTGAAGTGGTGCAATAGTTGTTGTCACAAAACAATTACTTCGGTGTTGCTAACGTAAATACGTGAATTTTACATAGCTAAAGTACACGTATACCGAACCGCGAATAAGGGCTGTTTCTAAAAAAGTGAAGTTGCCTCGTGACGCAATATATATATATATATATATATGTTTAAATAGACTATTCTCTCTGTATACATATATATGTGGGGGATGCGTGTGTGTGGTGTCTGTGTATAATTATTGAATCTATCACCGATATATCTGTATTGAACTCATTCAATACTGACATATGTCGGCGTAAAAACGTTCATCCTGTCCATACAACTTGCACTGTTTCAACACAAAAACTCAGGAACAAACTACTCGTAGAACATCCAAGTTTGCCTAACAAAGATAAGTTCACTGAGCCATCAGCGTCATAACAAGAGTTCCATAATATAATTATTTAATCAATCACCGATATATCTGTATTGAATATTGACAGATGTCGGCATAAAAACGTTCATCCTGCACACATAATTTGCAGTGTTTGGACACAAAAACTCAGGGACAAAGTACTACCAGAATATCCAAGTTTGCAGAACAAAAATAAGTTCACTGAGCCAACAACGTTATAACAAGAATTCTAGTATCACTTATATCATTCCTTCAGAGATTCATCACCAGAACCTTCTCACTCAGGTCATATTGAAGCCATCATCAGGAGCTTTTGTGCACATTTAATTTAATGTCTAAGAATTAAGTAGCACAGTTTTATTCTGGTAAATGGATAGTTAATTGTCCATGTCAGGGTGGTGTAGACGACTTTCGTGAATTCAGTGCTTAAGTCAAGCTCACATGAGGTTTTCCAGTGTCGAGCACAGCTGATCTGGATACGGCACCTCTCAAGTGTGATCGGCTACAGCTTATGTTAAGTGGTTATATCATATATCGCGTCTGTCTGGTGAAGACGTCATCTGTAAAGTGTATATGTCGTCTCTCGTGCCTGATTGGTGAAGACGTCTTCTGTAAAGTGTATATGTCGTCTCTTGTGCCTGATTGGTGAAGACGTCTTCTGTAAAGTGTATATGTTGTCTCTCGTGTCTGATTGGTGAAGACGTCTTCTGTAAAGTGTATATGTCGTCTCTCGTGCCTGATTGGTGAAGACGTCATCTGTAAAGTGTATATGTCGTCTCTCGTGCCTGATTGGTGAAGACGTCATCTGTAAAGTGCTTATGTTGTCTCTCGTGTCTGATTGGTGAAAACGTATTCTGTAAAGTGTATATGTCGTCTCTCGTGCCTGATTGGTGAAGACGTCATCTGTAAAGTGCCATGTTGTCTCTCGTGCCTGATTGGTGAAGACGTCTTCTGTAAAGTGTATATGTCGTCTCTTGTGTCTGATTGGTGAAAACGTATTCTGTAAAGTGCCATGTTGTCTCTCGTGTCTGATTGGTGAAGACGTCTTCTGTAAAGTGTTTACGTCGTCTCTCGTGTCTGATTGGTGAAAACGTATTCTGTAAAGTGCCATGTTGTCTCTCGTGTCTGATTGGTGAAGACGTCTTCTGTAGAGTGTTTACGTCGTCTCTTGTGTCTGATTGGTGAAAACGTATTCTGTAAAGTGCTTATGTTGTCTCTCGTGTCTGATTGGTGAAAACGTATTCTGTAAAGTGCTTATGTTGTCTCTCGTGTCTGATTGGTGAAAACGTATTCTGTAAAGTGCTTATGTTGTCTCTCGTGTCTGATTGGTGAAGACGTCTTCTGTAGAGTGTTTATGTCGTCTCTTGTGTCTGATTGGTGAAGACGTCATCTGTAAAGTGTATATGTATATGTCGTCTCTTGTGTCTGATTGGTGTAGACGTCTTCTGTAAAGTGCTTATGTCGTCTCTTGTGTCTGATTGGTGAAGACGTCTTCTGTAGAGTGTTTATGTCGTCTCTTGTGTCTGATTGGTGAAGACGTCATCTGTAAAGTGTATATGTATATGTCGTCTCTTGTGTCTGATTGGTGTAGACGTCTTCTGTAAAGTGCTTATGTTGTCTCTCGTGTCTGATTGGTGAAAACGTATTCTGTAAAGTGCTTATGTTGTCTCTCGTGTCTGATTGGTGAAGACGTCTTCTGTAGAGTGTTTATGTCGTCTCTCGTGTCTGATTTGTGAAGACGTCTTCTGTAAAGTGTTTGCGTTGTCTCTCGTGTCTGATTGGTGAAGACGTCTTCTGTAAAGTGCTTGTGTTGTCTCTCGTGTCTGATTGGTGAAAACGTATTCTGTAAAGTGCTTATGTTGTCTTTCGTGTCTGATTGGTGAAGACGTCTTCTGTAGAGTGTTTATGTCGTCTCTCTTGTCTGATTTGTGAAGACGTCTTCTGTAAAGTGTTTACGTCGTCTCTCGTATCTGATTGGTGAAGACGTCTTCTGTAAAGTGTTTATATCTTCTACCCTGTCTGATTGGTGTAGATGTCTTCTGTAATGTTTTTATGTCGTCTCTTGTGTCTGATTGGTGAAGACATCTTCTGTAAAGTGTTTACGTCGTCTCTCGTGTCTGATTGGTGAAGACGTCTTCTGTAAAGTGCTTATGTTGTCTCTCGTGTCTGATTGGTGAAGACGTCTTCTGTAGTATGTTTATGTCGTCTCTTGTGTCTGATTTGTGAAGACGTCTTCTGTAAAGTGTTTACGTCGTCTCTCGTGTCTGATTGGTGTAGACGTTTTCTGTAAAATATTGATGTCGTCTCTCGTGTCTGATTGGTGAGACGTCTTCTGTAAAGTGTTTATGTCGTCTCTCGTGTATGATTGGTGTAGACGTCTTCTGTAAAGTGTTTATATCTTCTACCGTGTCTGACTGGTGTAGATGTCTTCTGTAATGTGTTTATGTCGTCTCTCGTGTGTGGTTGATGAACACTTGTTCTGTGAAGTGTTTATGTCGTCTCTCGATCTTATTGATGAAGACGTCCTCTGTGAAGTAGTCCAGTCAGACTCGCCTCTCCTCTTCCTGTGCCGATGTGGTCAAGGCAGTTCAACTGAAACAATTATGTAAACAATGTGATTAGTAGATTTTAATTGAAACTGCACATTAGTGGTTTAGGAACACAGTTGGCTATCACTGTTACTCAAAACAAAATATGTAATTTTACATGTGAATTTGTTAATCTGAAATGCAGCGTATTCTGCAATTATTTACTAGTAATACCAAATGTCATGAAGACTTTAATAAGTAGGATGTTTATTTTAAATTGTGTCCATTAAGCTGCCACGGCATTACCCACAATGTGACATTAATTTTATAGTGTGTCCATTAAGGTGCCATGACATTACCCACAATGTGACATTTATTTTAATATGTGTCCATTAAGCTTCCACAGCATTACACACAATATGAAATTCACACCGGCTTATGCAATTTGAAACCATGATTCATTAGCTAGTAAAGTCGTATATGACTATTTTGTTAAAATTAAATACAGTTGTGACAACTTAACCAGATGATATTGTTTTGTCTAATAGCATTACTTCTAGTCGTGTTGAGCCATTGCATCCAAGGACATATAATTTTCTTTTCATTTTAACTAGAAGTAACGTCAACAAGATTCAAGTTTCAATAACTGAAATAAAACAAATCTGTCCAGTTTGGGCAAAACATTACAATGTTATGTTAATGTGGATATTTCGGCAAATTACGCATCACAACATTATTGGCTAGTTACCGTTTTCCAAATTGTTGAACATTGTATGACCTATTCGGTAAGGTCAATGTCAAAGTCTCTTCAAAGTCAACTTTCAGTTTCTTGAAAGTTGTCTTTGAAGTGACCTTGACATAGTTATAAAATCAAATAATATCGTATTAAAAAACCTTTTATGGTAATGTATTTCTTACATAGTATTCCCTCTTACACGTGACTCACTGACACCAGATTCCCATTATGCCCGTGTTGCAGTGTGCCCTGGCGGTATCTTGTAGTCTGCTTGTGAGGAACTTGTAGTCCACGTTGAGATGATCTTGTAGTGTGCTTTGGGAGTATCTTGTAGTCTGCGTTATTAGGATCTTACAGTCTGTGTTGTGAGGATCTTGTAGTCGGTGTTGGTCGTATCTTGTAGTCTGCGTTGTTAGGATCTTACAGTCTGTGGTGTGAGGATCTTCCAGTCTGTGCTGCGAGGATCATGTAGTACGCGTTGTGAGTATCTTGTAGTCTGCGTTGAGAGGATCTTGTAGTCTGCTTTGAGAGGATATTGTAGTTTGCGTTGTGAGGATTTTATAGCCTCTATTGTGAGTATCTTGTAGTTTGCGTTGTGCGGATCCTGTAGTATGCGTTGTGAAGGTCTTATAGTATGCGTTGTGAGGATCTTGTAGACTGTGTTGTGAAGATATTGTAGTGTGCGTTGTGAAGACCTTGTAGTCTGTGTTGTGAGAATCTTGCAGACTGCGTTGAGAGGATCGCCTTCTCGTTTGTGACAACTGTAATCTCTACTGTCTGTGGCACGATGACACATTTCTGTGGCATCATTGAAGTTTGCTATGTGGTTATGTCCGGATCTATCATATTCTGTTTGGTGTACGTGTGTCTTCAGTGAGGAGGTTAGGTCTGGATCGTGTTTCGTATCCTAGTGGTGTAGCTGTCACAAGTGGTTTGTCTCTCTTATTTCTAGGTTATTGTGTCGTTCAACTGAAACAGTATAACATCCAAGTAGTTAATGGTTGACGACTGAATTTTATTCAACTGTTGTTATGTTTCATACACGATTTGAGTCTGAAACCACACACGAATGAATAATTAGGAAAACTCGTTGGTGAGTGTTGTTCTGGAAGAATAAATCAGTTTACTTCTAAACAGAAAACGAAATCTTGCAATCCTTAATTAGTGTCAATGTCAATGTCTCTCCGAAGTCAACTTTCAGTTTCTTGAAAGTTGGCTTTGAAGAGATCTTGACATAGTTATAAAATCAAATAATATCGTATTAAAAACCTTCTGACATTATTGGAAAGCGTACCATAGGCATGTAACTTTATTGCGAATATTTGGCTTTGAAGAGATACCGTCGACTGAAGACTCTGTACCTTTTATATAAAAAAATACTCACCTACGTTGGTACATCCGATTTTACTTCCCGTGTATTCGTGGATGCTTCTAACGTTTAACACACTTTCTGTCTGTGTTAGTGTGTGTTGTAATCCTTGGTATGTGTCAACATGACTTACTGTATCAACATGACTGTTGTAGCAACATGACTTACTGTATCAACATGACCAAATGTGACAACATAACTTAACTCAATAAGACTTACTGTGTCAAAATTAGTTAATTTTTTTCTTAAGTTTTTCGGTGGATTGCGTCACCTTTTCTTTCCATCAGTGAAACTGAAAGTGTGTTCTCTCTTGTGTGTGTTCACACAAGAGAGAACACACTTTCAGTTGTGTTTTAGTGTATTAATCGGCAATGTATTTTCTTTGTCAGAGCCTCCGCCTCCCTTCAAATGAAAGTTTAGACAACTTCGGGTTGCCCCCCTCCCCCCTCCAACGATCCTCCATCGTCACTGATATATTCAAGGAGTTGCCGTAGCAAATGTTGAGTGGCAAGCACATTGATAGCGTATGTTTTGCAGATAAACATGTCCTTTTTCTTATTTATAGCAGTTTAAGTACATGTATGACTATTTCAATCTTAATCATGATAGTTAACACTATTTAACCAATACATTGTACAACTTAAGCTATTGTTGTAAACAAACTTTTGTTTAATAAAAGTATAATGTTTATTATATATATATATTATACTGTACTACGCTATATATATATATATATATATATATATACAAATATATATATATACCACATATTCGCTATTTTTATTGCTGTATTTATTTTAACAAATTCTTAATATCATTATTATAAATACATGTATTTTTATATGTCATGTAACAATTTTTACATCATGAAGTGCGATGAAAAAATCAGAATCTGACGGTATACCAAATCAGTATATATCATAATGCTCTGAATCTTACTATTAGTTTTCAAAGGGTTGTGTTTTATGTATTGTAAGGCGGCGAGGGCGCTCTAAAGGTAATTTGTAGAGTAGCACTTTCCAATAAGTAATAATTTATTACAATCAATTAAAGAAGTTGATACCGAATCAAGTGTTATGTCATCAAACATCCCCTATGGTCTTTGGTGGTGCTATGTGGTTTCGATGTAGTTGTGTTGCAACACGTAACAACATGCAGTTGTGTTGCAACACGTAACACAACATATTCAGCATAAATATTTGTAATTAATGATGGAGGGGCTACATTTCTCGCAGTGCACACACTAAGAACTGCTAATAGTCCAACGGATAGGTGAAAATATTGTGCACTTTTGGATAAAAACAAGACATTTTGCTAATATATTCTGCACATCAAGGGAACCATTTTAAAGATTGGAGGCATTCCAGATTTTGCTGCCTTCAGAAATGGCGGCCATATTTAAAAAAATGGCCGCCAATTAAATGTCTTCATATATTAATAATTGCGTTAGATATAGCAACAATATTTGTGTGCAGATATAGGTCTTTAGTTTTAGGGGTCATACATTGCAGATTTTTTACTTTTCGACTTCTTCTACATTCACATCCTAAAAAATGGCGGTCGTTAATAAATATGTAACGATATCTTAATAACTGCGTTACGCTGAGCCGTATAGTTTACGTTGTTGTATAGCTTGGAGGAAAACGATTTCCAAAAAATGAAATATAACTTTTTACATTCGTCGACATACCTACGTCCGCCATTTTTTTAGGATGGCGTCGTCAAAGCATATTATTCCCTTATCTCAAGAACTACATAACATAGAGCCACATCGGTGATGTCAAAGTGTATGTTTTTTAGATGCGATGATTTCCAATACATTACTTTGGCCTTCGTATATTTTAAATATATTTGAAATATTCCATTTTTAGAAGAGCGAGAAACAAAGCCTGTTATTCCCATACCTAGCCCTCTACCAACAAGGACCATCTTTTCAAACTTGCTGATGACAAGGCCCTACTTGGTTAGATAAAAGAAGATAACCACCTGATCTATGAGAAGGAAGTTCAAAACCTGGTTTTGTGATGCGATTCGAACTTTCTCCACCTTAACACCAAGAAAACGAAGGAAATGATCATTGACTTCCGTAACATTCAGTCCGACCCGCCTCCACTAGTCGTCAAAATAGAGGTAGCAGAGAGAGTTCCTTCATGTTCCTACCTAGGCATCGAAATCTCCAACCGGCTCGATTGGCCTCTGAGCACCAAGCGCAGCCACAGAAAGTGCTGCCAAAGGAACTATTTTGTGAGGAAGCTAAGGAAAGTCAATGTGTGTAGGACAATGGGCTTCCGTCACTTATAATACATCAGGTGGCGCGCATAGACAACGCGGGTAATCGCCGCCGGCTGTCAGTACACAAAGTTCGCGGAACTGTCTCGCTACCGTTACGTTATTGTCTCCCTGTTAATTAATAGAAGTTTGTTTGGTGAAATGCCGCGTGGCTACGAAGAATGGAGCTTGTTGCAACTAAAGGCAGAGTTACACCGAAGAAGGGCCAAAGTTACCGGCCGAAAAAAGGAGTTAGTAGCAAGGTGCGTATAACAATTAGCTGATGAGCAATAATAGGTACCTATGTAATTTGTTGTTAAATGCAATATTTATGGATTGCAACAAGCAAGAGGGTCAGGACACTCAACCAGAATACTGCATGCAAACACCTAATCCGGAAGCATACAAGGACTTGCCTGCAGGTATGCATGACCTTGTTCCAAAGGTGACCATGGAACGCATATCAAACTTTCTGGCACCACACGCCAAGTCCTTTGATGAAAAATGCAAAGGCTTGTATCGTGAAAGGTGAGTTGCTCCTCGATTTAATTATTGTTGTGCTTCCTTCTGCTTCTTCTTATTGTACAGCATATTGTAGGTTTTGTGGGTGATTCTTCCTCATTATGTCATATTTGTTGCAGGTTCATGCGCAGTCTGCGCATTTCAACTGCTGCGCCCAACGTTGCTATGCAGTAAGGCGGAGATGCGGAAGTCTGTCAGCTACAAAGTGGAAATCTCTCTGATCAGTGACGGCGTCGTGTTGGAGACACAATGTGAATGCGGAGCAGGCCAAGGACCATCTGCTCACTGCAAACATGTAGTGACAGTGCTCTATGGCCTGACATGCTTCACAAACATGTAATGACAGTGCTCTATGGCCTGACATGTTTCACAAACATGTAGTGACAGTACTCTATGGCCTGACATGCTTCACAAACATGTAGTGACAGTGCTCTATGATCTGGCATGCTTCACAAACACTGCAGAGATTCTTACACAGCTGGCATGTACACAAGTAGTTGGCTAAAACAAAATTTGCTATTTTGGAATATTAATGTTGTATTGTGGAGCGCCGAAGTGCAATGGTTAGAACAACAAAGGATTCCATGTTCAAATCTTCTTGATGCCGTTTTGAAATTTTGGTTCACCTTACTTTGCTCGAGTTCACTCCACACAGCTGTATGAATGAGTTCTGGTAACAGACCGTGTTTGAAAATTGTGTAGGAATAGGTTGCGTGCAGTAATTGGTGTGTGGCTGAATATTTCCAAGAAATGTCAAGATGTTGTTCGATTGCACAGGTCTACTAGGTAGTAAAGTGTAAAACGCTTTGAACAGTCATAAGGACTGGATGCCAAGCTATATAAGAACTTACCCGTTTTGTTTGCTGGCAATCAATGCAATGTATTATTTACTAATTTTGATGTGATCAACTAATTTTTATCTGTGTGACCAATAGGTGCTTCAAACCTTTCACCATGTGAAGGCAAACAAAAGCACTGCAGACTGTGGGAGGCAAAGACGAGGACATTGTGTTCAATCCTATGCCGCACAAATACCGACAGCTGCCAGGAAGGAAAGACGAATTCCGAAGCATCTGTTTGAATGCCCAGGTAAATGCATTCCAGTAAACAAAAAAACAAAATTACATATTAACACAAGATCAGCAAGAGAGCATAATTCATAGACAAGCCTTACATGTTATTTTGCTGTTGGCTGTGTTTACCAGTGCTTGTCCTTAGGTTTTGCTGTTTTTCATAATTATGGTGATGGTTTGAATAAATTACAGAAAAATGGTCTGAGTGAAAGTCATCCAGAAATCCATTACTCAGATAACACTACCACAGTACTTTAAGTGTCTTGTTTCCAAATCACATTTGAGGCAAGTATGCCAGTTATGCAGCTTTTCTCTCCATCCAACTCAATCGATGGTTGCAGAAGTTACAGATATATACATTTTCTGTGAGTGGAAGTCAGGTAGAAATCCAATACTCAAATAACACTCCTGTAAGTGTTTTGTTTTCAGAGCACATTCAAGGCAAGTATGCCAGTGATGCAGCTTTTCCCTCCCGCAAACCCACACGCCCTTGCTCTCGACCATGACTACATGCCGCTGAATCAACAGGACGAATTTCTCGAAAGAGAAAAGGTACACAAATTAGTTTTCCTCTCTCCGCCCAAAGCTGGAAATATATAAATATACATGATATAGTATTCCAAAAAAATTAAGTGCAAAATGAATCACAAACCGCGACCACTGCAAATATGCTAGGTACATCTACTAGCATTAGAATAAGGCAATATAATTTGGTTGGTCGCTAGGTGGCGTAAGGTGGTACTTGTTTATTTTGTCACTGCGTGATTCAAAATCATTTTTGCAATTTAACGTTTAATTTTGTCTGTGACACTAGTGTAGAATTATATATGTTGCTTTCTGTCGCTAAGACTATCGCTACAATGCTACACAGTGCAGGTGTGTTAGACTTGAAGTGCTACAATGCTACACAGTGCAGGTGAGTTAGACTTGAAGTGCTACAATGCTACACAGTGCAGGTGTGTTAGACTTGAAGTGCTACAATGCTACACAGTGCAGGTGTGTTAGACTTGAAGTGCTACAATGCTACACAGTGCAGGTGTGTTAGACTTGAAGTGCTACAATGCTACACAGTGCAGGTGTGTTAGACTTGAAGTAACGTGACAGTGACTCACACCATAGACGACTGAGAGTGCCTGGGTGTATGTCTGCTCTGTGTTGATGAGTTCGTGGATGTAGTTCTGTCTCTTGCCCTCTGTGGAGCTTATCTTAGCAGCCACGGCCACGTCAGGCGTCCCTGGAACACACACCAGCGACACAGTCAGATTCTTGTTTGCCGTCCTATTGTATACTGAGGCACGTATATATCTTTTACAAAATAATACGGTCTGTCTGTTTGTCTGAGGATATTGGCGCGTAAGAAGTTATTTATTATTATTATTATAAATCAATACAACTTTATTTCATACATAACATGATAAATGCAATGGTAATCGTCAACATGAACTGCCCCTTGACAGGAGGGAGCATACTGATGCATTGGTTGACAGGGTACACGTGATTATATTGCTTTGTTTAAGCATCTTTTTCATTACTTCATAGATCACCAAGATAACAAGAGAAGAGGCTGCAGCACTGGAGTTGGCAACTAGGGGTCAGCACTGGAGTTGGCAACTAGGGGTCAGCACTGGAGTTGGCAACTAGGGGTCAGCAGGCGAATCGATTGTGGAGAAGTGAACGTCTGCGCCACATCACTTCCTCAAACTTCTCCACGATTTGCAAGGCGACAGAGAGAAGGGACAAGGGAGCTCTGGCGAAGTCCCTAATAACCCAGCAGAAAGAGCTGCGGGTGCCATCCATTCTGCATAGGCAAACGTACGAGTATGAGGCAGCAATGTGCTTGACGACATCCGAGTGTGGTCTATTTATATCCACAAGGCACCCAATGTTGGCAGCCTCGCAGGATAGGGTAGTCGACAGTGACACACTTGTCGAAGTTAAATATCCATACGCCGCAAGACAGCGGGGTATTTCCCCAGTAACTGTACCGTACTTAAAGTTAGTTGATGGTAGTCTTGAACTAGATACAACACACACTTATTACTACCAGATACAGAGCCAGTTGTACTGCGCAGAGAAAGAAGCCTGTGATCTTGTTGTGTACACCATCTGTGATATGAAGGTTATACGTATACATAGAGATGATCTCTTTATCAGCAAAATGTTGGAAAAATGGCATGCTTTCTACAACGACTTCTATTGCTCTGCTCTGCTCAACAGACTCCTGTTCCGCAATTACTATGACTGCTTTCTAGTTCCAAGCATCTGCTCTGATCATGCATATGTTGGCACTATTCTGGCTCTGAAATTACATAATATGAAGCAAATTTAGATAATCTGTGTTGCAAGTGCAGATTATGTGTTTGTCATTGGTTGTTTTAATATATTGTATGTTTTGGCTAGACCAATTATTCGTTCTATATGCACCCTCTTGCTTGCAATTTTGCGGTCACTAATGACAGTTTCCCCAGACAGGCGATTTGTTTTCTTTAAAAATGAACGTATCTTAATGAGAACATCAAATGAAATGAACAGATCCTGCACGTTGAACCCCTTATCTGCCATGATTGTATCTCCAGGATCACTTGCTTGCAGAAGTTCGCTACACTCTACAATCTGACGGTCACTAGATAACCCACCGTATGCTGGAGACACATATGACACAAGGCCTCCGGGGGTGCAGCCTACCAGAACTTTAACCGTGTTCCTGTTTTTGTATGTGGAGAAAGTGGCCTGCTGTGCTATTGGCTGTTTTGGCTTCTGGATTGGGCATTCTGTGCCATCAACAATTACTCTTGTGGACGGGAACTTTGAATAGAAATCTGATAGGGAGTTGAATCTCACAGTGTCACGAAATGGCCACCAGTCTATCTCATCCCAACTTGCAGCAATGAAATTCACCCATGTTACAAAAACAATGGTCACTGATCTTTCAGTGATGCCAAACATGCAGCTAAGTTCAAAGTTTACTTTGTTTTGCCGTAGCTTAACCAGTGTGAGGAAGAACTATTCCTCCACGGTCAGACTGGGGCGCACACCATAGTAATGGTTTAATTCGTGTTGGGCTGGGCCTAGTGTTTGCAACACAAATAGAAACTTCTCAGTACAAAAATGCATTGCATCTGGCTCATGGCGGAATTTCAATGGTGAAAACGTGCTGTCTATAGAACACTGTGTGGTGGCATACTTTACACACGTATCAACATGTGACACTGCCACTGGTACCCGGGTGATGTGAAATCCTTCAGAAGTGACCACTTCTTCGCTCGCAACATTGTCACAGGCAGTATCACGCTCGTGGCATAGTTCCTCCCTCAAACGCCTCCTTTTACAAGCTCTGGCATTTCTACTCGCTGTACGTGATGTCGAAGGAGTGCTCCATCTAAAGATGTGTGGCACAGCTGTCTTTTTAAGTCGCCTTTGCAGTGGTGTAGTACCTAAACAGGGGCATGAATAATTACTATAAATTTGGAGTGAATTTTGTTATACACCAGCATATATATAATCATGTTATTGTGCATTAAATACAAGTCTGCATGAAAAACATTTGATTTCTTGTACGATTGTGTCTGCATAAATAAATACAACATATCAACATGTCATCAGTCATTTCATACTTTAATTTAATTAATGTTTGTTATTCAATTCTGTGTATGCTTTTAGGCCTACTTAATTTTCCTTTATTATATTATTTATTTTGGCTATTTATTTCCATATACACTCAGTTGTATTGCGCATAACATACTTTAGTTTGTATTTTAGCTGTTTAATGTCATGTATACTTTTAGCTATATTGTCTGTACTTATTTTTAGTTATTATTTTAGCAATTCCATATCATCGTATATTAATTTCAGACAACTGTCCATGCCAAAGCCATAGAGAATAAAACAGTATGTACTTCATTAGGATATAATGTATGGCACTTTATATCAATGGTTTATTGTAAAAATATAACTTTTTAATAAAGATTTATATTTTATTATGAGCAGTATATACGTATACAAGTAGTATGTTGCACATAATAGTTTTCATTGAAGTGAGCTCGACAAACAACACTGTGCTTTGACGGCTTCCATTTGTCACGCCTAAAAACTGCTATCCATTGCTGGACGCGACTTATTTGACTCCACGGAAATGAATGGCCTCCTTTGTTAGTGCAATGCCGCACACAACACTCAGTATGCATTGTATAACGGTGCTTTGAAGCGGTTTTAGTAAGTCTATTCAAGCGCAGTCGAGTGGAAACAATCGGGTCAAGTGACTTCCGGGCAAGTTTCTTACCCGCGTTGTTTACGCGCGCCATCTGGCGACCAATCAATAATGACAGTTCCCCATTAGTCATCTGTTCTACCAGTCCATTGTCCAGTCAGTCATGTGATACTGCTTAGTTTTCTGGGGTGGAAGTCTGTCGGTGAAGAACACAGTGCTGGTCAATCGCGTTATCAGGTCAGCCAGTAACACCATTGGGGTGACGCTACCAACTGTGGATGAACTATATGAAGCATATGTGACTATGAAGACAGCATAACTTACAAAAGACCCATCCCACCCACTGCACCAGTTCTATTCTGGTACTCAATCTGGCTGTAGGTACCTATCGGAAAGGGCACGAACCAACAGGTATCGAAACACCTTCCTGCCAACCTCCATCCGACTGCTGAATGCGAGGTCTAGGAGAGAGAAGTGAACGGGGATGATGGAGCGATTACAATGACTACAATGATTACAATGATGGAAACTTGGATTCAGACAGTTCGCGTTATCTGGTCAGTCAGTAAAACCGTTGGGTGACGCTACCAAGTATGGATGAAGTCTATGAAACATCGTTGTGCACTCTGTGATGGCAAACTTATATTGATTTAGTAACGCTGTGATAGTAATGTCATGATTGACCGTTGGGTGACGCCACTAAGTAGGATTAATTTTATTAAGCAACGGAGACTAAGACTGTGTCTAACATTGTTGTGTACACTGTGATGGCAAATTTATATCATATCACTAAATTTAATCAGCGTTAAATGTACTAATACTTGTTAAATTAATGTTTTATTTTTTACCATATGAATTTCCATTTGTGGACAAATATAAGTTATTATAGTGTATTGTATCTCGATATCGATGTATCCTTGAACCTTGAAGTTGGTGTCAAAACAAATGTTTTTGGATGCGACGATGTTAAGAGTGTTACTTACGGGAAATGTCACTTCAAACATCAGCTTATGATGCCTTCCTTCTAAATCTACAGCAACGATTCCCAGACATTTCACACCACCCACTGATATTTGCTGCATTGGCGTAGCGTTGTGCAACGCAGGTTGACAACGAAACACCGACACTATTCTCTGCCGCCTTTCGTGCAGCCACAGTTGAAGATCGCACCGCGAGCTGTGCCTGCAAGTGGCAATCTCAGTAGTAATAAGTGAGTTTTATAGACCGAAACTTGCCATTTTCTCCTATCGTTTAACATGGAACGATTTGCTTGACTTTGCCACCAACTGACGAGCTACACGGTAGAGGTCATCAGTATCGTTACGTTTATTTCGGAGATGATGACGTCATCACCGCGTGAAAATTGGTTTACTCGGTGTGAGGTGGGGCCTTGTTGACGTTGGTGGTGGTTGCGTGGGCGAGGCCGACGCTAGCGAAAGGACCAAGCCGTTGGTTTGATTGCTGAATCCGAGTTTAGAAGGTGTTATAATAAGGCGCGATTAATAAAAGGTTTACAAATTCGACGGAACGGTATCTATCTGATGTATACGGGTGTATATGGGAGCTGGAATACGTATGGGGAGATGTTATACGTGTTTTTTATATCCGGGGTTATATAAAAATGCGAAGACGTGGTATTCAAATGCTTTGTTTGTCTATTACAACAAACAAACAAATAAACAAACATGGGCGCTAGTCACCCACAGTCCATCTTCAACAGCAATGCGGGGACCACTAGTTGCTCGTGTCCTACACCAGGGTCTTTCACTTGAGATCCACGTTTTCGGCCGCTAACGTTCCGCTAGTTCGCTAGCGCGGCGGGGAAGGTGTATTTGTTGACGTAGTACTTTCTCTTCCTCAACCCCTTCGTGCTGTTCTTGTCGGTCGATCCAAAGCAGTAGTACATTTTGCCTCAGACAGCGATTGTCCCGCGACTGGACCATTCCTCCTTGAAGAGTTGTGACATTCTCTTATTGCAAGCCCGGCGAGCCGGCACGGTACACAGGCTTCCTCGTGTGCATTGCAGCATTCCGACCGGAGCCACCTGCCTCCGTGACGAAAGTAGTATTCGGGGTTGAAGGGGTCCACGAAGTCGTACACGAACCGGCCAGAAAGTGCGAGATGGGCGCTATCCGTATTCAATCCGTAGTACTCGAAGAGCGGTCGGGGTACCTATGCTTCGATTTTTCATTGTAGACTTCCAGCATGCTTAGCTTGGCATACTGGTGCACGAAAAAGCATATGTGGGCGAGTTAAGCGTAAGTCACTGTTCTCTTGTTCAGCTGCACCTCGTTGACGTGGTCGTCGACGACGATGTCGAATTACCGGAAGAGGCGATCGCTGATTAGGGTCGACGCGTTGACGTTCTTGTAATACTTGACGACTTGGTGCCGGTTGAGCCGCATGATCGTCTTCCCGCAGCCACTGTTTCCCAAAAACTCCCTAAATTAATTGACAATAGAATGGAAATATGTGATCGATGATGTATGTGTGCTTCAAGTTCAAACCGAAATGATGTGAACTTATTTTATTGTGGGCTGTTGAAGTTCAAACCGAAACGAGAATTATGTTATTGTGGGCTTTTTACTTGTTTGTGATGCATAGCCAGCTAGGGACTAGTGTAGCCTGTAGGTATATAATTAACGTTTATAGATATAAACATCAAGTCTATGCTAATGTCTGGGATGCCCAATGGCAATGCCAATGATTTAAACATATATTTATTTTGATTCATAATAAAAATATTAACAATTTAGTTGTCTGATTGACAATGTTAATGTTACTAAGCCTGGTAATACTGATATATATATATATATATATATATATATATATATATATATATAAAGGTAGATTACTGTGACACTACTCGACCTACTTGCTCAAAAATTATATGGATACCGACTATTGCCGATAGTGGGAACCGGTGGCCGAATGATAAAGCACCTGTCGAGGGGACTGAACTCGAATCCAACTATCGGCCACCGTTTTAAAAACTTTGGCAATTTTGTTCTCTTAAAAATACACTACGCCATTGGTCCCTTCTAACTACTCACTCACTACCTGTTGGGCCTGTTGATGAGGATATTATGATGATATAAAACTACAGTGCAACATTGTAATAGGACTTTGCTGAATAATTTTCCAGATCCTGAATGTCAGTATTTATCAAAATGCTCAATTTGTTTAGATTTTTTACATACAATGTAAGCTACACATGTTGTATTTTTATTGTGTTCTGTTCGATTTATTTCAGGTTGATGTCATCACTGATGTCCAAAGCAAGATTTGTTCATTCTGACAGCAATGATGTCAATATAAGTGATATAGTGTTTGTGTGTATGCATTCTAAATTATTGAATATTATGATAACATATAATTATAATGTATGCTGCAGTGCAGAACTCAGAATCAATTTATTTGACCATTACATACGGTACATGTGTAAGGTTTCAGGGCAAAGCGCAAATATATTAACACTCAATTATACGTTTCGTCCTCATAGTGTAAATATAATCTTAAAATTAACATGATATTGGAATATCTCAATAATACAAAATCATAATGATCGATATCTAGACTAAAACTGGTTTTGTTTACAATAGAACCTGTCTTGGATAACCACCTGCTTTCTCGGTTCATCTTGAAATTTACCATATTTTAAATGTTTATTGACTTGTCATGGGTGTCCACCCGTCTTGAGAGACCACTTGTGCTAGGCTGAAGTGGCGGTCACTCAAGACAAGTTGTACTGTACATTTCAATTCTGCAATTTCGCCGAGGCAAATATGTCACCTGAGCCGCGTGACGTTTATTGCTTAAATTATATACTATTGCTATGCACTGGTAATAATGCATGAGGGCATAAATACAGTGTGGTACGCCACGTTCAAAGTAATGGAAGAAAATCATTCAGCCAAGCTAATTATATGTTCAGTCAGAATGACTGTCCCAACAACAGTTTCCAATCTAACATTCTAGAAGTGTTGAGAAACAACCCATCTTGCTTGGAATCAGTATCACCTGTTCACCCCTACCCTCTTGACACTATCATGCCAAGTGATTTCCGTTTTCTCTTTCTACCACACATGTTTTCCTTGCTCTTTTGTTTCAATATCAAATGGAGTACCATGGTGTACCTGTATCAAAATACCATGTTGTACCTCTTTCAAAATACCGTGTTAATATACCAGCAGATATGAGTCAAATTAATTGATATGTATTTAAATACAAATAATCTTGAAGGGTTCAAATACGATAAAATGAAAAAGTATATACTTAAATACAAATATGTATTTCAGGTACTTTTCAGAATTCTTTTTACAAAACCGGCAATAGCAAAAATAATGGCAAATCTTATATTGAGACATGTTGTTTATCAACATAATTTGACAATGTTATGTACAACAATGACATGATATGTCGCTTACTGACTGGCAATCTTTGGTGTTTGTACCATGTGTGAAAATACCATGTTGTACTTGTTTCAAAATACCATGTATAAATGTATAAATGTATAAATACAGTGTGGTACGCCACGTTCAAAATAATGGAAGAAAATCATTCAGCCATGCCAGTTATGTTCAATCAGAATGACTGACCCAACAAGTTTGCAATCTAGAAGTGTTCAGAAACAACCCATCTTGCTTCGAGTCACTATCAACAGTTCACCCCTACCCTCTTGACACTACCATGGTAGTATACCAGTAGATATGGGTCAAATACATTGACATATATTTAAATACAAATAATCTTGAAGAGTTCGAATACGAGAAAATGTTTGAAAATACAACGTTGTACCTGTTTCAGAATACCATGGTTATATACCTGAGTACAGTGTATATCAAGTCACTGGCATTGGAATAGGGAAGGGAGCGTTCCGAAAAAAAAACACCTTGAGGTTCTCCAGACATCTCGATCTGCACCCCCTAGAGGCTCGCTGAAATAAAATCCACCTTAAGGCACTCTGAAAACCTAAATTTGCACCAAAAATGCACCCCCTTTCCCAATAGTGAAGGCTAATCCTATCTCCAGCCCCCATACACCACGAAATGCCCACCCCTTCCTAAATGTTGAGACCATTGGGGAGATAAGCTCGTAGTCCGCAAATATTTGGGGCTATGCCCCCCCGCAGGTTCCAATGCCTATGTAAGTAAAACAAATGTTACCATGTTTAACGTGTTTCCTACATGGATGTTAATTTATGTATATTTTGATATAATTTCAAAATGATAATTATTCTGAATTTTATGTGTTACTGTAGCAGTAATATATTTAATGTATCCAGCACTATTTGTCTTGCTATCCCAATTGTGAATGTCAGTGGGACATGTAGTCTGTGCTATTTCAGATAATGGTTAATTATTGTACACGACTATTTAAGGATTGATTTCTTGATATTTTGTATGCTCAATAGTCAATTTGTTGTATTTATCATATACATAATTGGTCATATTGTATAATAATCTTTATATCAAGATTGTATAAATGATTTGTGTCATTATTAGCATTGCTCGCTTTTATGTACATGTATGCTCAATAGACTTAATTTTGTATTTGTTTTATTTGGTCATTCAATCTGCTTGGATATTACCGAAGATTGCCTGTATGTTTAATGTATTTGAATTTATGATATAATAAAAAAGGGTATTTTCTATAGGAAATATTCTGTAGTATATAGGAAATACCCTATAGAATATTTCCTAAAGGAATTATTCTATAGAAAATTCTACAGAATGCGCAAAAATCCAATAGAAAATATTATAGGATATTTCCTATAGAATATTTTATAGGATATTTTCTGTACAAAACTATGCGCAAAATCCTATAGAATATTCTATAGAAAATCTGTAGTGATTTTTGGCAAAGCCATGAATATTAACCAGTGCCATAATGAAGTTTGTTCAGGAATGTTTAT
>CM034534.1:49590060-49615060 GCA_020002185.1 Paraescarpia echinospica | reverse complement strand
ACGCACTCCCGCACACACACTCGAACACACACATAGACGCACATAGACACACGCACACACGCACTCCCGCACACACTCGAACACACACATAGACACACATACACCACGCACTCCCGCACACACACTCGAACGCACACACTCACACACTCACTCACACACACACACACACTTACACACCCATACACACACACACACTCCCGCACACACACTCGAACACACACACTCACTCACTCACTCACACACACACACACACACTTACACACCCATACACACACCACGCACTCCCGCACACACACTCGAACATACACCCTCACACACTCACTCACACACACACACACACTTACACACCTATACACACACACACCACGCACTCCCGCACACACACTCGAACACACACACTCACACACTGACTCACACCCACACGCCACCCCACACATACATTCACACACACTCACACACACACACCCTCACCCCCACACACACACACACACACACACACACACACACACACACACACATATATATATATATACGTACATATAACATATTATTACATTATTATTGCTTACACATATATAAATATACACACATACACACGTACATACGTTCATACGTGCATACATGCATACGATCATATATACACACTCACACACACACTCACCCACAAAGCCCCCCCACACACATTCAAACACATACACTCACTCACACACACACTCACTCATTCATTCAAACACACACACACATACATTCACACACACTCACACACACACCCACACACACACACACACACACACACACACACACACACACACACACACACACACACACACACACACACATACAAACACACACACTCACTCACACACACACACTCACTCATTTATTCAAACACACACACACACCCACACACACACTCGCACACACTCGCACACACTCGCACACACTCGCACACACTCGCACACACTCGCACACACTCGCACACACACGCACACACTCGCACACACTCGCACACACTCGCACACTCTCGCACACACACACACACATACTCACACGGACACGCACACACACCCACAAACACAACACGACTCATTCTTCTTCACCAACGGCAACACATTCATATGGCGCAATAAATAATTACAATGGAAAAGTATCTCCTGCTTGTGAGCATCACAAACATTTCACATATACAAATACCGGCAACCAGTAGACCAGAAAATATTTCGTCAATAACATTTAGACAGTAAGACTACGTGTAGATTACTCACGTTATTGACTCACCGTCGTAAAGGTGGAAAGGCGGATTTAAGTACTTTGTCACCCGTGATCTCTAAATATATGAGTATATCAACAGGTGTATTTTAAATAAATTTTAATAAAATAAACATCAATAAATTAGGCTATGTTGCCCGTGCAGTTGGCGAAGAATAGGAGACGCATTTTCACAACGACCCTGTCGAGTAATAAGGGGAGCTGCGGCATTCTGGAGACGCTGTAATCGACCGATGTTATTGTTTGAGGTACCGAATAGTAGATCGTTGCAGTAGTCTAAACTGGATGTTATCATGGCATTGACTATGCGTTCCGCTGTCGGTTGAGTTAGGTAACGGTGATTCAATGCGATGTTGCTCAGGGAAACATTTCTGATGTGTTCAGTTGCACTAATTTCATCTGTCACGACGCGCACACGGAGCCCACTTACGATAGCAGATGCCGATTTGAGGACAACCGGCAGAATTTCTGTTTTGGTGTCATTGATGAGCAGGAAATTCCAAGTCATCCACTCCTTCTCGTCATCAATACATCGCTCGATCCGACGTACGGCGGTCACCTGAGGAGATGCATCCTGGTTGAAGTGACAGAAGAGTTGTAAATCATCAGCGTAATTGTGATATTTTAAGTCGTGTGGATGATATGAATGGTTGTCGTTCTATTACAAACACAAAACAATACTAAAAATGTACGTAATTCCGAAATGGAAAATGAACAATCAAACGGATAATTCTACCATAACAACCCGTTCGTTAATTGTCAATATTCATAAGATCAACATACTTTGTATTAGTTTAATCATACTTAATTACAAAATAAATTCCACTAGAATTATGTCAAAGGTGGAGTGATTCTAGTGTATGTAACAAAGTTATGTTTTAAATCAAGTGAACACGGGAACATAATATAAGACCAGAAAAATATGTCGTTGCTTTGCAGAATAAGTCATATACGTATGTGGAAAATGCGGAAATAGTTTACGCGAAATGTCTTATTTTTGTTTTCTCGCCAATAACACACAGAACCGTCTATCGACGCTTAAACAATGACTCACATTATTACTTCATGGTGTACAACCACTCACAATGGTGCGGGTTCGTAGACAGGAGTGACTCATGAAATACGTCACTACAAGGCCGGTGAGTGTGGAATTACGACACTACATACCTGGATATATTAACCTGGGACACAACTGAGGTTTCTAAGAAAATGTTTTGAAGATATTAATCTATGTTAATCATATAAAACTTAGGTGGTGTAACTGCAAAATGCATTAGTAGCAGAAACACAGTATTGTTCTATTGCGATGTTATCTGTATGAATGCATTGTGTCAATGCATGTATGTACGAATGCAAGCATCCGTGTTTTGTACCGTATGTAATAATTTTGTGCGGTGTGCGTACATTTGTGCCTGTACCTGCGGTGTGTTCACTAAGACTTGCTTCTATTTACTTTTCAATCAAAAAAGAGTGTCGATGTTCATATTAGATGACGTCATCTGACTGGCACATGAAAGAAGGAACACTTTGACAGTGAAAAGACTGAACAGTGCAGGAATAACCGCCATTGAACGTCTTTTGTTTGCATTGTCCCATCTAGCCGCCGGTTTCCGATTGCGCAATGGAAGCACTCCTTTCAAACCACAGGGTATAAAACATCAGTGCAGGATTCTCTGTTGGGCAGCTCCAGCGAAATCGAATTGTGTCGGTGCGGTCTTACAGTTCGTCTGATCCAAGATGGCCGCTGTGAAATTGTACATGGCGCTGTCTGTGCTTCTGTTGGCGACGTGTTTCCACACCGGCGAAGGAGGGTGGTGGCGTCGTCGGCGACGCAGCCCCTGCCCTAGAGTTAACTGTGGCTGGTTGTCGTGGTCATCCTGGGGCTCGTGCAACTATTACTGCAGGTCAGTCTCTTATACTTTCATACACACGAACATGTCTTTGTACTAGCAATATCCTACAGTAAAACGTCGACGGACATTATACTACTAACGAATAACAATAACTTTTTTTGTTAATATGAGTCCTACCGTGATTAACTGTTAAAATTCATGACTGGTTTTTGCTGTTATTGGTGTATCCTAATAGTGTACGTTGATATAGTAGTGTAGTTATTTTCACCGTCGACTAATGACCTTCGTTTTTGACTGATAGTGGTGAATGTTGTTCCATGTCGATCATGGCTGCTTTCTTCGCTATTAATTGGTGTTGTTGTTGTGGTCGCTTTGCCACTTGTTGGTGTCGATGTGTGTGTCCATGCTATCATGGACTAACAAATGTTACCGCACCAGTAATACTGTTGCTATTAGGTGAAAGTAGTGAGTAGAGCTGGGGTTAGTTCTGATGTGAATCGGCTAAGGCGTCGGAACAGAGGGAAAGAAGGTACTGAACACCCAATATTTTGGTGCAGGAAGGGCTGGAAGTAGGGTTACACTCCCCCAAATATTTAGTTGTGGGGTGCATTTTGATGTATTTATTGAGTGGGAATGTTATTGTAGTTGTAATTTTGTTGAGACGTAAGCGAGGGTTGCAGTTTGAGGTTTTTGAAAAGTCTCAAAAGAGGTGCAATTGTAGATTTTGCGAGTCTCAGCCCCCCCCAATATTCACCACGTTTCAACGACAATGATAGGGTTTACTAAAATACATTTAAAGCACTGCGTTTATTCTGTCCCGCAGCAAGTACAACATGCAGAAACGAACTCGACACCACACCAGCAGTTCCTGCGGGGGCAGCTCCTGCTCGGGTCCCTCGAAGCAGATACGAATCTGCAGTTGCCGTAATTACGGATACTGCATGATCTTCCCGGACAGTGCAGTTGGCAGATTCCCGTCCCAATGCTGCTAGGCGAGGTGAGTGCACACTATTGTTTTAGAACTGGACTACGTCAATAGTTTATTTGCTTTACCCATAATATTTTTTTTTAAATATATTTTTACCTATGAATGCATTTTATTTACTTACTTACTGCTCTCGTAACCCGCCTGGGTCATTGGGGCGCTGCATTGCTGAATGTTTCACCAGTCGACGCCAGTCTTCGCGGTTGTGTGCTAATATCTGAGTTTCTGCGAAGGTCTTCCCAGTCCATTATGCAATATTGTCTGACCATCGCTTCCTCTGTCTTCCCTGTCTTCTTTTCCCCGGCACTGTTCCTTGTAGTATTGTTTTTTGTGAGCCCGCTTGATCGTGTTACATGACCATACCATCTCTGTTTCCTCTTTTTACTGTGGTCAGCAGGTCTTCGTAATGTCCTACCTTTTGAGAGATTTTTTATTTTATTTCATCGTTGGTGATGTGGTCAGTGTAGGGAATACCGATGATTCATCGGTAGCATTTCATTTCCAATGCAGCAATTCTTCTTTGCAGTTCCGCTGTGAGGGTGCATGATTCGGATGCTTTCAGAAAGATGGAAAGGACCAGTGTACGCACTAGTTTAAGTTTGGATTTCAGTGCGATGTTCTTGTCTCCCCAAACTGGTTTCAATTTCGCCAGTGTTGCTAATGTTTACGCATACCTTGCAAGAATTTCGTTCCTGGAACCCTCGTCATTGATGATAGCTCCGAGGTACTTGAACTGACTTACTGTTTCCAGTTCGCGTCCACTGGCAGTTATTTGGGACCTCATTGCAATTTGGCTGTTTTTCATTAGCTTGTTTTTTCTATGCTAATTTCCATTCCACATCTGGCTGATGTTTCGTCCAGTCGGTTCACAAGGTGAGCAAGTTCCTACTCGCTTCCAGCCAACCCGTCGATGTCATCAGCGAACCGTAGGTTGGTGATGATGCGTTCTCCAATGTTGACTGTGCCAGGGTGATCTTTCAGGGCATCTGTCATTATTCGTTCCAGGAATATGTTGAATAATGTAGGTGACAAGAGGCATTCTTGATGGACTTCGACTGATGTGTGGAAATATTCACTTACAGCGCTTTGCACCAGTACTGCGCTGCTATATTTATAGTATAGCTGCTCGATGGTGTGTATCAGTTTTCGTCCAATAGTGTAGTTCTTCCTTTGTTTCCCATAGTGCACCATGCCACACCCTGTGAAATGACTTCTTGAAATCAACGAAGACATGACATGGAATAGTTCCTGCTGATGGTATTTTTCACCCAGAACACGAAGTTTGAAGATTTATTCCGTGGTGCTTTTTCCACTGCGAAAGCCCGCCTGTTCATCGGCGATGATCTTTTCTACTTGTGGTTTCAATCTGTTCAAAATGACTCTCAGCATCACTTTGCTCGCATGGCTAATGAGGCTGATGGTTCGGTAGTTTTGACATTGTTGTAGGTTGCCTTTCTTGGGGAAAGTAATTATCAGTGATTGAGTCCATATTGTTGGCCACTCTCCAGTCTGCCAGATCGTGTTGCATATATTGGTGAGGATGTCTATCACCTTTCTCCTCCGTTCGTTATCATTTCTGCTTCTTCAATGAGCTTACAGCTATCTCCACTCCTTCACGTAAAATTGGAAAGTCGTCCTCATTTGATGAATCTTGGCTGGCTAGAACACTTGGATCTCCGTTGGTCTAGAAGTTGTATATCTCCGAACATTATTCCCTTCATCTCTTGATAATGTTTTTTTTCTTCGGTTAGGCATTTCACTTCTTTGTCTAGAATTGTGTTGACTTTCTCCTGCCTCTGCTTTGTCAATTCTCTCAAGACTTGGTACGCTCTTTTGCTGTTGTTGTTGGTGAGGCAGTGTTCAATTTCCGTGTGTCACAAAATCGAGTGTAAGTATTAATAAATTAATAAATTGGCGGTACCCGATTTGACATAGCAAGTTATAGGTTCAGGTGCACTAGGATTCGGAGGGAACGAGAGACATAACGTGACGTCAGATATGTATGTACGAGAAGCCAACTGGCAATCCCATTTAATACATCAACAACAAATATATGAGTTTCAATTATAGTTGGCCAACCGTTACTCTGCTATGGCATTATATTTATAACACCATACAATGTACTCGACGAGTATGCATCCAAATACGAACTTACATGGGAGACAATATAAACAGCTGGTCACTTACATGAAGACAGGTATACACCGTTGTAAAGTCTATGAACTGTAACCAATGAATGTCTCGTGATGTGCGAATGTCAACGTTCGCATCGGTCGCGTTCGGCGAGATGTCAGGACGAAGTCGAAAGTCTCTCGGCGTTCGGCGTTCGGCGTTCGGCGAACGAATTCACATAGATGAAAGCAGGCGACTCGGGCGATCTAGTAGACGGAAGATCTTGTCGATCCCACGAGAATAACCAGGCGACAACACGGAAACGATGTCACGACGTCGGCGATGTCGAGAAGGTCTGTCACGAAGTCTGTGTTGCGACAGCTAGCAGACGAAACGGTGGTGGCCTCGCATTCGAAGATCACGTCAAAACGGAACTGCAGTCGGTTATCGCTCAGTCTTCTTCAACACGTGAGAAGTGCAGCGTCTCACAACTAATCAGTACTGTTGAAATCGTAGAAGTATTTACTACAGGCGTTGGGCGGACACACGTTTCAGCCCAATTCCTGCAGACGAGTGTGCAACACTTTCTTCTGCTCAAATGTTCGTCTCGCCTCGAATGGCCGTCCTGCCCTTATATAGCTTGATGGCCGGAAGTTAGTCTGACCAATTGCGACACTAAATACATATTAAAGTCGCTTCAAAAACCAGCTCCCGAAACCTTTCACACATCGAAGCAATCCATTCAACTCGCTGAGTTTAAAATAGATTTTGCGAGTTAAACGTCTGGCTATATAAGTGCTCATACAATCTTAAATTTACGTGAATTACTTACATAATTAATATCACTGGATTCCCTGTATCGAGCCGGATACCACAATATTGATCGTACATTCCAACTCTCATGAATTAATCCATAATTTTAATAAAACACGCACTCTATTCATAAGCTAGGTGTGACCCTAGTGTTTTTCACACCTACATTTCAATAAACAACTTTTATAAGTTCATAATATAATCTTCTTATAACCACAACATAAGTAGTTTGACAGGCCACCATATTACCAGTCATGTTAAATAATTTCTAAAGGTACCAAATTTGGTATACCTAACCGTAGAATTAGTGGTGTACGCTACAAATGAAATTAATTAAATCTGACTCGTCGGCAGTTAAAACGTTACAGGCCTTAATCGCCAGAGGGCACCAGCGTATACCTCCGTGACAATACATACCAGAGATGGCAGCACCATCAAAACCACTGTTCTAAAGCCTGATTAAATTCTATAAAAACCACTTTGTGACACCGTGCACCGTTCTTCAATCCATTTTTATTTGTTTTTTTTCATTCCCTTTCTGATTTTCTTGTTGATCTCAGTGAATGAATATGTCTTTAAAAATCTGACAAGTTTCCAAATGACCACAGTATCGCGGCATTGTCGCATTTCTCAGTTAAAGAAGGGTCGCAGAGTGCGGGACACATACATCACTACAACTGTAAGACCTACGGCACCAGGAATAATTAACTGTGTGACGTAACAGAGGGATGTTATGATCTAGGGAAGTGGGAAGCCTACCTCTGCCAGTGAAACGTGTAAACAGAGCAATACATATGTATTATCCCAAATCGCTAGTGTTACTTTAAAAAAAAACATTATTGTGTTGTCCAGTGTTTTTGCCCCGTATGCATGTTTGATACTGAACAACTAAATAGTGCTGTAACGCAACGATGAGTCTACGGTACTGCTCGGTATTTACGGGAGGTTTTTTGTTCTCGTATACAACTTATTTCTAAACATTACCGACATATTAATGCTCTTTGTAATCCAAGGTGTTTTCTTTTGTTAGTATTTGTTGAATTGACTTATTTTAATAGATAGGAATTTATTCATAGCTACAGTAACGATTTCATCGAGGATATTTTAGTTTTCTTTGGAATCTGCATGAGTATCTTTGTTAAGTTTACCATTGATATTTAAGTTTATTATTTAAATGTTTAATTTATTGATTAATTCTGGATGTTGTTGTTTTATTCGTACACATTGTGGTGTTGCATTAGTGGTTACAACATAGTCCAGACAAAGAAAGTATGGAAAGTGATCAGAAATATTGCTTAATAAAATAGTACTTGTGGATTTGAAAAATCCTTGTGACAAATTGCATAACACATTATCAATGAGTGTTTCTTGATGTTCTGAAAGTCATGTTGGTAATGTAATTTTAGGGAAGAAACCACGTGGAACGATAGCATCAACATATTCACATATTATGGGTTTTTCGTTAATTTTAAGCAAATAAATATTGTAATCTCTTCAATTATTGTAACTTTTAGATTACTTACATCAGCTAAATTTGATGCAAATTCTTCTGTAAATAGTATGTTGCTTTCAGTGATATGTCTAGGTGGTCTATATATTTCCAAGAATTTTGTTCTTCATGCCACGACATGTTATTTCTATATATTGACCTTCCGAAGTGTCTGTATTAGCTTGGGTATTTACAGATTTGTAATTGTGTTTGTTTCTGAGATAGGTTGCCAAGCAGCGTGTGCACTACAATTGTTTTCCTTGGCATTTTAATATATAGCAATATATTTGAAATAAAGAAGTGTCAACTTCATCACCGAGCCATGTTTCCTGTAAACATTGAGCACTAATCTCACAGCCACTGCCTCTGAGTGTCATTAGCTTTGTTTTAATTTCCATCAATTGTTGCATATAATCATCGTCCTCCCCCAAGAAAAACAACTTATATAATTGTAATACGAAGTAATTTTTTTATATGAAAACGTGATGTACTAAGTACGTATAACAATGTTATTTAATATAAAAAGGTATTGCACAAAATATGTTTACCTTTCTCTGAATGCCGATTTTTTTTAAATTGTTGATTCTCCGATGAACTACAGTATGACTCACTGAGCATGTGGTTTCTGCAGTAATCATGGTCAATGTTTTATACATGAAATAGTCAACATGAGTCTGCAGTGAATTAACTCACGTAGAATCACTTTCTCTTGATCTTGTCAGCGTGTCATCCAAGCATGAACAGGTCATCGTGGTTTGCAAGCGTCACTTTTTTCTCCTGGCCGTTCACTACCGCCACAGAGTGAATGCGGCCGTCACCCATGAATGCATATTTAACCGACATGTCATTCTTTATTTCTCGCAGCAGTTTGCTTCGGAGGGATGTCAGATCATCATAACTCATCATCTTGGGATCACTGCCATCTTTCATCTTTTTTTCGATTTCATCCAGTTGATATTTGTTTCATGTCGCACGAATTTAGCGACAATGGCTTTGGCCCGTCCATGTAGTCGGTGGCATACGCTTATGTCGTTTGCTGTAACGTTTATCCCGATACGTTTACACATGTCGACGACCAACTACGCAGTGTCTTCAGATTCTCCCGGAGCAGTTTCGGGAAACCCGACGATTTTTATTTTGTTCTCCTATTGTAATGTTCCATTCCGTCGATCTGCCATTTTTGTTGTTGCAGTTATCTTCTCAAACTGCCTGCTTCATTGTTGAGTTTTTTCATACATCCAGCTAGCTCTTGTTTAAGTTCCCCCATTACAATTTTTTTAGTTTCTGAGACAGCCGCAATCACCGCCGCATTCACAGACTTGATAATAATCGGTTCTATTGACGCAACGATTTGAGTCACAACGTCATTGATGGCGGACGCTTTGAAGTATTTATGTCACAGCTTTTACCGTTTCCCTTCAGTGCTCTTTTTGCCGCTGGTGTTTGCGGTGATCGCTCTCGCAACCGCTTCCGCAACCGCATTGTTCTTACCGGCAGTGTCGCCTGCAGGCAGTTGTTCCATTGTTCGATAAATGTTCAATTAATCACCGGTAGCATCAGTAGCAACGAAACAGTCCAACGGGCAGATATTTATCCTTAAAATGGCGAACACAGTCACAGGTAATCACTACGATCCGGTGCTACAGGGTGTTGGCAATGTAACCACCTGTAGTGTCCATTGGCGGGAAGTAATTGTTTAGTTCGCAACTAATAAAGTTGTATAAATGTCTAGATTCACGTAGCAATAATTGAACTTGTCTGCATCCGATGCATCGTGGGTACATCACGAAATGCAATGTTCACTCTTAGGTTCCAACATGAAGTTTAACAAATATGTGTCACTGCTTATTCGAGGAGGCTCAGCAACGCTGTGACATTTGCTCTGATTACGTGTCAAACCAAATATGTATTTCTAACTAATGCAAAGAAATGTAAAATATACGTTAGTAACATACTACCTAGTTTTCCTTCCAACATATAACATGATTATAAACAATGTACAAATCCCAGACGGCAAATAGATAATAAAATATTTGGTTTATCTAGAACAAACGTTGTTGTATGCATAAGTAACCCGCTTATATTATATTTTTGCCAGTTTTATGAAGTTTTACATAACACATATAATCGTATAGTTTTATTTCACTGTTTCCATATCTGTGCCACACTTTTGCTATGTTTCTTGCTGACATACATTCTCTCCTAAATTGATTCCAGAGTCGCTGTTGTCCACGTCGGGAAGTTTACACAGGATGGGATGCGCACATTCGTGTCGTATACGCGGAGAAACAAAAACAGCAAGGAACTCAGCCTTATCCAAGAGCGAACTTCTCGGCAAAGACCATTGCGATAACGACAACATCTTCAAATGACCGTACACATTCTGGTCCTCTTAGTATAAAAAAAACCATGCGACATACTATTATGTAATATGATCAGCCTAATTGTGTGCAGTTCAATAGCAAGTATTAAGTGTTTTGCATAAAGGTAATTGAACAATATTGTTATTGCTACGTAGCGCTTCTAAAATTTCACATATTTCATGTTGTTATTTCATTATATGCATATGCAAGAGGATTATACATGGCGTAGCAAACGAACCAAATGTTCTCTCCCGTACTTTGCAGTACTATAGCATGTAATGTAGCCATGGTATATTCCTGAGACTCCGTTTCATGCGAACTAATAAATTCTTGTCATCTTTACGACCACGAGCGAATTACCGAACACTTGTTATATCACCTGAACTCCTTTATTGTAACTCGTATATCAGATCATGCGGTGGCGTGATGCGAACGTATGACAAGCAGAACTTAAACGAATCACTGTCGTTGCACTGGAATATTAAACAAATCTTTTATTGAAAACTAAATTGAGAAACATTGTGAAAAGAGGATACATTTAATACCATTGGCATTTGTATGGAAATAACGTTGAAATCAAGCCGCTTTACGTTGGATTATAAAATATATTCATATCCGGCAATTACCAATATATTGGCTCAGTTATAAACAGTTCATGAGCTGTATCTAAATAAAACTAATCATATCATCGTTCAATGTTTGTGCATAACGCTGAGAGACGGTTCTCCATATCAGATCACGGGGTGCAACCACAGCTGTGCGACTGCTTTGTTTGTCATGACCCCCTTACCTCCAATTATCATATTTTAAGTCTGTGGGTCCGTATGACGATTGCACAATCTGGTCTAGATATCAGGGTCACTTTGTCTTTCTTAAGTGGTGTAGTCATGGTATATTTTAAAACTTCTGAAGTGTAGACATTGCTCCGTGTTCCTGTCTTCAACTCCATGACAGGTTCTCTCCACATACAACATCTATCAAGCTTGTTGGCTGCAGTTCAGCACACAAAAATGGATGGGACGCTTGCATCAAATGTTTGGCCGAGCCAGATCGCTGAATATTAACAGTTACAACCCGTCATGCACCAATTTGCAGTATACTAATGTTACCGTTTTCCTAGGACCAGATGTCCCAAACGCAAAGGTCCACCTCAAGACCAGACACCCTCCAGGGCAGGCCGGTTCTCTGTCAGGTAGCAATTACCACGTCCTCCGCTCTCAGTGGCGTTATTCTAACATTGCAGAGTACGCTCAGTCCGTCATTCATTTTCGTTTCGGGTATCTTGTCAAATCGCTTAGCTAAATAAGATTTCACATAATTTAACTTAAGCTGTATGAATATATGGTCCATTGGCATCATCGAAGGGAGGTTGTAAGTTTATAACTACTTTCTCAGTAATAATTGTCCAGAGGTCCAAGAGTTTCGTTTTAGGCGGAAATTTCAGTAGAGGCAACCAATTTAATATGTGAGACCGGTATGATTTAGTTGGACCGACATAGCAAGACACCTTAATGACATGCGCCTGCCAATATATGGTCGTGTGAGACAATCCACGTGTGACGCACTTCAAGTGCATTATCCTTTACGCCCGTGATATATAAGTGTATGTCATTCAAGGGTTTGTCTCTCAGAAAATCGTGTCGATTAAACGCTAGCAGATCGCCGAATACTTCCACAGATGACAATTTTTTCGCCTAACATAGTTTTTCTTTGAGTCAAACGTCACCGGCATGAGTACATATTGCATGCAGATTGTTGATGGTAAAATAATATGGTCAGCATAAACATGTTTAAGATTTAAATAAAACTGTAATGTCAATTGATCGATAGATTGTAAGATTAATCAATGAACCATACAATCAGACAAATGGGCAATCAGCCAATCACTCAATCACAATCTCTTACTCATTCATTTAATCACTTTCTCACTCACTCACTCACTCACTCACTCACTCACTCACTCACTCACTCACTCACTCACTCACTCACTCACTCACTCACTCACTCACTCACTCACTCACTCACTCACTCACTCACTCACTCACTCACTCACCTCCACCACCTCACCACTCCACTCACTCCTACCCACTCACCTCCACCCACCCACCACCTATTTCATTTTATTTTATTTATTTCATTTATTTATTTATTTATTTATTTATTTCTCTTATTTCATTTTATTTATTTTATTTTATTTTTATTTTCTTATTTCTATTTCATTTATTTATTTCTTACTTAATTTCATTTCATTTTATTTATTTACTTAATTTTATTTATTGATTTATTTCATTTATTTTATTTCTATTTTATTTCATTTCTATTTATTTACTTTATTTATTTTTATTTATTTATTTATTTTTATTTTATTTACTTTTATTTTATTTATTTCATTTCATTTTATTTATTTATTTATTTTCATTTTATTTTCCCATTTCATTTATTTATTTATTTAATTTACTTGATTTTACTTCATTTCATTTATTTATTTCATTTCATTTCATTTCATTTCATTTTATTTGATTTGATGATGATGATGATGATGATGATGATGATGATGATGATGATGATTTATTTATTTATTTATTTTGATGATGATGATGATGATGATGATGATGATGATGATGATGATGATGATTTATTTATTTACGACATTACGCATTTATTTAATTTATTTATTTCATTTATTTATTTGCATTTATTTATTTATTTCTATTTCTATTTATTTATTTATTTATTTACTTTATTTATTTATTTTATTTATTTATTTCTTACTTGATGATGATGATGCATTTACTTTATTTGTTTATTTACTTGACTACCTTCACCACTCCACTCACTCACTCACTCACTCACTCACTCACTCACTCACTCACTCACTCACTCACTCACTCACTCACTCACTCACTCACTCACTCACTCCCTCCCTCACTCACTCACTCACTCACTCACTCACTCACTCACTCTCTCACTCGCCTATTGACTCTTTCAATCAAACAACCGATCAATCAGTCAATCAATAAATCTATCAATAAATCAAGATGTTAATCGACCAATCAATCAATCACTCACTCACTCACTCGTTCGATCAACCAACCAGTCAGTCAATCAATCAGTCAATCAATCAGCCAGCCAGCCAGCCAGCCAGCCAGCCAGTTGATGTGTTTTTTGGTTGACTGTCTAATGAGGTAATACACCATACATGCCATTTAGCCACCGTAACTGGTAGTATTGCATTCATGGTTTGTGAGTTTGAAAATAAATTCTTCCACTCATTTGTAGTTTTACATAAAGACTGTTTAGCGGGTACAGATTTGGACTTGCTTTTCATAGTATCTCAGCTGATTAGCGTGAATATTGTTGTTGCAGTCCAACTGAATATGGAATACTGGTAATGTTCTAAGATAACTATAACTATATGAGACAGGTAATTGAATGAAATCAGCACTATACTGTATACAATATTAAGTATACAATATTATACTTGAGGTCATGCTGAAATTAATGTGACATTACATTCTATGAAATGAAATGTCATTTGAAAGCTTCGAAATGGTCTGCATCGAAGACAGCGTACTTTTAGGCGGACTAAACATAATATGACTTGCCCATACCAAACGCATGAGAGACAAACACGTTATGCCAACTGTTCCATGAATAGAATGGACAAGGCCTCGTCGTCGCCCTCGTTGACTATGGTTCGATAGCGTCGGGCGGGATCTGGACGGCCTGGACCTCACGCTTGAGGAGGCCGAGCGGATGGCCGTTGACCAACCGACCTGGAGGGCGGTGATAAAGGATGTGAACTCTGCGTTGGAGGCCAGACAGGAGCACTAAGTCAAATACGTCAAGTTTCACGAATTTTGAAATGCCATGTCATATAACACGGCATTTCAATGTTTTTCAACCTATGACATGAGATATTCGTTTCCAAGCCAGAAAATACAGTATAATTCGGACAGTCACCACAGACTCTTGACAAACCATTCAAAATTGATTGGCGATCCAATTTTCGCTGATTAGGTACACAGCGCGAATTCCACTGATTAGGCGGTCAATTATAATAGCTGTTCTGTTGGCAATCTTGGTTCATAATTTCTGTCATGTTCAAATGGAGTCGAAATAACAATGCAAAAAAATCTGTGTATGCCCAACAGTCAGCGTAATATGAGTACTGCATTAAGTTGACGTGTCTTGCTAGCAATCTCTGCGTAGGGTCTAAACACGACTGTTGTAAATCACTGAGCTGTTTTGTTGGGCGTGTAGCCAGCAGTATCGCGTTGAGCGATCGGTCATACTTGAAAAACGCAATGACATATTATGACATCATGCTGTTTTCCCACGCTCACGTGTATACTGTGAATATAGGCTGATACGCAGAGGGGTATAAATTTAACCTCCAATACGAACCATTACTTGACAGGGTATGTTGAACAAAATAAACGAATTAGTTTTATTTCTTTGGGTCACAGATTTATTTCTGAACGTTTGGAGTCCCATATGCAAAACGTCTAGTTAGAAAACGTTATACCAGCATACATGCATACATAATGCATACACGCACACACGCATACAGGCATACACACATACATGCACGCACACATGCACACATGTACACACACACACACACACACACACACACACACACACACACACACACACACACACACACACACACACACACACACACACACACACACACACACACATACATACACACACATACACACATACACACATACACACATACACATATGCATACATACATACTTATATGCATACATACATTTGTGACGATCGAATGCGACTTAACACATGCGTCTGCATATCCCTTCACATAAACCCGTCTAGAATGTCTGTGACGTATATGACGCTAAAAACGCAGTAACGAAGACAACAAGAAGAAGCAAGAAACGCCTACGTGGCTGTTGTTTTCTCAACAACAGCTAGACTATTTCCTGAGTACGTTGACATTGGTTGATCGTGCCTTCTAAATAGTAGACGTTTGGAGATCGAAACACAATTGCACATCCAATGTTGAAGCAACACACTGAATTTGGGAGGTTTTATTTTTTATAAAGCTTAGGAATTGGAAGTGGCAGTTTTGACATGATGGCCCGATACACAGAAGGGTATATGCAAGTATTAATGAATGTGTGTTCTTTTTTATAGCTGCCAGGCCCTCTACCAACCACCGGTCTGATAATAACGGATAAAGCACGCTAAGGTGATGTAAGTGACAAGCGAATTACAATGGTCTCTGGTCTTTGATTCTGCTGCTGAATGAACATAGATAATACATACAGACACGAACTTCTTTGGCTGGCAAGTGCAACATGTTAACCATTTCGTGAGTCTATTTATTTTACTGAACACTGCCTACACTGAGTCACACCAAAAAAGAAGTCGAACCGATGATGTAAATTCTTGATTTGGTAATATAATATTCTTAATACTATAATATTTTGGTCTTATTAATATGACATAATTAGCGCACAAGAAACGTGTTCTCTTCTTTTGAATATTTCGACTGCTTCTTGCAGTCTTCATCGGCAGAATAAGGTTACGGGTATGTCACATGATCACTTTCCAGTGACACAAGCTGGAGAAGGACTGCTGGAGAGTTCCTGGCCTACGTCGTGATTCAATGTAGGTTTTCCTATGTGGATGTTGTTTGCCTACTTTATCTTTCGTCGGTGCCAGTTCTCCTCGTATTCTCAAATCGTGACGTCTTTCAATGAATACTGATGGCCTGTGTTTAGTTTATGTTCACTTATGGCTAAAAGGTGTTGGCGACATGATATATGTTATTTCATTCTTGAGCCAAATGGTCTAGCTGTTTCTCCTATGTAGAGCTGGTCATATGTGAACTGCCTACAAGATCAGAGAGTGGGAACTTCTGGAGGAACAGGCAGGCTTCAGAAGCGGGAGGTCGTGCAAATACCAGATTTTTATTATTGAGACTATAGTTGAACAATCACCTGAGTGGATGACATCGATCTGCATAAACTACCTCGATTTTGAAAAGGCCTTCGACGGCATACACCACCTATCCTTGTGGAAGATATGACAGGCATACGGCGTCCGACCAAAAGTGACCATCTCCGTGAAGGACGCGTATGCAGGAAATCAGTGTTGCGCGAGACAAGAAGAAAAGCAGAGTGATTGGTTTCATGTGAGGACTGGTGTAATGCAAGGAGGTGTCATCCCGCCACAACTCTTTCTAGTTATCAGCGACTGGTTTGTAGGTAAACGAACAGAGATACACCTTGAGGACTCATACGGGGATTAACGAGGACGAATCGAACGCAAACATTTTGTGGAAGATATTGGCCTTCTCTCTCAGTCCAAAAATATATGAAAGAAAGAATAGACAATACAGATAGGACAGCAAGAAAAAAAACAAACAACCAAGAGCATTAAGCTAAAACAAGCAGCCGAAGAAAGACAAAGAAATGTGATAATTGATATTACTGAAGTGATAGTCACTCTATTTCAATAAGTCTCCGATCAAACAATTTAAAAAAGGAGAATTACGTCAGCAGAACAACACATATATAATTAGTTTTTTTTTCGTATTACTTTGATTTGCTTTCACAAGAGTTTAAGGAAATATTCACGCTGGACTTGACACCTTCAGAAACATAGCATCTATAACCTATTTCAAATTATGATGTCTTTATTCCTTCTACGAAAATAATTATGTTTCCATTGCGAAATTGTAATTATTTCGCTTATGAATATTAAGAAATCATTTAACGCCATATTTTTGCGAAGATTCGTTCCTGCGCTACTTTTCTTATCACCTTAGTATAGGCTGCTATTAATTCGTATCGAAATGGAATTCGTATCGAAATGGAAACAGTTAAGGCCAGACATAGCATGTAGATAGGATTATTTTAAAATTTGTGCAAACAGTTCAATTTTGTCTGCCCAATGCATGAAATGGGTCTTACTGAGTAAAATATATATTGAACTTTTTTCAGCCAGACCCCCGTTTCCATGGTTACAAACAAAATGGCCAACATTTTGAGGAAATATTGTCAAATTTAGAAACACTGCCATTTTTTTTATTGAATCCGTATATAGTTATAATTCTTGCAAATCCATGTTCTCTATATATTCTATTGTGCAATGATCAGAGCATTTTTTGAAATGTTGTTTTTATTTTTTTAATAATTGTTAGGTAAATTATGAAAAAAATCTTGTTTTTTGGCAACAAATATGGCTATATCTTTTTAAAAATTTATGATTTAAAAAAGTTTCTAATCATTGCACATAGTAGAATATGCTGAATGCAACACTGAAAATATTATTTATATAGCACAATTTTTCCAAGAGATATCCCGTTTCCAAATGCAGAAATTTGAAGAAAAATTATTTTGATAAAATAGCTGTCAAAGATTGCATAATGGATTTCATTACATGATATCGACGTGCTTGACCCATGAATAAAACTCACTTAGAGGTACGTAATTGTCATAGAAGTGAACGTTATTGATAGTATACATACAAAGGTATAACAGTCTGGCAGAAAACCATTTTCAGTATTTGTGGTCAAAAAACACCATTTCACGTGGGGTGTCTGGCCTTAAGCTGCTGTAATTACATAATAGCCTGACGAGCAATTTCGTTTTAAGCAAAACATATTGTCTACGGCCTATCAACAATGTTATCTTTATATCAGTGAATAGAAGATTCTCGCAAATCTGGAGAGAGTTTGAAATATGTCCACCAACATTAAATATTAATGCCGGTGGACACGTTTGATGTTCCCCACTTTGTGGGAATATGCGACGATGAAATTTTATGTTGTTGTAATCCGATTATGCAATATGTAACCAGTTATTAGATCGGTTTGATGAGTTGAAGATTCGTTTGTTTCTATATTTCAAATGTAGTGTAATGATTCCAGAGAATAACCTATATAACTACATATTGAGAACATGTTTTCAATGTCCATCATATCGAATTTCCTCATACCTTAATGACTGCTTCATCGGGAATTTCCTCATACCTTAATGACTGCGTCATCGCAAACTATAACTTTGATGTCAATATATTTTATGGATCAGATATTTCGTCCACATGAACGGGAACCATAGACAATTTATCACACACTACATAGGAACAAATACAAACACACATTTAGCAACATTTCACAAAATGTACACAAGGTCACACATATTTCTAACGATAATCGTACAGTTTAAGGACACACTATTCAACAAACTATCAATCCACACAACGCTATAATTTAAATTGATAATAATAACAACGCCATATATCAATTTTGAATTCAGTAACGGTTTAGGTGTATTACGGATAAGGCAAATAAAGTACTGAACTTTTGACACCAAATTAGTAACTATGGTCACACTATCAAGCTCTGATAAATTAGTGTGTACTAAACAGTCAACGCACGCCAGAAAGAAATAGAAAGAGAGGCAGACCGAAAACAACTTAGCGACGAAACATTGATGAAGAAATGAAGATTGCTGGTCTGACCTGGGGCTCAGCAGCAAGGACAGCCCTGTACAGAGGGGACTGCCGAACTCTTCTGCGAACCTTATGTGCAACACGCACGAAGACGATAAGTAAGCAAGTAAACAGTCAACATATAATCCACAAAACGTATTATGCATAACTAAACAGTAATACAAAAAGAATCAACATTTTATTTTACAAAAAAAAGACAATGCACAACATTTATAACACGGAAATGGTTGATGATGGGGTAGTTGGTATTAGGTATGCAAATATGTCACACGTAATAATACCTAAACTGTCTAAACTAAGAGAGTAACGTATTTGAATGTTACGGTAGCTCTCCCATACGATCATCATGATAACTATGTGATGCAGTGGTCTCCAGTTCCCATCAACCGCCTGATTTTGGGGGCTGATGTTCTAAACGCTGCGCCACCGCGCTCAACGTATTATATAAATATTCCCCACTCATCGATAATATAACGTCAAAGACAGTTCCACAGCTATCTTTTAGATGATACCTGGTTTGAACAGATACGCGACATTAACATGAATGATGATAATGACGGCATGGGCGAAACTGGCAATGTAGAAACACGAGCTACTTTTTGTTTCTGACAAAGAACTGTTCGGCCACGGATGATATCTGGTTCTGTCCCGGTGTAGGACGCTAAAAACACTACCCCGCTGAAAACACTACGGTTACGTTAAAAACTCTATCCCTACATACGCTCAAAACACTACCCTATTTCAAAACACTACCGTCAGTATATTTACCAGCCAATTACTCCAGTCACCTTTGGAAATCATCCTATACACTGGCGTCAAGTTCGTAATCATTGGAGCCAATTAGACAACGGGAATAAATAGTTAGTATGAAATGTTATAAAACATGAATTAGGTACAATGTTATTATTATGATTAGTTACTGTTAGATTTAGGGTTAGTTATAGCGTAATCGTTTGAACAAGTAAGACGGCGGAAATAAATAGTTAGTGTCATAATGAGGCGACGGGAATAAGTAATTATTCGTTACGGTTGTGGTTATTAAGTTAAATTATGGTTAGACTGAGTTATGGTGGGTTAGGGTTATATATTTAGCATAATCGTTATCACTAATCATACGACGGGAATAAATAGATAGTGTGAAGTGACTTTATTAATTAAGTTGAGATGAGTATTATTAGTTATGCTTCTGGCTAGTTATAATTGGGGGTTAGGATAATTGGTGGTGTTACAAAAGCCAACGAGCAAGCAGCAGGTTTAGCAAGGCAGCACCTTTCTTGCACAATGTCTCGGTTCCACCTGAGTCGTGGAGTCAGATAGGTATTGACCTTTGTTGTCTGCCGGAGAAAACAGAAGGCTACACGTACATGGCCTTTGTTGTCGATTACTACACCAAGTGGGTTGAGGCTAAACCCATAAAGTCTAAATCTGCCGACAGTGTACACAGTTTTTGTTTGAATTGATGTGCCGCCACGACTGTGCTGACATCCAGATACATGACCAGAGTCGTGAATTTGTAAACGCGGTGTCGAAGCGGTTCCACGAGTTAACTCGTGACAAACAACGCATAACCAGCGCATATCATCCACATGCGAACGGGTTGGCAGAATGCAGCAATCGGACGATTAAGAGCGCGTTGCTGAAGGTGCTGGAAGGGAAACCAGGAGAATGGCCACATGTACTCCCTGGTGTGTTGTTTGCCTTCCGTACCAACGTGCAGAAGTCAACTGGTTACATCAAGTTCTTTCTTATGAAACTACGGAAAGCGCGACTGCCAATTGTGTATCGAGACGTGAGTATATATGACATCATATAAAGTCTTGATGATGACATTATTCAAGATAAAATCACGGAAAGTGTAGCAGTTATGGAAAAAATGCGGAGAGACACATCACATCGTGTAGTGACTATTTTAATAAAAGCACAAGACCGCCAGAAACGAGAATACAAGAAGCGCCATCGGGATCGAGGAGCATTCAAAAGAGGAGATTCCGCATATAAACCCCTTGGTCATCTATCGGGCTAGCTCAAAAGGAAACAAAATGTATACCTCACGAACTTGCATGCTCATTTTGAAAGAGTTGTTGCGTGCTATTGATTTAGATATATGCAGGCTGCGAGATTGCGGCAAAGTTAATTGTTTAATTCATGTGCTCATTCTGGGCGCTTTGTTGCGTGCTTTCGATGTCATTAAGAAGTATTCATCCTGTCCTGAGAGATTTGTTCTTATTAAAATAACTTTTTTTGAGTGTAGCACACTATAATTGAATGGTTATATATATATATATATATACAATTACTTAAAAATTAGTTGATATTTTAATTCGCAATAAAATATATAAGTAGACATGATACTATAATTGTACAAAGAGATATATATATATATATATATATATATACATATATACGTATATATAATTATATATATATATATATATATATAATTATATATACGTATATATATATATATATATATCTCTCTCTCTCTCTCTCTTTGTACAGGTATAGTATCATGTCTACTTGTATATTTTATTGCGAATTAAAATATCAACTAATTTTTAAGTAATTGTTACCTGTTACCTATTATTTTGTTAACATTGCAATGACAATACTGTATCATGTCAGCCATGTTAAACCGTTAAATTTAATTGATCTTCATCAGAGAAGTCGGGTCTGCCAGGGAGTAAAGTGTAAAGCGCTTTGAATAGTTCTGAAGACTGGATACTGCGTTATATAATAACTTACCTTTACTTTTTATTTTACTGCTCGAATAATCGAAATTGAATGCAACTTTGTAGTATTTTAAAGCACACCGCTTACCGCTTAAGGCACACCGCTTCAGTATATTGGTCTTGATGCAGCAGTTGGTGTTTCGGGATAGCGATTTGAAATTTGATACGCCATATAGCTTCAGGATTTGCCATAACGAATCTCTGTGGACACTGTCGAAAGCCTTCTTAATGTCAATGAAGTTGATTAAAAGAGGTAGCTGGAACTCTCTGCTTTGTTCGATGATGTTTCGCAAAGTGAAGATCTGCTCACAGCATGACCTTCCTCTTCGAAAACCATCTTGTTCCTCCCGGAGGTGTTGACCAACTGCTGTCTTCAGCCGGTTTAGGATCACGTTGCTGAACACCTTTCTAGGTTCTGACATCAAAGTTACTCCTCGCCAGTTATTGTAATCGATCAGGCACCCTTTCTTTGGTAACGTCACGATCACTCCTTGTCTCCAAACACCAGGGACTTCCTCCTCAAACCAGATCAGATTGAACAAGTAGGATAACTCGTCTACAACCCCGTCATTGCTATGTTTCAATTGTTCTGCCGATATTTCATCGAGACCCACTGCCTTGTTGTTCTTGAGGCTATCGATGGTTTTGGAGACTTCTGCCCTGGTGATGTCATTGGTGGTGACATCGAGCTCTTTTGTGTTTGGTTCCTGTTCGAAGTTGAAGAGTGTGGTAGGTGTTGGTTGATGTAGTATTTCTCGAAAGTGTTCGATCCAACTCGTGACTTGTTCCTCGCTGTTAGAAGCACTCTGCCATCTTTGTCTTTTATTGGTATGTTGGAATTGCTTTTCGCGCTAGTTAGCTCTCTCACAATCCTATACAGCGTTTTCGAGTCATTCCGTTCTGCTGCTGTTTGTGCTCCTTTACTTTTCTCTTCAAACCATTTCCTCTTATCTCTCCAACAGCTCGGTTTTACTTCATTGTCCAGTTTCCTGTATTCGTTATCTGATGATCTCCATTGTTGGATATTTCTAGCTGCTTGATCTCTTCTGATCTTCATATCCTTCCTTTCATCAATCAGTTGTGGTCTGAGCCAACATCTGCCCCTCTATAGGTTTGGACGTCCTGTAGAGATGTACGCCATCTACTACTACTGCATATGTACTCGATCTCATTCGATGTATTGCCATCTGGTGAGGTCCAGGTTTTCTTGTGAATACGTTTATGTTTGAAGAAGGTGTTGCCAATGCTGATACCACTGGCGCTGCTCACCGAGAGCAATCATTCACCGTTATCAATCGTATTTCCAGCTTAACCGTGACGTCCAACCGTAATATAAACGTCTCTTCTGTTTCCATCCAGTTTCGCATTAAAGTCTCTTACCACCACTTTTATGTAAAAGCATGGTATCTCGTCAAGCACGTGCTGGAGTTGGTCGTAAAAGGTGTCCTTTTCCTCGTCTGTGGCGAATTCATTTGGGGCATATGCTTGCACTACGGTGACTTTGACATGTCTGGTGTTGAACCTCGCTGTGATGGTGCGTTCACTAACTGGCTTCCACACTATCGGTGCTTGTGTAGCATCCTTATTCAGGGTGATGCCAACTCCATGGATGTGGTGATCTTCATTTCCGGAGTAGAGTACAGTTTAATCTCCGCTGTTGAAGTGTCCCTGTCCTGTCCATCCCATCTCGCATACACCTAGAATGTATAGATGGTAAGCCTTTATTTCCTTCAGCACTTGCTCCATACGCTCGCTCTGAAAGAGCGTTCGAACGTTCCATGTGTTTACTCTGGTGTTAGACATTGCACTGTTCAGCCACACGCCGAGATGCTGCAAGAGATTACCAATAATTTGAACGACAAGGGAGAGATGGTCGGATTATGAATCAGCTGTGAGAAGACAAAAACAATGTCAGTTGGTAATGGATCTGACCCCCACATTGTGATCGGTCAGCAAGAGTTGCAGTGCGTCGAGAACATCCCTTACCTCGGAAGCTACATCTCTAGGGAAGGCGACGCGGAAGTAGATGTGCGAGCGAGGATAGGCAAGGCATCAGCAGTATTCCAAAGACTACGTCCAACATGGTCCAGTACCACCATCAGAAAGGATCTAAAACTACGTCTTTATATGTCAATCGTAATACCGACAGCGATATATGTCTCTGAAATGTGGAAGAATCCGTCGAGGATATCTAGACATATTCCACCGGCGATGTATCTGGTTCATATTGGGCACATCATGGAGAGACCACATCATCAATGAAGAAGCGATGAGGAAGGCAGGTCTGGATAGCCTGCATGACATAGTTAAGTCTCGACGACGGAGACTGGCGGAACATATTCTGAGCTTACCAAGAGCGAGAATAGCACATGTAGCAATGGAGTGGGTGCCTGAAGGTGGAAACAGAAGGAGAGGAAGGCCGACTAAGACCTGGCGCAAGACATTTACAGAAGATCTGGCAGAAATGGAAATTACCTGGAATGAGGTCAAATAAATCGTTGCACGATGTCCCGAATGGAACATGATGAACTAAGTCTAAGTAAGTAAGTAAGTATATATATATATTTACTGTACAGGTCTGTGTGATGTGCCAAGTGCTGTAAGTGTAGTGTTTAGTATGTAGTTTGCGCTTCATACTCTCGCTTTCAGCTACAGCCGCCATATAACTCCTCTGGGTGAAAACGGAGCCGAGTGTGTAAGTCTCCCTTGATGGTACATAGCCTCTCCATAGACAAGACTCTAGCATAACCTGTTTGTGGTACACTGTGGATACTGGGCGCCTTGCGGCCCCAGGCAAATGTGCTAGGGGTCTCGGAGCAGGTTGACGTCCCAGAGGTGGGTGTGCTGGGCCCACCCAGGGTGGACACGTCCAGACATTCACTATTCCAAAC
>CM034534.1:49537560-49585060 GCA_020002185.1 Paraescarpia echinospica | reverse complement strand
GAAAGCTACCTTTCAGAGACTCTGACGGCTGCTATATGAAACAATGCACATACGTTATAAGTCAAAGATTTACTACGACTGCGGCATTTAATAACGACAAAACGTCCCCGATACCACCTTGATCACAATTGGAAACTCACTTAATCGTCACGTTGGTACATCTCAACTAACGTGATATTTTGAGTGGCCATGTCAAACAATGTAGTCGCACAACTATTACTGCACACCGTGATGTAACACGAGAGCTTCTTTTAAGCTGAACACAATAACATTGATCAATGGCACGGTAATTTTTTTTAAAATACGACACTAACACTTGTTTGTAACGAAAATATAATTATATTCAGAGGGCCTCCAGTTTCAATGGATCTTGTCTGACTGCCACTGACAGAAAACAAGACTGATCTCCTCATGTCTCCTCGTTAATTGGAGGACATAAGTAAAGTAACTAAGTATTCAAATAACAAAACTCAATGAGTTTATCAATAACATCCCAAGCAGCTCAGGAAATTAAAGTAAAAGGGTATATATATATATATATATATATATATATATATATATAGCAACATACTATTGCAGGATAGGGTAAATGCAACACTATTGCTAAAGTACATAATAGCTAAGATTAACATATTTATATATACGAATATCTACTGATTAGGGAAATTCAGTCATGTGATCATTGACATGCCTGAGGTGATAGTCACTCTATTTTAACTAGTCTCGGATCTACCAATTTGAAAATGGTGAATTACGTCAGCAGAGCAATACACATATATAATTAATTGTCTTTTTTGTTTTACTGATGGTTTGATTTCACAAGATTTTAAGGAAATCTTCAGTCTGCACTTGTCAGCTTCAGAAACGTAGCCTCTATAACATGTTTTTCAAATATTTATGCAATTATTCCTTGGAGGAAAATAATTATGTTTGCTCTGCGAAATTGTAATTCTTTCGCATATGAACATCATGAAATCGCATATTGGCATATTTTTGCGAAGATTCGTCACTGCGATACTTAACAATGCAATGATCTCCAATCACCTCAACTTAAGCTGCTAATAATTCGTTTCGAAATGAGTACAATTTAGCTGATGTCAGAGCTTAGTTGCATGATGACCACTTTGATTTTGAGGAAAACTGATTGTCTACGGCCTATCAACAACGTTGTCTTTATAGTAGGGGACTTTGTAGAGTCCGTTCTTGTGTAATGCTGACTTACGATTCCCACGCGTCTATGACAGGATTGTGCACATCTCGTCCTGTACAAACGTCCCTACGTCGAGGGCAGCAACCGTGCACTGTATTGAGGAGGGTGCATCTGTCGACAGGAAACAAAATATAAATGTATTAACTAGATCCGTTAAGACACTATTATGGACAGTCGTTGAAACAAAGCAACTTGGTGTGTTATATGTATAAATACAATGCTGATAGGATCTAGGGTGGGGACTGGAAGTATACAACAGAGACTGTTTTTATGTGGTTCCACCCATTTGAGACGAGGCCGACTTTACCGTCATTTACGTGTCATTGGGGATAAAGATTCCCCAAAATAGGGAAACATGAATTTCCAACAAATGTGCCATTCGGGTTTGCTAACCATCACAGTATCGCTCCACCATGGTCATTTAGGAACGCGTTAGACAGTAAGCCATATTCTCATTCCTATTTAAACAGCTATATCCTAACTGACCTAACAGTAGGGCATGTAAGCTTGTTACAATACTTGGCGAGATTTCGCACGAATGGAGCCGACTAACAATAGAAAGTAACTCGGCGCCTGCTTAGGGAATAGGATGTTTTTTTGTTTTCGGGTGTAATCACATGAATGACATATAAAGACCGATGATAGTTCTGGTTTCTAGTTGATCAAATTAAACTAAAGCGATGAGCGACGTTTTGTAAGTAAATAACATTTTAGGTACTCGTCTTAGCGGTGGTTATAGCTGGATACCTGTAATACAGCCCGGGAGACGACGCTACATCAGGCTGAAAAAACGCGAACATAAATCCCTACAACAGTTTCCCCACCGCATTAATTACGTAGGAAGACAGAAAAATGTTAACAAAATCGCTTTTATATATCTCATGTGGCTGTTTTATTCCCGAATGAAGCACAAACGGCCTTATGTGAAGTTACGACGTAAACACATCGCCCGACCAATATTACAGGTATCCAGTTATAACCAACGCTAAAACTCCATTACTGAGACATTGTTACTTACAAAACTCCTAACATATGTTTGATTTATTTCCGTCATTCCAAAACAGGATCAGTCATCAGATTTCTGTGTCATTCCTGTGATTATACCACACCTGCATAATTATATATAATAATTATATATATCCTATTCCTATGCAGGCGACAGCGCAACGGCTGTCGCCAGCTGACTCTAACATGAAAACGAGGTGCGAAACTTGCAGGCTCTACAAGAAACCCATTGACCTAGTGCTGGTCTTAGACACATTTTTATATACTCGCCACAGTCAACAGCAATACGACGGGATGCGTTTGAGTGATCTCTCCTTGAGGGTCACGCAATATCCTAATTTGTGGCTGCAGTAACGTAACTGTTTCGAGGGACCTGATCAGGAGCTACCCCGCAGCAATTGCTGGTGTGGCTTCGCGTTCGTTTCAGCATGAAGTTGCTGCGGGACAGAACAAACGCAGCGCTTGCATTACAGTTCAGTAAACCCTCCCAGCAGCAGCAGATACAACTCGAATTGTACGCACAGCGTATATAATAGTTACATTTCATATGATTATGTTGAATTTTCATAATAGATAGGACAAATCAACATGGACGTATAACACATGGATCTTAACAACAAAACCAGTTAACAGCGAGAACAGTAGGTAGGATTGTAATAAAACCAGCTACAGTGAAGGCTTCAGCGAAAATTATAAGATGACAATGAAAATAATTACATTAGTGACTATGCCAACGTCCACAGTTTGGATAAAACAATAACAACACAAATGAGTAATTCAGCAGTTACTCACTAAGCCACACATAGCCAGTTGTTGCCAAAACTAACCCATCGCGGTTGGTAGCATATTATCCGACGACGTTAAATCGTATGATGTCGTTTATATATATATATATATATATATATATGACCAGGACAACCAGCGACAGTTAACTCTGGTGCAAAACCATTCTTCGCCGGTGTGGAAACACGTCGGCAACAGAAACACTGCCAGCTACATGTACAATTTCACAGCGGCCATCTTGGATCAGACGAACTGGAAGACCGGATCGACAACGCTCGTGCACGACCAAATGAAGAACTTACTAATATTAAGTAACTGTTGATGAATTATACCCTCTGGCTTGAAAGGAATGCATTCAGTTCGAAATTGAAACCGGCTGAAAGGTTTTCTTTGACTGTCATGTTATTCAAGAAGTATTCAGTGTATTCATTGTGGAGGTTTTCCTTCTTCCGTGTCTGTAAGGTTACATCATTTACATGAGTAACGACATGCTTTTTTCGAGCAAAAAAAAAACTAAAGCACACAATCCTGAACACATCGCAAGTGTAGACACTGCACATTTGTTCGCACAGCGCAATTGCACATATTGATTAATTAATAAGATATTTCAAGAGATCAAATATACTTAGAAAATTGGTCCTGAATAATTTATTGTAAATGTCCTAGTGTTTATCTTTTTAGTTCATCCATATACCCACGCAACAGAACACATATCCTGTGTTACTACTGCGTTACTTTTACTAATGCTACATAGTAATAATATGTCCTTTCCCTGACATTGTGGTGACGTATCCTATGATTCACCCCTGTGTACGGTAGTTGTACACCAGGAAGTTCAGTCATTGAGTATGCAGTAAATCGGCGGTTCTGAAGTCTGTCGGCGTGAATAAATGAGTTACGCGTTTTCATCATAGGAATTATATTACAAGGCCACATATTCTGGTAATTTACTATAGTCAACTAAGGTGTACACATAGAGCTTATACACAATTTTATGATTGTTGTAACATAGCATATAGCTATGTTTTAGAACTTTCACAAATACTCTGATAAAAGTGTATCCCTATTATTTTTTGATAGCATTGCAATGTCAATACTGTCACACGTCAGACATGTTAAACCCATAATATATCCTATATGTTTGGAACAATTAATTTATATACAGTATACATCTGTATCGTAATGTCGCGTATCTATTGTTATAGAGTTTTCTACACCAGCTGGTCAACCAGCAAGGCGTGTAGGGATTCCACCACTAATTAGTATAGTAATACGTTTATACGTTTATATTGTTTTTCTCTCAAACTAATGACCCAAGATTGATCAGGTGTGATGCACTTAAAATGGATTCTTTCAGTTGTGACACTATTCAAGCGTAAGCAATCCAGGGGCTCGTCTGTCACCACGATTATTGAGTCAACTTAAAATGCTTGCTCGTCCAAAAATGCTTAAGCGGACGAGAATGAATAAGAAAACCACTTTTTACGGGTAGCCCTTCCCTGTTAAACCGCATGCACATACCTGTAACAAAAGTGTTTCTTAGATTGACGCGGTGCTTCATGAGTCATCCCCGTGCATTGCTGCATTGCATACAGTTACTAGTGCCTTCTTCTGGCTTGTCAGTCTTCTTTCCTTAATTGACGTGCTTTAGCAGTCATATTTTGGTAGTCTAGACGTTATGTCAACAAAACATCCTAAATCATTGCAATGTACTGTTTTGGTATTTCCCTCCAATTAGTATTTCTTCCACAGTGGTGAGAAATCAGCGAAGCCCGGTATCGTCCCACCGGCGGCAACCAAGATGCAAAGTCCGGCTAGGGAGTCTCAATGTGGGGACGATGGGGGGAAAAGCACTGGAAGTGGTCAATATGATGGAATGGAGGAGAATAGAAATATTGTGCGAGCAAGAAACCAACAGGAAGGGAGACCGAGCGAAAACACTGGCAGGAGGGTATAAGATGCTACATGCAGGAGGAGATGGAAGGATCAATGGTGTAGGCATCATAGTAACGTGGGAGATCAGTAGAGATGTGGTGAGAGTGGGGAGATGGCAAGGGTGGATCATTGTTGCATGAATGATGGTGAAGAAGCAGCCAGTGTGCATTATGTCAGTGTATGGACCTCAAACAGAAATTACAGAGTCGGAGAAAAGGGCGTTCAGGGAAGAGCTTTAGAGTCTGGTGGGAATGGTGGAATCACATGTGATGATGTGCGTAGCTTGTGTTTTTAATGCACACATGGGTACAGCAGAGACAGGAAAAGAGGATTCGGTCGGAGGATTTGGATGGGGTACAAGGAACCGAGAGGGCCGGGAGTTAATAGATGATAGATGGTGATGCGAAATGGGCTTGGGGTGGCGGGGTCATTTTTTTTAAGAGGGAAAGCCACAAACTATCTTATAGGAGTGGACACCATACGACAGAGCTGGACCTGCTGATAGTGATATGAATCAGCAAATGTGGCGAGTAAAGTACTGTAAAGTCACCCTGGTGAACAAATGAATACGCAACACAAGCCCCTCGTTTTCATTGCGCGTGTGCAGAAGAGGAGGGAGACTAAAAGTGTGGGGCGATAGACCATAAAGTGGTAGAAATGTAAAGGGGACACAGCCAGGGCATATAGAGACAGAGTGACATCCGTGTATGAGAAATTGCGGCCAACAATAGGAAGTGTGGAGGAAGAGTAGAACCAGTTTAAATGGACCGAAGAAGTAGCGAAAGCAATTGGAGAAAAGAGAGAGGTATGGAAAGAAATAAAAGGGATCAAGGGGAATGAAGGACAACCGGACAATGCCATACAGCAGCTGTATGTACAGAAAAAGAAATGGAAGAGGAGCCACAGAGAAAGCTAATTGAAAAACAGTGAAAAGAAGATGATCTATAAGATGGTTCGAGAGAGGGATGAAGAGAACAAGATGAAAAAACTGGAAGAGTGGTTAAGGAAAAGATTGGAAAGCTAGTTACGGACAGGAAAGATATGCAACAGGTCTGGGAAGAATATGTCTATACTCTGCTGAACACCAAGATAGCAAATAATTAGATCTGCAAAATGCAGTAGTGGGAAATGTATAGGTGAAGGAGATTGTGGATGAAGAGGTAGAGAGAGAGAAAGAGAGAGCAATGAAGAAGATGAAGAAAGGACGGGCGACTGGTATTGATGACGTACGAGTGGAAATGCTGGTAGTGGCCGAACGCGTGGGAATCTAGTGGACAGATTGTTGAATACCTGCATGAGAGTGGGAAATATCCCAGATGAGATGAGTGGAGAATAGAGATAATAGTTCCGATATGAAAAACAAAGGGATATGTGCATGACACAGGGAATTACAGAAGCACCACGGTGATGAGCCACATGGTGAAGATGATGGGGATAATCTTGAATGGAAGGATAACAACAATAATGGAAGGAGAAATCGGAGAAGAACAACAGTGAACGTTGGCTTGATAGAGGGGAGTGTCCTGAGCCCACTACTGTGTATTGCAAGAAAAAATATCAGTACAAAAGATGTTCTCCAAAAACTACTGTATGCAGACGATCTAGCGGTGGTAGCGGACGGGGAAGCGGATTTACAGGAACAACTGATAGAGTGGAAGAATATCTTCAGCAAACAAGGACTGAAAGTGAATCTGGAGAAGACAGAGGTGCTGTGGTTTGGGCAACAAAGCAAATAACGGGAAATACACTTGGAGGGGAAGAAACTAAAACAAACATACAGTTTTGTATACCTGGGCGGAGCGGTATGTGGGGATGGATCCTCACAGACAGCCATTCGCAGGAGTTTACAAGCAGGGGCAAATGCATGGAGGAAAGTAGAGTGTGTGATAGGAGAGAGACACATATCGCGAACAAATAAGGGAAAGGTACTAGGCGCATGTGCGACACCAGCCTATCTGTACGTTCTAGAAAAAATATAGCAATGACAGAGAAACAACAGGAGACGGTACAAGTTTGCGAAAACAATTGGATCAGTGGAATTTCGGGGGTAAAAAAATAGATAAGCGAAGAGTGGAAGAGCTGAGGAAGGATGGAGGTGTGAAAGAAAATGTCTAGAAGAAGTTGATGATAAATCGGTTGAACTGGGCAGGACATGTGGTGCGAATGGGAAAAGAACGGATGGCAAAGAAAGCAGATGCTCGTAGATTGGAGGGGAAGACGAGGGCGACCGAAACTGAAATGGGAGGATTGCGTGAAGAAAGACCTGGAGGGATGGGAAGGGGAATGGAGGAAAAGAGCAAAATATCGAGGAGAATGGAGAGGGGTGGTAGAGAAAGTAGTGCAATCGCAATTAGGAGGAAGAGTAAGAAAAGAAAATGTCGACGTATCTAAGTCAGCCTCACCCCTGAAGACATTGCATTACTTTCTCTATCACCCTTCTCCATTCTCCTCGGTCTTTTGCTTTTTTCCTGTATGTATATGTATGTAATATATATATATATATATATATATATATATATGTGTGTGTGTTTGTGTGTGTTTGTGTGTGTGTGTGTGTGTGTGTGTGTGTGTGTGTGTGTGTGTGTGTGTGTGTGTGTGTGTGTGTGTGTGAGTGTGTGTGTGTGTGTGTGTGTGTGTGTGTGTGTGTGTGTGTGTGTGTGTGTGTGTGTGTGTGTGTGTGTGTGTGTGTGTGTGTGTGTGTGTGTGTGTGTGTGTGTGTGTGTGTGTGTGTGTGTGTGTGTATGTGTGTGTAATGATGGCATTCACTTATATTGAGTGTCATCTCTTTCGTTAAGTCATAGTTCAGTTGTCTCGTGTTTTTGTGTTTGAAATTCGTCCGGGGCAGGGGCCGGGGCAAGGGGATATCAACCGGAGTTCACAGTAATTTCAAAATTGTTTTCCTCACTGAGCAACGCTCAATAACTCGTCTAGTACTGAATGAACAAACACAGTACGCCAGCCTTGTTCAAACATGTCTTTGTTAGCTGTATTCAACCCACGTTGTATTATTTCAATATTATCGCTCGAGCATTGCCGCTTACACTCTGCCGTTTAAAAATAACTTGAAATAGGACACCCATTGTGGCAAAGTCTTTCCTTATTACACGTTTGCGACAAATTACAAAGACGGTCATCTCGGCCTAGTGCAGTTATTAATACTCCTATGGAGATATCACGTACAGCGAGTATATATATATATATATACATACCCGCTGTACGTGGTAACTCCATAGGAGTATTAATAACTGCACTAGGCCGAGATGACCGTATATATATATATATATATATATATGTATGTATATCAATGAGTGCTAATACTGATCTTACTCCTCCGCTGATTCTACATACATTGCTTGGATTTATTGCACCTACAACGACTTGGACAATGTGAATTCGACCAGCCCTACATACTGCCGTCCTAGAGAGTACTTGCTCACCTTCTGTTACATAATCTGTCAAGTCACACTCTCCAGTTGTTACGGTTGTATCGTTTCCTGTAATCGAGCCTACATGGCCAACATGGCATCTCAACAGTCGAGGTATTGCTTAGCCTAAACTAGTCCTGCTGCGCAATTAGGGAAGAGAGTCCGCCCTTAGGCCATCTACGTCATGTCGGCGACGTAGCCTATGTCTACGCATTGAATTAATATTATAACATGGGTATTTTAGGTAATACAACTACGCGTCTAATAGTTGTAAATACGTTGAAATACACTTTTGAATAACAGTTTACGATAATTTTAAAGAAAAAGTGTAAGAACATATTTACTATTAGGTAAACTGAACCAGTAACTGAAACGTGTATCATTTGTAGTTTTGTTTTTGCACTGCGTGACTGGTCTCATTATTTTTGTTAAACTAAAAGAAGGCTCGAATGCGTCATATAATGTGAAGAAAAAAAAATCGTTGTTGACGACTTACCGCGATAATCAATTTCATTGGTTACCCTGATTGAAGATAACTTATCGTCTGCGTCTCGATCACTCGAACACTCTTTTATGTCACGCCAACAGTCTTTGTGCATGTTGTAATTTGACTCTGGTTGAACATCCTGATGTAACAACCGATCATAGTTGTTCGCTGACGTAGATCGATGTCAGCGTAGATAAGAATAGTTGTCGCATCAGATGTCTTCAATGGGAGGGACCTATATTTAGACCACTGATAGGGTTATGTGACAATACCTCAAAGGTGTATATTTATATAACAGCTCCGCTCATATCGTTTACCATATTTCCATTTGGGCTGAGTTATCGACTTACTAATGTTAAGTTAAGTATACAATTTATGACCAGTTCCTGGATGGATTATACCAGGTTACAGATAACGACGCTTCAATACAATATGTGTTCTCAAAGATATACATAAAACAAGGTGAAAATAAGCAAAGTAAAGCATTTTAAATGAATATTCTTATATTACAGTTAGTAAATTGTAACATGTGTGTTAATGTATTTACACGTGTGTGATGTGTTTGTGTGTGATTGTGTATGTACATGAGTGTACGTATGTGTACATGCACGTACACATGTGTGTATATTTTGTACATATGTGTAAAGGTGTCAGCCTGTGAGAAACATTGTACACATTTACGTGTCTGCATGTATGTACATAGATGGAAGTACTTTATTATATGTGTATACGTATGTGAATTGGTGATTACGTAACATGGAACAGACACTCACAAAAACATATCAGTACACACATAACTTTCGTCTTTATTGTGTACAATTGCATACAACCTTGTCTTCCGTTTCTGCAATAATTCCACGTTACTGAAACCAAGTCGTTTTGTACACGACATACAAAACATTCATGAGGCAATGATAGAGTTTACTCAAACATATTTTAACCACTACGTTTATTCTGTCCCGCAGCAAGTACAACATGCAGAAACGAACTCGACGCTACACCAGCAGTTCCTGCGGGGGCAGCTCCTGCTTGGGACCCTCAGAGCGATTATTGAGTCAACTTAAAATGCTTGCTCGCCCAAAAATGCTCAAGCCTACGAGAATGAATATGAAAAACCACTTTTACAGGTAGCCCTTCCCTGTTAAACCGCATGCACATACTTGTAACAAAAGTGTTTCTTAGATTGACGCGGTGCCTCATGAGTCATCCCCGTGCATTGCTGCATTGCATACAGTTACTAGTGCCTTCTTCTGGCTTGTCAGTCTTCTTTCCTTAATTGACGTGCTTTAGCAGTCATATTTTGGTAGTCTAGACGTTATGTCAACAAAACATCCTACATCATTGCAATATACTGTCTTTGGTATTTTCCCTCCAATTATTATTTGTTTGATCGATGTTTGTGCCGTTTAGCTTTCTGTATACTTGAACACATCGATGTTGATTCTGTTTTATTAGAAAGGACATGAAAGGAACGGAATATATGCGAGCAGTTATACTAAGATTGAAGAGCAGCATTTCCTAATATAATCTACAGTGCTGTATATTTGCTCCGCTAATTAGGATGCATTGTAAGTGCTTCTCCTTCCAGGCGCCGTGGTTCACACGCCTTTTTCTATGTTCCTTCCGACGCTTGGTTATACGTATTTAATTCTTAGTGGACAGATCATATGTTCCGCCATTCACCAGAGGGCGAATTTGTGGAGATCCATTCGACTTATCTGATAATAATTACCTGCTTAACGGGGTGCCGTCGTTGGGGACATGCAGAACAGAACCAGTCTAAAATAACAAATAAACGTGTTATTTGAGATAATTGCTATCATTGGTTTTATACCCTAAGTATATGTGTGAACTAATGTATAATCTGGAAAATTATTGCCACAAATGTACCGTGAAGGTACATTAGAATGTTCTTAGGGTAATGCGTGCTTGCAATATTTAGTAATGTTGTACGACTTACTGACACTGGTATTCAACTAGCTTTGCTCAAACAAGTCTTTATTTGTTGCAACCGCTACTTGCACCCTTTGCAGCCAAAATAGCATTAATCTGGACACCCATTTTGTGCCACTTCTATCCATATTTCGTGTCTGTAGCAGTACACAAAAGCATTCGTCTCGTCCCTACAACTCCACAAATGTGTTTCACTCATAAATACTGACAACATACTTGCTGACAACGACGTATTCATATTTCGTATATGAATAAAATAATCAAAACATATACCTACAGGGTATTCCTTCCCATAATGGCAGCAGATGCGGAGTAAATAAATATAATAATATTGTCCGTGATATTTCTCTATAAAATAAACAAATGTTTATGGGTATCCGTACTTGCACATGGACTAGGCAAACAGTTTTGCATATAAGACACAGACGCCGTACAAGGAAAGCGTTGGACAAAATGTTACAACCTTTCTTTATCGAAGTCTCTCATTAGTGGTTGACACGAAATAAAGAAATAAGTAATCAGTCTAATATGTGTGGTGAGCGTGCGTGCGTGCGCTTTCGTGCGTGCGTGCGTGCGTGTATGGTGTGTGTTATCTTTATAGGAGTACTCGTAAGTGCCCAAGGTGTACGTACACATGTGTACATATATATGTGTACACGTGTCTGCCAGTGAAAAAACATTGTACACATACACGTGTCTGTTTGTATGTACATTGATGGAAGTACTTTATTATATTTGGGTACGTATGTGAAATGCTATTTACGTAACATGGAACAGACAGTCACAAAAACATATCAGTACACACATAACTTTCGTCTTTATTGTGTACAATTACATACAACGTTGTCTTTGATTTCTGCAATAATTCCGCGTTACTGAAACCCAGTCGTTTTGTACACGACATACAACACGTTCATGAGGAGTAGCATAAAGACGTTCTGAGAAATATAAAATCGGACATGGCGTTTGTTGTTTATTTTTAGAAGCGACACGTCTCATTGGTTAGGAGACTTGAGTCTTTCAACATGTAATAGTTATTTAATTGAATAGTTCCGTCGAAATAACAAAATAATCCCTAACTAATATTTGCAATAGCTGCCCGATTCTTTATGACACACTGCACGCAGGCACGCAGGCACGCAGGCACGCAGGCACGCAGGCACGCAGGCACGCAGGCACGCAGGCACGCAGGCACGCAGGCACGCAGGCACGCAGGCACGCAGGCACGCAGGCACGCAGGCACGCAGGCACGCAGGCACGCAGGCACGCAGGCACGCAGGCACGCAGGCACGCAGGCACGCAGGCACGCAGGCACGCAGGCACGCAGGCACGCAGGCACGCAGGCACGCAGGCACGCAGGCACTCACACTAGCACACACTCGCGCCCACGCACGCTCACACACACACACACACGCACACACACACACACACACACACACACACACACACACAACGACACATTCTTCTCCACCAGCGGCAACACATTCATATGGCGCAGTAAATAATTACAACGGAAAAGTACCTCTTGCTTGTGAGCATCACGAACGTCTCACACGCACAAATACTGGCAACCAGCAGACCAGGAAGTATTTCGTCGATAACGATTAGACAGTAAGACTACGTGCAGATTACTCATGTTGTTGACTCACCGTCGAAAAGGCGGAATTAAGCAAGTTATCACCAGTGATACATAAATATATGAGCATATCAACAGGTGTATTTTAAATAAATTTAAATAAATTAAGATTAATCAGTAAATTACATCAGTAAATTGGGCTAGGTAGCCAGTGCAGTTGGCGAAGAATAGGGATCGCACTTTCGAAAAGAGCCTGTCGAGTAATAAGGCGAGCGGCGGCATTCTCAGGCTATAATCGACCTATGTTATTGGTTGAGGTACCGAACAGTAGAGAGTTGCAGTAGTCTAAACGGGATGGTATCATGGCATTGACTACGCGTTCCGCTGTCGGTTGAATTGTGTAACGGTGAATCAACCCGATGTTGCGCAGGCGCAGCGAGCAAGTGCTGCTCGTACGTGACACTTGCACAGTCATATCCAGGTGTCTACCAAAGCGGACGCCGAAATTTCTAACGTGTTCACTTGCACTGATTTAATCTATCCCGACGCGCACACGGAGCCCACTTACGATAGCAGATGCCGATTTGAGGACAACCGATAGAACTTCTGTTTTGGTTTCATTCATGAGCAGAAAAATCCAAATCATCCACTCCTTCAGGTCACCAATGCATCGTTCGATCCGACGCACGGCGGTCACCAGAGAATATACATCCAGGTCGAAGTGACAGAAGCGTTGTAGATCATCAGCGTAGTGGTGATATTTGAAGTCGTGGTTGTGAATGTCATGGATGGTTGTAGTCCTATTACGAACATCAAATAATACTAAAAAGTAGGCAATTCCTAACTGGAAAATGTACAATCAACAGCGGAACGGACAATTCTACCATACCAACCCGTTGATCATTTGTCAATATTCATAAGGTCAATGTATTTAATTAGGTTAATCATAATTAATAAAAAAAATAATAAAAGTGGAGTGATGCTAGTGTATGTAACAAAGATATGTTCTAAATCATGTGAACACGGGAACATGATGTAAAAGACCAGGATACTGAGCCGTTGCATTGCATAATACTAAAAAGTACGTAATCAACAGCGAAACGAGTGATTCTACCATAACAACCAGTTGGTCATTTGTCGATATTCATAAGTTCAAAGTATTTAGTTTTAGTTTAATTAATTACAAAATATATTACAAAATATATTCCACTAGAATTGTGTGAAAGGTTCTAGATTTATGATTGATGATTGATGATTCTAGTGTACAGTTTGTAATCAAGTTATGTTCCAAATCATGTGAACATGGGTCATCAAACAATACTAAAAAGTAGGCAGTTCCTAACTGGAAAATGTACATTCAACAGCGAAACGGACAATTCTATCACGTTGGTCAATTACCAATATTCATCAGGTCTTAAATTTAGGTTAATCATAATTAATTGCAAAATAAATTCCACTAGAATTGTGCAAAGGTGGAGTGATTCTAGTATATGTAACAAAGATATGTTCTAAATCATGTGAACACGGGAACATGATGTAAAAGACCAGGATACTGCGCCGTTGCTTTACAGAATAAGTAACATACTTATGTTGAAAATGCGCAAATAGTTTACGCGAAATGTTTTATTTTTGTTTTCTCGCCAACAACGTATAACGCTGAGACCATGAAAGATATCAAGACTGAACTTCCAGGTGTACAACTATTCACTATTGTACGTGTTCGTAGAAAGGAGTGACTCATGGAATACGTCGCTACAAGGCCGGTGAGCGTGGAATTACAACACTACATACATGGATATGTTAATCTGGGACACAACTGAGGTTTCTTAGAACAAGTTTTGAAGATAGTAATCTATGTTATTCATATAAAACTTAGTTGGTGTAACTGCATGATGTTACGTAGTAGTGTTCTGTTGCGAGGTTATGTATTTGAACGCATTGTGTCAATGCATGTGCGCATGTCTGCATTCGTGTTCCGTATCGTATGCTAATTATTATGTGCGGTGTGCGTATAGTCGTGCCTGGACATGCGGTGTGTTCACTAAGACTTGCTTCTATTTTCCTTTCATTCGAAAAAAAAACGTGTCGATGCTCAGATTAGATGACGTCTTCTGACTGACGCACGAATGAATAAAAACCCTGACAAGGAAAAGACTGTATAGTGCAGGAATAACCGCAAATGAACGTCTTTAGTTTCATTGTCCAACCTAGGCGCCGGTTTCCTTTAAACCACAGGGTATAAAACATCAGTGCAATATTCTCAGGTCCTTCGCTCCAGCGAAATCGAACGGTGTCGATCCGGTCTTCCAGTTCGTTTGATCCAAGATGGCCGCTGTGAGATTGTACATGACGCTGGCTGTGCTTCTGTTGGCGACGTGTTTCCACACCGGTGAAGGGTGGTGGCGTCGTCGGCGACGCAGCTCCTGCACCAGAGTTAACTGTCGCTGGCTGTCCTGGTCATCGTGGGGCTCGTGCAGCTATTACTGCAGGTCAGTCTGTAATGCATGCATACATACGAGCATGTATGTATACTAACAATATACTACCTTATAAGGTCGACGGGTGTTGCTGTGCTGATCGATTTGCGACTCGTTGGTTTGGATATTTGTTTCCGTGCTGCTATGGACTAATACATGTTACCGCATTTGTAATACTGTTGCTATTATATGAAAGTAGTGTGTACAGATAGTGTTGTATCTGCTGTGTATCAGCTATGGCGTCGGAACCGGAGGAGGGAGGTTACTGATCCACCAAATATTTGTGGTGCAGGAAGTGTTGGAGGTAGGATTACCCTCTCCCCCAATATGTGTAGGGAAGGGGGGCATTTTGGTGTATTTGTTGAGTGGAAATGTGATTGTGAGAGTTGCAGTTTCAGGTTTTGAGAGAGCCTCAAAGAGGTGTAATTAGATGATTTAGGATAACTTAAGTAAGCGCAACTGGACGTTTGTGGAAAGTCTCAAGAGAGGTGCAATTGTAGTTTTCTTGCGAGCCTCAGCCCCCTCCCCGAATATACACCATGTTCCGATGGCAATGATACGGTTTACTAAAACACATTTCAAGAACTACGTTTATTCTGTCCCGCAGCAAGTACAACATGCAGAAACGAACTCGAGGCCAGACCAGCAGTTCCTGTGGGGGTAGCTCATGCTCGGGTCCTTCGAAGCAGATACGAGTCTGCAGTTGCCGGAATTATGGAGACTGCATGACCTTCCCGGAGAGTGCACTTGACAAAATCCCGCCCCGGTGCTGCTAGGCGTGGTGAGTGCACACAATTGTTTAGAACTGCGCTAGGTCTATGGTTTATTTGATCTATACATATAGCTTTTTATCTATGAATGAATGTATCTTTTAAAAACTGCCAAGTTTCTAAATGATCGCAGTAGTGCGGCATTGTCGTGTTTACCACATCCATCGCATTGTATTATAGAAGACATTGTTCAGTAATCAGCCAGGGCATGGTGTATTAACTGTACTGTGTATCCCTCGTCACTCGAAAATCATGTTAGTGTCAGCCCGTATCAATTTGGAACGTGACAAACGAACCTTTATTGAACGCACGTACCTCTTCGGTGACCAACATTTGTTCCAGCATATAGACACCAAGAGAGGGTGCAGGTTTATGAAAACAACTGGGTAAGAAGAATAGAGGAGTTGAGGGAGGATGGTGGAGTAAAAGAAAGTCTTAAGTCTTAAGAAGAAGCTGGTGAGGAGTCGACTGAAGTGGGCTGAGCATTTGGAGAGAATGGGAGGAGATCGGCTGGCAAAGAAAGCAGATTCCTGGAGAGTGGAGGGGAGAAATAGGCGAGTATAACATAGACTGCGATGGGAGGATTGCGAAAAGAGAGATTTGGAAGGATTGGGAGAGGAGTGGAGAACGAGATCAAAAGACTGAGGGGAAAGGAGCCAGTTGGTGGAGAGAGGAGAGCTATGCAAGATAGCTACAGTTACGATTTCATCGAGGATATTGTAGTTTTCATTGGGATCTGCATGAGTATCTTTGTTAAGTTTACCATAAATATTTGAGTTTATTATTATTTTTTTTTTTATTGAGTAATTCAGGTTTTTGTTGTTTTATTCGTACAATTATTTTGGTGTAGCGGTAGTATTCCATTGTTCGATAAGTTGCCAATTAATCACTGGTAGCAAGAGTAGCAACGAGACAGTCCAATGGGCAGGCATTTAAGGGTAAAATGGCAAACGCAGTCACAGGTAATCACTACGATCCGGTGCTACAGGCTGCCTGAAATGTAAGCAACCTGCAGTGTCCATTGGCGGGAAGAAATTGTTCAGTTCACAACTAATATAGTTGCACCAAATGTCTAGATTCCCGTATAAATAATTCAATTTGTCTGCATCCGATGCATCTTGAGCGAATCACGAAACGTAATGTTCACTCTTAGGTTCGAACATGAAGTTTAACAAATAAACTGCTCTGCTTATTCGAGGAGGCTCAGTGACGCTGCGACATATACTCTGATCACGTGTAAAACCAAATAAGTATTGTCAACCAATGCAAAGGAATGTATAATATACGTTAGTAAAATACTAACTAGTTTTTTTGCAACATACAACATGATTATAAAGAGTGTACATATCTCAGCCGGCAAATGGACTACAGAATCTTTGGTTTATCGAGAACAAACATTGTTGTATGCATGATAAACCCTCTCATATTAGACGTTTACCAGTTTTATGAAGTTTTACATACGACATAATCGTATCAATTTATTTCATTGTCTCCATATATGTGCCACACGGATACAGACAAACACTTCTGTCATGTTTCCAGTTGACATACGTTCTCTCCTTAATTGGTTTCAGAGTCGCTCTCGTCCACGTCGGGAAGTTTACACAGGATGGGATATGCACAATCGTGTCATAGACGCGATGAAACGAAAAAACAAGGAACTCAGACTTACCCAAGAGTGAACTTCTCGGCAAAGACCATTGCAATAACGACAACATCGTCAACTGACCGTACACATTCTGGTCTTCTTAATACAAAAAAAAATGTGTCACACTATTATGTAATATGTTCAGCCTAATTGTGTGCAGTTTAATAGCAAGTATAAAATGTTGTGTATAAGGATAATTAAACAATGTTCATTGTTAAGTAGCTCATATAAGAAACGTCAATTTTGTTTTTGTTATTTCATAATATGCATATACAAGAGGATAAACCATGACATAGAAACGAAGCAAGTGTTTTCTCCCGTACATTGTAGTACTATAGAATGTAATTTAGCTACGGTACATTTCATTAAGTCTGACTCCGTTGCATGCGAACCAATAAACAGTTGTCATCTTTACGATCACGACCGAATTACTGAATACTTGTTATATCACCTGAAGTGCATTACCGTAAGTCGTATATCAGATAATGTGGTGGCGTGATACGAACGTACGAAAAGGAGAACTTAAATGAACCACCGTCTTTGTACTGGAATATTAAACAAGTCTGATTTTGAAAATTAAATTGAGAAACATTGTAAAAAGAGGATCTATTTAGACGCATTTGCATATGTGCCGGAATAAAGTTCAAATCAAGTCGCTTTATGTTGAGTTATAACATATACCCATCTCCGGCAATAACCAATGTATTGGCTCAGTTATAGACAATTCCATGTGTTGTATGTAAGTAAAATATAATCATATAACCCATTTAACCATTCAGTGTGTGTGTGTGTGTGTGCCGCTGAGAGCAGGTGCCCCATGTGAGATCAGGGAGTGCAACAACAGCTGTGCGACTGCTTTGTTTGCCATGACCCCCTGACCTCAAATTATCATATTTTAAGTCTGCGGGTCGGCATGACGATTCAGTGGTTTGCCCAATCTGTTCAAGGTATCGGGGTAACTTTGTCGTTTTTAAGAGGTGTAGTCGTGGTATATTTTAAGACTTCTGAAGTGTAGATATTGCTCCGTGTTCCTGTCTTCAACTCCCTGATAGGTTCTCTTCATGCACAACATATACCAATAAACAGTTGTCATCTTTACGATCACGACTGAATTACTGAATACTTGTTATATCACCTGAAGTGCATTACCGTAAGTCGTATATCAGATAATGTGGTGGCGTGATACGAACGTACGAAAAGGAGAACTTAAATGAACCACCGTCTTTGTACTGGAATATTAAACAAGTCTGATTTTGAAAATTACATTGAGAAACATTGTAAAAAGAGGATCTATTTAGACGCATTTGCATATGTGCCGGAATAAAGTTCAAATCAAGTCGCTTTATGTTGAGTTATAACATATACTCATCTCCGGCAATAACCAATGTATTGGCTCAGTTATAAACAATTCCATGTGTTGTATGTAAGTAAAATATAATCATATAACCCATTTAACCATTCAGTGTGTGTGTGTGTGTGCCGCTGAGAGCAGGTGCCCCATGTGAGATCTGGGAGTGCAACAACAGCTGTGCGACTGCTTTGTTTGCCATGACCCCCTGACCTCAAATTATCATATTTTAAGTCTGCGGGTCGGCATGACGATTCAGTGGTTTGCCCAATCTGTTCAAGGTATCGGGGTAACTTTGTCGTTTTTAAGAGGTGTAGTCGTGGTATATTTTAAGACTTCTGAAGTGTAGATATTGCTCCGTGTTCCTGTATTCAACTCCCTGATAGGTTCTCTTCATGCAAAACATATATCAAGTTTGTTTGCTGCATTTGAGCTCCAACATTTGGCTGGGACGCTTGCATCAAATGTTTGACCGAGCCAGATCGCTGCATATTAACAGTTACAAACCGCCATGGACAACTGTTCCTACAGTACAATAATGTCACCGTTTTTCAGGGACCAGATGTCCCAAACGCAAAGGTCCGCCTCAAGACCAGACATCGTCCAGGGCAGGCCGGTTCTCTGTCAGATAGCAAGTACCACGTCCTCCGCTCACAGTGGCGTTATTTTATCATTCCACAACGCTCGTTCCGTCATTCATTTTCGTATCGCATATCTTGTCAACTCGTTTAGCTAAGTAAGAATTCACATAGCATAGCTAATGCTATATGAATATGTGGTCCATTGGCGTCATAGAAGGGAGGTTCGGTTTCAGTATTTTAGGGAAATGAATCCTATTTATGTTGTATGTTTATCACCACTGGCTTTTCGTCACCTCTTTCTCGGTTACGGTGGTCCAGAGGTCCAAGAGTTTCCTTCTAGGCGGAAATTTCCGTTGAGGCGACCAATCTAATTTCTGAGACCGGTGTGATGAAGTTGGGCCGTTATAGCAAGACACCTTATTGGTATGCGTCTGACAAGATATGGTCGTTTCGTGAGACAATTCACGTGTGACCCACTTCAAGTGCATCACCTTTTGCGTGTGGCCCGTGATATATAAGTGTAGGCCATTCAAGCGTTTGTCTTTCAGAAAATCGTGTCGACTAAAACGCTTGCAGATCGCCGAATAATTCCGCATATGAGAATGAAACGAAACACTACTTCTTATGGGTTAACCTTTTCCCTGTTGAACTGCGTCTATTTTCCCCTAACGAAAGTGTTCCTCTTAAACAGGCGTCGGCGCCATGAGAACATGGTGCATGCAAACTGTTGATAGTAAAAGTAATATGGTCAGCATAAACATGTTTAAGATTTAAACAAACTGTAATGTCAATTTATCGATATATTGTAAGATGAATCAATGAAACAAGCAATCAGACAAATGGTCAATCAGCCAATCACTCATTCACAATATCTTATTCACTCATTCATTCACTCACTCAGTCACTAAGTTATTTACTCAATCACCCCCTCTCTTTCACTCATTCACTGACTCACTTACTCGCTCGCTCGCTCACTCACTCATTGACTCACTCACTCACTCTCCCACTCTCCCACTCTCTCATTCACTGACTCACTCACCCACTCACTCACTCACTCACTCACTCACTCACTCACTCACTCACTCACTCACTCACTCACTCACTCACTCACTCACTCACTCACTCACTCACTATCTCACTCGCCTATTGACTCGTTCAATCAAACAATAAATAAATAAATAAATCAGTCGATCGACCAATCAGCCAATCAACCAATCAGTCAATCACTCACTCATTCACTCACTCGTTCCATCAACCAACCATTCAGTCAAAACAATCAGCCAATCAATCAATCAATCAATCAATCAATCAATCAACCGTTCAGCCAGTCAGCCAGCTAGCCAACTAGCCAGCCAGACAGACAGCCAGACAGTCAGACAGCCAGACAGCCAGACAGCCAGGCAGCTAAACAGCCTGTTGATCTGTTTTTTTGTTTCCGTGTCCAGTGAGGTAATACACCATACACACCACTTAGCCTCCCTAACAACAGAAGCCTATTCAAGTTACAGGTAGTATTGCGATAATGGTTTGTGAGTTTCAAAATAAATACTTCCACACATTTGTAGTTTTACTTGAAGACCGTTTAGCGGGTACATATTTGGACATGCTTTTCATAGTATCTCAGCTGATTACCCCGAAAATTGCTCTTGAACATATTCGTGACACAGTCCAACTGAATACGGAATACTGATAATGGTGTAAGATAACTATAACTATATGAGACAGGAAAGTGAGCGAATGGAGCACGATACTGTTATCAAGTATACAATATTATACTTCCAGGTCATGCTGACATTAATGTGACATTACATTCTGTGAAATGTAATTTGAAAGCTTCGAAATGGACTGCATCGAAAAAGCATACATTTCAGGCCGATTTAAACATAATATGACTAGTCCATACCAGACGCATGAGAAACAAAGAATGTATGCTGTTCCATGAATAGAATGGAAAAGGCATCGTCGTCGCGCTCGTCAGTAGTATGTGCGGTCCCTTGGCGAGGAAGATGACGGCATATGTAGGTCAAGGTCAAAGGTCAACTACCATTTAGCCACCCTAACAGCAGAAGCCTATTCAAGTTACCGGTAGTATTGCAATCATGGTTTGTGAGTTTGAAAATAAATACTTCTACACATTTGTAGTTTTACTTAAAAGACCGTTTAGCGATAATATGTTTGGACTTCCTTGTCATCGTATCTCAGCGGATTTAAACATAATATGATTTGCGCATTTTAGATGCATGAGAGACGAACAATTTATGCCAAATGTCCCATGAATAGAATGGAAAAGGCCCGGTTGTCGCTCTCGCTGACGATGGGTTGATCGCATCAAGCGGGATATGGACAGCCTGGGCGTCACGCTTGAGGAGGTCGAGGGTAATACCGTTGACCGCGCCACCTGGAGGGCGGTGATAAAGAATGTGAACTCTACGCCGGAGACCACTAAGTCAAGTAAGTTAAGTCAGTCCCACGGATTTTGAAATGCCACGTGATATCATATAACACAACATTTAAATGTGTTTTAATCTATGGCGTACGCTATTCGTTTCCATGCGGGAAAATACAGTAACATTCGGACAGTCACTACAGACTCTTCGCGAACCACTCAAATAGATTGGTAATCCAATTTTGGAACGCGACCCGTGGTTTAAGGATCGCTGATGAAGGTACACAGGACGAATTCAACTGTAACTGCTGCTATGTCCGTAGTCCTGGTTCATCGTTGCGGTGATGTTCAATTGGAGTCGAAATAGCAATGCTATAAATACTCTTGTCGGCCCAATAGTCCACGTAATGTGAGTAATGCATTCAGTTGACGCGTCTTGCTAGCAATTTCTGCGTAGTTTCTACACACGACTGTTGTAAATCACTGAGTCGTTTTCTTGGGCGTGTTGCCAGCAATATCGCGTTGCACGATCGGTCACACTTGAAACGCGCAATGACAAGCTATGACATCATGGTGCTTTCCCTTTTTACTGAAATGTTGTTTTTCAACATTCGTGACAGTAATGCTTGACAATCAAGCACATGCATAGTTTTATACAAAACTGCTATGCGTTTTGATATTTTTAATTCAACGATTTTTATGTGTTCTCTCCACGTTAAGTTTTTATCAATGGATATTCCAAGAAATTGTGTATGTGATACCTGCTCAATGTTTATCATCACATCTGTTCTAGGGTGTTTTTTATTGTTAAACTTTATAAAATGTGTTTTGTTCACATTGAACGATAATTTTTTCTCTCGGAACCACAGGTCTACTTTTTGTTAGTTTGTTGTTAACAACAGTGCTTACATTATTAGTGTTACTAGCTGAATAAAAAGGTTAGTATCGTCAGCAAATAGAATAACATGAAGCAATTGTTGAGACATCACACATGTAATTTATGAACAAAATAAAGAATAATGGACCAATGATTGAACTTTGCGGGACTCCACACTTGATTTCCTTTAGTACTGAGTTACTCTTGTTATAGCATATATATATATATATATATATTGTCTACGGTTGGTTAAGTAGTTTTTATCCAGTCCAGAACTAAAACCTTTATTCCGTAGCATTGCAATTTACTTAGCAGTATGTTGTCAACAGTGTCATACCCTTTTTAGATCGATAAAATCACCAATCGTACTTTGGTATTTATCCATCTTTTCAACAAATTATGTTAAAGTTAGTGAATTTGAATGATTACTTCTGAAGCCATACTACCCATCTGTCAATATACGTTGTGTTTAAATGAAAGACTTTAGCCTTTGGTCGAATACTTGTTGAAAATTGGGATAAGAGAGATTTAGGTATATAATTAGAAAATTGAATACGACCTCCCGACTTAAATGTAGGAACGACTTTAGCTAATTTCATATCACTTGGAAATGATCCGCTGATCAATGATCTATTAAGAATGTCGGTTGGCGGTTGTAACATTTGCTTTATTACATGTTTAATTGTATTTATGCTGATTTAATTGTGTCCGTTTGAAGTTTTATTTTTGCACCCAAACACAATTTCCAGTACTTCTTGCTCAGTAACGGAGGTCATATACATTGATTGTGATACAGTACGTTTTACAAAGTTGGTTGGTTTTATCCTGTTGTATGAAGTTGGGTAATTTGGTACCTATATCAACGAAGACATTGTTAAAAAGGTTATCTATTTATTTATTTTCTTGTACTACTAGATTTTCACCAACACGAAATTTGTTCAAATTCGTTGTTTCAGATTTTCTTTTGCCTATTATGCTGTTAAGAGTTTTCCAAGTTTCTCTGATATTAGTCTTATAAGCGTCGAGTTTTCTTGTGTAATAGTTTTTCGTTTCTAGACGTCATCATTTTGTTAACTTATTGTTATAATTTTTGTAGCGAGTTTCTGTTAATTCTGTCCTATTTTTTTAGAAACACTAAGTACAGGTTATTCTTCTTTATGCAAACGTGTTTTAGCCCTCTTGCTAAGCAATGTTTATCCTTCTTTTTTGTCTTTCCTGAATACAATATTATTTTGTCAGGAGAGGCATCGTTATAAGTGTTACTTCGTATTTGCCTAAAGCGCTAGAACGTTAAATGAGAGTTTGACTCGTTCATTACAGTGTCCCAATTTGCATCTTTTAAATCCTGCTCAAATTTGTTTAATGAGTCATCATCTATTGTTCTGATATATTTATTGTTGGATCATCGTTAATAACCACGAAAGTGCTGCTGTCACACAGGAAGAAAATTGGCACATGGTCTGTAGCATCGCTTAAGACAATGCCGCATATTTTGTTTCTACACATCTCAGAACAAACAAATGTTATCTATTATACTAGCAGTCGTGCTTGTTGTTCGTGTGGGCCTGGTGATCATGGGATATAATCCAGGGTTGAACATTTGATCAATGAAGTATTTTGATTCAGCACCTTTTGATTCAGCACCCTTCGAAGTGCAATATATTTATATTGTAATCACCACGTATGTAAACAATTTTTCTGGTGATATTTCTCAGTAGGAATGACAGATTGTCATTAAATTTGCTGATGCTGGTATTCGGTCGTGTATACATACAACTAACATTGATTTTTTCGTGTTTACTAATCTGCATCTCAAAAAATATGCTTTCAAAACGGTTATCAACAACATACGAGATGTTCCTTATACAAATATCAGAATACAGGCAATTATTAAGTAGAGATTCACTTACATATATGGCAACGCCACCACCTTTTTTTTCTGGAATTACAGTATATTAATTTTGTAACCTGAAAATACGACATCGTTACAGTGTACTTCAGTTCCGTCCCAACTGTTTTCATTAAACTACGTTTCTGATGTAGCAATTATATTAAATTTATACTCCATGCTTTGGACAACGTCTTTAGTCTTGGATAGGTTAGCTTTTAAACTCCGGGCATTAAAGTGTATCATACTCAGTTTGTTTGGCTGATTTTTGCGAGCACTGCTAAAGTCTGTTGAAAATTGTGCTCAGGTGTAGAATTCACATTTGTGTGGGAAAATCGTTATACAACAAACAATCAGCATCAATATCGTGTTCGCAACAGTGTTCATTATAATCATACGATATATCATACGTAAGCGTTAACCCGTCATTTTGTTGTGCAGTTGACGCCTTTGTTAAGTGATCACAACAACGTTTGTCAAGATAGTCAGCATGTACTTGGTTGTATAATCTGGGTTTGCGACACCATGCCGCTCTCTTACCACCAGTTTGTGAAACGACAAATACGCGATTGTGCCCTTCTCCCTGCCTACATCTTTTGGTGGCAGTTCCTTCCGCCTCGCCATGATCCTCTGCGAATAGTTCTCGTTGACGTAGATGCCACGAGGCCGATCGAGACGTTCCAGCTAAATATTGTTTTTTAAACTAAAGCAAGCAAGCTGGGTATGTGTGGTGTGGGAAAACTATCTTTCGGAAAATCTGAAGGCAGGTTAACGAAACAATGCACATGTGCAGTAAGTCATAAAATATACTCCGACTGCGCCATTTAAAAACGACAAAGCGTCCTTGCTACTATCTTGATCAGAATTGGAAACTCACTTAATCGTCACATTGGAAAGCTGACTCCAAAGTGAAAACGAGGCGCGAAACTTGCAGGCCCTATAAGAATCCCATTGACCTGGTGCTGGTCTAGATAAATTTTGTTGTACTCACCACATTTAACAGCAACTAGACGGGATTTTGTTTAGAGTACTTTCCTGGAGGGTCACGCAGTATCCGTATTTGTGGCTGCAGTAATGTAACTGTGCCTTCGCGTTCGTTTCAACATGATGTATCTGCGAGTCAGAACAAACGCAACGCAGGCAATACAGTTCAGTAAACCTTCCCCGTAGCAGCAGATACAACACGAATTGTAAGCACAAAGTAAACAACAGATAAAGTTTAAATTATCCTGTTGACGTGTTATATATAAGAAAAATCAACATGGACGTATAACACATGGATCCTACCAACAAAATCAGTTAACAGCGAGAACAGTAGCTGCGATTATGAACAAACCAACTGCATTGAAGACTACAAAGAGAAATATCAGACGACAATATGTTGTTGGGTTATTTTATTATTATTCTCTCATAGTTCTCACCTTGATGAGACGGTTATGTCCACTTCTCTCCGCTAGGGGCGCTTAGGTCAGCAAATGATGACAGGAACCGGAAGTACATCATGGAAAATGTCCTTAGGTCAGCTAAAAATCACATGGGAGCACATGCACCCGTCGGTTTACGTATTGTCATCCACGCCTTCACTATTTGTGTTATTTAGACGTGGACGAGTGTGCGCTGGGGACACACACGTGCGATCGCAATCGCGGCATGTGCACAAACACCGACGGTGGATTCACGTGCACATGCACGGCCGGATATAACAGCGACGGCGTCACTTGTCAAGGTATCATCCAATTGATATAGACATTGCTAAATTACATTACTGTGCGCGAAGTTTGCTATGACGTAAATATGGGTATAGTTCTTTCGCAACGTAGGTTACGTAGTACGTCCCTAATTGACGGGCGGCCGGTTACCGTAGCTCGGAACAATTGCAGGAAGCACACACGGACATTGCGAACAATCGACTTTTGTCCACGTGACATCCAGTTCGAACCCTAATACCGGAAAGAACCCTTAAACAACGTGTCATTTATATATTTCAAAGGCGGTTCCTTTTCAGGAGCGGTGCCTATTATGTATCCAAGGGTTTGACAAATATTATACCAGTGAACATAATGATGCCTTGCTGTCATACATGTTGTGCATAGGCCGATGTCCATGAACACTATAAATAATAAATTGTTTCATCAAGAGCTACAGACGATTTGATGAGATCAATACCATGTCAATCCCGGTAAAAAACTTAAAGGGTAATTTTAACGTGAAAACGGTATTATTGTAATCGAAATGAAGTGCTCTAATGTTTTAGACATTGACGAGTGTGCGACAATGAATGACTGCGATATGCGCCCCGGGGTAGGCGTATGTACCAACACCCAAGGGTCATACACATGTGGCTGTACCACTGGATACGAATTGGGTGCCAACAAGAAGACATGTTACGGTGGGTGAACTACGTTGTCAGTAAAGTCCCCAAACGTACAATTTTTGTTGAGACTGGATACAAATTAGCTGCCAACAAGACGACATGTCACGATGAGTGAACTACGTTGTCAGAAAATTCCCCAAACGTCCAGTTTTTGTTGACAAGAAACCCATTTTGTTAACCGACGTGTCCACTTACTTTTCATTCGAAATACAATTACCAAACATTGAACGTGTCGCACTTCGTCTCTCCAGAAGGTATTCAACAATGTCATTGGTCCAAATAAAATATGTTAAAACGATGATGCATTTTCTCTTTGCTAACGTTCTCTTAACTAACTCTGTGATACATATAAAACAGAGCACTGGTGCAAGCTGGAGGAATTCCTCTAAGACGTATGTGCATGCCCAATAGTAAGAGGCAAATACAGATACCCACTTGTGCATTATGCACAAAGGTTTCGATATACTTATAATTTGTTATACGATCAGAACGCAAGTCATATTCAAGATATGCAAGTACATTAAATAAATAATGCATGGCTTAGCCCCGGACTATCTCAGCTGATACAACCACTTGCTGCCACATCTAAACGACGATTTTTTATGTTACTAAAATATCAGTTATTAATTTCGTTGTTTGAAAATGTGTTTTAACATACTAAACAGTTAATGTTTTGCCTTAAATTTAGTTAATACTTAAACATTTAGTGTACGTATAATTTTAATACGTTAAGCGCTTTGGTTGGTAATAAGTTACAAAAAAAGCGCTAAATGAAGAAACAACAGTTGTATTATTAGTAGTAATATTATTATTATAAAATAATATTATTAATATTGCAATAATAATAATTATTATTATTTTATCATCATTATTATTGTTGTTGTTATTATGGTTGTTATTATTGTTGTTATTATTAGTGTTGTTATTAGTATTGTTGTTATTGTTATTATTGTTGTTATTATAGTTATTATTGTGGTTGCTATTGTTGTTATTACTGTTGTTATTGTTATTATTATTATTATTGTTGTTATTATTATTATTATTATTATTGTTATTATTATGTACAGTGCTGTTGCTGTTGTTTGTTGTACAGACATAGACGAGTGTATGGCGGGCACCCACGGCTGTGAACACACCTGCAGAAGCATCCCGGGCAGTTACTTCTGTCTCTGTGTCACCGGCTTCAGCCTCGCGGCAGACCAGAAGGCCTGCGTCGGTCAGTGAACACACCAACACTAACAACGTATTGTTATCCGTTAGGTCATACACAAAATAGATTATGTATGTAACAGTTTAAATGGTAGCAGTTTAAACTATAAAAATATGTGTGTCCACGCGTACTTGAATGTATGCGTGTTTACTTGTTATCCACTCATATCCTACAAACCGCCTACACAATCTGATAGAGGGAACAGCGGGAGTTACAGGCAGGCTTCAGAAGCGGGAGGTCATGCAAGTACCAGATTGTTATTACTGGGACTACAGTTGAACAGTCACAGGAGTGGAAGTCGTCCATCTGATCAACTACATCGATTTTGAAAAAGCTTTCGACAGCACACACCACCTATTCTTGCGGAAGATATCACAGGCCTACGGCGTCCCACCAAAAGTGGCCATCACCGTGTGCAGAAATTCAGTGTTGCGCGAGACACGAAGGAAAGCAGAGTGAATCAATTACCTATTATTTTGATAGCATTGCAAACGACAATACTGTTACATGTCAGCCATGTTAATATGTTAAACACTATGTCGTGGTTCTCTTATGCCGATACCTTAACATAATATTTCCTACATGTTTGGAACAATGCTTTGATATGCATTATACATCTGTATCGTAGTGTCCATGTATCTATTGCTAGCGCTGAACTAGAGGCGACGTTGTCTATGTGGCACATAGAATCACTCAATTGTTCTCAATTTCATTACATGCGAAATTGGGCGTCTTCAAAATTAAAACATAATGTCATTGATTTACTTAAGTCATTATTTCGCACGCAACGTTGTCCGACTTAATGAAACCATCCTATGGTTTAGCTATGTAGTGTGGAGGAACCCATTGATAAGAGCGATGTGTCGATTGAAAATTCAGATAATCAATGAAATTGCCTTTCTGTACCCGCTAGGCTGGAAAATTAGCATAAATCAAAACATGTTATGTCATTAGCTAAACATACAGTAGATAAACACATCAGATGGGCGAATTATACATGGGTAAACATGTTACTACCATACATTTTAAATTTGCTTGCATTAGTTTGCAATATATATATGTGTACATATATATATTTTGTGTGTGTGTGTGTGTCTGTGTGTGCGCGCGCGTGCGTGTGTGCATGTGTGTGCTGGAATACAATATGAGTAAAGATAGCATGCATTTACACTGAGTGTCATATCTTTCGTTAAGTCATAGTTCAGGTTTCAGATGTTTTTTTTCTAAATTCGTCTGGGACGGGTAGATCTGAAGGGAAGGTCAGAGTCATTTCAAAACTTTTCTTTTTCTCGCTGGGCAACGCCGGGTAACTCGGCTAGTGCTGAGTGAACACACATAGTCCGGTAGCTATGTTGAAACATGTCTTTGTCACTGTATTCAACCCTTATTATATTGTACCAATCGTATCGCTCGATCATTGCCGTTTACACACTGCCGATAAAGATAACCTATAATATGGTAACCGTTGTGTGCCACATCTTTCCTTATTCCGCGTCTGCAACAATTTACAAAACACGGTCATGCCTTCTTTGTGCGGGTATTAGTAGCCCTATGGAAATCTCACATACATCTAATTGATTGATTACCTTTTTTGCTAATTCCGCGTCTACTAGTAACGAGAGCCGTCTAAGCAACAAGGAAATAAACTTAGTTGTCACATATTTCCTTGTTCCGCGTCTGCACCAATATACAAAGTTGTCTTCACGTAATTGTGTGATAGAGTGGATGTATAAAAGCTAATGACATAGTCTAATTATAATGTCCAGTACGGATAGCTCCTCATCGATCAACTATCAAGAAGAGGACGTTCAGGGCGACCTTCCTTAATGTCGCCAGGCAAACGTTGAATGTCTCGCTCTTGCCATGTCATATCACGGCAATCCACGACTTACAGCCGCAGCATGACGGCAGGCGATTGATCGAGCAATTTCATTTTGCGGAAACGAACACAGAGGTTATGATGAAACGGGGAGTGTTGGTGGGAATTAAAGTTTAATTTAATGATCGCATCTCAACGAAAAAGCAGCAAACTGTTCAGACCAACGCGTCAGCTGAAGTGCGATAACAAGATAGATACACAGCTCGTGGACAGCACATAACTGTTGTGTATGCCATAAGGTACGCGATGCTGATAGAAATGTAAAGAGAAGACTCTCTCACATCTGGAGAGAGTTTGAAATATGTTCACCGACATTAAATAGTAATGCCGTTGGACACGTTTTATGTTCTCCCCTTTGTGGAACTATGGGACGATGAATTTATATTGTTGCTATCTGATTATGAAAAATGTGATTCCAGAGAAGAACCAATATAAGTACTTATTGAGAACATGTTTGCGAAGTCCAGCACATCCAATTTCCTCATATCTTACTGCGTCACCGCGAACTATAACTTTCATGTCAATATATTTTATGGATAAAATATTTCGTACACATGAAGGGGAACCACACACTATATAGGAACAACTTCAAACACACACATGAAGCAAAACTTCACAAAATATACACAAGGTCGTACATATTTCTATCGATAATCGTACAATTTAAGGACACTCTATTCAACAAACTATCAATGCAAACAACGCTGTAATTTAAACTGATAATAATAACAACATCATATATCAATTTTGAATTCGGTAACGGCTTAAGTAGGCCGATTAGGGTTAAACCAGGTAAAATACTGAACTTTTGTCAACAAATTAGTAACTATGGCCACGCAAGCAAGCTTGAATAAATTAACGTGTACTAAACAGTCAGTGCACGCCAGAAGGAAATAGAAAAAGACGCAGACCAAAAACAACTTGGCGACGAATCATTGATTAAGAAAAGGGGTCTGGAGAATTCTTGTGCGAACAGTATGTGCCATACAATAAGTAAGTAAGTAAGTAAGTAAGTAAGTAAGTAAGTAAGCAGTCAATATATAATGTCTTATTATTATTATTATAAAGCATTTATAGAGCGCCGTGTGTCCGGATAATAAATCTGCTCAAAGGCACAGACAATCGTAGAGTATAAGTAAAATACATTAAATGACTTAAACATATTAAATATAAATTTTATATAGAAAGGTAAAATAAAATGATTTAAACGTACCATATAAAAATTACGTAAAATGTCAATTAGATAAACCTGAATAAATAAATAAGTATATATATATATATATATATTTACAAGTGTGTATATTATACCAAAGTTAAATGAAATAGCCGTTTAAATATATAAAATAAATAATGTGCTTAAATAAGAGAAAATAAATACATATAATATGCTAATTAAATATTAATAATAATGATAAATAAGTAAATAAATAGCTGCAACCTATGTACATAACCGAATGTCAACATTGCATAAATGTCACTGATGCGGATTGCAAAGTACTTTGAAGGCCTGTCGAAATAAGTGTCTTTAAGAGTGATTTGAAGGTGGCAACGCAGTTTGCATGCCTGATTGCATGAGGCAGGACATTCCAAAGGATTGGGCCAGCCACCGAGAAAGAACGACGGCCATATTATTCAAGGTGCTATCTCGGAACAGTCAACATACATTGTTCGGCCGATCTAAGTGATCTGGTCGGCGTGTAGGATGTCACGAGCGATGAAATGTACGCAGGGCCGAAATGGTGCACTGCACGATATACCAGCAGTAACAGCTTGAATTCGATCCGCTGGCGTATAGGCAACCAGTGTAGACGGTACAGAACAGGTGTTATGTGTTCTCGTCTCCTTGTCCCGGTAATGAGACGTGCTGCGGAATTCTGTACCATCTGCAGCTTTCGCAAGTGCGTCTCCAGCAGAACATATAACACTGCGTTGCCGTAATAAATACGTGACATGACTAAGGCGTTCACAATGGTTCTGCAGGCATTAGTGGTAAGACATTTCCTAATCAACGCGATGCTTCAAAGGTGACAATATACCACCTGACAAACACGACATCATCAACGAACAACTGATAGCGCGGTTGATGATGTTAAAAAAAAACATGGTTGAGTCCAAGGCAGTAGATCGTGAACAGAAGAGGTCCGAGCACGCTACCCTGAGGCACACCACAAGTTAGATCGACACTTATTGAAATGATGTTGCCACATTTAACTACCTGTGTTCGCTGTGACAGATACGACTTCAACCAGCAAATTCTGTGCAGTTGATTGAACAGTAAATGGTAGTCGACAGTATCAAAAGCCTCACTGAGCTCTAGTAGCACCAGTATCACTGCAGAAGCTATTATGCATAATTAAACAGTAAAGCAAAACGAATCAACATTATATCATACGTAATAAACACAAAACTGTCTAAACTAAGAGTAACGTATTTGTATGTTACGGTAGCGCCCCCAAGCGATCATCATGCTGACTATGTGATGCAGTGGTCTCCACTTCCCATCAACCGCCTAATTTTGGGGTTTGATGTTCCAAAGAGCCACTGCGGTCAACGTATTAGAGGAATATAAACCACTCATCGATAATATCTAGTCCAAGACAGTTCCACAGTTATCTCCTTAGACGATACGTGGTTTTAACATATACGCGACATTAAAATTCCATTGCGGGTCTGACAAAGAACCGTTCGGCCAGGGATGATATCTGGTCCTGTCCCTGTCCTTTGCGATTGAAATAGTTGGTCCCCGATGAAAACATCTACTGTGTTCCATTGTTTGATAATTGGTATTTGAACGGTTGTAAGTCTTAACGTGCATCGATCTGGCTCTGCAAAACATTTGAATGAAAGTTTATTCAACAATAAATTAATACATGCACAGTATGGTGTGCTGCTGCTGCTGTTGAAAGGACATAGCTGAAGTCATAGACTTATCTGTTGCTATGCCTTTCTCAAACTAAAAAAACTGACTAAGTACAATACGAATAATAAATAAATTACAAAATAGTATTCGCAATGTACGTATAAATTTGTTACCATAGTGCTTGTAATATTAATACATGGGTTTAACTAAATATCATCTTCCATTAACAATTCACAAATATGTAGATAGTAAGGAAAACTTGAATGTTTTTTTAAATTGTGTTAAACATGGAAGCAGAGTTAATGTATTTGCTAAATTGTTCGACGTTTGTATACCCTTGACGGAAAGTGACAGCAGTCTGGGGTTGGTGCTTGTCTTTTTAACATAGAACAGTTTGCTTTGTCTGGTAGCACGCAAGTGTATAGCTGAGATTGGTTCCGAGAATGCTTGAACATGACCATTTAAAGAGTGGTTGTTTGCTTTATAAAATATAATTATTGTCTTGTATTTGTCTAAATCATGAAGCATGTTTCAGAGGTGGAAATATATAGATGCATGTTAATTAAGGTTATAAATAATCCGTATAGCTTTTTTCTGTAACATAGATATTTTTGTCTTAGTCTAGATTGAAACGTATTTATCCACATTTCACAGCGACATGACATATGTGTTTCAAGAAATGATTTATGTAATGTGTGTAACTGTCGGAATCCCCGTGTCACGGGTGTTTTGTATAGGGGTAATAATTGTGACACAGGAGGATTACGATAATATGTTAAGGATTCGCTTGACAATTCCTACAGTTGGCAAATATATAAAGGAAATACAACAAACAACATCGGTAAAGTTTGCACAATTTAATAACTAACAAATCATACTTGCACAAACGACGATTGACTCGAACCTTAGCTAAGTTTACTTCACGACTGGCAACAACTCAGTCAAATTTATGCTTTTCAAGTATTTACTAATATTTTGTATAATTTATATAGTGAAATGTTGAAGTGGCAATTATGCTAGGTTGTAGTATTTACATTGAGTGGGCAAACCGTTATACAACAAAGAGTCAGTATCAATATCGTGTTCGTAACAGTGTTCATTATAATCATACGTATCATACGTAAGCATTAACCCGTCATTTTGTAGTGTAGTTGACGCCATGGTTAATTGATCACAACGGTAACGCCATGGTTAAGTGATTATCGTTTGTCAGGATAGTCAGCATGTACTTGGTTGTCTAATCTCAGTTTGCCACATCTTGTCGCTCAGCTACCATCAGTTTGTCAAATGATAAATACACGGTTGTGCCCTCTTCCCTGGCCTACATCTTGTTTGATGGCAATTCTTTCCGCCTAGCCAAGACGCTGCGAATAGTCCTCGCTGACGTAGATGCCACGAGGCCGATTTAATAAGATTTAACAAGATTGCCATCCAGAGAATTAACTCTAGATGGCAGGTGGACAAGGAAGCCCTTTGGCTTATCGAGAGTCCAACCCTTTTATCTACATATATCCAGCCCTTCTGAGGTATGTGTCGATTTTATTTTTAAACATATTCACACTACTAGCTCCCACACAATCATCAGATAATCTGTTCCATTCATTCACAGTCCTTTGTGAAAATGAGAACTTTCTCACGTCTAATCTACACTGCTCCTTTACTAATGTAAATTCGTGTCCTCTAGTCTTTCTATCTTTCTTAACTGAAAAAAACATATTTCTATCAATATTTTCATAACCATTCAATATTTTAAACACTTCTATCTGATCTCCTCTCAATCTCCTGGTCTCTAGTGTTGTTAAACCACATTCTTTTAGGCGTTTTTCATAACTAAGATCACTCGGTTTTGGTATCATTTTAGTCATTCTCCTCTGTACTCTTTCTAGCATATCTATGTCCTTCTTGCGGTATGGCCTCCATGCTTGTATACAATATTCTAAATGAGGCCTAACTATTGTTTTGTACAGCGGTATTATTAGTTCTTTTTCTTTATATGCTATATTTCGCCTAATCAATCCAAGGATTTGATTTCCCTTTGAAGCTGCAATTCCACACTGCTCTGAAATCTTCATGTCAGCACTAATTGTCAGCCCTAAGTCTTTTTCTTTTACAGTAGTACTTAGTACAGTTCCCCCATTGTATATTCTACATATTCATTCCCATGTCCTGTGTGAAGGCATTTACATTTCCCAAAATTGAACAACATTTGCCACTTTTCAGACCATTTCATCAACTTGTCAAGATCATCTTGTAAATTCTGTCTATCCCCATCACTTTTAATCCTTCTAAACACTTTTGTATCATATCCAAATTTCAACACCTTGCTAGCTATATCATCGTCCAAATCGTTTATATATATTAAGATTAATATAGGTCCCAGTACTGATCCTTGTGGAACCCCACTCAAAACTTATTTCCAGTTTGAAGCCTCTCCATCAACAATTACCCGTTGTCTTCTGTCAATCAGCCATTTTTCTATCCAGTTAATTATACCATTTCCTTTGCCATGGGCTTTTAGTTTAAGCAGTAATCTCTGATGTGGCACTTTGTCGAAAGCTTTTTGAAAATCTAAGTAGATGATATCTACTGGTCATCCATCATCTACCCACCTAGTGATATCTTCCAAAAAATATAACATATTTGTTAAGCATGACCTCGCTTTTATAAACCCATGTTGAGATGGGTTTATAAAGTTATGTTTAACAAGAAAATCCACCATGTGATCTTTTATTAATCTTTCTAATAATTTACAAATCACCGATGTTAAACTAACTTGTCTATAATTATTTGACTTGTATCTCGAACCTTTTTTAAATAACGGTATAATGTTTGCTTCTTTCCATTCTAAAGGAACCACTCCCTCTTCTAATGACCAGTGAAAACTGTTGCAAGCGGTATGCTAATTTGTTCTAAAATTTCCACTAGTAGTTTGGGTGGAATACCATCCACTCCAGGTGATTTATTTTTCTTCATAGCCCTAATTTTCTTAGCTACCATTTCTGGGGTTACAATTAACTGTCTTAAATAGTCTGATTCTGCCCCCTTGAACTTAGCCTCTGGTACTGGCAGTGAACTAGTGTCTTCTCTGGTAAACACTGAACTAAAATACTCATTTAGGTCTTCTGCCATTAAGAATCCTTCTGATATTATATTTCCAGCACTATCTTCTAGAGGACCGACCTTATCCTGAACTTTCTGTTTGCTTCGAACATACGCATAAAAACTCTTGCTGTCATGTTTTATATTACAAGCTAATTTATGTTCATAGCTTCTCTTTGAATTTCTAATTTCAGCTGTAGCTTGGTTTAGTGCTTCTTTATAAATGTTGTAGTCTTCGTCATTTCCAGTACGTCTATATGACTTCCACATCATTTGTTTATACTTAATTTTTCTAATGGCTTCTTTCGATAAGTATTTCTTTCTGGTCCGTTTCCCTTGTTTTTTGAAGGGAACAAATTTATCTACGATGCACTCTATTTCATTCTTTAAGATATTCCAGCATTCTGTTGCTGTCTTATTCTTCAGTGTATTATTCCAGTCTATCTTTGCTAAATATTTCCTCATTTCCTTATATCTTCCTTTGTGGAAATTTCTCCTGAACTGCTTTTTATTATTTCTTTCTGATTTTACTTTGATGGTAAAATGTATCTGGTTGTGATCACTACTTCCCAGAGGCTCACATAATTTAACATTGTCAACTAATTCATTCTGTGAGGACAAAACTAAGTCTAACACATTCTCTCCCCTGGTTGGTTCTAGCACATGTTGAGAAAGGAAACTATCTTGTACTAAAACTAAAAACTTGTGGTCCTCACTACCCATACTCTGTAGAGATTTCCATTTTATATGCCCATGGTTAAAATCCCCCATAATAACACAGTCCCGTTTGCTCACTTCCCTTATAGCGTTTTGTATTTTTTCATTCTCTTCTATGCTTATGTTTGGACTTCGATAAACTAATCCAACCGTTAACGTTGAGTTTCCTGTAACTATGTTACACCAAACAGCTTCTTCGCAATCTGCTTCTCTGTCTAATTTTATTTCATAAGCCTGGATAGATTCTTTAATATATAAAATAACTCCACCTCCCCTTCTTCCTATTCTATCTTTCCTAAACATTACATATCCTGTCAGTCCCAATTCGGCATCTGATATATCGGTGGTTGCCCATGATTCGGTTATACCTATTATGTGAGGGTCAATATCTTCTACCATAATGTTTAGTTCATTTCTTTTGTTTACTATACTCCTTGCATTTAAACAAACACATTTATACCCAGCTTCAGAACAGTTTTCCAGACTGTTCTTTGCTGAATTATTTTTGCTGCCTTTATCTATGCCTCCAGTTTCAGGCTTCTCTGCGAGTCCCCCCTGCGAATTTAGTTTAAATAGATGCAACCTGTCCCACTGTCAACAGATCGCAGCAGATTCTCTGAGAATACTGCTGCCCCCTTTCCACTTAGATGGAGGCCATCTCTCATGTACATATCTTCTCTCCCAACAAAGTACCCCCATAAATCTAGGAATCCCACGCCCTCTTCCTCACACATCTGCTCAACTAGTGCGTTGATCGCCATCCTCTTACAGTTTCTGTATCTTGCCCCCCTTCCTCCCATTACTGGCAAAATTCCTGAGAGAATAACCTATTCCACTCTTGTCTTCTTTAGCTTCCTCACTAGATGTCTGTACTTCTGAACTATCCCAGTTGTTCCCTCCTTGTCTGCATTGTTTGTCCCAACGTGTACTAGTATAGACCCTCCCTTGCCATGCCCCAATACCTTCTGTACCCTTTCGGTCACATGCTCTATCCTAGCCCCCGGTAGACATACAACAACGTCCCTCCCCTCGCATATAGTCTTGTCTGTTTTTCTCAGAATTTAATCGCCCATAAACACTCTCTCTTTTCTCCTTGCCCCCTCAATCACTGCCTCGGAGTAGCTCCTCCGGGTTGCATATGTCTGGTTGTTGTCTTTTACTCTTGTCGTCTTCTCTCCTGTCACATTCTCTTCCATTCCCTTCTTTCCTGTCGCGTTTTCTCTTGTCCCCTTTCCTCCTGTCATCTTCTCTTCTAGCACATTTACTCTCACTTATTTTCGTCCCTTCTTCTTTCCTCCCATCACATTTTCTTTTCTCCTCTCCCGTCCCTTTTTCCCTGCTACCTCCTTCACTACGGTCACTTTCTCCCCGTCACCTTCACGCCTCATGTTTTCTGTTTTTTGCTGAACACTCTGTCTTCTTCCATCAGTCTTCTGTATCACAGTCTTACCAACTGCCTCTGTGGTATCTACCTCTTCACCACCTGTATCGCTGTCGTGTCTCTCCTCGTTCTCTACAGTCTGACTACCTGCTGATCTATCCCCACTGGCCCGTTTTCTTTTCCTCTGCCGAACACTTTTCCTCCGTCCCTCTGTTTTCTCAATGTCTTGTTCCTTCACACCGGTCACCTTCCTTCCTCTCAGTCTCCTTTCTTCAGTCTCCGTGTCACAACTCTGCTCCTTCTGTGTTGTAGAATTCTCAACTCTCTCCGCGCCATCCCTCTCTGCTCCATTTATTTCTATGTTGAGTCTCGCCTCCATCTCCTTCACTATATCCGTCAACTTACACACCTCCTTCATCATACATTCCACCCTCAAACACCCCATACACCGAAATGTGAATCCGTCATCTTTGGTCTCTGCCCATAATTTTGGACAGCCAGACAACGCAAAATCCACCTAGCTCTGGCAGTCGTTGCAAACTAGGTGTCGTGTTGCCCTGAGTTGCCGCTTGCAAGGTGCCATATCATAATTTATTTATGTTCAAAGTAGTTTTTATGTAGTCTTTGAAAATACTTTTCTGTGTACAATTTACACCAGATTGTTTAAGTTATAGTTAGTTATGTTTGTTAACACACAGTGACACACCGTGCCTTACCTAGTTACGATGTCGATGACAATGTATTCAAGTTAGGCTTAGATACAAGGTAGTCTTTACAAAGACTGTTTCCTGTGTACTATTATACACTTTAAAATATTGTTTTTTTAATTTCAGGTTTTAATTACTCATCTAACTACACCGATTATCTCAAATAACGCTATTCTATTGTCGTTCACGGTACGCTAACTTCGCCAGTGACCTACTTTGTAAACAACGTTCCGATTACATTAACGTCCCCAATTATCGCTCGCAAATCGCCTACTTTTAATCTACCCTAGATTACTCCCTCTAGCTAACTTTTAACAAAAAAATATTGCTTAATATATATCTATAATTACGTTATGTATACTATACGCTCAATAATATCCTTATATTTTCGCAAGTTTGCTGCACCAAATTCAAATCAATTCACCACCGGAAGTCCCCAAAATAGAATCGACACGTTCCAGCTAAATATTGTTTTTCAACTAAAGCAAGCAACCTGGGTATATGTGGTGTGGGAAAATTACTTCTCAGAGACTCTGAAGGCAGGTATACTAAACAAAGTACATGTGTAATAAGTCCTAAAATAGACTACGACTGCGACATTTAAAAACGACCAACCGTCCTTGCTACCTCCTTGATCAGAATTGGAAATTCACTTAATCGTGACATTGGTAAGTCTAAACTAAGTTGATTTTTGGAGTGGTCATGTCAAACAAAGTAGTCGCACAACTATGATTACACAGCGTGATCTAACATGAGAGCTTCTTCTAAGCTGCACACATTAACATTGGACAATGGTTAGGTTTTTTTTTAATACGACACAAATACATTTTTTATATATTAAATATCACTTTATTCAGAGGGACTCCGGTCTCAAGAAGTCTTGTCTGGCTGCCACAATGATAGACAGAAAATAAGACTCAACTGCTCATGTCACCTCGTTAATTGGGGGAAATAAGTAAATTAACTAAGTATTCCAATAAGAAAATTCAACAAAGTGTACCAATAACATCCCAAGCTGCTGAGCAAATTAAAGTAAATGGATATATATATATATAGCAACATCATACTGTAGCAGGCTAGGGTAAATACAACAATATTGTTAAAGTACATCATATATAAGACTAACATATTTATGTATACGAATATCTACTGATTGGGGAAATTCAGTCATGTGATCATTGACATGCCTGAGGTGATAGTCACTGTATTTCAAATAGTTTCGGATCAAATAATTTGAAAAAGGCGAATTATGTCAGCAGAGCAATACAAATATATAATTAATTGTCTTCTTCGTTTCATTGATGGTTTGATTTCACAAGATTTTAAGAAAGTCTTCAGTCAGCTTTAGAAACGTAGCCTGTATAAACTATTTCAAATAATTATGTATTGATTCCTTGAATGAAAATAGTTATGCTTGCTCAGCGAATTTGAAATGCTTTCACGTATGAATATTATAAAATCACAAAAAGGCATATTTATGCGAACATTCGTCCTTGCGCTACTTAACAATGCGATGTTCTCCAATCACTTTGACATAAGCTTGTAATAATTCGTTTCGAAATGAATACAATTAAGCTGATGGCATTGCATAATAGCATGACGAGCAATTTTGTTTTAAGCAAATCTGATTGCCTACGGCCTATAAACAACGTTTTCTTTATATACTTTGTCGAGTCTGCTCTTGTGTAATGCTGAATTACTCGTGTTGTTCGTTTCCCACGCATTTATAACAGGATTGTGCATATATCGTCCTGTATAAACATTCCGACGTGGATGGCAGCAACTCTGGACTCCATTGTGTAAGAGGCATCTGTCGACAGGAAACACAGTATAACTGTCTTGCCTAGATCCGTTAGACAAGATTATGGAAACAGTCGATTAAACAAAGCAATATTGCGTGTTGTATGTATAACTACAAGGTTTAGGGGATCGCAACAATGTTAGACTCAATAAAACAAAGGCCTCTTTGTCGACTTCCCAGGTGGGATGTATCAATACCATTCAATACAATACAATAACTTTATTATTTGTTGGGTTACAGAAAGTTTCCTTCAGGCTTATTCATATAATGAGTAAAAACTGAGAGTAAGAAGTTCAACTTACATATGTATGTGTACAAGGTCAAGGTCATCACATAATATTCAAATCACATGCATAATAGGATATAGTGATATATCACATATACATAGACATCTTCATAGAACAAAAAGACATTGCTATGCTGGCTCAAAAAGTGGGGTTGTGACTTAAAATATACAACAAAGACTGGTTATGTATGTGTTTTCACCCATTTGCGACAAGTCCGACTTTAGCTTCATTTACGTGTCACGGGGGATAATCATACCATAAAGTAGGGAGACATGAATTTCCACGAAATATGCCATTCGTATGTGCAAACCTGCGCAGTATCGCTTCACTTTGGTACTACGTGAACGTGTTAGATGGTAAGCAGTATTCCCATTCCTATTTCAGCTATATCCTAACCGGCCTACCAATAATTGTGTCACGATGCATGGCAAGATTCAGCGCGAGTGGAGTCGACTGACGACTGGAAGTAAATCGGCGCCTGCTTAGGGAATAGAATACTTTTGTTTTGTTTTGGAGTAGTATAACATGAGGAGGAAGAGAAAGAAAATGTCGACGTATCCAACTGAAGACAGGGAACGACGAGGAGGACAACAACCACACATGAATGGCATACAACGACTGATAATAGTCCTGGTTTCTGACAGATAAAAATTAAACCAATGCGATGGGCGACGTTTGGTAAGTAAACAACATTTTACGGTAATCGTTTTACGACGGTTATAGTTGGATACCTGTAGTACAGCCCGGAAGACAACTTTACGTAAGACTGATATAACGCACGTTTACCATGAACATAATTACATACAACAGTTTCTCCACCGTATCAACTACCTAGGAAAATAAAAGGATGTTAACGAGCTCGGTTGTATATATCTCATGTGGCTGTTGAAGTACAAACGGCCTTACGTCAACTTACGAAGTTAGCACATCGCCCGAGCGATATTACAGGTATCTTAGGTCTCTTAGGTGATTTACTCCAAACAGCCCAAACTTGAGCTAACGCAGGAGATGTATGGTGCTTGTTTGTGCGCATGCATTGTAGGTAGTTTGTTTGTTTATTTTATAGGCACTTTAGATGATTGGGTGTGGTGAAAGGGAGGTTCATGATCGCTGTTTGAAACGCTATGGGGCTTTCTAGTTCGGTAATCGATGGTGGAATCATATTCCAGATTCGAACTGCTCGGGGGTAGAAAGGTATCAAGTAATAACCAACGCTAAACTATATTACTGTAACATTGTTACTTGCAAAACTTCTCCCATCTGTTTGATTTATTTCCTTCAGTTCGAAACAGGATCATTCATCAGTCTTCTGTGTCATTCCTGTGATATTACCACAGCTGAAAATATATATCCTATTCCCTATGCAGGCGACAGCACAACGGATGTCGCCAACCGACTCCAAAGTGAAAGCAAGGCGCGAAACTTGCAGGCCTTATAAGAAACCCATTGATCTAGTGCTGGTCTACGCATTGTTTTGTACTCACCACAGTTTACAGCATGCAGAATTGATTTTGGTTTCGACAACATTTTTCGGGAGGGTCGCGCAGTATCCGTGTTTGCGGCTGCAGTATTGTATCTGTTTCGAAGGACCCGAACAGGAGCTGCCCCCGCAGGAATTGCTGGTGTGGCTTCGCGTTCGTTTGTTCAGGAAGTTGCTGCGGGACAGAACAAACGCAGTGCTTGCATTACAGTTCAGTAAACCCTCCACGCAGCAGCAGACACAGTACAAATTGTACGCACAACGTATGTAATAGCTACAGTATGAATGGTTCGGTTGACGTGTTAATCCATAATAGATAGGAGACAACATGATCGCATAACACATGAATATTGATAGCAAAACCAGTTAACAGCGATAATATTAGCTACGATTATTAACAAACCAACTGTATTGAAGACTACAAAAAACATTTATAAGACGACAATGAAAATAATTACACTAGTGACTATGCCAACGTCAACAGTTTGTATAAAGCAATAACAAAACAAATTAGTAATTAATTTTAGCAGTCGACCACTAAGCCACGCATAGTCACTCGTTTCTAACCCATCGTGGTTGATATCATAGTATCCATAGTATCCCACGTTAAATCATACGATGTTGTTAGTATATATATATATATATATATATAAATTACCTGCAGTAACCGTCGCACGAGTGCCACGATGACCAGGACAACCAGCGACAGTTAACTCTGGTGCAAGATCTGCGTCGCCGACGACCCCAAAACCATCCATCGCTGGTGTGGAAACACGTCGCCAACAGAAGCACAGCCAGCGTCACGTACAATCTCACAACGGCCATCTCGGATTTAACAAACTGGAAGACTTGATCGACAACGACCGAAGCAAGAACTAAAGAACATTCAGTATCTGTTGATGTCTTATACCTTCTGGTTTGAAAGGAATGCATTCAATTGCGAAATTGAAACCGGTTGAAAGGCATTCTTTGACGGTAATGTTATTCATGAAGTATTCAGTGTATTCATTGTGCAGATTTTCCTTCTTCCGTGTCTGTCAGGTTACGTTTTTTACACTGAGTAACGACATGCTTTTTTCGAGAAAAACACAAACTAAAGCACGAAGTTCTCAACACATCGCAAATGTAAGCATAGCACATTTCGTGTACTACATTACTCGGTACCCCCCTATTCCCGGTGTATCTGTGTTATGTTCATGCAGCCCTTTCTCTGTTTGTACTGAATTTACACCAACTATTGGGTTGGTTGGTATTGGGCAATCACATTTATTAACACAGGGATTGCCACTGTGCACATATAGTATATACAATAGTCAACATCTTGTGCACAGCCAGGTACATCCAGATTACAGATTGATGGACCACACATGTTATGTACGACAAATTGTTGTTCATAAAATTTCGGAGTGAAAACGGAAGTTGTCACACGATGGCGAGGCGAATCGAAGTGGCGAGAAACACTGCATCGTCTCCTGCCCACAATTTTTCCCCGCGCCCGCTGCTGGCCAATAGGATGCCGCGTAACTGATACGGGCTGAATGGGTGTTTCGGGCGAGCTTATTAAGCGTTGAGGCGGTGTTCCATGGTTATGCAACCTGTTCCCCCTCCTAGTATGCACACCCTTTTGAGGGGTGTGCATACTAGGAGGGGGAACAGGTTGCATTTTTGGCCTTCATCCTGAAGGCAAAAAATTCATTTGCTCGCACAGCGCGATTGCACGCAAAATTAATTCTTAAGGCCATTCCAGAAAATGTATCCTGAATAATTTATTGTAAATTTCCTAGTGCTTATTCTTTTTAGTTCATACATATACCATCGCAACAGAACACATATATTGTATTACTAATGGGTTATTTTTAGTAATGCTACATAATAATATATTCTTTCCCTGGCAATGTGATGACGTATCCTGTGATTCACCATTGTCTACGGTGGTTGTACGCCGGGAAGTTCAGTAATTAAATATGCAATAAATCGGCGTTGCTGATCTCTGTCGGCGTGAATAAATGAGTTTTCATTTTCAACATTGAAATTATATTACAACGCTACATATTCTGGTTATTTACTGGAGTCAACGAAGGTGTACACAGAGAGGTTAGGGACAACGTTTTATTATTGTTGTAACATAGCATATAGCTAAGTTTTACATGTTACACATATACTCTGATAAAATAAGTCAACCAGCAAGGCATGTACGGATTCCACCACTAATTTGTACATTAATTCTTTTACGCGTTTTACTTGTTTTCTTTCAAATTAATGACCTAAGCCTTGATATCGTGTATGCTTAACTTTGTTACCACACCCTTTTCCTAACTTCTTTCGCGGTTATGGTTGTTTCTAGAAGAAGGCTGCTTCGAATCAAGAGTTTCGATTCGGATGGAAGTATCCGGATTGGCGACAAATTCCATTTTTGAGACCGTGTGGTGAAGGTGGGCAGCCTTTGTCCAACACTGTAGTGGTATGTGGCTGGTATGACAGTATTGTTTATCGTTTCTGCTAGGACTGTCCAGGTGTGATGCACTTAAAATTGGAACCTTTCAGTTGTGACACCATTCAGGTGTATGCAATCCAGGTGCTTGTCTGTCACAACGATTGCTAAGTCAACTTAAAATGCTTGCTCGCCCAAAAATGCTTAAGCGGTCGAGAATGAATACGAAAACCACTTTTTACGGGTAGCCCTTCCCTGTTAAACCGCATCCATTTACATGTAACAAAAGTGTTTCTCTGAGTGACGCGGTGACCGCATGAGTCATTCCCATGCATTGCAACATTGCATCTTGTCACTGGTGCCTTCTTCTGGCTTGTCAGTCTTCTTTCGTATATTACATACCTTAACTCCTGTTGTGACTTTATTAAAGATGTCATCCTCTTATGTCTTTGGATGAACGTATTCTTATCAACAATGGTGGCACTGAGCAAAATTCGTTACGTAGCATTCTACGACTGAACGATAAATATATACTTGAAGATGAAAGCATTGATATAATACAACACTCGCAATATGTAGATTTAGATAACCTTTCTAATATGTTATCCTCTAAGCGAAATAGTTTTACAATCTTAAGTACAAATATTGAGAGTATTAACGCCAAGTTCGACGAACTCCAAATATTTATTGACAATTTGAATAACTTAGATTTCCAATTTAGCGCAATTTGCATTCGCATCACCATCGTGTGATCATAGCGATATTTCATTAATATAATTAAAGTCGTACACGTGTATTCTTCAAAGTAGACGATGCAGCAAGAAAGGTGGCTTAATTATATACCTAAACGATAAATACAATTACACAGCCATGGATATTAATAGTGAGTCAACTATTTGGGAAGGCCAGTTTATCAAAATCAATTCTAAGTCTTTACACAAAAATATTATACTTGGAAATGTGCATAGACCACCAAGAAATAACCTCGATAATTACAGGACATTCATTGATGAAATAACGCCGTTATTAATACATCTAGAGAGTTGCAATTCTGATGTTGTCATCGCTGGAGATTACAATAGTAATCTCTTAAAAGTAAACGAGATTGAAATCATTAGTTATTTTGTTGATGTACTATCTACACATAGCTTCTACCCCAAAATTACTCTACCCACAAGATTCTCTAACTCTAAGGGTACGTTAATAGATAACTTTTCTGCAAACTTTCCAACACTACTATGCATACTACATCAGGCATTTTGATAAAAAAATTCAGATTATTAGCCTTATTTTACATGCCTAAACATTCAAAGAAGTCTCCAGGAATCGCCTCCAAAATTTATAAAAGTGATAAAAGAAAAAACAAATGCATTAAACAGGCTACTACACGAATTAACAAGTAACAATATTGCTGGAAAACTAGACTCATCCCATTACACTAACCCAAATACAAACACAAACATTATGTGTGATACCATTTAAACAAATATATAAACAACATTTTCCAAGTAAAATTGTTAAATTCAACAAACATCGCCACCAAAAGATAAACTGGGTCACACAAGGCATTATTAAATCTATAAAACATAGAGATAAATTGTACAAGAAATTACGCACTCTTATACCTATTTCACACGACTACACACTACTAAAAACGGAACTACGTAATATTAATGTTGTACTTAAAAGAACAATTAAATATGCTAAATTAAGTTATTAAGACTCTTGTTTTACTAGACACAAAACAAATATAAAAAGACATGGTCAACTATTAATGATATACTAAATAAAACGAAAAAAAAAAATTAATCCCCAGAATATTTTACTGTGGAAGAACAACAGGTCTCAAACAAGCTTACTATCGCAAACAAATGTAATTCATTCTTTACAAACATTGGACCGGAATTTTTCCAAAAAATACGTAACCCAGATAACAAAACATTTCAAGGTGATCTGCAATTCAAACATGACGTACAATTTTCCTTTCAAAAAGTTAACCAACAAGACATAGAAACTGTCATTGATTGCCTTCACCAGAAATCCAGTTGTGGCGAAGATGGCATATCAACAAAAGTATTGAAACAATTAAAGACATCTTTACTTGAATCACTCGAAATCATAATTAACCAGTCTTTAGATACAGGAACCTTTCCTGATATCTTGAAAACAGCCAAAGTGATTCTCATATTAAAAAAAGAAAAACAAAAGATTATTCACAAATTATCGACCAATTTCAATACTTTCAGCAATCTCAACATTTTTCGAAAGTTTAATCTGTAACCAGCTATATTCTTTCTTTCAAAATCACAAACTATTCTATAAAAGTCACTATGTTTTTAGACAGGGACATTCTACGGAGTTAGCAGCACTCAAACTGATTGACAAAATCATCTGCGAAATGGATAAAGGAGAAATTCCCATAACAATATTTCTAGACTTATCAAAAGCCTTTGATACACTAGATCATGACATCTTATTAAACAAATTATCATATTATGGAATTAGTGGAAATGGAGATACACTTCTACGTAGTTATCTAACTGGAAGAAAACAATATGTCGAATTTGAAGGCACTAAATCTGATATGCTTCTCATTACCACTGGAGTGCCTCAAGGATCCATTCTAGATCCTCTTTTATTTCTGATTTACTTGAATGACATTACAAACGCTAACACAGTTTTTAAACTACTACTATATACAGATGATTTAGTATTAACAAGTTCATTGGAATCCTTTAGCATACATGACAATTTCCAAGAAATCAATATTGAGTTAAACAAAATAAATGCGTGGTTAATAGTTAACAAACTATCATTAAACATTACAAAATCTAAATACATGTTGTTATTCCATTCCCCACAAAAGAAAATCCCAAGATTATCCTTAAAGATAGACTACACACCAGTCGAGTGCGTAGATAATTT
>CM034534.1:49525060-49532560 GCA_020002185.1 Paraescarpia echinospica | reverse complement strand
CAATGACAGTGACAATGAATATAGTTTATTTTGGTCAATACGTACAAGAACCAATAGTAAAATAAAACACATAATAAATTATATATTGAGACATAATATATGTACATCAGCGTGAATATGTTTAACGTGTCATTTGTTAACAAATGAAAACAACTAAATAACATAATAGTCTATATTTACATTTTATAGAAAAGAAACTTAGTTGACACGATGTTACTGTACTGACCAGGGAGACTCTCACTAAGACCGCAAGGTCGCTATCGTAAGAACCACCCTTAAATATTAAAATGTTAGATTTATCAATAATTCATTGATTAATTAATAAAACAGTTCAATTCAAGGCTGATATTCATCGTTCTTATGGCAAACTAAGATAAAGAAACGAAGAACTGAAAGAGGGTTTGCACGTACGTACGATATGAACTAAAATAAACATAATATATTATGGCAATTGGTGCAACAATATAATATAGTCTAACATGTTCACATATATGCGGTATATATATATATATATATGTATATATGTATATCTTGCAGTTATTCATGTATTCACATATTTCTTTTGGAATTTTTTACACATCGAGTGCACAGTAGGTACCGGGTTTTCTCTTAGACAAATGCCAATACAATTGAAAGTGATTACTAATACATTATGATAGCAGACACAGCATATCTTACATGTATAAGGTGTATGGCGATATATTACATGTAAGAAGACGGGGAAACAAATCAGACAGGTTTTTTTATATAAAAAAGAAGTACATTTTAAGCGTAGTTTTATTTAACTCGAATGTACACATGTATAACACTGCCTGATTCGGCAAATTGAGGTGTAGTTTGAAATTAAATAGTTTTTTGTATATTCGCTGAAGCCTTTGAGAGAGTGGGTGTGGATTTTGTCAGCGATTAAGTTGGGAGTATCATTATATACTCGAGCGATGCTATGTCTAATGCTTTTATTTGCAAGGTCACTGTTCGTACTTTCTGTGTGGATACGCCCCTGACTTCTGGTACTGTATGTGTGTACGTCATAGTTAAGTCTTATGGTTATATTTCGTAGATACTCAGGAAGGTTTCTATTTACGTTTTTGTGATAAAATTTTAATTGTTGTAATTTAACGATGTCTTAAACTTGTAGGAGTTTTAGACTTTTGAACAAAGGGTCAGTATGTGCGTTATATTTACTGTTTGTAATCATTCGTATTGCTCTCTTTTGTAGTTTTGTTACTTTATTGAGTTGAGATCCCCGCACAAGTATACAGTAAGTTATGTGGGGGAGAATTATTGAATTGTAGTTTTAATAATATATATTGAGGAATGAACCGTCTCAACTTATTGATAATTCCAATTGTGCGAGATATTTTGGAAGCTATTTTATCGATGTGGCTGTTCCACTTAAGATGTTTGTTTATAGTTAAACCTAGGAAGTTGAAATTATCTACGCACTCGACTGGTGTGTAGTCTATCTTTAAGGATAATCTTGGGATTTTCTTTTGTGGGGAATGGAATAACAACATGTATTTAGATTTTGTAATGTTTAATGATAGTTTGTTAACTATTAACCACGCATTTATTTTGTTTAACTCAATATTGATTTCTTGGAAATTGTCATGTATGCTAAAGGATTCCAATGAACTTGTTAATACTAAATCATCTGTATATAGTAGTAGTTTAAAAACTGTGTTAGCGTTTGTAATGTCATTCAAGTAAATCAGAAATAAAAGAGGATCTAGAATGGATCCTTGAGGCACTCCAGTGGTAATGAGAAGCATATCAGATTTAGTGCCTTCAAATTCGACATATTGTTTTCTTCCAGTTAGATAACTACGTAGAAGTGTATCTCCATTTCCACTAATTCCATAATATGATAATTTGTTTAATAAGATGTCATGATCTAGTGTATCAAAGGCTTTTGATAAGTCTAGAAATATTGTTATGGGAATTTCTCCTTTATCCATTTCGCAGATGATTTTGTCAATCAGTTTGAGTGCTGCTAACTCCGTAGAATGTCCCTGTCTAAAAACATAGTGACTTTTATAGAATAGTTTGTGATTTTGAAAGAAAGAATATAGCTGGTTACAGATTAAACTTTCGAAAAATGTTGAGATTGCTGAAAGTATTGAAATTGGTCGATAATTTGTGAATAATCTTTTGTTTTTCTTTTTTTAATATGAGAATCACTTTGGCTGTTTTCAAGATATCAGGAAAGGTTCCTGTATCTAAAGACTGGTTAATTATGATTTCGAGTGATTCAAGTAAAGATGTCTTTAATTGTTTCAATACTTTTGTTGATATGCCATCTTCGCCACAACTGGATTTCTGGTGAAGGCAATCAATGACAGTTTCTATGTCTTGTTGGTTAACTTTTTGAAAGGAAAATTGTACGTCATGTTTGAATTGCAGATCACCTTGAAATGTTTTGTTATCTGGGTTACGTATTTTTTGGAAAAATTCCGGTCCAATGTTTGTAAAGAATGAATTACATTTGTTTGCGATAGTAAGCTTGTTTGAGACCTGTTGTTCTTCCACAGTAAAATATTCTGGGGATTAATTTTTTTTTTTCGTTTTATTTAGTATATCATTAATAGTTGACCATGTCTTTTTATATTTGTTTTGTGTCTAGTAAAACAAGAGTCTTAATAACTTAATTTAGCATATTTAATTGTTCTTTTAAGTACAACATTAATATTACGTAGTTCCGTTTTTAGTAGTGTGTAGTCGTGTGAAATAGGTATAAGAGTGCGTAATTTCTTGTACAATTTATCTCTATGTTTTATAGATTTAATAATGCCTTGTGTGACCCAGTTTATCTTTTGGTGGCGATGTTTGTTGAATTTAACAATTTTACTTGGAAAATGTTGTTTATATATTTGTTTAAATGGTATCACACATAATGTTTGTGTTTGTATTTGGGTTAGTGTAATGGGATGAGTCTAGTTTTCCAGCAATATTGTTACTTGTTAATTCGTGTAGTAGCCTGTTTAATGCATTTGTTTTTTCTTTTATCACTTTTATAAATTTTGGAGGCGATTCCTGGAGACTTCTTTGAATGTTTAGGCATGTAAAATAAGGCTAATAATCTGAATTTTTTTATCAAAATGCCTGATGTAGTATGCATAGTAGTGTTGGAAAGTTTGCAGAAAAGTTATCTATTAACGTACCCTTAGAGTTAGAGAATCTTGTGGGTAGAGTAATTTTGGGGTAGAAGCTATGTGTAGATAGTACATCAACAAAATAACTAATGATTTCAATCTCGTTTACTTTTAAGAGATTACTATTGTAATCTCCAGCGATGACAACATCAGAATTGCAACTCTCTAGATGTATTAATAACGGCGTTATTTCATCAATGAATGTCCTGTAATTATCGAGGTTATTTCTTGGTGGTCTATGCACATTTCCAAGTATAATATTTTTGTGTAAAGACTTAGAATTGATTTTGATAAACTGGCCTTCCCAAATAGTTGACTCACTATTAATATCCATGGCTGTGTAATTGTATTTATCGTTTAGGTATATAATTAAGCCACCTTTCTTGCTGCATCGTCTACTTTGAAGAATACACGTGTACGACTTTAATTATATTAATGAAATATCGCTATGATCACACGATGGTGATGCGAATGCAAATTGCGCTAAATTGGAAATCTAAGTTATTCAAATTGTCAATAAATATTTGGAGTTCGTCGAACTTGGCGTTAATACTCTCAATATTTGTACTTAAGATTGTAAAACTATTTCGCTTAGAGGATAACATATTAGAAAGGTTATCTAAATCTACATATTGCGAGTGTTGTATTATATCAATGCTTTCATCTTCAAGTATATATTTATCGTTCAGTCGTAGAATGCTACGTAACGAATTTTGCTCAGTGCCACCATTGTTGATAAGAATACGTTCATCCAAAGACATAAGAGGATGACATCTTTAATAAAGTCACAACAGGAGTTAAGGTATGTAATATACGAAAGAAGACTGACAAGCCAGAAGAAGGCACCAGTGACAAGATGCAATGTTGCAATGCATGGGAATGACTCATGCGGTCACCGCGTCACTCAGAGAAACACTTTTGTTACATGTAAATGGATGCGGTTTAACAGGGAAGGGCTACCCGTAAAAAGTGGTTTTCGTATTCATTCTCGACCGCTTAAGCATTTTTGGGCGAGCAAGCATTTTAAGTTGACTTAGCAATCGTTGTGACAGACAAGCACCTGGATTGCATACACCTGAATGGTGTCACAACTGAAAGGTTCCAATTTTAAGTGCATCACACCTGGACAGTCCTAGCAGAAACGATAAACAATACTGTCATACCAGCCACATACCACTACAGTGTTGGACAAAGGCTGCCCACCTTCACCACACGGTCTCAAAAATGGAATTTGTCGCCAATCCGGATACTTCCATCCGAATCGAAACTCTTGATTCGAAGCAGCCTTCTTCTAGAAACAACCATAACCGCGAAAGAAGTTAGGAAAAGGGTGTGGTAACAAAGTTAAGCATACACGATATCAAGGCTTAGGTCATTAATTTGAAAGAAAACAAGTAAAACGCGTAAAAGAATTAATGTACAAATTAGTGGTGGAATCCGTACATGCCTTGCTGGTTGACTTATTTTATCAGAGTATATGTGTAACATGTAAAACTTAGCTATATGCTATGTTACAACAATAATAAAACGTTGTCCCTAACCTCTCTGTGTACACCTTCGTTGACTCCAGTAAATAACCAGAATATGTAGCGTTGTAATATAATTTCAATGTTGAAAATGAAAACTCATTTATTCACGCCGACAGAGATCAGCAACGCCGATTTATTGCATATTTAATTACTGAACTTCCCGGCGTACAACCACCGTAGACAATGGTGAATCACAGGATACGTCATCACATTGCCAGGGAAAGAATATATTATTATGTAGCATTACTAAAAATAACCCATTAGTAATACAATATATGTGTTCTGTTGCGATGGTATATGTATGAACTAAAAAGAATAAGCACTAGGAAATTTACAATAAATTATTCAGGATACATTTTCTGGAATGGCCTTAAGAATTAATTTTGCGTGCAATCGCGCTGTGCGAGCAAATGAATTTTTTGCCTTCAGGATGAAGGCCAAAAATGCAACCTGTTCCCCCTCCTAGTATGCACACCCCTCAAAAGGGTGTGCATACTAGGAGGGGGAACAGGTTGCATAACCATGGAACACCGCCTCAACGCTTAATAAGCTCGCCCGAAACACCCATTCAGCCCGTATCAGTTACGCGGCATCCTATTGGCCAGCAGCGGGCGCGGGGAAAAATTGTGGGCAGGAGACGATGCAGTGTTTCTCGCCACTTCGATTCGCCTCGCCATCGTGTGACAACTTCCGTTTTCACTCCGAAATTTTATGAACAACAATTTGTCGTACATAACATGTGTGGTCCATCAATCTGTAATCTGGATGTACCTGGCTGTGCACAAGATGTTGACTATTGTATATACTATATGTGCACAGTGGCAATCCCTGTGTTAATAAATGTGATTGCCCAATACCAACCAACCCAATAGTTGGTGTAAATTCAGTACAAACAGAGAAAGGGCTGCATGAACATAACACAGATACACCGGGAATAGGGGGGTACCGAGTAATGTAGTACACGAAATGTGCTATGCTTACATTTGCGATGTGTTGAGAACTTCGTGCTTTAGTTTGTGTTTTTCTCGAAAAAAGCATGTCGTTACTCAGTGTAAAAAACGTAACCTGACAGACACGGAAGAAGGAAAATCTGCACAATGAATACACTGAATACTTCATGAATAACATTACCGTCAAAGAATGCCTTTCAACCGGTTTCAATTTCGCAATTGAATGCATTCCTTTCAAACCAGAAGGTATAAGACATCAACAGATACTGAATGTTCTTTAGTTCTTGCTTCGGTCGTTGTCGATCAAGTCTTCCAGTTTGTTAAATCCGAGATGGCCGTTGTGAGATTGTACGTGACGCTGGCTGTGCTTCTGTTGGCGACGTGTTTCCACACCAGCGATGGATGGTTTTGGGGTCGTCGGCGACGCAGATCTTGCACCAGAGTTAACTGTCGCTGGTTGTCCTGGTCATCGTGGCACTCGTGCGACGGTTACTGCAGGTAATTTATATATATATATATATATATATATATACTAACAACATCGTATGATTTAACGTGGGATACTATGGATACTATGATATCAACCACGATGGGTTAGAAACGAGTGACTATGCGTGGCTTAGTGGTCGACTGCTAAAATTAATTACTAATTTGTTTTGTTATTGCTTTATACAAACTGTTGACGTTGGCATAGTCACTAGTGTAATTATTTTCATTGTCGTCTTATAAATGTTTTTTGTAGTCTTCAATACAGTTGGTTTGTTAATAATCGTAGCTAATATTATCGCTGTTAACTGGTTTTGCTATCAATATTCATGTGTTATGCGATCATGTTGTCTCCTATCTATTATGGATTAACACGTCAACCGAACCATTCATACTGTAGCTATTACATACGTTGTGCGTACAATTTGTACTGTGTCTGCTGCTGCGTGGAGGGTTTACTGAACTGTAATGCAAGCACTGCGTTTGTTCTGTCCCGCAGCAACTTCCTGAACAAACGAACGCGAAGCCACACCAGCAATTCCTGCGGGGGCAGCTCCTGTTCGGGTCCTTCGAAACAGATACAATACTGCAGCCGCAAACACGGATACTGCGCGACCCTCCCGAAAAATGTTGTCGAAACCAAAATCAATTCTGCATGCTGTAAACTGTGGTGAGTACAAAACAATGCGTAGACCAGCACTAGATCAATGGGTTTCTTATAAGGCCTGCAAGTTTCGCGCCTTGCTTTCACTTTGGAGTCGGTTGGCGACATCCGTTGTGCTGTCGCCTGCATAGGGAATAGGATATATATTTTCAGCTGTGGTAATATCACAGGAATGACACAGAAGACTGATGAATGATCCTGTTTCGAACTGAAGGAAATAAATCAAACAGATGGGAGAAGTTTTGCAAGTAACAATGTTACAGTAATATAGTTTAGCGTTGGTTATTACTTGATACCTTTCTACCCCCGAGCAGTTCGAATCTGGAATATGATTCCACCATCGATTACCGAACTAGAAAGCCCCATAGCGTTTCAAACAGCGATCATGAACCTCCCTTTCACCACACCCAATCATCTAAAGTGCCTATAAAATAAACAAACAAACTACCTACAATGCATGCGCACAAACAAGCACCATACATCTCCTGCGTTAGCTCAAGTTTGGGCTGTTTGGAGTAAATCACCTAAGAGACCTAAGATACCTGTAATATCGCTCGGGCGATGTGCTAACTTCGTAAGTTGACGTAAGGCCGTTTGTACTTCAACAGCCACATGAGATATATACAACCGAGCTCGTTAACATCCTTTTATTTTCCTAGGTAGTTGATACGGTGGAGAAACTGTTGTATGTAATTATGTTCATGGTAAACGTGCGTTAT
>CM034534.1:49402516-49520016 GCA_020002185.1 Paraescarpia echinospica | reverse complement strand
GCTTGTTTCTGCAGGAGTGGACGGCGCGGTTGTGCATACATTATTATTTTAGTATCGGTCATATTTCGGTGCGTATATGATTGTACGAAACGGGCACATCCCAAAGGACAGGAGTACAATGAAAAATAATTACATGGTGGTTGGGTCCCTCGTAATTAGTTCTACATTATTGACCTTTTATTCGAGCGAAACCTTTGTTGAACCGTAAGTTGTTATTCGTCGTCACTCTGGTGTCGAGAAAAGACGGAATTACTGAAGGGTACAGGTTGTGGCTCAAATTATTAATTGGGTATACATGATTCATCCAACGTTGGTCTCGTGCCTATGGACATGGTAAGTTTGACTGTCTTTTATATTAAAGTTTATCCAAAGTTAGTAATGGGTCTTCTTCATTTCAACATTTTATTTTATTTCATTAAATAACCGATAGTCACAGACTATATGATTAGCTAGCTGGGCTGGGTGTTTTTAAATTGACTAATGTTGTATTAGCTTAGTTGTTTTAAGTTAAATCGGACGTGCAACTTGAAATTACCATGTTTTAAAATGTTGTGTCAAAATTGTGTGTGTGTGTGTGCGTGTGCGCGCGCGCGCGTGTGTGTGTGTCGTCACTTCGGCCCATACCACGTATGGAAGCGGAAGCTTCGTAAAAAAAGCCACTCGAACACTTTCTTTAAAAATTACCCACAATCCATGGCCAACTGAGAACCGGATTCCACAAAGCGTAAACGTCACATTATCTCCGACCTTCGTCATGTTTTAGTAAACAACGAATATATGTGCGTTTCAGTAACGCTGTGCTGGGTTTTCTAATATTTTGTAAATATGATTTTCACGACTGTCTTCTACCGATGTATCCCGTCAAGGTCTAGCATTTTTGCAAGTAGTGGTAATACAAATTATCAAAATATACTACAGTAATAAAAATAATAATTATAATAATTATTATTATTACTGCTATTACTATTACAATATACTAATTCATACAGCTGGGTGAACTGGAGCAACGAAGAGTGAGCGACTTGCCCACTGTTCGACATCGCAGCACAGGATTCGAACCCGGGTTCACTCGGTCGAGAGTCCGAAGCTCTAGTCACTACACCACTAACCTCCACAACAGTTACATGTTTACCTTAAGAACCTCTAAGAACCCATGATATTCGGTGTATCTTTGAAACAAATTGAGGCGACCACATACACTCGAGGAGTCATTTATTGTTCTCATAAATTTTAAGCCCATGCACAAGCCGTCTAGGAGGAAAAGCTTAACATAAAAAATACAAACATCCAAACATACTTATACTTAGATTATCAAACATGATTGAAAAATTAAATTACAGTTAACAAATTTAGTACTATAAACTCGGTTTGAAAATGTTCCAGTGTGCTTTGAAATTAGCTAGATTAATTCGATATATAGGACAGTTGCTTAAATTAATTGGTTATTATCAGCAGCAAATTCCTTTGCCTTTGAAGGGTTTCCTATTAGGCGAAGTATATATTATGTTCTATATAATGTGATATGGAATGAAATTATATGACATGATGTTACGACACATCATATCACGTTACATCACATCACAAAATATCATATCATACCATTCCATGTCATACCATATAATATCATATCATATCATATCATATCATATCATATTACAATAAAATATATACACATATGTAATCATAATGTTTACAATACATTGTCTTTATAGATAATAACGGCACGTTTTAATTTTAATTACTACTATCAACTTAAATATCAAAATGAAACAATCAGAAGCAACGTAATATTACAGGAATCTAACCATAATCGATATTATGACTTAGCACAAATAATGTAGATATAATCCCAGCTTTTCATTGACGTCTGGCAATGTTGGCACAATGTGACATGACACAAGTTTTAAATGGACATTATCGTAATCAGTAACTTAACACGCATGCCGCGCCATAGACAGCGGTCGACCAAACAACCGCGGATATATCTCAGTTCCATTTTAATAGGTGCATTCGTGAATACATGCATACATACATAACCGCACACAAGCACACACGCATACACGCTTACAAACATACACACACACACACACACACACACACACACATATATATATATATATATACACACGTACATATTACATATTATTACATTATTATTGCTTACAAAGATACAAATATATACACATACACACATACATACGTTCATACGTGCATACATGCATACGATCATATATACATGCATAAATAAATACATACATACATATATACATACATACATACATATATACATACATGCATACATTCATACATACATACATATATACATACATACATACATACACACATACATACATACATACATTCGTACATGCATACATACATACATACATATATTGTATATATATTGTTGCCAATGTTCTGAATAAACGTTCAATCTTTACATTCTTTACATTTCTTTCTTTACATTCTTTACAAACATACAATTATTAATGCATATACGCATGCATGCATGGATGCACGCATGTACGTACGTTTTGTACCTTTAAAATATGCCATTATTCCCATTATAAATAGATGCGTTATCAACAATATTATTGGTTATTTCTTACCCAGCTAAATAATAAACGTAATGAGCAATTTACGGGAGTTTGTATAAATTGTTGTTTTGTAAAGAGAGAAAGCGATACGATATGTAATTATATATATATATATATATATATAAATATATATGTATGTATATAAACATGAATTAATGTCGACCTGTCTGACATTCTTAAAGTATATTCCTATATCGAGTGGTCGGTGACTGACATCAGTAGCTCAACATATGGCTTTGATTATGACGTAATGTTACAAATGCTGTTAACTCTATTATCAGCACATTTAATATTAATTGTGCGTCATACGCCCAAACAAAAGCACTCATAAATTAAGCTACGACAATTCGGTCACCGTGTGTGCGTGTTCGAGGTCATTTGTACGTGCGATCATGCCTCTGTACCAGTGTATATGTTTACACTGTGTTTGCTTTTGCGTGCGTGTGCGTCTGCGCGCGCTTGTGTGTGCGTATGTGTGTGTGTGTGTGTATGTGTTTATGCGTGTGTGTGTTTTAGCGTATGTGTGTGCGTGCGTGTGTTTATATGTGTGTTTGAGTGTGTGTGTGTGTGTGTGTGTGCGTGTGTGTGTGTGTGTGTGTGTGAGTATGTACGTATGTGTATGTGCATCTACTTCCGTTTGCCCGTTGGTGTGTATGTGTGGGGGGGGGGCTGTTTGTGGGCCCGCATGTTCGCGCAGTAGCATAAGCTTAATTTGTTTATGATTGATGTCAGCAAAACACAAATATTGCCTTGTTCAATTCTATTTCCTGATCGACTTGTGTTAAACGACACTAAAGTGTAAATCTGATTATATTATACACCAGTGGCACACCTTACAACAATATCCGTTTTTGTTTTACATAAACCTAATTTCAAATCAGAATTTTCGCGAAGGCAAGCGTGTCAACTGAATTGTTTTGCCCGCTTAGCCCCGAAACACTTCCAAACCTGTACTCAAAATGCTGGATGAAACCAACACTGATAAATGCAAATAATATTCAGAACCAAAGCAAGTACTAATCTTAGAAAGGATTTTCACATCATATCGAGCTTCGCTACATACATTGGGCCTAATTGTATGAAAAACTGCAATTCCACCGTTATTATCTAACGTCAGAACCTGTATTCCATTTGCAATTTTATAAAACAACTATTCCATAAATAATTAATTTAAATATAATTACAATGAGACAAATAAAAAGCGGACGTCGTTTCGTTGGTGGCAGAATGAGGTGTTATCGCGTGGTGATGAAATTAGTACCTGCGTGTAATTGCCTTGCGGTTCCTTTGAGACGATGCTGCACTGAGAAGGCCTTCGTGCAGAATGTGTCGCATTCGGCAGATCGATTTGCGTAATTTGAAAATTTCGAACAAAATTAATTATCCGGATGAAAAGATTATGGTTCATATGCAGGTTCAAAAATTACTTTGCATTTTCCAATTATTGCTGCGCTAAATTAGCCATTCAAACTCGCGTGTCGCTATCGTGACACAATTAATTAAATGTAGGACTAAGAGCAATAAATAGGCCAGCGAGCAGTTATGTTCACAAGTTGCTTCCCCTACATATATAACAAACCAAAGTATATGCATCGCTCGACTTTTTTCTGATATATGTTACAATAGAATAGGTTGATTGATATGGGGCGTCAGTGTGGTAAACGCCATAATAATGCGACGAGAAGCCTTCAGTACAACTATGCTTCAGAAATAGACCTGTCCGGAGATCGCCAATTTTCACGATTGCGCATGTGTATGCATGGAACTGTGGATGGAATTGCGTTCAAAATGTAAACAGGAATACGTTGCGATACTTGTTTGTTTGCATCATGATAGGACTACCGATTTATTTAAAGTGATTGTGTTTTGCCTGAGCATTATCAACGTCACTTTGACCGCAAGCACCCTAGTTGTTCTTGGCACCGTCTGCTTAAATTGAATGTCTTGCTGCGCTGTTTAATTTTACCCAGGATATTTTGCGTAGAGCCGAAAGGATCCGATCTCCAAACAGGTCAATGATACCACCACCTTGCTCTGGCCTGACAATACAGCGTTGGACTGTTCATATATACCCGTTCAGTACAATTCAGAATACATTCACATAATCGCCGCCTGTTCACCCACATACACCTCTATCTTTACCGACTCCAAACTGGGAGTCATCAACTACAAAACCGTTGTAAATATTGCCTGTCCGGCGCTATTCACACGCCAGACCGTGAAGAACCACCTGTCGCAAACAACAACCCTTTTGTGATTTTATACAACTGGTTTCGCAATTACCCATGTGTGGCCGTGTTGTACATCCCTAGCATAGACGCCAGGTATAAATGGCCAACGGTTTTCATTGTCTCCACCGAAAGATGCAGACAATGTGAGGTGAATGAAACCCACAAAATTTCGAAACTCCAGCGTATGGAATCGAGCCAAGATCCACTTTAGCGACATTCCCGCGATCCGTCGCTCGATAACCGCGCCCCTAATACCACCATATTTTATTTGAAGGCTTTTGGCTGCGAAATTTTGCCTGTTAATAATTCCATTCTAAAAACAATATATATATCCCGGAATAGGCAAGAACCTGTATAATTCGTTGGTTCGTTTTGTACACGTTTCAATGTTTTGCATTATTTTCAATTTGAAACCAAGTTCATACTGAATATATCTTTCCTTAGGGTAAGTTTGTCTCAAATGCATACGCTTATTTAATGTTTTTGTTGCGTTTCAGACGACAATATCAATTTGCGTGGTGTTGCTCGTCATATGTCAATTTTTCAAGCCTACAACACAAACAGGTACACGAGCTTCAATTCAAGAAGTTTTGTAATAGCATATGTCACAAGGTGAATATTGTGTTCTCAAACACTTACTATGTGCCGAATTGGCGCATTCATTCTCGGGAACGTATGCGTGAACTACGCATATCATTGTAATATCATAGGCTACAATTGATATGAATACGCCTGTAGGCTAATTGAGTAATTTACATTTGGACAGTATCAACAATGGCCTACTCAATACTTTCCAAGTTATGACATTGGTTTATTGTTTATATACTATATAAATCACAATGTGACTACGTATTTATGTATATATACACGTTTTGCTACCGTGGTTTTCATTCCAACGCACAATACAACAAAACATAAGCTTTCTACTATATAAATAAAAATGTGACCCTGGTCCTGGAAAGTGTTACCTATAACCCCGTGACTGCTCCTGCATTGCTATCTCCATCACCCGTCTCCACTCTTCCATATATATCGCTTTCGTTCTCCTCCCCTCTTCCAATGCTATCAAATTTTACTTTACACAATGCTCCCCTCTCTGTCGTTGTCTTCTTTTTCTCTGTCTGCCTTCCCATCAGAAGGCATACGTTCTCTTTGCTAGTTCTTCTCCTCCCGATCGTTCCCCGTATCCAGCCCACATTATCCGATTACACTATCCACCCATTTATCAGTTAATGCGGCCAGTGTTCTGATCTTTGCTACTTGCCTTGATCTGGATACGCTTTATTGCCCAATGATGTGCATGTGTTTTTCATTCAGTTCCTGGTCCTATCAAGTCTTTACAAGTTGCATATGCGACAGCGAATGAACTGACAGTCCAGTGGACGGCTCCATCGGGATACTTCACTGGATTCAAAGTGACATTAGATGGAGCCAACGAACAAACACTGGGAAAAGACGACATAATGGCGACATTCACTGGTCTGACAGCAAGAACAACGTACACCATTGCAGTGGTCACAATAAACAACGCGGACGAGAGTTCAAAAGTGGAAACGAGTGTAAACACTAGTAAGTATGAAGCGCCGTCATTGTCAACAGGTATTTTACAAAACATACAAGCTTTACATTCACTAAAGATTACTTGGTTCTAACACCTGTATTACACTATCAGTGCTAGGAACTGTGATTCCACAAAACTGAATACACAAAAGTCGAGGAAAAATATAGTAAAAATACAATATAATATATTGACTATATTTTCCTCTATTTCTGTCTACAAATATTGTTCCAGTTTCTGGTTCAGACCGGGGCGCATTAAGACATTCTGTAGTGTCTGCAAACGTCCCGATCCCGACTGTCGTCCCGATCCCTATCGGGCCTCGCACTCGATACCGACTGCCTTTCCGATCCCTATAGCGCCTCGCGCTCACACCGATTCCTCAATTTAACCGAGCGCGTTGATGATTGCGAAATACAGCACACGGCTCAGTGTACATAATAGTGTTCAGGTGTGGATAGTTATTATGTTCTCCGCAATATCCTAGCCACGTATTTGCAAAGAGTTCATATCCTAAACGTGTTGCATGTAGTTTGCATATTGCCTGTTGTGTCAACATCGATACACTACCCGAAGATAATACTGGTCATGTTTTACAATGTTGCCCCACACATACAGACGCATAGTACGCATTTTGGACATAAGTGTGCAAATTACATCTGTACACAGGCACACAAACAGACACACACACACACACACACACACACACACACACACACACACACACACACACACACACACACACACACACACACACACACACACACACACACATACACACACACGCACACACGCACACACGCACACACACGCACGCACGCACGCACGCACGCACGCACACGCGCGCGCGCGCACACACACACACACACTCACACACACACACACACATACACACGTACGCATGCACGCAAGCGCACACACGCACACACACACACACACACACATACACACACACATACACACACACACACACACACACGCATACACTCATACCCATATACACACACGCACACTCACACGCCCCCAACACACACACATATACATACATACAAAAACTGCCATTTTAGACAACACGTTTTTGAAATGACTTTTTGCATTAGTCGTTAAATAAATAGTAAAACACTATTCTTGTTATTGAGCATTCACCTGATCATGTGAGGCACGGCACACACGTCACGCCTAAAAAAACATTCAAACATATTCGTATTGTGTTCTATTACAGAATTGAACTCACCAACAGATCTGGCGGTGGGAACTAGAACAACAGACGCACTCACTGTCACGTGGACGGCGTCCGATTCAGGGGGGTTCACTGGTTACAAAGTGATAGTAGGTTATAGAGAAAATACCAAGACGGCAATAACTACCGACGACGTAACAACAGTGACAATCTCTGACCTGGTCGCGGGTACAAAATACTCTATTTTAGTTTACACTGTGAATGATCAGGTGGAGAGTTATCCACTGTTGGGCGTAGCATGGACATGTAAGTTGCGATTGTTTATGCTAAACACATTTTGTTTATTATAACAATTTACTATAAGGCAATATAATGCTTTTTCAATACAATATTGAGCAAACAATTACAATATTGTGTACCGTTTACATTTAAAGTTATAATGTAGGTAGCTCAGGTGGCGGTACCATGGCAGGATATCAATGCCACAACTATTGGTGTTGACCGTATTGTGAACACGTGCCGTGCCACAAATACACCGGGTGACGCAGCCATTTGATCTTGTTAGTTAACCAAATTAACGGTGTCACATAATGATGACGTGACATTGGCGCCTTTGTAGAGCTGCCTACGCCCTTTCTTTCAATACTACTACTGTACTATTGTTTCATTCATGTAGCAATAGTAAATATGTAATTTTCCGTTCTTTTTCATAACTTCGGTAGTGCCGAATCCACCTACCGCCCTGTGGTTGAATACTAGAACTGATGAGTCACTTACAATAACGTGGACTGCACCCGACCCTGAGGTGCTCACAGGTTACAAAGTGACCGTAGTGGAAGGAGACAATGTAAAGATGGAAACATGCGCCAAAGACGCGACATCGGTGGAAGTGACGGGACTCACCGCTGGCACAGAGTATAGTGTTACAGTTGTATCTGTGAATGACCAGGACGAGAGTTCTGTATTGGCTGAGACGTACTCAACACGTGAGCATCGATCGATTTTACACTGATATTGAACTACTTTTATTTGTTTGATAATAATAACATAGTGTAAACTTTCAAATGGTAACTTTGGAGGAGATCTACCAACCCTACTCATTGATCTACCAACCCTACTCATTGAAGTTTGGTCGCCACCGTGTTATTTAGAAAATGGAGAGTACTCTTACAAAATAGTACCAGCTATTATCAAAGTTGTTACGTTACATGTCCTGCTGATTCCTTAGTTGACTCAACGGAGCCTTCCATCCTTTCACGCTGCTGTTTTATATAGGTGGTTGTATTTCATTGAGCTAGGTAGTAAGTCGAACGTATTCTGTCGTATCTGGTTTGGTCCGACCAACCAGCTGCAAGACAGTCTCTGGTAGACCTCGCTTCAGCGTGGCATCCAACAACACAGCCTCATAGGAAACTATTGAAAATATTCGAAACATCAGTCGACATTGCAGTATGTTTTCCTGATTCTAGGATAATACCCCCCCCCCCGGACAATTTCCCCCGGATTAAAACCTACAGGTACTACCCCCCTGGTCTAAACCCCCATAGGGCAATGTCCCCCTGGACAATATCCCTCCGTATTTTTTTCTTTGAACACATTTAATACTTTATTGGCTTTGCTGGTTATATAATTGCAATTAAACAAATGTCATTGGTATTGATCAAATACTTTCATGAAAGTTCCAGGTAATGCTCAAATACTGGCATTGCTCTGTCGCTTTGAAACAAGGATGGTAGTGATCAATAGCTTTAGGTACAATACCAGTGGAGTGAGGCATCAATCAGCTGGAATATAGCCTCTATATAGACATGACTCTAGCGCAACCTCATTTTGGTACACTGCGGATACTGGACAACTTGCGGCCCCAGGCCAATTTGCTAGGGATCTCGGAGCAGCATGTGGTCTTATACGTGCACCTGTTTATGACCCACTGATGTGTGCAATACGCTCTGCCAGTCACCAACTCATGTCCCAGCAATGGGTAAATAGCCCCCTCCCCATCGGTAGCAGGATGTGAGTATAACAACGAAGGCAGAATCATCTTCACAGCAGAATCATGTGATGCCAGGTGGACGTCTAGACAAACACTGCTGACGTTCTGGAACGGATCAATCACCCTAGTTAGCAGGATTCTGCGAAGCAATAAGCTTAGAAAGGAGATGGACGTCGCAAAGCTATCACAAGCCCAGAGAAACGACATGAGTGACAAGCGACATACTATTAACATGCCGGATCGGTCGATGCCCGGATCAACAACGACCGTGCACTCCACTGACGGACTTCCGGGTGGGGACGACAAATATGCACAGATAGGCAGGTAGTTTGCAGCCTTCAGCTGCCTGGAGATCGATGACAACATCCTGGTTAAGGATCTCACAGAGGTGTTACTAGAAACAGCTGACGAGATGCTTGGGAGGCAGAGGAAGAAGAAGAACCAGTCATGGGTCTCAGATTAGATTCTTGACCTATGCAGCGGAAGCATACTTCTCTCGAAGCATGGACAGGACACAATATAGCATGGTGAATAAAGAAGTAAGGAAGAAGATGAAAGAAGCGAAAAAGGATTGGATCGATGACAGATGCAAGGGCGTCGATCAAGGAATAACAGCAGGACGCAATAAAAAGGCCTTTGACGCTCTCACGATTCTAATCAAGACCCAACAGCACTAGGTAACAGCCATATAATGCATTAATAAAAATCTCCTGACAGAAACCAGTGCAGTATTGAATCGGTGGACAGAATACTGGAATGATCTGTACAAATACAACCTCCAGCCAGACGCCGGTATAACCCATACAGTCTAGACCCAGAATAGAGAACCGGTATGCTTAACTAAGGGAAGACGTTGTAGAAGTAGTCAGACGGTTGAAATCGGTAGTCACCTGGAGTGGGCAACATCCCCGCAGAACTGCTAAAAATGGAGGCGAAGCAACAACAACATTCCTCACAGTCCTATGTCATAGGATTTGGGAAATCAAAGAGTGGCTCATTCCTCTGCCCAAGAAAGGGAACCTCAGACAGTGAGAGAACTATCGCACAATTAGCTTAATCAGCCATCCCAGCAAGATCCTGCTCAGAGTAATTCTCAACCGGTTGATATTCATGGCAGAAGAACGTTTAGCTGAAGAGAAAGCAGGTTTCACAACCGGGAGGAGCACAGTCGAGCAGATGTTGAACACCAGAGTCATCATAGAGAAACATCCACAACACCAACGAAAATCTCTTTCACAACTTCATTGACTTTAAGAAAGTATTTGACTGAGTATGGCATGATGGACTGTCGCAAGTTCTCAGAGGTTACAACGTAGAGGAAGGATTGACGCTAGCACTGCAGTCCAGATGAACAACCAGATGCGGGATTTCATTAGAACAACAGTGGGCGTCCAACAAGGATGCTTTCTCTCCCCAGTGCTCTTCAACATATTCCCGGAGAAGATCATGCAGGACACCCTACTCAACCACCGTTGCACCATCTCCATCAGTGGAATGTCCGTCTCTAAACATCGATCTCATTGCCGGCAGCAATGATGAACTTCAAAGTCTTACCAACATATTGGTCCAGAGGCAGAGGCTTACGACATGGAGGTCAGTACAGAGAAGAGCAAAGTCATCGTTATCAACATATGCAACATCAGAGCAGACATAATCATGATTGGTAAAAAGATAGAAGAAGTCAGCAGCTTTAAATACCTAGGAGTGACCTTGTCTAAGGATGGTAACTGCACCACATAAATACGTATCATGATCGCCTCAGCAACGGCAGCCATGGCAAGATTGGAGAGGATTTGGCGAAGTAGTAATAGATGCAGATGCAGATGAGAAAAAGTCAAAGCATTCGAGAACAAGTACTTGAGGAAGATGCTCCGCATCTCCTACATAGAGCATAAGACCAATGTGTACGTGCGGAGAAAGGTCACGTTCCTGGTGGGCCCACAAGAACCTCTACTGGCAAATGTCAAGAGAAGGAAACTGACATGGTTTGGACACGTGACACGTCACGCTAGCCCCCCGAAGACGATCCTGCAGGCACCCTGTAGGGCAGACGTCGCCGTTGACGTCGGAGGAAGAGGTGGATGGACAATGTTATGGAATGGACGGGCACCTCCGTACTAGAGCTCCACAACACAGCCACTGACAGACAGGAATGCGGAACATCACGTCTGCAGCGTCTCTTATGTCCCCCTCCCCCCGACGACCAAGTCCGTCAAGGGACTAAGTAAGTGAGAGCCAGGTTGTTATTATCAGTGCATTATGCAGAAATTGATATAAAATGTATCACCTTCAGCAAGGATGGTAGGACACTTGTGTACGAAGGCTATGTGTATGTGAAGCAGAAGAATCTGTTTAACGGTGTGGTATCCTATGAGTGTGATATGAGACTATACGACAGCCAGTGCAAGGCCCGACCCCGAGTCAGTGGTGATGACCAGATTGTTGGTCGTTTCAACGACCACACACATGCTCCAGATTCTGGTCGTACGGAGACCCTCAAGGTGCGGCAATCCTTGAAGCATCGTGCAGTAGACATTGATAAATCTCCCCAGCAGGTAATTTCGCAATGGTTACAGAACGTAAGCGACGACGCCTCTGTGAAGTTATTTGCCATAAGGAACGTTCGCCGATGTATTCGTCGGTATCGCCAGGTTGCTGGAAACCCACAGCCTCTTCCCCTGAATAGTGTTGACATTCAGAACCTTGACTAGTATTAGAAGACACTAGCTGGCCAGGAAATTCTGCTGTTTGAGAGGGCCTGTAGACGATCGTATTATTCTGTTCTCTACGGATAGCAATCTGGATACTTCACCAGACTGGTTTTGTGATGGAACAATTAAAGTGGTGCCTTTGCCAATGGCCATATTGTGCCGTGTGGTTACGTTCTGCTTCCAAAAAAGCAGCAGGCCACATATGAAACTCTCCTTCATGGATTCCATTCCCTAAATCCAGAACTCGCCCCACGTAGCATCATGATCGACGTCGAGTCCGCTACCTGGGACGCTCTTCACCATGTGTTCCCTAATGCCATCATGCAGTGTTGCTTTTATTACAAGTCATCTACCGCACATTCGTGGGTGTGGGCCTTCAGGTTGAGTATCAAACCAGCGCTGATCTCAGCCCCGGTATACGCATGATCGCTGCCCTCGCGTTTGTTCCCGTGGATGACGTGGTGGAGTCATTTTGAGTCTCTGTCAGACTCTGTCCCCGAGGTAGCTCACCCAATCCTCGACTACTTTGAGGATACGTACATTGGCCGTAATCAACCTCGTGGTGGCCGCTCACCCCCTTTGACCATTCCATGTGGAATGTGAAGGAATTCCCCGCAACAACAACTATAAGTTGGATGAAGTCTAATGTTGATGCGTATCATCCCAACTTCTGCCACTTCCTATGTGTTTTGCGAGTAATTCGTGGATGAGGTGGTTATCACTCAGGTGATTGCACGTGAGGCAGCTCCCCCACAGCATGGCAAACACAAGGCCATTTCAGCACGTCTGAGGACAGTCGTGGCAGACTACCCAAGTCGCCCTATCATGAACTACCTCCGTGGAATTGCCCACAACATTCAAGTTTAAACATAGCATTCGCTTGATTGCTTATACAATGTATCTACTTGTGTGTGCTGTCAAATGAAGTTTGTATTGCATTCACTCGCTTGCCTATACAATGGATATACTTGTTCATGCAGTCAACGGAAGTTCGTATTGCATTCGCATATACGGATATACTTGTTTGTGCTGTTAAATAAAACTGTTTGTACCAACACTCTTTGCTGTATCAGTGTGTTTGAGTTTCCCAACATATTAAACTTAGAATCACCATCAAAATCATTCATGTATAGCCCTCGTATTTCATATCTACCTTAAAATTCATGCTTGAACATATCCCCATATTCCGGTGGGATATTGCCCTAAGGGGATGTTGCCCTAGGGTATCTTGTCCCGGGCAATATTTTCCGGGGGGGATATTGTCCTGGAAGGTTTTTGTATCGTTTTTGAATAATAATAATAATTACAATAAAAAAATAATACTAACAATAATAGTAATAGTAACAACAACACCATTACTAATAATAGCAATAACAATAATAATAATGGCAATAGCAATAATAATAATATAATTACTGCTATGCTAATGCGAGCAATCAAACATCCATATTACTGTTATTGACGCTACATTTAGAAATAGCTATCAGCTGCATGGCGATGTGTATTTGTCGTATCACGCTACCCGCGGCATTACTTTAATTCTGGGTAGACTAGCGGCAAGGCACGTTTACCCATGCCCAACAAATTCCGTTCGCTAACCATTGGTCGATGTTAGTCGTTAAATGGAATTGGACCAGTTTTGTGTATCTGAACGTAGACTCATCGTGACACGTACAAAACAGACCTTTAACAAATTAGCTGTGTCATATAGCCAACTCACTGTGCATTTATTGCACTTGTTCAGTCTCCCACTTCTTTATTTCAATATCACTTACTATGTATGGCTTCTTTCTTGATTCACTACTAAATATTTATCATTCCTCCATAGTGCCGAGTCCTCCCACAGAGCTGTTGGTGAAAACAAGAACTACTGAAGCATTTACGGTCACATGGACTGCCCCTGCGTCACAGATGCTCACAGGGTACATAGTTACAATAAGCGAAGGAGACAATGTCATGACGGAAACAGCCACGAAAGACGTGACATCAGTGGAAATCACGGGACTGGCCGCTGGCACAGCATACAGTGTTACAGTTATCACGGCAAATGACCAAGACGAGAGTGCTGCATTGACCGAGACAGCTTCAACAGGCGAGCTTAAGTTTGATTATTCAATTGTTATTTAACAAAAATAATACTTTACAGGAGACGTACTAGGTCGAATACACACACAACACACACGCACCTGTTTTTGAAGAGATAGACGAATATAACTGCTCTACATCATGGATGTATGAATGCAAGTTTATTCAACAACAGCAACATAATACATGCACAGTATGGTGTGCTGCTGCTGTTGATAGGACATATCTGAAGTCAGACTTATATGTTGCTATGCCCTTCTCAAACAAAAACACTGAATAAATACAAAACGAAATATAAATAAATTACAAAATAACATTCACAATATCCACTACTCATGAATAAACTTGCCACCACAGTGCTTGTGTTACAAATACATGGGTTTAACTAAACATCATCTTCAATTAACAATTCAGATAGATGTAGAAAGCAATGACAACTTGAATGTTGTCTCAAACTCTGTTAAACTTGGAAGCTAAGTCAATTATTTGCTAAATTGTTCCACGTTTTTATACCCTTCACGGTGAGTGACAACAATCTGAGGGAGGTGTTTGTCTTTTTTAAATAGATCAGTTTGCTTTGTCTGGTATCATGCATGTGTATAGCTGCGGTTGGCTCAAATAATGCTTGAACACGAACATAGTTGTTATTTGCTTTATAAAATATAATCATAGTATTGTATTTGACTAAATCATGAAAGTGCATTATATAATATGTGAATCGCTTGACAACCAAGAACAAAACTACTATGGTTTTCGATACTTTTGATTCAACCATTGGTATGTGTTCTCGCCATGTTAAATTTTCATTAATGGTTTCTCCAAGGAATTTTTATATGATACCTGCTCACTCTTTGTCCCATTCAAAACGATATTCACATCTGTTCTACGGTGTGTTTTATTGTTAAATATTGTAAAATGTGCTTTGTTCACATTGAACGTTAATTTGTTCGCTCGGAACCACAGGTATAGTTTTATTAGATCGTGCATAACGATACATAATTTATGAATGGTACCTTTTGTCTATTTGATATTGTTACGGTTGACCGGAAGATGGGACGGGTCAGGAGAGAAGAGAATGAGATCGGAGGAATGAATAAGGGACGAAAGGAAGTGAGAGCAAATGTGATAGAAGAAATGTCGATCAAACAGACGATGATATCAGGAAAGGTGACAAGAGAAAAAGCGACAGGAAAGAATGGATCGGAAGAGAATGTGGCAGGAGAGGAGACGGCAGGGGGAAAAGACAACAACCAGACATATGCAAACCGGAGAAGGAGCTACTCCGAGGCAGTGATTGAGGGGGCAATGAGGAAAGAGAGGGTGTTCATGGGCGACTTCGTTGTGAGAAAGACGGATAAGACACTAAGCGAGGGGAAGGACGTCGTTGTTTGTTTACCGGAGGCTAGGATAGAACATGTGACTGAAAGGGTCGAGAAGGTATTGGGGCATGGCAAGGGAGGGTCTGTACAAGTAGGAACACATAATACAGACAGGGGGGAACAACTGGGATGGTACATAATTATAGACAGTTAGTGAGGAAGCTAAGGAAGACAAGAGTTGAATAGATTATTCTCACAGAAATGTTGCCAGTAATGGGAGGAAGGAGGCAACGTATCGAAACTGCAAGAGGATGGCGATCAACGCATTAGTTAAGCAGATGTGTGAAAAATAGGGGGTGGGATTCATAGAATTATACAATGGAAATCTCTACAGAGTATGGGGAGTGAGGACCGCAAGGTTTTAGTTTTAATACAAGATACTTTCCTTTCTCAACATGTGCTAGAACCAACCAGAGGTGAGAATGTGTTAGACATAGTTTTGTCCTCACATAATGAATTAGTTGACAATGTCAAGATATGTGAGCCACTGGGGAGTAATGATCACAACCAGATACATTTTACTATCCAATTAAAATCAGAAAGAAACAATAAAAAGCAGTTCAGGAAAAAAATCCAAAAAGGAAGATATAAGGGATTGAGGAAATATTTAGTAAAGATAGACTGGAACAACACACTGAAGAATAAGACAGCAACACAATGCTAGAATATCTTCAAGAATGAAATTAAGTGCATAGTCGATAAATGTGTTCCCTTGATAAAACAAGGGAAACGGTCCAAAAAGAAACACTTATCGAAAGAAGCCATTAGTAAAATTAAGTATAAACAAATGATGTGGAAGTCATATAAATGTACTGGAAATGATGAAGACTACAACATTTATAAAGAAGCACTTAGCCAAGCTACAGCTGAAATTAGAAATTCAAAGAGAAGCTTTGAACAAAAATTAGCTAGTGATATAAAACATGATAGCAAGAGTTTTTATGCGTATGTTCGAAGCAAACAGAAAAAGTTCAAGGGGGTAGATTAAGAATATATAGGACAGGTAATTGTAACCCCGGAAATGGTAGCTAAGAAAATAAGGGCTATGAAGGATAATAAATCACCTGGAGTGGATGTGATTCCGCCCAAACTACTATTGGAAATTAAAGAACAAATAAGCGTGCCGCTTGCAACAGTTTTCAATTAGTCATTAGAAGAGGGAGTGGTTCCTTTAATTTGGAAAGAGGCAAACATTATACCGTTATTTATAAAAGGTTCGAGAAACACGTCAGAGAACTATAGACCAGTGAGTTTAACATCAGTGATTTGCAAATTATTATAAAGACTTATTATAGATCACATGGTGGATGTTCTTGATAAACATAACTTAATAAACCCATCTCTACATGGGTTTTTAAAAGCAAGGTTATGCTTAACAAATATGTTATGTTTTTTGGAAGACATCACTAAGTATATATCATCTACTTAGATTTCGACATAGTACCAAATCAAAGATTGACATAGGAAATGGTATAATAAACTGGATAGCAAAAATGGCTGATTGACAGAAGACAACGTGTAGTAGTTGATGGGGAGGCTTCAAACTGGAAATCGGTATTGAGTGGGGTACCACAGGGATCATATTTAGGACCTATGTTATTCTTAGTATATATCAACGATTTCGATGATGATATAACTATCAAGGTGTTGAAATTTGCGGATGATACAAAAGTGTTTAGAGGGATTAAAAGTGATGGATATAGACAGCATTTACAAGATTATCTTGACAGGCTGATCAAATGGTCTGAAAAGTGGCAAATGCTGTTCAATTTTGGGAAATGTAAATGCCTCCACACAGGACGTGGGAACGAATATGTGAATATACAATGGGGGGTACGGTATTAACTACTACTGTAAAAGAAAAGGACTAAGGGTTACCATTAGTGCTGATATGCAGGTTTCAGAGCAGAACGGAATTGCAGCTTCAAAGGGAAATCAAATCCTTGGATTAATTAGGCGAAATATAGCGTATAAGGAAAAAGTACTAATACTACCGCTGTACAAAACAATAGTGAGGCCTCATTTCGCATATTGTATACAAGCGTGGATGCCATATCGCAAGAAGGACATATATATGCTAGAAAGAGTACAGAGGAGAGCGACTAAAATGATACCAAAACTGAGGGATCTTATTTATAGAATTCGCCTAAGAGATTGTGGTTTAACAACACTAGAGACCAGGAGATGGAGAGGAGATCATATAGAATTGTTTAAAGTAATGAATGGTTATGAAAATATTAATATAAATATTTTATCTCAGTTCAGAAAAATAAAAAGACTAAAGGACATTAAGTTACATTAGCAAAGGAGCGGTGTAGATTAGAATAAGAAAGTTTTATTTTTTACAAAGGACTGTAAATGAATGGAACAGATAATCTGCTGATTGTGTGGGTGCTAGTAGCGTGAATATATTTAAACATAAAATCGACACATACCTCAGAAGGGCGGGATACACATAGATAAAGGGTTGGACTCTCGATATGCCAAATATCTTCCTTGTCCACCTGCCACCAAGAGTTAATTATATGTTTGTCAATCTTGTTAAAACTTGTTAAATATTGTGTATATATTTTAAATGCGTTTAAAAGGTGCAATGCTCTGATTAGTCGCGAAATGCGTCTTTCTTGCGATTGTAGCAAGTTAGTGATAACGCCCCAAACTTGCTGGATGAACGAAATACACATTGATCAACAGTCGAAGAAAAGACTACTCGTCCGATATGACCCATTAACTGTTAGCAATCCTGAACTCACTGGTATCTTGTAAGAAAGCGTTACGGATTCTTCCGATCGTTATAGTGAACCTCTTCAATATATACAAATGGCTGAGCTTGAAAATAGTAATATACCCAAACAAACACACAAACAGAACCGCACACACACACACGCACGCACACACACACACACACCCAACTCCGCCTACCACGCCGGCACACATTTGCCTTGCATATTTTATTTTATTGTAACACAACTACATTGTTTTTCCCTGTAGTACCAAGTCCTCCTACTGGCCTGGAGCTGGAATCTAGAACTGATGAAGCACTTACGGTTACCTGGACTGCCCCCGGTTCTGAGATGTTCACAGGGTACAAAGTGACAGTAAGCGAAGGAGAGAGTGTCAAGACGGCAACGCCTACCAAAGACGCGACGTCAATGAAGTTCACGGGACTGACAGCTGGCAAAGAATACAGTGTTAAACTTGTCGCTGTGAATAATCACGATGAGAGTGCTGCATTGACCGTTACAGCTACAACATGTGAGCTTCGCTTTTATAACGTATTTTTTCTCCAAAAACGTAATAATTATGTTATAAAAATGTCATGGTCACTCAAATAGTCTATGAAATATATATTTGAAGAAACCAGATACAAAGCATTGCTTTGTTACAAAATGCAGTTGTCATAAAACAGTTTGATCGTGGACACATACCCTTTCTGAAATTAGCAATACCCTTTCTTCAGATGCTAAATATTATATTGCTTCTGTTTATAAACACTACAAAACATTGTTGTTTTTTCATAGTGCCGAGTCCTCCCACTGAATTAGTGGTGGGGACAAGAAATACTGAGGGTCTTACGATTACGTGGACAACCCCCGACTCTGAGAGGTTCACAGGGTACAAAGTGACTGTAAGCAAAGGAGACTTTGCCAGGACAGAAACACTTGCAAAGGACGCGGCATTATTGGAGATCACGGGACTGACCGCTGGCACAGAATACAGTGTTAAACTAGTGACTGTGAATAACCAGGATGAGAGTGCTGCATTGACCGATACAGCTTTCACGTGTGAGCTACGCTTTGACAATTCAAATTCCGCACACACACACACACACACACACACACACACACACACACACACACACACACACACACACACACACACACACACACACACACACACACACACACACACACGCACACGCACACCCACATGCACACACAAACCCACTCATACACTCACACGCGCGCGCGCTCGCGCAGTTGTGTGCACGCAAGCACTGGCGTGCACAAACATACACACAAACACAGACACATACGCACGCAAATACATAGTATATTGTTATTTCATGTAAAAACATATATTTCCTTTTTTTCTCCTCAGTACCAAGTCCTCCCACGGGTCTGTCGGTGGAAAACAGAACAGCTGAAACACTAACGGTCACGTGGACAACTCCAAATTCTGAAATATTCACAGGGTATAAGGTGACTGTAAGCGATGGAGACAGTGCAAAGACGGCAAAGCCTGCCAAAGACGCGACATCAGTGGATATCACGGGACTGATCGCTGGCACTGAATACAATGTTAATCTTGTCACTGTGAATAACCAGGACGAGAGTTCTGTACTTATTGAAACAGCTTCCACGTGTTAGTGTTGTTTACATTTTTTTACAAACAAAATACATTTCACAGCATTCACTAACTATGATATAATGTAACGATAATTGTATTTAAAGTACAGGACTGACGTATCGATGGTGATACATATATGTAACAATGGCAGATAAACAGCCCCGAAATAAACTCTGACACATAGACATGTCATTGGATACAAACACAAATATACATTGATTAGTAATATATATATATATATATATATATATTATATACATATATATATTTTCAGTTTTCAATGATTAATTCTAGCAAAAATAAGGATATAAGGAAGCTAAATACTTAGTGCTTCGACAGCGTCTCTAACGTTCGTCTTCATTATTATTTTTTATATTATGAGGCAGACACTACATACAAATACACACACACACACACACACACACACATATATATATAGTGAATAGCATTCCTACCTAAAATTTAGTGACGTTTACAAGACTTATAAAAAAGAGCATTTCTTAAAATGTCCTCTGCCCTTCTACTCGATGGACGGAGTATGTATTTTCCGACGATCGATGGAAACATCCGGTGAAACGTAATCGGTACATCGGTCAACTCTCGGGAGAAATGAAATAGCATATATCGCTACGAATCCTTCCTAGGATCACATATTACCTGTTGAAAGTGTGGAGACCGAAAGGTGAACCGCTTAAGATAACATCTGTTTGTCATACCCAAAAACCACACACTCGTGCGTGCTGCTAACCCTATAATATATCAGTTGAATGCCTATTTCCAGCCATATTGCATTACATAACGTGTCAACTGAAAAATAATCACCTAAATGTCACCTAAGAATGTCATTCACCACACAGACCATGTTACATATAACATTTGGATAGCAAGTAAATCCATTTATTACAATATTAACTCCTATCTCGTTAGCTTTGTATAAGTCGTCTAAACATTTCCATTTTTGGCTCCGCAGTGCCGAGTCCTCCCGTCACCCTGCTGGTGGAAACCAGGACTGCTGAAACATTTACGGTCACGTGGACAGCCCCAGACTCTGAGATGTTCACAGGGTACAAAGTGACAGTAAGCGAAGGAGAAAATATCAGGACGGCAACACCTACCAAAGACGAGACATCATTGGAAGTCACAGGACTGACCGCTGGCACAGAATACATTGTTAAAATAGTCACAGTGAATGAACGGGATGAGAGCTCTTTACTGACTGAGGAAGTCTTCACACGTGAGCAGTGATTTATATAGTTAATTGTTTTGTGGGGAGTTTCACATATAAACAACTACGGATCAATCTTAGGACTGCAGATTAACGATTGAAAGTATGGAGTCCGAAATGTCAATCATCAATGACAGAACATTTTGACAAACTCACACACACACACACGCATGCATGCACACACACAACACAACACAACACACACACACAGACAAACACACATACTCACACACTCACACACTCACACACTCACACACTCACACACTCACCCACTCACACACTCACACACTCACACACTCACACACTCACACACTCTCACACTCACACACTCACACACACCGACATGTTTTCGTGACATTTTATTCAATGTTTTGAAGGCATACATAAGCCGCCAAATTGCATTTTCAAAGCCTATTGTTTTTATTCAAAGTTGACAATATTCTGCCCGGGTAATGTAAGCAACATAGTTCGGTTCTACGGCAAAGTAAAAGTACCAACGCCTTTATTGATGAACATAAATTGACCGTGTCATATAATACACATATTTGACAAAACGGCCTCCTCTAGAATCGTGTTCACATGTCTTAGTTATCAATCAAAATATACAACAGCCTGATTTGTTATGATGATAATGTTAGTACTGAAAAGGCAGTTAAACAAATAAAACACACAAAAATATAGTATACGCATATATATAAACACATATCGATGCCTGTGTTCTTTAGCATAACGTTTCTTTCGTGTTACTCAACTATATATTTCCCCTTTTTGCTCTTCAGTGCCAAGTGAACCAACTGCTCTAATGGCGGAAACCAGAACTTCTGAAACACTCACTCTCACTTGGACTGCCCCCGATTCCGAGATGTTCACAGGGTACAAAGTGACAGTAGCGGGAGGAGACAATTCCAAGACGGCAATACCTGCCAAAGACGCGACATCAGTTGAAATCACGGGACTGGCCGCTGGCACAGAATACAGTGTTACACTTGTCACCGTGAATGTCCAAGACGAGAGTACTGTACTGATCGAGACAGTTTCTACGTGTGAGTAACGGTTTATGTGTTTAATAATACAATAAATTTGTTATATATGCTATGTGATAGGATTTGTTTTTTTTAAGTTTTTTAATTAACTAAACGAATATGGTATATTTAACACCATCTACGAAATAAGGTATACTACATCGATCATTGCATTTACCTAACGGGTTGATGTGTTGGCGGCGTAGGCATTTTAAAATGACAGATAAGTAACCGCGAAAAACCGCTGAGTGGTGGTTTGGGTCCGGCTCTTGGAGGTCGTCTTCAATATGTTGTCACTAACCAAGCAACCAAGTCCTTAATTCGATATTACATTTCAGAGCCATTTCATGAAAGCATACACAATAGTGTATTTCGCGTCCGTTTCCTAATAAATATCACGAAACATATGTAAGTTTTATTTAGTTAACACTGCGTTTGAAATCCAACACTTGAACACCTTTATTTAACACGTCCTAAGCTGGTTTATGGATACGGTACATCATCACGAACACTCGGTGCAAATGCCTAGCCATTAAGACCTCTGAAAACACGCGGAATTAAAATAAATAATGGTTTCAAATCCTTTCTACGGCCGCAGATGATCTTTTGAAAAAATAATTAAATATATTGAGTATTATTGCACTTTTTGCAAACAGAATACTCCCTTCCTTGCAATGTATACAACAAAACTAATCATAAATATCGCGGTACTGCGGCAGTACAAACTTGCCAACGAATAATTTTTCTTTGACCCTGTAGCGTAAAACTGAATCACGTAGCAAACAAAAAATGATACTTAACAAAATGACCTTGGGACGTAACCGTGAACAAGTATCACGTGGCACATAAATAATATCACATATAACGATTGGAGAGCCAACCACATCATCTCTTCCACTGCTTTCTAATACGTTGTTTCGTTTGGGTAACTCAACTAAACATTCCGTTTTCCTCTGCAGTGCCAAATTCTCCCACTGCTCTGGTCGTAAAAACCAGAACTGCTGCGGCACTCACCGTCACGTGGACTGCTCCAGACTCTGAGATGTTCACAGGATACAAAGTAACAATTGCACTAGGAGATGTTACTAAGACAGAAACACCTACCAAAGACGCGACATCAGTGGAGATGCCTGGACTGGCAGCTGGCACAGAATACATTGTTACAGTTGTCACCGTGAATGGCCAAGACGAGAGTTCTACACTGAGTGAGACAGCATCAACATGTGAGCTAAGACTGTAATCTTAAATTCAATTATTTTAGTACAATATCCTATGCCTGTTGTTATGTATAATGCCGCCGCTTAAGGATAATTTTAATAGCGAGCGAGCGAAAACGAGCCTCCCCCAGAGACGCAGGCACTGTTCCCCCGTCAATAGACTTGTTGGTAATAGCAATAATATGTCACTGATGACAGGCAGTGCTGAATTTGCTTCCTTGGCATAGAATCGTGTTCACGTGTCTTAGTTATAAGTCATAGTATAGAACAGCGTAATTTATTATGATGATAATGTTAGTTCTGAAAATGTAAAATGTAGTCTTACTATTAATTATAACATTACTAAATTAAGCGGTTTGATGGGAACATATTCAAATGAAGGTAATGATAAATCCACTTGTTTAATTTTCTCCAAAAATAGTTTAAATGATTTTCAAAACCCTTAAACAGAAATGCAAATAATATTGGTGAAATGCGTATTACGTACCTGCCATTATAAATAATGTGTCAATAGGTAAATACTTTATGTTTTTCTAAAAATAAATTATCTTTATACTTTTTAAGAAGTTTTGCTTACCATTAATTAAACTAAATGTATTGTTAGTACGGTATTGCCTGATATTTTTATGTGTGACAAAATTCACATAAATGAGGTCTTACGTATTGCTATTTGTAAATTCAGTTCTTTCTAAGGTCCTGCAGAATGTAATGTGTATTGTGAATCCAATGGATGAATTTAGACTAATTTGGCTTATATCCGTCGGAGGCTCATATATAATACTAATCTTAAAAAATCGGTTAGGCATCTATTAAAATTACTCAAATTTGGGTATGCGCACGTATAATTAACTGTGCATTTTAAACTGTAAATATTAAAATAAATGTAGCTGACTGATAAATACGATATCATAAAATAAAGTTATGAAAATGACATATGTTGCTCCTTTTGGGGAAACCAACGAAGTATTTCCGTTTTCCTATACAGTGCCGAGTCCTCCCACTGCCCTGATGGTAGAAACCATACATGCTGAAGAGTTTACTGTCACGTGGACTGCCCCCGATTCTGAGATGTTCACAGGGTACAAAATGACAATAAGCGAAGGAGAAAATGTCAAAACGGAAACACCTGCAAAAGGTGCCACATCAGTGAAAATCATCGGACTGACGTCTGGCACAAAATACAGTGTTGACATTGTCACTGTGAATAACCAAGACGAGAGTTCTGTACTTACTGAGACAGCTTACACGTGTGAGCTATGCATTGTCTTCTTTGTTTGTTTAAAGAATATTATACACGTTGATAACTGGCAACCAAATCTAGGTGACTTAAAAGTTATACCTACTTTATCCGGTTTTCTCTACTACATCTTTATAGGATTATGTTAATTGGTAAGGTTTTGTTTATTGTTCTTTCACAATCTAACTGGTTGTGTGAACCATAAAAAGAAGTGAGCATTAAATTGGATATTACCCGTCAGCGATGTTACTACAAATCCGGAGAGATCAAGTAGATCATTCAATACTGATGTCCGCAAATACTAAACAGTTGTCGACATGACTGAACCATTAACACAGTGTTACGTAATCATGTTAGAAAAACAATGCGTTTATTTGTAATATGTTGGTTCGTTTGTGTAACTGTAATGAGTAATTGCTTTCTTCATCCACAGTGCCTTGCTCTCCCACCAGCCTGGTGGTGGAAACCATAACTGACGAATCATTTACTGTCACGTGGACTGCCCCAGATTCTGAGATGTTCACAGGGTACAAAGTGACAGTAAGCGAGGGTGAAAATGCCAAGACGGAAACATACGCCAAAGACGCGACATCCGTGAAAATCACGGGACTGGCCGCTGGCACAGAATACAGTGTTAGAGTTGTCACTGTGAATAACCAGGACGATAGTTCTGAATTGGCAGAGACAGCTTCAACATGTGAGCCACGATTTTAATATTTAGTTATTAATTTCGGCTTGAAATAAACTATACTATATATTATCTAAACGCTAGTTGAATAAGCAACACATATTATTTATTTCCCACTGTTGACTTAACGTTACATAATTTATTTAATGTTTGTATAACATTAGTTTACGTTGTGAGTGGGCTGTATATTGAAATAACAGCAAAGCAACAAACAACAGGAAGCTCTTTTACAAGCATACTTATAAATTAATATATGTATACTATTAATTATTAAAACAGTACACAATGTTATCTTATTTGCTCGCATTATGCAAATACGTTTACTTATAATATCAATCCAAATCCACATACGCGGGAGAGAGATTGCCGTGTCTCTACCAACACTAACTGGTTTGCTAACTATATATATATGTAACATAATATATTTTTACATTGCTGTGTTATGTTGTGTCCCGTGTTCTCACGTTTCGTTGTTTAAATCGCTATACCATAATTGCCACTGATTGAATCATATCCGTGACAGGGATCTTGCATATAATTGTCAAGAATAATCATGTTAAATAAACTAGATACTTGTTTGCATATACTGAAATGTATCTCTAAATGTTCATACCGAAACTACTCATCCCACTACTTTTAGTCAGATACATTTGTCATGTACTAACAAATTGTGTAAGGTTAATACTGTGCAATTCGACATGTTAAGAAAACGGTATGTGAATTTGTTACCTTTTTTATAAATTACAAAATGTATAATGTTTCCTCCGCAGTACCGAGTCCCCCCGCAAGCCTGTTGGTGAATGCCAGAACTGCTGACGCACTTATGGTCACGTGGACTGCCCCAGACTCTGATATGTTCACGGGATACAAAGTGACTGTGGCGGAAGGAGACAATGTCAAGACGGAAACACCTGCCAAAGAAGCGACATCAGTGGAGATCACGGCACTGACCGCTGGCACAGAATACAGTGTTACAGTTGTCACTGTGAATAACCAGGACGAGAGTTCTCTATTGACTGAAACAGCGTTCACGTGTGAGCTACGGTTTTGTTATTTAATTACTAGTTTTTTTCTATAAAACATAAAATATGATAGTAGATTTATTTCTTCACAAACATCGTTTCTTTTGTGAATAGTTGGTACAACATTGCGAGTTCACGTGCAGTGTGGACGAACAGTTACCTAGATTTACAGCATATAATTCATCTGGTTTGTATTATGCTGTATTTTCATAATTTATTTGAGAGTTATGCAGGCAACAGGAATGGTGGAAAGTTACACCAACATAAAATTGTTGGTAACTGTATATTTGATTAGAAGGTTTTGAGAAAATCTGATTTGTGTTATATTTATATCCAAAATCTAGCAATGTCTTTGTCTAAATCTTTTTTGTATGAATTTGAAGCAAATATTCGTTGTAAGTATCTGATGGTACTTGTCATCTCAATAGTTTAATATGCATATTGACCTAGTTATATATGTGTTTGCATAACGACGATTAGTCTGCGGAATTCTACTAGAATAATATTACAAAATGTCCACCTCTAGAATTGCTGACTCAACTACCGGTTAGTACCGTCTGCATGGTAGTATTTACTACTCCTAGTATAGACCTCGGGTAGGAGGGACCAACGGCTTGCAGTGTCTGTGCCAAAATACACCGGTAACGTTGGTTGTACGAAATTGCCAAAGTTTCGAAACAGCATCGGTAACAGGATTCGAACTCCGCTCCCATCAACCAACAGTCCGGAACAATACATATGTCCCTCCTAATATATACTGGGAGAACATAAATTCACTAACTTTATAACACAAATTAATCTAATTGTATTCGTAGTACGGAGCATTATCACCATGTTCGGAGAGCGATAACTTTAGCATTTAGATTGTGTTTTGTAATACTGATAAACATTTCGTTTTTCTCCGTAGTACCGAGTCATCCTACCGGTCTTGTAGTGGAAACCAGAACTGCTGAAGCATTCACGGTCACGTGGACAGCCCCAGACTCAGAGATGTTCACAGAATACAAAGTGACAGTAAGCGAAGGAAACAATGTCAAGACCGCAACCCCTGCCAAAGACGCAACATCAGTGGACATTGAGGGACTGACAGCTGGCACAGAATACAGTGTTACTGTTGTCACTGTGAATAACCACGACGAGAGTTCCGCGTTGATAGGCAAGACTTCAACAAGTGAGTTTAGCTTAGTAGGCATATATCAAATTGTTTAAGAAATTTGCTCGTTTTATGACACAGCAAATATAAAACATATCAGCTCACACACACCGATTTAGTCTACTATATAGTGTGCAGTGTGTACATTGTTATGTCACCACGCTAGTTATTTGGGCGTTCGGCTGACTACTGATTAATTCAAAAATATTGATATACATAATAAATTGTGTTATTGTACATAGAAACCACATTCATAGTATATGATGTCGTTTCTTCTACAGACACGCGCGCGTGCACACACGCACATAGGTTTGCACACGGTATCTCCCTTTCTTTCTCTCTCTAATTGTATGTATATGTGTATATGTATGTATGCATGTATGTATATGTATGTATGTATATGCATGTGTGCATGTATGTATATGTATGTATATGTTTGTATATATATATATATATATATATGTATGTATGTATGCATATGTATGTATATATATATATATATATATATTATAACTATGTTTTGTCAAAACAGGGCCGAGTCCTCCCACCGACCTGGTGGTAGAAGCAAGGACTGATTCACAATTTACTGTGAAGTGGACTGCCCCCGCTGCACACATGTTCACAGGATACAAAATTACAGTAGGTGAAGGAGACCATGCTAAGATCGAAACACCAGCCAAAGACGCAACATCAGTTGTAATCACGGGTCTGGCCGCCGGAACAGAATACGACATTGTAGTTGTCACGGTGAAAAACCAGGACGAGAGTTCTCCACTGACCGACAAAGCTGCCACACGTGAGTTTAGATCAATACGAAATCACTATGAAAAATACAAATCCACATGGCAGTTCATACATGACAGTTGTGATATCAATAATTTTCAAATTTTCAAAACCACAGAGCATTGTTGCATAAACATCATAACGCGCTCACATACGTATGAGATGGTTGGTTTTAAATCAGGTAATACTTAGACAACTAAGTCAGGCACGTGCTGCAATACTCGGTGTATGATTAAAATGACGAAGATCGAGTCCATCGACGACCGTTGTTATAGTGTACAATTACCAAATAATATTCGTATTGCTATGATATTGGCATAAGGCATAAGAAAGCCTACCGTGTCAGCGTCTAACTCATCTTGCCGAGAACCAAGTCTATGATGAAAATTCGCGCGAGCATTAAGCGACGATTAACTCTTTATGCGCGCATTACGTTTTATTTAAAACAAATGTAATTACCCTGTAAAATGGGAGAAACGTGTTTCATATATCCAGTATTCTTAAAAGTAGAGGCGCTACTTTGCACTCGTGATGTCGTAAATTAATCTCGGAAAGTTAGGCGCCCCAGATTCGAGCCGTCTAAGACGAAAACGTTAACATATCCGCCACAAGATATACACAAACTAGATCAGTTATGTTAAGACATAAGTCTTCCGGCAACGGAATTTAACGAGCATTTGTTAAAATACTCAAAAATTATCAATCATCGACGTCATTATATCGAAGTTATAATGGTATGAACTGAAACGCGTTTCACACAATCAATGAAGGACTAGCTTGCGTGCTTGCGTTTGTGCATGTTCTTTTGGATTATGTGAATGCGTTTAACTCATATATTTATTTATACGTTTCCGCCTATGAGGAAACCATTAACATAACCACATACAGACACATACGCTAACTCGATTATAATAAGGGCTAAGTAATCACACACGGAATTTAAAGAGCATTTCACAAAAGAAATATTTGTTCCATGTACGGTGTCGATGGTCAACCACAAACGTTATTAATCATCGACGTCAACATATCGATTTATAACGTTAAGAACAAAAATGCATATCACACGATCAGTGAAGAAATAGCTTGAGTGCCCGGGCTTATGCGTGTTTTTTTTTTATCATGTACTCATGTACTTATGTGAAACTCATATAATATTTATATTTTTTTGAGTTGCAGACATTGACAAATGCGGCAGTAATCCTTGTATGTTCGGGGCTACATGTGCAGCAGATGTCAGTTCTTACACGTGTAATTGTGATCAAGGGTACACTGGCATCACCTGCGAAACAGGTGAATATTTTGTCACGTGTACACACGGCCTACTCAGATATAGGAGCACGAAACCTAGGACATTCTAATATGTATATTTCACTTACACGATATAGTCTAACCAATGTACCGTAAACAAAGCTACCATTTACCGCTCCTGCGAAAGCTCAATATCTATGTGTGGTTTTCGATATGTTGTATACTTTCTGATTATTTGTATTACTATCATGGTGACATTTGAACTATTATTTGGGAAACAAAATCGATAGATCTTTTCAGTAATACATCGTCTTTCCATGGAATTTTTAGATATTGACGAATGTGTCAGCAGTCCATGTATGAACGGAGCCGCGTGTACAGAAGGTATCAGTATATACACATGTGATTGCACAGCCGGCTACACTGAAATTAACTGCGAAACGGGTGAGTTAAAAACAACATTGTGAACGCGTAATTGCATTTGTAACGAAATCCCTGATTCGTTATTTAAATGAAACCGCAACACAACACTTGTGTGGGCCACTCCACTCTGAAGTGTGACAACAACACGTCAGTAATGTACTAAACTAGCGCTGTACGTCCCACGTCGGTTTGCAGCCACACACACATAACTCTCCCCATCTGCGCCGAGTTCTAAACTGTTCTGTCTACTGCCAAGGCAGAACTCCAAAAGATGGAAGTGCCGGTCACACCCACTCTACTCCTAGCCATCACATATATCGTTATATAAGGTGCTCTAGGATGACCTTCTGCAATCCAGCCACTGTCAACTAATTACAATTATTTAAAACATCATATTTCGTAACACATTAATGGTTTGGCATAAAATGCATGTATTAAAGTTATGCATCATTTATATTAGTGCATCTTTAATACAAATGTTTGATTTCTATATTTTATGTAGTCATAAACGATATTATATAATGTATAATAATGATAATAACGTGAAAGTGAACAGACAAAGAAGTTATTGTTTAATCGCCTTAGTTGTGTTTGGTTCAGGGATGTATTAAGTACATTTCAAAATATATATCACATTATATATATATATGTATATATATATTATGTTGCTTTCTAGCATATTGTTACGATTAACACAATTAACACAACATATCCTCGTTCAAACAATTACACTGGTTTCCCGCCTTGATAATGATGTGTTCGTCTTCGTTTTTTTCTCCAGAAATTGACGAATGCAGCAGCAACCCATGCCAGAACACAGCGACATGTGAAGATGTGATTGATGGTTACACTTGCTTATGTTCGGAAGGCTACACTCATACACTTTGTCAGACTGGTAGGTCTTGTCATCGAGCGTATTGATTCATCTTCTGTATGTGCGTCTCTTTTTAGGATAGTGCACTTAGTGACCATGCTATGTATAGCTTTGTTCTGATATTGATATGGTTAGTCATGTCAATCATGTCATTGCGTCCATCCGGACGTGTTCGGTTGTATATTATTCGTCTTGTTGTAGGTACCGCTTCGCACAATAATAATAATAATAATATTAATACGATAACATTTATTGCGCCTAAATCATTGAAAGCAAGCTCATAGGCACAATGCATTAGGCCGTATTTCTACAGTGTGGACCAATGTCATATGTCCTTATTCTTTTGATTGATAACTGCTCTTCTTGTGGACAAACATGTTCTACTACACATGTTTACACTTATTGATTGGACGAGAACGAATTGTTTTTATCCTGTACCCTATCATTCATAATAGGATTGTTGGGGTTTACAATAACTACCGGAATTAATCACATGGTGGAAACAAGAAAATACTTAGCAAATATATATTGAAATAAGACAATGTAATATGACATGACACCAACATAATGCAGGATTGTTTACATATTGACACCTAAGGTATCATTGTTCAATGTGTTGCATTGAACAGCCAACGAACAATGTAGAAGGCACATTTATAACAAGTAAATTATTACATATGTTCTGACAATTACGGCGACAACTACAACTGTTTGAAGAATATAAAGCAATCATGCTGAATATTGCATGTATTTTAAGGGCTGTTGATCACGTGTATAGCTGGTTCACTTCATCGGACATGTATCAACACATTATACCTGTATACATTCCATTCAACGTAGTTGTCTACCTATTTAATCGAAACATTTTGTAATACATACAGTTTCTTCAAACGTCGTCCCGACTAGATAGTTAAACTATTATTTATACTTCATTGACTGGGTTACGGCCATTCATGTAAAATACATATTATGATGTTGTGAATATGACATACTGTGTTTTATTTTCATAGAGATTGACGAGTGCCGTAGCAGACCTTGTCAGAACGGAGCGACTTGTACTGACGCAGTTAATGCATACACGTGTGGTTGCTTCAATGGCTACACTGGAACCTACTGTGAGATTGGTAAGCATTGAATAGCTAACCAACAGTAGCAATGCGCTATTGATTGTCATGTCTTGAAAACATTACAATTAACTAATGCAATTGTTTCACTTACTGCTGGTATATATCTATATATATATATGTGTGTGTGTGTGTGTGTGTGTGTGTGTGCGAGTGCGCGCGCGTCTGTGTGTGTGCGTGCGTGTGTGCGTGTGTGTGTATTATTTAATGGGTATTGGTGTTGAGTTATCATGCCCTGGTGCGTATTAAAAGGTGATATTAATATTGTATTAGCATAATATTGTTAAGGTTGTAGCACAGTTATGTGACGTCATGTTACGCGTGTTCGTCGCATAAATATACGTATGCATGGACCCATAACATTGTAGATACAGAAACGTATTTTCATAATAAATTATATTTGTTGATAAGTTGTTTTGTGTTGTATGTCTTATCATCATTCTTATCCAATATGATGCATAATAGTAATTGAGATGAAGTATATAACATATTCAAATCGGCTTTATCCTCAATAAAACAAACTGTCAATAAGTCAGAAGTGCTTAACATGTCTTGCAACAAAACAACAAAACAACAACATTATAATTAAACTAGGAAGAGTTATATACGGAAGATTGCATACTGGGAGCAATAACTCTTATGTCAGCACACAGTTGGCACAATATAAAACTGCGTGCACTGACTGTTACATATCGCATCTAGGTGATTTACTCTATATATCCTAACAAACCTGACAATGCTAACATATCGTATCTTTTATGGTGTCAGTTCTGGCAAATTCACAATATTCTTTGTTGAGTTTTCCTTTCGGTTGTGTCGTGCTGGTTTTCTAGACTTGTGGTTATCGTATAAATGAGTGTGTGTACACTACTTATGTTATGTGTATATTGTTGCATGTGTTATAGTGCGATTTATTCTATCATAGACATTGACGAATGCGGCAGTAATCCTTGTCAGAATGGAGCGACTTGTACTGACGCAATTAATGAATACAAGTGTGCCTGTGTCAATGGCTACACTGGAATCAGCTGCGAGACTGGTAGGTATTTAGTTGCTAACCAGTAACAGCTGTGTATTACTAATTGTCAAGTGTACCGTTGTAATGACTTGTAATACATTAATGTAAATAAATACTACTGTAAAATTTACCTATTAGTATTATTCTTAAATACATTATTTTCGCTACAATGTGTATTTATACATATTTTCAGGATACATTAAGGTAAAAATAGCATGAGCATGTTAAATACAGAAAGCTTACATATACGTGTACGCGTACAGTAGGACCTGTCTTTGGCGACATATCTTATGTTCAACCACCTGTCTTGACAGGCCACAATCCTGGTCATTAAAAGCATCGAAATAACTAACTGCACATCGGAAAATCAACGACTTTTCCTAGACCTTTCCTTAATGCACAAATATTTTACCTTTCCAATAGTGTGCATTCCATTGAAAACTGCATTTTTGGTAAGCGCCATTGCCAGTGATTGGCTGATACTTTCGCATCCTGTATCAAGTGTATAGCTTATTTACACAGACTCGATGACTTTCCCTGAGTTATCTTGCTTTATCTTGCTTTATTGTTACAACACGACATCCTGGAGTCTGTAAATGTTAGAACTTTCTTGAAATACAGCAAAAGAATTAACAACCTAGACATGTTCCGCTGTATTATTGCGATATGTGATGCACACATGTGTACGTTACCTTTGAATTTTATATACTCATCAAGTATTATTATCCCTCTGCCATTGATCCCACATTTCAATGGTTGTATTTGTATTGACACAATCAAACGAACATTTGATTGAATATCATTACAAGCCGGAGGTTGGATATATTTTTCTTTGCAGAAATTAATGAATGCATTAGGAGTCCCTGTCCCGATGGAAGCACGTGTGTTGACAAAGTAGGGACGATCTCGTGTACCTGTCCGCATGGACGCTACTACGAGCCAGGATCAAATCAGTGTCTATTAGGTAAGTACACGTTTTGTGACGGTAGCCTTTTCACGAACGTTATTAAACTGTGAATCATTCGTAAATAGCTGTCTTTTAATTTAATTAATATCCTATCTTTAGCGGCACCCCTCATCAATGTCAAACTACATACAACGGCCAGACTTCCGTTAAATTAATGTTTGTTTAGTAATAAAAACCTCCAGAGCGGCAACGCAAACAGCATGCAAACAGCGGCCACTTATATTCAGGCAAGTATGCCCAGAAAGCCACTGCCTGGGCAACACGATTTCCTAATGGGCGTGTCATGCGCGCGGGTCAGTTTATCTGACTCGGCGATAATGTATGTTATACCATTTACAACAGGAGTGCGAGTCCATACATAGCCATATAAATTGATATGACTTGCTAATTATGTTCGATGTGTAGATACGACGTTGATAGGTTGTATCAAACTTTAGGCTGTAACCTATTTCACACGGTCAAACTACCTATGTAAAACGGGCGGTCACTCAAATGGGGGAATAGTGCAAAAGTATTGATAGCATTAAATATGTTAATTATGAAATCAGTTAGACTATTATAATGACTACAATTCCATTTATATTGCTGTCATCAGGTAGTATCACGTATAACATTTCAAATGTTTGTTATTGCGATTAAATATTCTACATACCATCTACCCGTTAAATATTACAATATTTAGTACTTAACAAGATTGCCATCCAGACAATTAACTCTAGACGGCAGGTGGACAATGAAGCCTTTTGGCTTATCGAGAGTCCAATAATTTGTTAACTATGTGTATCCCGCCATTTTAAGGTATGTGTCGATTTTATTTTTAAACATATTTACGCTACTAGCACCAGCACATTCAGGAGATAATCTCTTCCAATCTGTTCAAACATATGGTTTACTAAGGAGCCCAACGTTTTTTCGAGTGACCGTCTTCGCATATTTTCTTCTTGCATTGAATGATTTAAAGCAATTCCAAGCAGCACGGTCTATGTTATGATACAGTGAAATTTCCTGGTTGCAGCGTACATGTCTCAGTGTGTTGACGACGCCACATGTACAGGCGCCCTAGGCCTCCCCAACTCTATATGTTTACAACATCGATGTGTCTGCGCCTCGGATTTCATATACGAGTCTTTTGACGGCACCTGCCAAGCGAAAGGTATGCCAAGAGATAAGCGCAATCTCTGTCCCAAAATTGAAACATTAAGAACTATAATATATAATAATAATAATAATATATATCGTGTGAGACTATGTTTAAAAAAATAAATAATGCCGCTTTATTCAGTTATGTGCGAATGACAGTCGTGTTTCAACAACGTGCACTGATAGTTAAGTCAAAAGCGTTTATTCAAACAAATCAAACAAACTAGATGTATAAATTATATCTATATACAATAACTTTCAAATATATGTTTGCTGTAGTGTGCTTTAAAACGGTGAAACTATATGATATTGATAAAACTGACAAGAAAACCTGCTTTGCTTAATATGGTTTTAGGAACAGACAACCCATGTAAAAACAGACGGCTTGGCGACCCATGTAACCCCGACGGCGAATCTCTCCATACATGTCACTTCCTTGGAAAGTCAAAGTTCGGATGCATCTGTGCTGCCGGCTACGAAACAGACTCGACAGGCACTATATGCAAGGGTTAGTCAAATCAGTGTCATATTATATGAAGATTACTGAATAAAAAAAATTCCGATGTCATGCGTACCATGCGAGACGTGACCACTGGTTGGTGTCCAGCATGGATTGAAAATCAATAATTATTATTCAATATTGCAGCGTAGTGACCAATGCGAAGCAGCATGTTCTAGATATATAACGTCACCGTGACTGTTGGATTTAATTCGATAATTCTTAATATGCCCTACAACACTGAGAATTTGAGCAGTCTTACTAGTTACGCAGTATTACACATCAAAGCACGTACGCATCGTAACTATATATTGATAGATATTGCAATCATAATTTAGTTTCAAAGTATTAAATGGTACATTGTACGTGCGTACAAGTATGCTTGTGCATGGCATGTGCTCTATATGGCTTAAAATTTGAAAATCGAATGCCTCAAAATTATGTGAAAACGAAAATCCCATTCCTTTCATGATTGAACTATACTTGTTATTATCCATAAGGCACGCATACACACACACACACACAAACACACACATACACACACATACACACATACACACATACACACGCGCACGCACGCACGCACATGTATATGCGAACTCGCAAACACGCATGCAAGCACGAAATCACGCAATTTCGCACGCATACACGCACGTACGCATACACACAATTGTGAATTTAGTGTGTACCAAGGAATTCTTCATACGCAGACATCAACGAATGTCAACTGGCGGACAACGAGTGCAGTAAGCAGACTGGGAGCGCCTCTTGTGTCAACACTGTGGGTGAATACTTGTGTCTATGCAAGTCTGGTTTCACCTATCCCAGTACCACGGACACCACAGTCTGTGTCGGTATGTTATCGTTGCAGGCTATACAATATCAACACAGTGGCCGCGTAATGTTACGGTGAAACAACGCTTAAACGCAATGTGTTGTTGACCTTTTACAAAAGTTTATTTATATTAGTTATTTAAAAAAAATTATTTATACCATGATTAAAAAATAATGTCGTATTTTATATTCTGGAATCTGCTGGGAGACTGTATATTAACCATTGTTCCTATCACTCATCATGTTTCTCTCCCAGGCGACGGGGTCCAGTCGCCTCTGTTTATGTTTATTCGTGTCCGAGGACCACTACTCGCTGACCAACCAATTAGTGATGCAAATGCAAAAAGTAATTATTTTAAATAATTTACTTATGATTTTTCGGATTTGCTTTGACACCTGTCGAAACGAAAATATAGAGTGGCTAGCAAATTGCCAGAGGGCGTCACTGTGGACGAGTTTTAAATAATAATAAAAAGCACTGATGATCTTCGTTTGTTGCTCCGCGTGTGGAGTGAAATTATGAGTAATATATGTGGGTGTTCACACAGGTTTATGTAGTTGTGCCACAGAACGTTGGAATATGTATTACGTTCAGAGTTTTGTGCTCTGACAATGGGAAAACAACTACTCTGCTAGTATGTTTTGAAAATATATTCCAATGTTTCTACTAGCGGCCATGTTATACATACAGTTATCCATGTAGTTCCCCTCATACGTCACTAGCTACACGCAAATATATATATACATTTCCCCATACATCTATCTTCAGCTCCCGGCCAAACAATTTCTACCCTAAAATGCACACCTCTTCCATAAATATTGGGGATTAATCCTTTCTACAGCCGCTCCACCAAAAGTATTCTGGAGCTTAATCCCCAAGCCCCACGGTTCGACGCCTATGATAATGAAGCACAGGATCGTATTGTAAAGCATTTGTTTTACGTTTAGACGTTGACGAATGCGCACTGGGCTCTCACACGTGTGACGAGAGCGGCCGTGCACTGTGCAGTAACACCGCTGGTGGGTACGACTGCACTTGTCTCGCTGGATATGTGGGAGACGGTCACCTGTGTACGGGTCAGTATAAATTACCATTAATGTCAAGAAATAATAGAGAGATAGAAGGAGAGAGAGAGCCGTAGTGAGAGAGAGAGACAGGGAGAGAGAGAGAGGAAGAGAGAGGGAGAGGGAGAGAGAGAGAGAGAGAGAGAGAGAAGAGAGAGAGAGAGAGAGAGAGAGAGAGAGAGAGAGAGAGAGAGAGAGAGAGAGAGAGAGAGAGAGAGAGAGAGAGAGACAGAGACAGAGACAGAGACAGAGACAGAGAGAAAAACAAAATACGAACACACTTATGCCATGTTATATACACATACATTCAAAGTTGCATTAACATAATACAATATGCTACAATACAATAACTAAAAATATAAATGTCGTAACTGGGCAATGTATAATTGTTACTTCACATAAGTAAACAATGCACCTATACATTCATTCATTCATTGTATGATTACTTTGGAAGCAAACGTATGTAATGTGATCAGATTGTTTTGTAACACCATGCCAGAGGTACGATACATTGTACCGGACTTCAGCAGCCACGAACGCGTTGCGAGATCAGTTGAATACTCACAGTACATCTTTCCCAAGTTTGGAGTGCCAATCTATGAGAGTGTGGCTTCATCGTTCTACGTGAGTAACCGACTTGTGCATGTGCACTATACTCTGAAGAAACGCAACTCTAATATAGTACTGTAGTGGATATATACTGTGATGAATGCGTTTGTTCGTTTAATAAAGTTGTTTGTATGAATAATTATAATACACATTACATAACACGTCGGATAAATTGCTTGTATGTTATAATAATTACCGTTTATATTTCAGGATAGTTGAGAGTAGATGTGCTTTGAGCAGTTGGTCGTAACCGACGAAGTAATATTATTTTTAATTATTATCAGTATTCATTACAACGTTACCGGAATCGTTCATGTGGAGTTTTATTATTTACTGGAGTCTACCCAGGGAGTCTACTGCGCAAAATGCAATTCACTTTGGAGCATAACGCTCTCTGAATATAATACTGTCGTAATAAATTGTATTGCAGATAACACGGTCTGGTTTGATCATTGCTACATACATCAGTCAAGACTCCCACAATTCGGGGATAAGGAATAGATTCGCAAATTCTGGGAAGAGTCTCGAAACATTTACCCACAGTCGCGATGCACAGGAGCTGGCACTGGTGGCACCGTTCTGGTCCAACATGAAATTAACGGACGTGAATGTGAGTAGATTTAGTATAACAAGTGTGTGTATTATAAATATGTTTGTGAATTTGAATTATGAATTGTAAATTATTTGTCAGTTACGTTGTTGTTTGCATGTATACTTGTTAAACAAAGAACGTACACCTATTCAATTTAACGTATAGTTATTTTGTTTTAATGCACATGGTTAATTACATTGTTAAACGCAGTTTGTTTTCTAATCATAAAGGAATAATCGACATTACAAGTAGGCATTTGATACCAGCACGTTATGGCGCAATTGCTTCAATTCTTTAGATATGATAACATATATTCTGTTCATGTAATTAAACTTACAAAGGTAAATGAAAGTGATTAGTTTGTGGATATGGACAGTTGTCTCTTGCGTGTTCTTCAGACATCTAAACGCGGTGTATATTACAAGCAATACACCAGGGGAAGCGTTGATGCTGACACCGTGTTGGACACAATATCAGGAGAGATTACTAAACGATTCCATACAGATTTTGCCGCCGAGTGGATGTTGGTTGTCACTTGGCAAGAAATGGAATATCCAAGTCATTCAAACCAGGTATGTTCTACACATGCACAAATAAAACATGCTATTGTGTTTTAAAATGTCGTTGTATGACCGCCTCAGGATAAACTTGTTAATTTTACCCATTGTTTGGATACCTATCCATAGCTCCTGATAGTGTCAAGCATAATTTGAAACATTCAACATTGTTATTTTATTTTATCCAGAAAACAATGTTTCTTATGATATGAGTAACAAATAAATATATATTATTTGTTATTGTACTGACACAAAAAATAGTAATGCGAACAACATTACAGGTCGTTCTCCTATTATTAGGTATAACGTAAAATGATTAACAAGTTGCTGTGGCATTTGTTGCCAGACCGTAAGTTTCCAGACAATCATAACAACGGACTACGCTAACACATACACGAGGACGACGTACGCCGACCGCGGCATGAAGTGGCAGGTGGTGTTGGACCCCGCCCTCTTTCACAACTACCCAGCTCGCGTCGGCGTGTTGGCCTTCCCCAGCAGCGGGCGTCAATACTCGGAGTACCCGTACTCCGCACTCGACATCCGCGCCGCAGGCAACGGCCAACACCTCGAGAAGATCCAACGCATTGACGCTGTCTCCGAGTCGGACGTCACATTCGGTGGCGCACAGTCACCCGGACAGTTCTATTACCGCCTGTCAGAAAACAATCCAAACACCTTTGTTCACGCTGGTAGAGTATGCAGTATTTGGGTGGATGCAGATATTGCATTTTACACTACGGATGGCGTAGCTAAGATCGACGAGGCAACTGCAGGTAAATGTCCGTGCAGTCGGCAGCAGATGGATGAACTGATGTATTCGCCGGTGCTCAGTGACCGCATTCCACCAGGTATTCGATGCTGGACGATGGTAGCACCACTTGTAGACAAAGGAGAACAGAAGCACACACCGACATGTTGCTACGACAAAAACAGCTCGCTGGTCGTCGAGCCAGGCACGACCAATGGCATGAATCTGTACCGACGTTTCTCTGGGGCTCGTCAGTTCGACGACGAGAAACACTACAGTTTGTGTTGCGGCGAGTCGTACCTGGCAAAGCGCATCACCACGCCGCAGTTGTGTGCTCTCTACAAGACACGTCGTCCCGTCAGCACTTGCAAGAACTTCATAAGTGGCAAGACAAGTTAGTGTATTTTACATATCTCTTATTGCATCATTTTCTCTCTTTCTAAATTTATCTTTTTATTTTTATTTCTCTCTGCCTCTCATTCATTCTGCGAGTGTTTTTCTCTCTCTGTCTACTCGCTGTCTGTCTGCCTGTCTGTCTGTCTCTCTGTATGTTGCATTTCGTGCACATTACCTTTTAAGTTGAGAACCGTTAAGGAATCAACTGATTTACTCCATTAAGGCGCCTTGACATATACGGGCTATTTTGAAAAGATAGAGGTATTACGTCGTACTCTAGGGGTCGTTGATTATTTCCTGCATGGCGCATGGCGCTCGATGTTCAAGCCATCTAAGAGAGAACCGTTAAGATACATACGCTAGGTCGAATAGAGTTAGCATCTCTCTCTCTCTCTCTCTCTCTCTCTCTCTCTCTCTCTCTCTCTCTCTCTCTCTCCTTTTCTGTACGTTGTGTGTGTGTGTCTGTGCGGCCGCGCGTGTGTGTGTGTGCGCGGGCGTGTGTATGCGCGTGAGTGTATTTATATATATATATATATATATATGTATGTGTGTATGTATGTATGCACGTATGTATGTATGTATGTATGTATGTATGTGTGTACGCATGTATGCATATATGTATTTCGTTACTTGCCTTTTTCTATATATAACTATGTAATTGTATTATTATCACCGTTTAATTCGTAGGCAGTTGTCTTGGAGTCGCACACATAAGTACACAGGACGGGTTCACCTATACGTTCAATGGACTCGGCGAGTTTATCCTGTTTGCGTCGACACAGTTTCAGCTACAGGGTCGAAAAAGTGTCGTTCAGAACAACGGTGCAGACCAGTTAGCCACAGCGTTCACATCTGTCGTTGCCAAGCAACTTGATCCAACTAGTGATATCATTGAGTACAGGCTGAATTCTGCCAAAACAGGCATAGGTAGGTGTGAACTGTGTTATTATCACGTAGTTTAACCACATTTCTGATTTCACGAGTCATATATAAATGCCCATTTGGAAATCCGGTTGTTGTGAACGGTGTTTTGAAAAAAATAATATAAACACAAATGTTTTGCAGAAATGCATGAAAAATATTATTTATGACCGTTTCAGTGAAACTGTATCAAATATTATTGTTGTGATAAAGGAATACGACAATGCTTAGGCCCTGATTATATTCCAGTATGATTAGCAATTAAAAGTCTGTTATTTTGGTAATTATATATCCGGTGTAAACATTGACAGATGTGCTGCGGAACAAGGTTCTGTCAGACATCGACCTGATGACAACATCGGCCACGTGGTCGAACGTGCGTCTGGCCGCCGCTCTCAGAAACAACAACAAGTGGGAGTACACCATGGCCTTCACACCTCTCCACATCAGTATCAGGGTGACGGTGGCATCTGGCATGCTCTCGTTGACAACGGTCATCCCGGGGGACCTGACGGAGACACTCAAAGGTTAGCTGTTAGAAAACATAGGTTGTTGTTAGAAGTTAGTAGTTGCGTTGTTTGCAAACTGGTACTTACATTTGTTAATAATAAAAAAGGAAACACAATTATGGATACATTACCCGCATGCTCCACAATGGCCGTCATGTAGACAAATAAATTATTTAGCGAAATGATCACATGAAGAAGTTTTATAATGAGACAGATGACAATACTTAAGAAAATATTATGGGGGTTTTCGAATATCCGACCAACCTTGTTCAATGAAGCGGACCGTATGGTCACTTACACCATCACAAGGAAAAGGATTCCTTTTGTGTAACCTCATGCATAACTTCAAACACAATACAATGATATACATTTGCTACCAGTGCACATTTACTTGTAACAATACAGCTTGCGGGTCTAATAAAATATGAACTTAGATATTGGTCAGAACGCCAGTTACGAATACAATGCTAACATGCTTACCAACCGTAAATGTTATCTCAAAATATGATACACATACCTAACTACCTAGCTACCTACATACCATAACATTTTAGAGAGCACAACAGGACATGTAAGTATCCAGGACCACTCCATCACTGCCAAGGAGGTAGTAGCTCATATTTGCGCCTTTCTCGTTTTGCTAGGTTTACTTGGCAGCAACAACAACAACATGAATGATGACGTCAGCTATCCAGACGGCACAGTCCACCCGAAAGGGATCATGGCGACAGAGGCGGAACTTTATGAGTATGGCAAATCATGTGAGTATTTTACCACAACAAAACATTAGCTAGCTATTTAGCTAGTTATGACGCTGATTGTTATGAATTGACATGTATTGTTTATTGTTGTTTGTAGGCCTATAGTTATTTGTTTACATGTTTGAAATGGTGTTGTGTTATGAAATTATAGAATATGTGCTGTTGGTTGTTTGAAATAAACTACTGATTTATTATTGATTGATATCGTAGGGCAAAACACGGAAGAAACGTCTCTCTTCGAATACACGTCAGGCTCCTGGTCAGACTACACCGACCCGAATTTCACCCCGGTCTTCTTCAACAAAGACCTTACTGTGATGTATCCCGACGATGTTCATCGACTGACGGCCGTGCGTCTCTGCTATGATAGCTCGACAAGCAATGCTGTAGACCCCGACCCCAAGGAGAGACGAGCCTGCTACTTCGACTACAAGGTGACTGACAGCGAGGAGGTGGCCAGGGATGCTGCTGCTAGCATGGCTGACTATCACAAGGACAAGAACAACATCGGTAGGGGATGCGGTTTGGAACAACGGTTCGGCTATTTATAACTGACAGAATAAAGGACATAAATAAACAATTTAATAATTATTCACAATTTAGCCAACATAAAAGGAATAATTAATTTCGGAAACAAATGTTATTACTATCGGTACAATATATTTTCAAACTGATAGGTTGCTTGAATAAATGTATGGCAATGTATGTCTCCTTTCAACGGCTGAAAATAATTAAGATGTAACTTTAAACATTGATCATTGTCGTGACTGCTGTTGAATCGATTATGTTATGTAGAGAACCACAGCCCTACGGTACGTACCAGCGATGTTTCGTTGGAAGTACAATTTGGACAAACCTACTCGAGTTTGATGACAGTGCAGGTGCAAGATGCGGATGGAGATATTGTCACATTTTCTGTGACAAGCAACTCGCCCCCGGGACTGGCCATCGACAAACACTCAGGGAGTCTTTCCTGGATCACGGTGCCTGACATGAGCATTGACGACACGAGAAACACCGTCAAAGTCGTCATCACAGATGGCAAGATGGATGTATTGTGGGTGCCAAATATAAAATTCTGCAAGTGCCAGGTACGTCACATGTCGACAACACTATATGGAGTAACCGTTAAACAACAAGATGCCGTGTGTTTAGTACATATGGCCATCGCTGCAAAAAAGGAAATTAAATTAATATATGAATTTTGTGCCGTTACCAATGCAAATTATATTACATTTTAATTATATATGTGTATATACATATATATATATTATATATTATATATATATATATAAATATATATATATATATATATATATATGTATGCATATATATATATGCATATATATATATATATATATATATATATCACTCTTATATATATATATATATGTATATATATATATATATATATAATATAAAAAATATATATGTATATGCTGCATATACAATTAAAAATGACATAATTTGCATTAATATTTCCTAAAAGAATAATATATTAATTAATTTCCTTTTATATATTGATATTGTCTTGTGTCTTGTGTTGATGATATGTATATATATATATATATGAAAATATGCATATATATGCATATATTACTATTTATATATATATATATATATATATACATATATATATATATATATATACATATATATATATATATATATATATGCATATATAAGTATATTATATATATGCATATATATATAACTCATATATATATATATATATATGTATATATATATATATGCACTATATCTATATATATAATATATGCATATATATATATATATATAATATATATATATATACATATACATATATATATAAGCCTAAGGGTAGCATAGGTCGACCGCTCCATTATGAGAGATAGGATATACAACCTCCGAGAAAATGTATCTCATAATCACTAAAAATATTTTTTGTGTGCAAATAATTATTGTTATCATTATACGTCTGGGTATACTACGTATAATAACGGTTCAAATTTTTAAATAAAATATATTGTCCTCGCAACCAGGGATCAAAACTTTTTGCAGACCGGCTCTGGTCTGCTTAAAAACGACGATCTGCCTTAGGCGGTCCCTTATGCATATTTGGTGGACGTATGCTGCTGTTAGGAGTATATATATATATATATATAATATATGCACATATATGTATATACACATATATAATTAAAATGTAATATAATTTGCATTGGTAACCGCAAAAAATTCATATATTAATTTTATTTCCTTATGTATGTGTGTGTGTGTGTGTGTGTGTATGTTTCTTTTGTTGATTGGTTTATAAATATCAACATAATAATACGCATGCATAGGTATGCGACTGATTCGTAGCATGCACAAAATAACTACGGTAGGAGAGAAAGAAACGTTTACATCTACCGACATGCGCTAGACGTGACGTGATAGTGTAGAATTGTCAAATAATATTCCTATTGTCAAGGCGATGATGAAATTGCAAACGAAAGACTTGTGTCACCATCTACGACATGTTGCCAAGCAATCTAGTCTGTGACGCAGGAGTTTTTTTTAAAATCTATTTGGCGTACGTTCGTCGTTTATTAGATTGTTAAATAAATGTTAAAGACATATCATATGTCGCGTGCAGCGTCAGGTTAGCGTCTACTGGCAGTGGAATTAAATAGCTCAGTCACGTAATTTGATCGTCAATTAAAAATGGACGGTGGCGCGAACGCTGGCGGAGTAGTACAATATGCTTGTAGGCACGGCAACGTCATTGTTGTGTACGTAATTTCACGTGTGAACTTGTGAACGTATCAGGCGTGGGCATTTTGTCTAGACAAGGAACATTGAGATACATTCTCCGATTCACATGATGCCCCGTGGATCAAAATTAGTACGGTGACCTATGATTTGTTATTGACATTTCCGTAACACATCGCCATCTTTGAAATAGGTCAACATTTCAAGACAATGTATTGATTATTAGATTCATGCATTCCACTTTAAAGAATATGATAAATACAGGTCAAAAACTCAATCAATGTAAAAAACTAAATTATATTTTAAACACCATAGCTAATTGCTATCCTTGTGCATTATAGACGAGTGTATTTGAATATTGCTGATACATATCAGGCATGAAAACATTGTTTAGACATGGAAAATAGTGTTCATAGTGTCTCATTCTCTGCTTCACTTTATGTCCCATGGATAAACATTTGGTACGGTGAACTACGTTTTATTTCGACTTTTCAGTAACACGTAGACATATTTATAATATGTGAACATTCTTTGAGGTGTAATGACTTTTTGCTTTCATATCAATGTTATGTTTTTTCTGTAACGTTGCGTAATGCGGCTGTTTGCCTGCAGAACGGCGGCCAGTGCAACTTCGCCGTGGACAGTTCCCAGACATTAACTGTCGTACCGTGTGTCTGCTCTCCTGGCTACGGCGGAAGTTACTGCCAGGTCGACATCGACGGTTGTGCCGACCAGCCCTGCTACGGTGGAGTGATGTGTACAGACGTGGCAGCAAATGATCTGTCGAACTATCCAGATGGATTCCTCTGTGGAACTTGTCCTGTCGGACTCTCAGGAGATGGCCGCAGTTGTATTGGTTGGTAACGCCCTGCATTGCGATCTCAACATTTGCTAACTTCAAGAAACTGAACTTGTTGACATAAGCTGCACTCACGTATGCATTCATGCTCACAGACGCGCTCGTACTAACGCATCTACGCACGCACAGTCACGCACACACGCACACACACACACACACACACACACACACACACACACACACACAAACCCACACACACTCACACACATACGCACACACGCACGCACACACACACACACACACACACACACACACACACACACACACACACACACACCAACATGCATTAACGTTGCTCATTTTATGAAAACAAATAATGTATCACTCACGCGTAATTTCTTACAAACAAACATCGGAATAACTGTAGGTATATTTACAGATAAAGATGAATGTCTTGATCCAATGACGTGCAGTCAGAACTGTATCAACTTACCCGGCGGCTACCAGTGCAGCTGTCTGGACGGATACCTATTGGGTCCCGATTCTTCCTCCTGCATTGGTAAATTAAGTACATTATAAGAATATTTTTTTGTAATCGTATTACGTATATTTTGAATGGCATATAATGTCCTAAGAGTTGTTATACTCAAATGCTAATCTTAAATGTCGACATATTTAATACAAACAAATCTGTTTGTTATTAGTATTATATTAAAATACATGGGTGTATTAATTTCAGTGCCGCCCTAGTGTATGTTTTGAATATAAATTGAACATGAATTCGAAATGATATTCATTGCTTGGACATTTCAGACACCAACGAATGCTTGAGAGGGATCAACTCATGTGATGTGGAGCTGGCCGAGTGTGCTAACACGCCTGGTTCATACAACTGTCAATGCAAAAACGGCTACACGGGCTCTGGGTTCGTTGGACAATGTTATGGTGAGTGGCTTAATTTTCGTATATAATTAATGCATCCGCCATATAAATCGTTAATCGTTACAAATACTGCTAGCTGGACCATCATGAAAATACAGTGTTGACATAATTTCCGATACAGTATAACATTTAGTGAGATAATCCCATTCATTTATATAAATCGCATCCAATGTAACAGCATGCATCACATGGAGCGCAGTTGCTCAGTATAACAGTATCTAGAGCATCGGATCCTCAATTGAAAGAACCCGTATTCGAATCATGTGCTGCCGTTTCAAACCTTGGGCAGATTCGTTTATTCTACGTTACTCCAGATCATTCAGCTATATGAATGAATACAAGGCTATTATACAGTGGTGTATAGTTGTGTACGAATATCCTTCGCGCATAAATTGCAGCGTGGCTCAATTATTAACAGAAAAGTCGAGATTGGGTTCGATTGGACAGGTCTGCCACGGAGAAAAGTGATACAAGCGTTAATCAGTCCTAGGAGCTGAATACTGCGCTACATAACAACTTACCTTTACTTATTTTACAGTGAATATTTTGTGTCGATGTACCTATTGGATACTCCCATTTTACACCTGATGCAAATATACCCGGATGACATACACTGATATTTACTCAAACATTAGTGCACTAATAAGCAGATATGCGTATATGATTGAAACCTGGACAGGAAAATTACTTAGATATTGTTTGGTTACACAAATGTGTGTCTTTGCAGTATTGACGTCCAAAACAGTGATGTGTTACAACAGCAACTGTAGTGTTGGTCTTGAACGTGATTGAGCGTATTTCATTTCTTTCGCAGATACTGACGAATGTGCGACAGGTTCAGTTCCATGTCCGCCTCACTCAGTCTGTGTCAACAAGGAAGGCTCATACGAATGTCATTGCTTCTACGGCTACACCAAGAATGGCATCAACGAATGCGACGGCACGTGTGGTTTCTAAAATAAATTCAGCAACTTGCTACAGTGCGAATATATATATATATATATATACACTGTATATATATATATATATATATATACAGTGTGTATATATATATATATATATAATTACTCTAAAAGTTAATTAGTTGTTGTTCCACAGAGCCGCGGAGCTCCCCAAATTGATTCCATGATCAATGCATACATATTTTACTCAACTAATCTGTACTTGTCAACATGCCATGCGCTGCCACGACGTCACTACTGCCATTATATTTTTCTTTTGAGGAGCATATAACATATTTATCAGACTAATTCACATATTGACTAAATCAATTGCACTGTACATTTTTCAGTTTGCTTTATTACAAGACGTAAGCTATTCAGTACCGAAATGCATTTATTACATCATAGTTCAAAACGTTACGTCACGTGATCAATCTACTTCGACATTAGTTTTCGACGTTAACATTGACCAACATATGTGTCGCATGAAGATGTATGTGACATCTCGTTTAATCAGCAAATAAGTGTCTGAGCTCCGATATTTCAATAAATGCATGTTAATGTATACATTAAATGTAAACATATGGCATTTAATTATTTGTAAGGGGGTTTCTTTGACTTTGACCCTGTTATGATGCGTCGAATGTTCGGTTTCCTTGACATGCACATGTGAATATACCTGCTGGTATATTTGTTTCTTGTATATCACTTGGTACAGAAGCTGAGTTACGCTTCAGATAACTGTTGTAATGCTATACCGTGCATCATGCTGACGTACCATTTGATTAGTAACAGCAACAAAGGTGTCTGTATTGAAAATAATTTTTTTTACAGTTCTACGGCTATGTATTTTAGTAAACAGCTGCTGTAATATTCATGATTGCAAATGCTAATTGTTAGAATGGATTAACTCTTTTAGATGCATATATCCAAACTGTTTTAAACGACTGTTTAGGCCAACTAACGCTGTCAGATAAATGGAGACGATGGTGATGAAACCATTTTATTTTCAGAAATCAATGAGTGTTTGCTTGACAACAACTGTAAGCAACTGTGTCTCGACCAAGTCGGAGGCTACACTTGCGCCTGTCCGGAAGGATTCAAACTGGCTAGCGACCTTATATCCTGTGAATGTAAGCATAAATCTCGAACTATAGCATTTCAATATATTGCGGTCTATTATTAATGGAATCACACCTTTAGTTAGACTTTGTACATCGTATTACTATGGTTATTTTAAACTATAATTACTGAAGGTAAATGTATAAATGTCGTTCTCCAATTTTAACATTTACAAAACACGCGTAAACACGTCGTCAACTAGACCAGTTTCATGTATTCACATTGGGTGGGTCGTAGCGTCATTGTTGTCTAATAATAAATTATATCAAACTACCGTTTACCGAATGTCAGGTCTAGAAGTAAACATAATTAAGTCATTATCAAAACAGGTGTACCAATCTCAAACATAACTAAAGGGAACACAATGGGTGTTTAATTTCCTAATCCAAATTACAATTCATTTAATAATATATTATGAAATTTTGCAAAACATTTTTATTACTCCACCAACAAACGGTGAAATAAGTCATGTGTTGGCGTGTGAATTGTTCAACTGCAGCCACATACGAATGCAGCGCTGAAGAGAAGAGACAATGCGACAAGACAAACAGCGAGACCCTCTGTTCAAAGAATCCAGCCAGTGGATATGTGAAATGTATCTGTCAGAAAGGGTACATGTACAATAAGGCAACGTTGACATGTGATGGTAAGGATACGTGTATATTCAATTAAAACAACAATGTTTGAAGTTGTTTGTTCTCAGATAATTCGTTCAGTTTTGTGAACAGTGGAAACAGAATACCCAGCCCATGAACAGGATAAACATTGCCACATTTCACATATTTTTTGTCAAAAGTGTAATTTAAAGGAATTCATAACAATACATATTGACACACAGTTTTGTGACCCACAGTTCACAAGTTGACAACTATGCTACGATTAGTTACTTTACTTTTAGCTCAGTGACAACTAGTAAACGAGTCAATACCAGTGTCCAACTAATATGTTTGTTACCTAAATAAAAACAATGAGTTCTGGAAATTCTTACAATATGCACTGAGTTTGTTGTATATCTGAATAACCAATTTGCCGCCAATACATTGCGCAATAAATATGTCTTGCGTTAGATGTGGACGAATGTGCGACCGGGACCTCTCTTTGCAAACTAGCTGTGAGCGAGTGTATTAACAAGGAAGGAGACTACGAATGTCGTTGTAAGACCGGCTACACGCTCGACAAAGATGGTCGCACATGCAAAGGTCAGTTGGCACTGTTTAATTATCGTCGACAAGTGAAACAATAAAGAAGACTTAGTGACGATTCACAACAACCTGTATCTCCATATGGCATGTGGATGAGGAAGCCATTGCTACGTCAACATTCCAACGTATCTTCAATTAGGTGTATCACTCCATTTTCAGATTACTGCTAGGTTCATCTCAACAGTCGGTGGATGGAATATGTGTACGACATTATTCATATACCTATTCTAATGAACAAGCTATATGTAAACTGACTCGAATTTCCCACATACATATGTCCGATTGGTAGTTGCTCAGGTTCTTCCGAATATTTACCTACTCTCGAGTACTTACACTAACCTAACTATTGTTCAACCAGTTGTTATGCATAACACAATAGTAAACTATGCACAAATAATTCGCTGATGATACACAACACCCCCGTCTACTGTAGTATCTGTTCACTCCGAGCATTGTATTATACGGGTAATCCTTTAACAAGTAATAATTACATGCGTTCATGTGTATAAGGTGGCTTGCATTCAACCGTTCCTTTGGTGTCAATATGGTGCGTGTTATCTGCATCATGTGTTACAGACGTCGACGAATGTAAGCTGAACCAACATAACTGTACGCAGATTTGCGTCAACGTCAAAGGAGGTTTCACCTGCGACTGTCTGCTAGGTTATGGTCTCGACGACGACCGCCGTACTTGCAGAAGTAAGTTGTGTTTGTATTGTAGATGCGTACTAACATTTTATATATATACATATATATATAAAACACATATATATATATATATGTGTGTGTGTGTGTATATATATATATATATATAGAGAGAGAGAGAGAGAGAGAGAGAGAGAGAGAGAGAGAGAGAGAGAGAGTGAGAGAGGAGACAGAGAGAGAGAGAGAGAGAGAATTCTACTGATACAGTGGTTCAAGAAATGTGGAATTGTAGTCACAATATTGTACAAATAAGAGACTGACAGGAAAACAACGTGCTGCAAAATATATTATGCATATATAAAAACGTCATTCATAGAATATGTAGATATATAATACGTATTCATTTTTTTATTAAATCACTGCATAAGCCACCTGTCACAGAATGCAAATTACATGCATCGTGGAAAAGACGGCATCATTATAATTAGCTTCTCCTTGTTACAATGAACGATCGTGGTAAATGAAACAATACGCTGTGAATCGTTTAATGTTTTTCAGCTCTAAATGCACATGCTATGTTTATAACTTAAGTACGCCGTCTGAGAAACACGCAATACATAGGTCTGCACATGTTATGTTTCAGATTTCAACGAATGCAGCATGGCCAACGAATGTGACAAGTTGTATGGCTCATGTATTGACATGCATCCAACACATGGTGAACTTGGATACAAGTGTGAATGCAAGGCTGGCTCCGTGGGCGACGGCTTCATGTGTACAGGTACATACGTTGCGTTGCTTTAGATGGTGTAAGGTTAGGCGTACATACTTTTACAACTTACTTCGACAAATACGATTTTGTCTATGAAGATGATAACGATGTTTTAGTTAAACGATTTACTATACAATAATAATAGTCTATGCCAACCTATCAACATAAGAAGTGCATCATAAAGATATCCTTACCTGGGAAATATGTCTCAGTATCATATTTTCAAATGGGTTTTTATTTCGACACAATTATGTTATTTAATTATATGGTGCCTCACTATGTTTGGTGTCTTGGAAATTTAGGCAAAGGGGAGTGCAATTGGAGGTGGTAGTGTTTCAAGAAGGTGGTGAAGTTGGAGGTTTTTAGTGAATCACTTGTCCAATTTTGTTATTACCCGGTCGCCTATAAATATGATGCGTGCGTGACATGTGTTACAGAGGTGAATGAATGTCTGGAGAAAACCCGTGGAGGCTGTGAGCAGGGTTGTATCAACAAACAAGGCGGCTACGAATGTTTCTGTGGCGGTGGATTTGTTCTCAGTCCTGATGGCAGGACGTGTAGCGGTATGTCGGGTCATCTCTACATTGATCTCCTTTTTTCGCATAATATGTTCTTAAACATCTTAAACTGTACTAGTCATGTGCAATCTGATATAGTCTGTATTCGTTCTTAATTCTGTATATTCATCACTAAAACATAATCGTGTGTATCATTCCTGAACGTTTAACATGTTACTTTATGGTACAACTTTAAACATATATGTCCATTGTTATTATATAACATAACATCGTTGCTAGAACTTGACTCGTTCTTCGTGAGGGCTCCGAAATGAGAATATTGTTCGTTAAATGTCACTGCAGTTGTCAAGTTAAACAATTGTGTGGCCACAGGTGTACACCAATGTTTCTATGTGCAGACATCAACGAGTGCAAGAATGACGCTGACAACGAATGCTACTCAATCCAGTTCTGCACCAACAGCCGGGGCGGATACACGTGCAGCTGTCCCAAAGGACTCAGACTCAAAGCTGACGGCGTCACATGTGAAGGTTACTGCAGAGATTGCGTATCTGTTTGAAAGGAAGGCAACAGTACATATGTTGGCAATCAATAAACACGGTTTTCGTGTCTTGAGAGTGTCATACTTTCTTCTTAATTATTTATATAAGTGTTACTTCGTAATGTTTGCTGTTAAATAATTAGTGTATAAACGTATTCCATAATTACCTTGGAATATATGATTTGAAACAAGTACTTTTAGCGGTAGTGATGAGTAAGCTGTTTTCAATATATAGTAATTTGTTAAGAAGGGACATGTGTTCTGCCTATTTCAGATTCATTTTTGTAAACAGTAACTGAATACATCAACTGGGTCAACCATTCATTCCATGCGTCCATGCATATATATATACCTAACTTAAATAAAAGTGTGTTAAATACATAGTACCTTGTATTTGTATTAGCTGAAGATCGATGCCCCAACGACTACGGGTGCACTTACCAGTGTGCCATTTTGGGCGGCAAATACACGTGTCTATGTCCATCTGGACAGAAACTCGGTGACAACGGCAAGTTATGTCAGGGTAAGTGGAAGAGTGTATTGCAGCCGTGTTAATGTCACAGTATATATATATATATATATATATATATATATATTCACGACAATTATGTGTGTGGACGGTTTGTTACATCTAAATGAGATGAATTGAAAGAAGACGTATCAATGACAATTGACTCCGTGCACCTGACGGAGATGCACTTCCAAAGTACATATTATGAGGGTCTTGGTACACTAATTTGCAAAACAAAATTAAGCTGTAATATTGGAGGTGTTCGCAAGCAAACGTAGAACATTTATATATGGAAATGAATTCAAAGGATTTTGACAAGTAGCAGTTTTATGTAAAGAAAATTGCGTTTCCGTGGAGAAAAAAATGTTGGCTTTAGTCTTGTTTCGCAGACATAAATGAATGCAGCGACTCGTCACTTCACAATTGTCTGGCTACAAACTTTGTCAAGTGTGTGAACCTCGACCACGGTTTCCAGTGCGTCTGCGTCAACAACTTCTATATGCAGATCGAAAAGAGCAGATGTATAGGTAAGGCACACTTCCGATATGTCCCTTATCCTTAACCTTGTTGTCTTGGCCAGTCACCGAACAAGTATCATATACCGTCCCAACCAAAACGCATGTCACTGTTGGCCGTATTCGGTAGAAATTTGAATACATAATTATAACTTCTGTCAACATTTATATAACAGGTTAATTTCGCTTCTCGTTCGAGTTATCATCGTTCTATAATATATCGTGAATCTGATATTATTTTCATTATTTTAATATCTTGTTTAACCCGTCATTGGCATTTGTAAGGAAGTGCTTCATATTGATTTCTTATTGTTGGCAAACAGAACTGCGAAGAAGACGACGTTGAAACAAGAGACGGTATTGGCATATAATTAAGATACCCCCGACTTTATAATATCCGGTGGAGTGTATCACACATAATTACCAAAAGCAATTAAAACGTTACGCGTACTATTAGTGATGTAAGACATGTCATGGTAATGCGTATCGTTCGTGAAAGTCGATGATAGGCCGTTGCATATTATTCGTGTTTCATTTATACAGATGCAGACGAATGTCTAACGACGAACAGCTGCCCCAAGTATTCCCACTGTATTAATAGACAGCCGGGCTACGGATGTGTGTGCGCACTAGGGTACCACAAGTTTGGCCACGAGTGTATTGGTTTGTTATGCAATAACTTTCTTATTTGTTCATTTGCCATGTCTGCCGGGCTGTTATAAATGTTAATTTGCAGAACACAACACGATGTTCCAAAATGCTATTCATTGTCCTTTGTCAGTAGTAAAATGTGTAACCGTCGTTTCTTGCCTGTATATTGTGTTTTATTGTTAATCATAGCCCATATTGTTGAGACTGTGTGTAGCTAAAACACTGGACGTTTCCTCAACGCGAGTCTTCGTTAATTGCAACGTCTCGGTACAATTATATTGTTATACTGTTCACGTTGTATGCGTCTTATATGTAGCATTTGCTTATTTACTTAATTAGTTTTAACATAATAGGACTTCTGTGTGGATTATACGACTATGCGTTCTTCGTGTAATATTTTTTGTAAACTATACGCCTCATTTGCAATATTCATATATAATATGCATCGTCCGTATTAATGATCTGATAGTAATACGTTTGTGTTAAAATAATCGGTATATTGTGCATGTTGTACATTAGACAGGACTGTCTATGTAACACGTATGGCGAATGCGACCACTGTGTTATTTAGACGTGGACGAGTGTGCGCTGGGGACACACACGTGCGATCGCAGTCGCGGCATGTGCACAAACACAGACGGTGGATTCACGTGCAAATGCACGGCCGGATATAACAGCGTCACTTGTCAAGGTATCATCAAATTGATATAGACATTGCTAAATCACATTACTGTGCGCGACGTAAATATGGGTATAGTTCTTTCGCAACGTAGGTTACGTAGTACGTCCCTAATTGACGGGCGGCCGGTTACCGTAGCTCGGAACAATTGCAGGAAGCACACACGGACATTGCGAACAATCGACTTTTGTCCACGTGACATCCAGTTCGAACCCTAATGCCGGAAAGAACCTTTAAACAACGTGTCATTTAGATATGTCAAAGGCGGTTCCTTTTCAGGAGCAGTGCCTATTATGTATCCAAGGGTTTGACAAATATTATACCAGTGAACATAGTGATGCCTTGCAGTTATATATGTTGTGCATAGGCCGATGTCCATGAACACTATAAATAATAAATTGTTTCATCAAGAGCTACAGACGATTTGATGAAATCATTATCATGTCAATCCCGGTAAAAAACTGAAAGGGTAATTTTAACGTGAAAACAGTATTATTGTAATCGAAATGAAGTGCTCTAATGTTTTAGACATTGACGAGTGTGCGACAATGAATGACTGCGATATGCGGCCAGGGGTAGGCGTATGTACCAACACCCAAGGGTCATACACATGTGGCTGTACCACTGGATACGAATTGGCTGCCAACAAGAAGACATGTTACGGTGAGTGAACTACGTTGTCAGAAAAATCCCCAAACGTACAGTTTTTGTTGACAAGAAACCCATTTTGTTAACCGAAGTGTCCACTTACTTTTCATTCGAATTACAATTACCAAACATTGAAAGTGTCGCACTTCGTCTCTCCAGAAGGTATTCAACAACGTCATTGGTCCAAGTAAAATGTGTTAAAACGATGATGCATTTTCCCTTTGCTAACGTTCTCTTAACTAACTCTGTGATACATAGTACGTCCTGATGCAAGCTGGAGGAATTCCTCTAAGACGTATGGGCATGCCCACTAGTAAGAGGCAAATACAGATACCCACTTGTGCATTATGCACAAAGGTTTCGATATACTTATAATTTGTTATACGATCAGAACGCAAGTCATATTCAAGATATGCAAGTACATTAAACAAATAATGCATGGCTTAGCTGATTCAACCACTTGCTGTCACATCTAAACGACGATTTTTTATGTTACTAAAACATCAGTTATTAATTTCGTTGTTTGAAAATTTGTTTTAACGTACTAAACAGTTTATATTTTGTCTTAATTTAGTTAATATTTCAACATTTAGTGTACGTATAATTTTAATACGTTAAGCGCTTTGGTTGGTAATAAGTTACCAAAAAAGCGCTAAATGAAGAAACAACAGTTGTATTATTAGTAGTAATATTATTATTATAAAATAATATTATTAATATTGCAATAATAATTATTATTATTATTTGATCATCATTAGTATTATTGTTGTTATTATTGTTGTTATTATGGTTGTTATTAGTGTTATTATTGTTGTTGTTATTATTGTTGTTATTGTTATTATTGTTGTTATTATTGTTGTTATTATTGTTGTTATTGTTGTTGTTATTATTGTAGTTATTGTTATTATTATTATTGTTGTTATTATTATTAGTATTATTATTGTTATTATTATGTACAGTGCTGTTGCTGTTGTTTGTTGTACAGACATAGACGAGTGTATGGCGGGCACCCACGGCTGTGAACACACCTGCAGAAACATCCCGGGCAGTTACTTCTGTCTCTGTGTCACCGGCTTCAGCCTCGCGGCAGACCAGAAGGCCTGCGTCGGTCAGTGAACACACCAACACTAGCAACGTATTGTTATCCGTTAGGTCATACACAAAATAGATTATGTATGTAACAGTTTAAATGGTAGCAGTTTCAACTATAAAAATATGTGTGTCCACGCGTACTTGAATGTATGCGTGTTTACTTGTTATTCACTCATATATCACTCTTTCACGTTGGCTCAGGAAGGAGAAATGTCTTCTACACACGGCTACCATTGTAAACACTATAGGTATACAATGTGTATTGTTGTTCTTAAATGTATCACTGTGTCAATGATCCAGTGAATCGAATGAATGCAGAAAGAAGCGAGTGGACCTTGACGCCGCGGAGGATATACACTGTATATCTACAACGATCCAAAGTTAGCCTATTAATATATAGATCATAGCCTTATTTAAACCATAACGACAACGACACGCCCCGTATAGCCTAGTCACCAATTATGGCATTTCATAACGGCATCCATCTAATAGAATAATTAAGTGACATTATTAATGAGAAAACGATATAAATTTGTGTTAATGACACAACCACAAAATAATCACATATGTTTACGATGTAACTTAACCGTAGTAAATGCAGTCTCATGTTGTACTGAATGCCGCTTTGTCGCCAGTCGAGACGGCGTGCAGTAGCAACCTGGAGTGTGTCTACGAATGCGCCAAGATTCGCGGTGTTGAGACGTGCGTCTGCCCACCCGGCAAACAGCTAGTGAATTCTACCAAGTGTGAAGGTAGTACATGGATGGTTCAAGCGGTATGCTTACTGACAGGTGACCAGTGGTGGTCGTTGAAGCCGTGTTTAAATTCACGATAACTGCATACCAGGTGTAGCCCCACTGACAGCTTACTTATGAAATTGTAGGATCCTAGCAACAATTATGAAAACAACAAAGGTCCCCAGCGGGGATTTACTGCATCACAACTTCCGACACAACATTATTTCCCATAAATATGTCAGCCTAATACATGTTCCGCCCAGAATATCGCAGAATACATTTCGCCAAAACAGTTTCTGGAAAGCGTTGCGCCAACCCATTTATGCTCAGATACATTTTGTCCAAATAATTGTTAGATATACACAGATTCCGAATAGCTTAGGAGTAACGTTGTTAAGCAGTTTTTCTATCTTTCAATATCGGCCGTCTCGTTTTGGATTAAAAAATTGCATCCCAAAAGAACCATGTGAAGTCCGATATCATATTGGGATGTCCATCTCACGATAATCATGAATTACGTAGTTATAGTGTTACATCCTTATCCTTTCGCATATGTCCTACGTACACCATTGCTGTTTGCTACGAACCCATTTTCTTTGAATTGCTCAAACGCAATTACCATTTATTTAAAGATATAACTTTTCTGACAGGAGCGCATTGGGACAATAGCTAGAGCATCGAACTCTCGATAGAGAGAATCCTGGATACTCCACTATGTAAGAACTTACATTTTTACAATGGAAGTGGTTCTTTCGTTTGCAGATATTAACGAGTGTGAAGTGTCGTACCCATGTGACCTAATCTACGGGTTCTGTGTCAATAACGTCGGTTCTTTCCTGTGCGGCTGTAGAGACAACTACATGCTTGGCGCCAACAACCGATGCAAAGGTACGAGCTGGTAGATAAACGCTTGACTTGATTTAACTGCACATACCAATTTGACCCCTCGCCAGCATAAATACAATCATGCTAATATGATTATATAATACTTAGAGTTATATTATATGCTGAGTAAATGTTAACAACCTAGAGCCTGGTTTTGTATATCAAAATGGTGAATATCAAAATAGTGTGCAATGTCTCATACAGATCGCAATGGTGCCTGGGATGAATGGACGGCGTGGAGCAATTGTTCCGCCTCGTGTCTATCGGGACATCAAACACGCATACGTGAATGTAATAACCCGACCACTGAGGGCGCTGGTTTGTCGTGCACCGGAAGCAGCTCAGAAACCAAACTTTGTAATACACAGCAATGTCCGCGTGAGTAACGCTTCATATATTCAACAAAGGATAATTACACAGTTGTCGTTGTTTCGCGAGTGTTGCAGTTGGTGGCAATGCGGATATGGCGTTCGTTCTAACCAGTATCACGTTCTATAATTTAAACATGAAGTTGTATCTAGTGATTATGAACACACCACGTCTCGATATTGCATAGTCATGAAAATGTGGGTAGAAAGTATATTACACCCGCTATGCTAATTTCCAGTTTAGATCAAATAAGACAAATTACTCAATCTAAGATAACAACACACGAACGGAACCAATCAGCTGCTGGCCATGTACTATTCTAATTCCGGAAAAGGTTATATTAACGTGTGTATAAACAACACTTATTTGGATACTCTACAAGCTGATGTCTTCCTTAGCCAATAACTCTCTAGAACTAATTGTATTTTTAAATGTGTTGCATTGTTATATCACCAGAAGCGTGTTATTGTTCTTGTGATCGTTGAAACTGACAGTGTCAACAATATTTGCTTTTCAGTAACAGAGGACGAATCGAAGAAGGGCATGTTGTTTTCCATCCGTGGCATTAATCTCGACATGGTATGACACACTCACAGTCAGTGATAAGACAACATAACTTTGAGATTTGAATACAATATGCATTAACTTGAGATCTACAATGTTTCGGGCATTGTTACTTAGTTTCAATGTGCGAACCATGGCGTTCCACGTGTGGAGATCGGAACTCCATTGAAATTGCTGACATATATCCAGTCATACACATTGACCTCGAAACAATACTAAAAAGGTATGATTGTGTGCTCCCTGTTCGCTTGTTTGTTTGTAAAAAAAATCGTCATCATGCATAGATTTAATTGATTTCCCCAAGTGTTCATTTAGTAGTTCACAGACTGTCATAAATAGTGTGTTTGTATTGGCTGGACATTACAGTTCGCTCAAGTACTCAGTGACCTGCAGACAACGCTGGCGACGTCTCTCAATGCACACTGCAATCGCAACACGAGTACAGTGAGTAGCTGCTGCAAGATCGCCACGAAATATGCGTAAGTAGCATAACTATCTGGTTCGACTATTGCTTTGTGACCAGCAGTTGAAACAAACTGTCCAATGTAACCAGCAGTTGAAACAAACTGTCCAATGTGATACACGTTTGCTTTGACAAGATATTATATATGTTTGTATTGACAGAGTGTATTAGAAATTGTATAGCATTGATATGATGACGATTTATATGTTAGTATGCATGCGTATGTGCGTACGTGCGCGTTCGTGTGTGTGTGTATGTGTGGACGCGCGAGAGAGTGAGTGAGTGAGTGACTGGGATGGAGGGAGGGAGGGAGAGTGAGAGAGAGAGAGAGAGAGAGAGAGAGAGAGAGAGAGAGAGAGAAAGAGAGAGTATGTGTGTGTGTGTGTGTGTGTGTGTTTATGAGTGCGTGCGTGCGTACATAAGTGTGTATTCTCGCGTTTGTATGAGTGTATGAACGGCGGCGGGGGGTGCATGTGTAGGTGCGTATTTAGGCGTTAGCAAGTTTCGTCTGCCTGTTCATTTTACTGTATGAACAATACAGTATACAAAGTAACAGAATACAACATATTTCGTTCTACTGCAGTAATTGTATTCAATCATGTATGTTTTCACATCAACATTATATTGTTTTGTGTAATGTTGTGTATATTGACGATTGTTTGCACACAGACCAAGTCAGCACACCCGGAAGGCCTTTATACGCGACACCGATATTGTCCAGGGAGGCGGCTACCCGATCCAAACTAGCGACGACAGTCTCACCCTCCTACTTGTCTTCAAGTACCAGAAGATCAATCCCCTGTGCACGGCGGCAGCTCGGGATACGCGCCGTAGGAAACGCGAAGCGTCGGGCGTCGTTCTGAGTCTGTCTGAAGACGCCCTCGACCAGGAGTTGCTTCAGGCCGTCCTCAATAATCCAGCTATGTAAGTTACTAGAAAAACGACAGGGGTTTAGCATAATATCAAAATCAATTACATAAAATACATTTAATTGCAATGAGAATACTCGCATAAATATATTGTGTTGAATACACGAAAATATATTACGATTTGCATGTTGTGTATATTGTATTCTACTGTGACGACGGGGAAGCGTCGAGAGAAATCGTCAAAGGTCCAGTACAAACACTTTACCGCATTAGTATATCCCTTTGTTGTGTTTGAATGTTTTGTGGCCTTGAGTTTCATATCGTTACGGTACCGTTGTGGTTTTGCAAAAATTGCATAATACTGTAGAACCAACTAAAAGGTGTTAAACATTTGTGTTGATTTTTCTGATACGAAGGCCGTCTTTTTGGTTGCGAATTATATAAGTGCGCTCCTGGCCGTTTACAGGAAGGCAGCATTGAAGGACACCCTGCAGAGAGCGATAACGAACGTATTCGGCGTGTCCTCCACTATCACGGTAGAGGATGTCGACGTGGCTACCCAGACTCCACTCACCACATCTTCACCCAACGCCTCAAAATTGACGGTAGGAACACACACCAGCAATGTCTAACACGTTTCCTTTGAAGAAATGCTGTCCGGCCAACACGTGTGACAATCAGGAGGCACCGTAAAGCGGCAAACCCACATGTCCCATCCGGTTACAATACCGGCACACGTCACCCATCACTGGAGTCGTCTGTTCTTTTAACACACACCGACCGCATCCTTCAGCTGCTTCTGGACAAATCATTCCCAGATAGGTTTGTGCGGAAACGGACGTTGTGTATATGGGACCGGCCCGTTTTAGTAACATTCGTGTGACCACATAATCCAGATTTTGTTCATTAAAATCGATATCACACCAGTGGCACGGGAACGCAATTCATAGGCTACCGGAGCTTCAGCTCCATTGACAAATTTTCACCGCCGCACATATCTTTCCATATTTCTTCACCTTGTGGTTGTCTCGGGTGGATCGACTGTGACTCATGACATTCGAACACGGGGGGACAGTGCTGTTGAAAATTTCATTTTTACATCTCGCCGCCGCTGTCAATTTGCCTTCTTCTCTCCTCTGTCTCGGCTGAAATGATGACATCCGAAGGCGGGGAAGGGCATAAACCATAAAAGTCTGCCCTCCAGTTACACACACCTTTCACATTCAACACATACACTTGCACGAGACCAATGGTAACATGCCCTGACATACATGCGTGTGTGTGTGTGTGTGTGTGTGTGTGTGTGTGTGTGTGTGTGTGTGTGTGTGTGTGTGTGTGTGTGTGTGTGTGTGTGTGTGTGTGTGTGTGTGTGCGTGTATGCGTGTGTGTGTGTGTGTGTGCGCGTGTGTTTGTGTGTGTGTGTGTGTGTGTGTGCGTGCGTGTGTGTGTGTGTGCGTGTGTGCGTGTGTGTGTGCGTGTGTGCGTGGGTGTGCGTGTGCATATGCGTTTTTATGCTAACAGTTTCCTGTTTTCTGATGGCGATCTCTGATTGTATTTCAGAGGTCTGACGACAATGGACCACCAATAGAAGCCTGGGTTGTTGTTGTTGCTGTTACTGCCGCTGTCGTTGGTGTACTTATCATCATCTTTACTGTCATACTACTGGTCAAGAGGTATGTACTAGTCAAGCATTAATCTGATATTGGTGACAAGAGTCATCCGACTGAACTCAACTGTTAGTAATGAACCATGCCATTAAGAAGACCCACTTTCTTTCACCTTTTTTTCAGATATGCCAAGTAATATAGAACATAAAGCGGTAGTATGTTTGTGTTCAATATGTGATGGCGGTAAATGAGAATCTTGATCCACTATCATGGCGTTTCATTCGCGAGAGGACTTTCCATGTATTTGTTTTCCTTGCTCTTTGCATGGCAATCTTGTTAGATATTGCGTGGACTATCTGTGCATTGGGGAGAAATAGTTACGAGACCACTTCAAATACAACACGATGCACCACTACCCGGCAGGTGGCAGCACCATATATTGTAAATGTTGATTATGCTAAAACAACATTCACATAGATACCTTATTATCGACTCGTTGGTTTCAATAAACGTGTATGCCGTTGTGATTTGACTGTTCATTTTCTCATGTCGCAGGGCAACACAAGTGCATCCGAATGAACGAGAAGGACCAACCCCGACTCAAGGGCCTTCGGCCATGCAAGCTCATAACACGGACGAATCCATGTCAAGTGTGGAGGATTGGCAATCGCATCCTGAGACGGTGGACTCACAGACACGAGTCGAGTTCGCCGATTCGCCGGCCGTACTCCCAGGGATGACCGACGGTCCGACTAGAGAACCAACGCAAGCATGTTAGTAAGATCGGTATAATCATCGTGATATATTGTTTTGTTATATAATATGATGTATATCGTGTACTGCTAGTTACTCTCCAAAATACAAACTTTATGTCACTTTAGCTAGACTTATGCCGCTTATGTAATTGTAGAACACCTATATATTATACTTTCCTTAAATATTAAGCAATTAGTTAAACAAACTTATAATGTCCGAGATGGTATAGTCCCAACCGTGTTTGATCATAATATATGCATTAAGGTGTATAATAACGTAACCATGTAGTTTATGATTATTTTTTACTGTAATAAACATAAAATGTTTGATATGCTAAACGCTGTCACTGATAGTTATCTATTGACACCTTTTATATTGTGAACATTCGTTGCTTGATTGTAAACGTGCCGCATAACGCAGTGAAATAATAATTAATTTATTTCTGAAATGGCTTGTAAACAAAATATTGTATACAATTAATAGTTTGCATCGGGTGTTGCTAGCTTACGTCGTTGGTATCGTGCTATTTTCCTAGTATTTATGCTATTCATAAAACATTGCCACATTTACTGTGATATCAAAGGAACAGTTTAGTATCAGGGTATAATGTTCGAAACGGCACGTAGATGGTTCTATATAACAACACGATAACAACAATCCGTGTTGCTTTGTTATTGATCGTTATGTAGTGAAACTCGTTCTTGCGTGGGGATTTCTTGCTTGATGTTACACTTATTGATGGTTGATGGGGAGGCTTCAAACTGGAAATCAGTATTGAGTGGGGTACCACAGGGATCAGTATTAGGTCCTATATTATTCTTAATATATATCAACGATTTGGATGATGAAATAACAAGCAAGGTGTTGACATTTGCGGATGATACAAAAGTGTTTAGAAGGATTAAAAGTGATGGAGATAGACAGCATTTACAATATGATCTTGACAGGTTGATCAAATGGTCTGAAAAGTGGCAAATGCTGTTCAATTTTGGGAAATGTAAATGCCTCCACACAGGACATGGGAACGAAGAAGTAGAATATACAATGGGGGGTACTGTACTAAGTACTACTGTAAAAGAAAATGACTTAGGGTTAACCATTAGTGCTGATATGAAGGTTTCAGAGCAGTGCGGAAGTGCAGCTTCAAAGGGAAATCAAATCCTTGGATTAATTAGGCGAAACATAACGTATAAGGAAAAGAGCTAATAATACCGCTGTACAAAACAATAGTTAGGCCTCATTTAGAATATTGTATTCAAGCGTGGAGGCCATATCGCAGGAAGGACATAGATATGCTAGAAAGAGTGCAGAGAAGAGCAACTAAAATGATACCAAAACTGAGGGATCTTAGTTACGAAATACGCCTAAAAAAATGCGGTTTAACAACACTAGAGACCAGGAGATTGAGAGGAGATCAGATAGAAGTGTTTAAAATATTGAAGGGTTATGAAAATATTGATAGAAATATTTTTTTCTCAGTTAAGAAAGATAGAAGGACTAGAGGACATGAACTTACATTGGCAAAGGAGCAGAGTAGATTGGATATAAGAAAGTTTTCATTTTCACAAAGGACTGTAAATGAATGGAACATATTACCTGCTGATTGTGTGGGTGCTAGTAGCGTGAAAATGTTTAAAACTAAAATCGACACATACCTCAGACGGGCGGGATACACATAGATAAAAGGGTCGGACTCTCGATAAGCCAAAGGGCTTCCTTGTCCACCTGCCACCTAGAGTTAATTCTCTGGGTGGCAATCTTGTTAAATCTTGTTAAATCTTGTTATTGCCTAAATCAATTGAACAATTCTTTATTTATCTCTGAAATGGCGTCTGACCAAATTATTGTATACACTTGATATTTTCCATTGGCTCAGCTATGTGGTGATATGCTTAATTAGTTATAGCTGTTCAAAATCAATGTCCTGCTATACTAGTGTTAATGCTATTGGCCATGTCTATTGTGATATCCAAGATGCAGTTTATAATTGCGGTGCGTGTGATGCAAGAGATAAGTGGATGGGCCAATACGACAGACGAATATGTTGTGCAACCTCGCTTGATCTTTTATGCTGGCATCTTAATAAAATGTGTACGTACAATAGCAAAGGACTTAGTGGTTAAATTGACATGCAACGTTCTAAATAAATAGACCCTTAGCCGTGAGTGCAACACCGTTATGTACAGTGCAGGGCGAGCGAGAAACGAACAGTGTAGGGTCTAGTCACCGTCTTTCATGCATCCACTGCGCACCGACCAAACGGAAAGAAGGACGAAATCAAAAGGGAGGACCCGTTCTGCATGTCCGTATCCATGCTTGCGAGAAACCCTACAAAGGTGACACCTATCAGACACAGTTTGCAAGTAGTTGTGATTCGCAATTTCAGGCTTGGGTTAAAATGCGAGTGAGCGCAATTCAATGCAAATCTTTGAAAGGATTCAAAATAGCAAATGCGCCAATCATCGATTGCATTTAAATAAAAATACAACAGCCTTAAAACATATTGCAAATGCAAGTGTGTTTAAATAAATAAAACGCAAATGATTTTTTGTTTTGAAAATATTCTAATGCAAATGGAAGTGCTGCAGATATTAAAATACAAATGCAAGTGTTTTAAATTACGCAAATGCTCACACATAAGATTGCATTGAAGTGCGAGTAAAATGTTAGTGTCTTATTGTTTCAATAATCACTACAACTGATATCAATGTAGCATTTACGTGTTTCAATGACCATATTCTACAGTGGCAGATATCTGCGTGGAGTTTAGTTCCAATGAAACCGGCGTGATAAACTGTTCCTCAATCCGTACAGTTTTGACGGAGAGTGGATCAGTCAAACTCTGTTGCCCAGCTTCAGTGAGATAGACGTACCGTGTAACTGTCCAGCAGAAAGCCATATTTGGCACTCTGGTTTTGCTAATCTTTCGTTAATCGCAGAGTTTGAAGTGCAAAATTAGATTTATAAATACCGTTTATAATGTCCAAAAGGACATCACAAGACGAAGTTCATGACAGGCTTATTGAAAGCAAACCAGGTTCAATATATGACTACCACAACTGAAGAAGTGATAGTGATATTTATAATATGTTGCTTGGTGGGTAAGTTGACCGTCGATACGACGCGCCCTAGCCCCGGCGCCTATGTGCTATTGCACTTCCAGCCCCCGGGTCATTACGCCATTGCTGTAGGTGTAATGTTCCGTTGTATTTAGTTAGCCCCTAATAAAGGACTGAACCCATGTGACATGTGATAATGTCACTGACTTTATGTCCGTTAATAATTACTGTAATGATGACTCAGAAAACTGCAATGCGTGTTGAGAACTGTTTGTGAAAGAAGTGTCAACAACGAAATTACAAAGCTGTAAAGACTCCTACTTATTGACAACAACTGTCGAATTGCGCGTTACAAGACGACACATGACATCGAGCCAAGTCACTGAGTATCAACATGTATACCTTCACGACATGAGAAAGCAGTGACTGAGTCAATCTTGGGATAATGTTTGCGTTCATTCAAACATCAACTCTCTGTGTCTGAAAGATATTCAAGTGTGCAGTTATGCAGCAAATGTAAAGGCTCATTTTCTTTCCCAGATACATGCGGAGGAATTTTTTTCTCAACTGAGCCTTTTATGGCTAGCTGATCATGCCCACTGACATTTGGGACACATCTTTTATATGATACATAACGCGAACACTGTTTTAACATGGTGGTGGTTTCAGGCTATATAGATATTATGTAGACAATAAGACTTGTGAGAAAGCATTCAAATGTTATGCACACTTATCTAATTGGCATATATTTATTATTTAGCAAAGCATACATACACTCACGATAAATCAACAAGATGTTACTGTGCTTTGAAAACTCATACATGACATCATACGAAACATGTGTATGTGTAAACAGGTTCGAAACAAATACTTTTAATATGGCTGTTGATGAGCATACGGTATCTTAGTGAAACGATTTAAATGTGACACTTGTGGAAAATGTTCTATTTTAAACAAGTGAGGCATAACGCTACTTGTATGCAAGCACACTCGTAAACAACTGTTCAAAAAGTTAAAACCTGTGGTGTACAGTTCTCGAAAAGTGGGACTTTGAAGACACGTATTCGTATCCATACTAGAGAGAAAGCGTATACATGTGATATATGTTGAGCACAGTTAACAGAAAGTGGTACTATAAAGAACCATGTCCATATCCATACTGGTGTGAAACTCTATAAATGTGATACATGTGGTGCACTATTCACAACTAATGGTCACCTGGAAACACATATTCGAATCCATACGAGTGAGACACTCTTTATATGTGATATTTATGGAAATTTGATATATTTAAGTACCCATATTCGTATCTACACTGGGAAAAATCTACACATATAACACCAATGGCGCAACATTCATACACACAAAAAACAATAATTTCACGTCACACACTCGAATTCGTACGGGGGAGGAAACCTACAAATGTGATACGTGCGATGCACAATTCTCAACAAATTGTTATTTGATGATGCGTGTCCGTGTCCACTTTGGGGAGAAATCACAAGTGTGATACCTGTCGTGCACAATTCTCAACAAATTGTTATTTGATGACGCGTGTCCGTGTCCACTTTGGGGATAAATCACAAGTGTGATACCTGTCGTGCACAATTCTCAACAAATTGTTATTTGATGACGCGTGTCCGTGTCCACTTTGGGGAGAAATCACGAGTGTCATACCTGTCGTGCACAATTCTCAACAAATTGTTATTTGATGACGCGTGTCCGTGTCCACTTTGGGGAGAAATCACGAGTGTCATACCTGTCGTGCACAATTCTCAACAAATTGTTATTTGATGACGCGTGTCCGTGTCCACTTTGGGGAGAAATCACAAGTGTGATACCTGTCGTGCACAATTCTCAACAAATTGTTATTTGATGACGCGTGTCCGTGTCCACTTTGGGGAGAAATCACGAGTGTCATACCTGTCGTGCACAATTCTCAACAAATTGTTATTTGATGACACGTGTCCGTGTCCACTTTGGGGAGAAATCACGAGTGTCATACCTGTCGTGCACAATTCTCAACAAATTGTTATTTGATGACGCGTGTCCGTGTCCACTTTGGGGAGAAATCACGAGTGTCATACCTGTCGTGCACAATTCTCAACAAATTGTTATTTGATGACGCCTGTCCGTGTCAACTTTGGGGAGAAATCACAAGTGTGATACCTGTCGTGCACAATTCTCAAGGCGTCATGTTTTGAAGACACATGTGATTCATGTGGCGCAAACTTCTCAAGAATTTCTTATTTGAAATCACATGTCCGTATCCACATTAACAAAACACAGTTATTACAGTCGTCTGATGAACACGGAGATATCACCAAATCAGCGCCATTCATTGGTGTATCGCTGCAGAAAGAAAACAACCCTAGGACAGCGCTTCTCAACCTTTTTCTTATAGCGGCACACTTTCGAGATCGTTCGATTCTCACAGCACACCGCCTTACCAATGCGTATTATTTTACCTCAGCTATAATTATAAGACGTTTGTTGCATTACAACAATTTCAATATTGAAATTTTAAACTATTTTTAAACCATTAATTTATTGAATTTGAAGTTTCGTTATTAATGTAAATTCCCATTGCTATTTAGCATCCTTATCAAGGAGATTATAAACGTTATCTTTATCAAAACATAATCACAAGTATGATATCATTAACGATCACGAGGTAATTAAGTAGGCCTAGTTCATTCATATTTATTCCCAGATGCAATAAAATGAGAACTTATTTAATTTTGCATTACTGAGAACAAGCGCCTGTCTCGGGAACAAAGGTGCTAACCACATATGTTGTTTTTGATACGTTTCAATGTACAGAACCTCACTTCACAAAGGTTTTAATTCCTGAAAACGGTAGCAAATATATGAATATCAGTTACAATCAATTGTGATCAATTGCCCCAAAAATGAGTCCAGAAGCACTTCAGTGAACGTAACTTTGATAGTGGGTCGGGCACCAAGTTTGCTAATTATTCCTCTCTCACCTTCAGAAAAAAGCTCATTGAATGCATCCTGCTTCGGCAAACCAAGAGAACAAACTACGACCACAGTCATACTGATCCATGTTGGTCAATTTGAAGTAATATCCGTATGTGTTAGCACATTCTCACCGCGACTTTGTATTCTTCGATTCTGAATTCTATAATTTCCTAACGATGTCATTAACATATGCCAGTTTATACCAGCAATTGTCGACTAGTCTAGTACATACTGCAAATAGTTGTGCAACGTCAAAAACTAAACTGTTATATTATTATAACTCTCGGAGCTCTTGAAAGAATCCTACTCAAAAAACAACTTGTGAAGAAATACGAATTTTTGTGTGACCCATCCCCTAACAAAGTGCCGTCTGACTAGCCTTGATTTATTGAGGTTTTATGATGTTTGCCGTCGAATGTTCGTGACTAAAGAAACAGTGCATGGTTTGAAGGCTTGTTTGTTTGTTGGCACATTTGACACAAACTCTGTGGCATGTTCTGTCATCACAGTTGTTCGATCGACACAACCAAATACTGTAAAGTATAATACGACAGTAGCTTCGATTGAAAAGTACTGTTGTTGTCATTTTCTCCAATCACCAAAGTACTGCGGCGCACTTTATCGCGGCACACCAATGTGCCTCGGCACACCGGGTGAAAGCACTGCCCAGAAGGCGGACGTTGTGTGGAAGATCTTACGTAGAAATCTACAATGTTTGAAAGATGCATGCGAGACGAATACTTTACAAGTGTTGCGGGAATTTGAAGCGAAGCGTGACATTATGTTGCACGGCGTATCTAAATAATGCAACATTTCAATAAAGGGAATTTAGGACAGATTCTTGGCGACCCACTTAAAATGGATTAGCGACCCAATATATGGTCGCGACCCAGAAATTAAGAATCGCTGCAAGGTAGACTATGGGTCGAGTCGAACCCAATGGATTGCCTGGCGCGACTAAGAGTAGCTACTCAATTCCACGACCCTAGTCGTATCAATCACTACACCGATTAACAATATGTCATCAAAGCTTGTTTGATTGTTGGCACATTTGCCAGTCACCCTGTGGCATGTTTTGTCATCTCAGTTGCTCAATCGATACAACCAAGTACTGTATCATATAATACGACGGTTACTTGGATTAAAAAGCACAATAATGTTGTCGCTATTTCCTATAATCACGAAAGTACCGCGGCACACTTAGGGCTTTGTCGCGGCACACCAATGTGCTCCTGCACCACAGTTGAGAAGCACTGCCCTAGAAGGCGGACGCTGTGTGGAAGATCTTACGATTTCTACAATGTTTGAAAGATGCATGCGAGACGAATAACTTACGACTAGTGTTGCGTGAATTTGAAACGTAGCATGGTATTATATTGCACGGCGTATCTAAATAATGCAACATTTCAATAAAAGGAAGTTAGGACAGACTCTTGGCGACCCACTTAAAATGGATTGGCGACCGAATATCTGATCGCGACCCAGAAATTAAGAATCGCTGCAAGGTAGACAATGGGTCGAGTCGAACTCGACTAAAAGAGTAGCTACTTAATTTCACGACCTAAGTCGTATCAATCACTACACCGATTAACAGTATGTCATCAAAGTGGACAGTTCGTATTGTTGTTTATTAGTAATTCTACATACAGTTATTTTATCGGTGAGTTACATGTCAATACAGACATGGTTTCCTAAGGTTCGGCTCTCACGGGCAATGCAATATTTCACACGAGCAAACATATTTTTACTTGTATAGTACATATCAGGTATAGTGATACACACTGCTACAGGAACGACAACCAGTGCTACACCCGGTCAGGCTCGTAACCAGGGGTATTCATGGGGTTCACGCAAACCCACATTTGTGAACCTTCTTTTTCCAAAGTGTGAACCGCCGTAAATTGTCATCTTAAATATGTGAATCCCTGGTTATACATCTTAATATTATTTCCTGTTTCTCAAAAGCGCGACCCCCTTATCAAATCACCTCCATGTTATTTAAACATTACCCAGCATGCTCGGGCAGCATGGTTGATACAGATTGTAAAGCTTTATCTATTAAGTGATCGTCAGTGAATTAAGGTGAACCGTGGCTGTGGGATCTGTACCAATCGCCCAAAAAGGGCATTCACTGAACGAATGCGCATCAAAGAACCATTTCACCCAGTTAGCCGTGCAGCAGGACTTCAAGTAATCATGCTGAGTAAACCCGTGGGATAACAAATACACAAGTAGCCAATTTTAGTACAAAGGTACATGACTCCAAAATTGTTGTCAGTCAGAGATGACTGACGTAGATACAAAAAATACCACTTAGTATACACAACAAATGGACCAGCACTACCTTCCCTTAATCGCCCTATCACCACGGACAGAGTTAGGCTACGAGATTTAAATGCGAGTGGCAGAATTTGATATTGACATTTTACTGCATAAAGACAGTGGTTTTCGTTTAGTATAATGGCAAATGCTAGTGTATGAACTCAGTGATGATTTAGCACTGATTGAAGAAAACATTTTAGTACAAAAACCGGTATTGGGCCATACAATGTAATGTTTTGGTTTCTAGACAGAATTATTTTGAAACGTAAATGAGTGGTGCTGTTTCAGTCTGCTGGTCCAGGTAACTACCGGCTTTCTCAACAATCAACAAACTCATATTATGTGCAACTAGTGTACTTGGTATTTGCAAGCGATAAACTTGTTGATAAATTAATCTGGCTTCACAAAGTAAATTTTCACTTGTTGCGCTGGAACACGTATTTAGATGAATAATTTATTTAAACAATAAAAAATAAAGTTTAGCGACACCTACTTTAAAATGCTCGTAGAAATGAGAAACCGGGAATTACGCTGGCGAAATTCGGTGGTTGGTAGAACTGTGAAAGGTTATATATATCAGACTGTGGCGCTTAATCGTGGATGGGGAGGCAATAAAATGTCAAGTGATTCTCAGTTATCATGTTCAATTTGTTTTCTATATTGCAGCCACATACATTTAATATTTCTTGCGGTCAGTGTGGCCTAGAGGTTACGATACTCGATTGTTTGACGCCTATAATTTAATTCAACTTCCACAAGATGACTGTTTTCTGATGTTCTATACATGCTGCCAAGATGGCTTCGGAAATCTCTTCCACTTGACCTTCCTTCATCCATTCTTAGCTTAGACGAGCGGTGCAGAATAGGTGAAGATTGGAATTTATATAGTGTATCGTTTATCGCTTGCCACATTGTATACATGTTCTATCTCACAGGTATGATTTATGTGTTTGTTAATAAACTAATCAATAAACTGATCAAAACGCGTATCCAGGTTCTCTACGAATATGAGTTTAACGGGAATAAAAAACCCTGTTTCTTGAATTCATATCATATTTCATCGTCCTTTATATTTACATTTCCACCAAGAAAATAATTTTACCATAACTGAATGTATTCATAATTTTACAATTTACTCGGTGCAAGTCGTCTTCTTCGAATATGCATATTGTGGCGCCATTTTCGGTGTGTCTAGTTGTGACGTCAGAGGCACGAATGTCGCGCAAGGTGTCTGTACTTTCAACACATTCGCAGCATGTTTACAACGACAGATGTTGGTTCGAAGTCCTAATGAGTTATTGTATGGTATTCCGATGTAATAGAAACACTAGTCATTATAGAGGAACACGCATTCTTTACGGTTACACAGGAATACCAACTTTGTTGAACAAAATAACGATAGAACCTCGATCCACTCCAGTCCAGAGTAGGTTGGCAGGCTCTGGTCATGCGCACTAAATGTTGACATGTTAAGCTCCGTGCCCTCGGTAGGTTTTTAAGGCGATTCGAAGAGTAATCGTCTTGCTTTTATGATTGTAATCAATAATTGTCGAAAGTTGAATTTGAATGACGCTAGAGGGCGGACATTTTAGAGAAAACAAATCAAATTACAAAATACTGATATATCGTTTGATATCAAACCATAATTTTACATCCTCAGTTTCTTTATAAAATTTAGAATCTATGTTTTAAAAATATACAAAAAGATACACAACTTTTAGTTACCAATTTGCTGATTGCACTGAAGGTTTCCCCCTTTACCGCCCACGTTCACTAGCACAGCGTTTCATGTATGGAAATGTATGTTTTATGATTATTGTTTGCCAGTATTATCATTGTTTTCATGTGGTTGACAGTAGAATATACATATATATGTCTCACTATGCGTAATTACATTTCCAAACGAATTTACACATGTTGTGCATGAAAGTGAACTTGAACGTATGGCGAGTGCAAACAACGAAGATGGGATTTCATGTTGATGTATTTTTATCTTCCGATCGAATTCTCCTGCGAACATGATTGCGAACAGAAAACACGAGGACATGGTAAACAAATGAAGTATGTGGACGATAAAGTCAGATTTTAATTAAATAGAAATACTGACATGTAGCTAAGTTCACACACAGTTAGTTTGCAAATACATAGGCGTGCGTGCTTGTTATGTCAATCGTACTGTTAACATAAAGTTATTTGCCTAACGAAAATCGCATCATGCGAGGCCACTGGCCGTGGCAACTAGCACTGCCGTGCCGGGAATCGAATGTATGCAGTCGGGGAGCACACTGTTGATATTAAGTCTTACAGTTACAACGTCACGTGCTAATTGCTTAATTATACATTCCATATATAATCATTGCACATAATTTGAACCGGTTCCAATAGTTAGTATTAGTAGTGCGTCAAGTTCATCATTCGTGTTGCCATTGCCTGGGTTACGTGTCCTAAATGCGATCATCGTCCTGTTCAGACAGTTCAAAGCACCTTAGCCTTTTGTGTCATTTGTTATATTCTGTTTGATTGCATCGATTAACGTTTGATGTTAAACCGACAGTAGCAATGAGTAAAGCTGGTTGGCCTGTCATCGTTCAATGTAAACGTCTTAGATTTTAGACACAAAGCAGCGATAACACCGCCTGGTCACGAATTACGCGAAGCACGAACTTGGATAACTGGTATAAATTAGTTGATCGAGCATTGCATTCCACAATGATTCATGTTCCAAAATAAGTACTGACACATGTAGAGTAGTTATTTCTTGGTTCAATCATCCCACAAAGGAATGCATTACTTATTTAAACATTTTAGTTTTGCTATTTCTGTAATTAATTTATACTCTTTCAAACGTATGAAATATAATCAACATTAGGAAATATTCATGTTTTGAAACTTATATCAGGGGTGGATGTGGTGCATAAAAAGGTACACAAAAAGGTGGAAACGTTTACTAATGCCAAGCATAGATGTTGCATGTTACGGTTGATCAATACAGACATTTTAATAACCAGTTCTTTGGCTTAGTAATTTTTGATCGCTTCTGCTATAATTCTTTATCCAGTTTGTAAGAGGTCGAACGACTTGAATGTCCAGAACAAACATGTCTTCCAAAACACAACCATTTATAGAGCCGACATATGCGTTGTTGATGGAAATATTGATATTAAGACACGTCACAGTGCAGTGAATCTTGTGAAATGGAAGACAGGAATTAGGTAGGAGTTGAATCATTCCAGACAGAATGATTTCATATAAACCTTCCACATATATCCACAACACTGGATTTTAGACCAGTTGTCTTGCATGAGTTTCACTCTGCAAAGCCCTAACTGTTATACTTCTAAGTTGACATGTTGAATGCTGCTGGCTATATCACTAGTTTTCGATTCACTGGTGTGAAGTGATTCTTTATATGACTCTAGTTATCTGCAGTCAGGTATATACATTTATATTAGCCAAACATGTATATTTGTTAGGCCAAGAATTTAAACAAATCGCAGACGTCTACGATGGAGAAAAGTTGCATATCAGGTAATGAATATAAATATTACCCGTAGCATGTGTTTAATTGTACTTGGGGTAAAGGAATTGTTAATGTTTGAGAAGAAAACTTATTGTAAATTTGCTCACAATGGCATAAGATCCTCACACTTTCGTGTTTTGTTGGTTTTGTTGTTTGCTGGTGCTGTATCAACAGAACACAAAAGTACGTGCATTAATGACATAACATCTGAGAAACAATATAGTAAGTCAACAAGCTTCAAATTAATAAGATGCATAAATGTATAATTTTGATGCCAGCTTCTGTACCATTATTATACAGCATTTTAGAAACACAAATGTGTGTTGTGTAATATAAAAACGGATTGTTGTGTGTGTTTACTTCTATGTTTATGGATTAAAATGTGTAAATGTTATCTTGAGGCATACATCAACACGTAGCAGTGGAACAATTTCTGTTCACCATAACATCTGGAAAAGAATACCACTATAAATACTGTTCCGACACTTATTGTTATTGTCAGACACTTATTGTCTTATGGAACACTGTGTCAAACATTGTGTCTATATTGTCAGAAATATGGAGCGCAGTGGCACAATTACTAGAGCATCGGACTCTCAATTGAGAGAATTCGGATTCGAATCCAGTGCAGCCGTATCCAACCTTGGACAAGTTTGTTCACTCTATGCTGAACTGAGCAGTACTGATGACGGGATACTATACTATATAATTTATAATTATTATAAACTTAACAACTTGGTGGGGTATAATTAAACTGCTATATTTATTTGTAATTTGTATTCTTTCATATGTACATAACTTAGTTTTAGATTTGTTTTGTTATACCGTTTTTGTGTATAATATTATTGTTGCTTGTTGACACTCTCCCTTATTAATAACTGATCTATAACATTTCACACATTATAATAACATTGTATGACAGATTGCTTGTATTTGCAGGAATTGTTGAAATAAATATAAAACACCGTAATAATTGTATTCAAAACAGCTTTTTTTGTCATATGCCATTTGTTATTTAATTTTCAGTTTGCCCAATTTTCTGTTTGCCCCTCACATGATAGACATTAAATACACCATATTACACAGATAGCTCGTATAATAATAATAATAATAATAAGATAACTTTCATTGCGCCTAAATCCTTGGAACCCAAGCTCAGAGGCGCATCAAAACAAAAGGATTGGTCAATCTCAAAATCCATAAGTAGTTTTCCAGTTGTCAAGGCGTTAGGAAACTTGTGTGTGGTGTCCAAAAAAAAACTTGGAAATCAGAAAACGATGACCTATCACAGTTTTCCTTACATGGTTATGAATGTTTAGCTCAAGGTAAGACGTGCAGTAGCAAAGGAGGGCTAATAGTATATGTTGACAACAAATATAGATCAGAGGTTATATTAAATGTAAACATGTACGAACACTGGGAAGGGATGATAGTCCAAATAAATGGTGGTAATCTATCTAAGAGCATAACCATTGGAAACATATATAGACCTCCACGAACTTCTAATGATAACTTAAATGCTTTTATAAATTAATTTACTTCTATAATATCATCAATGGAAAACAACTGTAATAACAATCTCATTATCACAGGAGATTTTAATATAAATTTGCTTAAATTAAATGAAAATGATGCATATAGTAACTTTTTTGACACCATAATATCACACAGCCTTTACCCGCAAATTACTTTTCCTACTAGATTTACTAGAACAAATGGTACTTTAATAGATAATTTCTTTTGTAAACTTAATAAATATATATTGGAGAGTACTGCAGGGATTTTAATAAAAAAAAATTCTGATCATCAGCCGTATTTTATATTCATCAACGTCTCATTAAAGACTGAATCTCCACCTAAATATGTTAAAATAAATATACTAAATGAAGAGGCAATGCATAAAGTTAAACACGAAATAAAATCAAATGAGATATACAATAAGCTAAATAAAAATATAAATGCAGACACAAATTTAAATTATGATATAATCTACGAAGAAATTATACGGGCAAAAAATAAGCATATGCAAACTAAGCTGGTGAAATTTAATAAATATAAACATAAAAGATCAACGTGGATTACACAAGGATTGCTAAAATCTATTCAATATCGAGACAAACTCTATAAACAATTAAAATTGACCCAACCAAATTCGACAAGCTATGAAGCTATTAATATTAATCTAAAAACTTATAATACGATTTTAAAGAAAAATATTCGTGCAGCCAAACAAGTGTATTTTGAACAAAGATTTAATCGATTTAAATATGATATAAAAAATACCTGGAAAGTTATTAATGAATTTCTTTCAAAAAATCGTACAAACCGTAGATTACCATTATTTTTTATAGAAAATGGTACAAAAATAACTGATAAAAAGGATATTGCAAACAAATTTAATAATTATTTTACAAATATAGGTCAGACCATCGCACAAGGTATTAAATATAAAGGTAACAAAAACTATAGTTATTATTTAAACAAAAACATTAATTCTGTATTTACGTTTCAGAGTATTGATGAAGAGACTGTTAGGAACACTATTAATAATCTTCCCACAAAAAACAGCTGTGGATTTGATGGCATTTCTTCAAAATTTCTTAAGATAATTGAGCCTGCAATTATCAAATCATTAACGCTGTTAATAAACCAAGTTTTAAAATCCGGGATATTCCCAGACAAACTAAAAATTGCAAAAGTTATTCCTATATTTAAGAAAGACGATCCATCTTTATTTGAAAATTACAGACCAATTTCCCTTCTTCCCACAATTTCTAAAGTGTTAGAGAAATTAATTTTTATTCAATTATATTCATATTTCAATGATATGAAGCTTTTATTTGATAATCAATATGGTTTTAGAGCAAAATATTCAACGGAATTTGCTGCGCTTGAGCTAATAGATAGAATTATAACTCAAATGGATAATAATGATGAACCAATTAATGTATTTCTCGACCTTTCTAAGGCGTTTGATACTATTGACCATAACATTTTACTTAACAAATTAACTTACTATGGCCTAAATGGTTCAACTTTGCAGTTATTCAGAAGTTACTTACAAAACAGGAAACAATACACTGAATTTGAACAAATAAATTCAGACATCTTACCTATAACAATCGGCGTCCCACAAGGTTCAATCCTTGGACCACTATTATTTATCATTTACATAAATGATTTCTCACAAGCTAGTCAAATATTTAATTTCGTCATGTACGCTGATGACACCACATTATCTAGCTCTTTAAAATGTCTTAACAACAACAACAACACACGCAACAAAAGTACAGAATCCTTAATAATTGAAGAACTTTTTAAAGTTAATGAATGGCTAAACATAAATAAATTATCTTTAAATAAAAGCAAATCAAAATACATGATTTTTCATATGCCTAATAAACGCACGCAGACTCTTACGCTTAAAATAGATAATATAAATATTGAAAGAGTAGATGAATTTAACTTTCTAGGATTGACTTTAGACACTAACCTAAATTGGAAAAAACACACTGAGAAAATGTCAAATAAGTGCTCCAAAACAATTGGCATAATAAACAGATTAAAATATGTATTACCTTTAGATATAAAAGTGTTGTTATATAACACTTTAATATTATCTCATATCAATTATTGTACCATGGTTTGGGGATACCAAATAAATAGAATTACAAAAATTCAAAAAAAAGCCGTTCGAATAATAACCTTAAACAAATATAACTCACACACGGAACCACTTTAAAAAAAAATTAAATTACTAAAAGTAGAAGACATATTAAAGTTACATGAATTAAAATTTTACTTTAAATACATCCATAAAATGTTACCTCCTTATTTACTTAACTGGCAAATTATCCCAAGTGTAAACATACATAATTATAATACTCGTGACAAAAATTATATACATACTTTTAGAACTAAGCATGAATTTGCAATGAAATGTCTCAAATACAGCCTACCACATGCTATAAATTACACCCCCGATATAATCAAAGACAAAATATATACTCACAGTTTGCGAGGCTTCTCATTTTATATAAAAACATACTTGTTACACAAATATAATGATTCATGCACTCTATCAAATTGCTACACATGTCAACAGAACCATTAAATACAATACATTTGATGCTAGCTTCAAACAACCAGCACACATACAAACTTACATTCTCACATAAAACAAGCATGAGATAGACACCTTGTAAAATGACCACATAAATTATCACGTAAATAGGGTGGCTCCTATGATAGCGACAATTGTGTCTTAATAGGAGTCACCGACCCCGATTGAATAAGCTATATGATTAATATCTATGGTACACCAATACCATAATAGCTGTACATGCGTTTGTCAGTATTTTCCGAATAGTATGTTGAACATATCATTATATACGTTTATGTATGTCTGCATAATGTTTATATTTGTTGTTTATTACAGCATAAGTGATGTTCAAAAACCAATTAATTATGTACCTATATGGGGTCAAATAAACGTTTACTTACTTACTTACTTTCTTAGGGAGCTATGGTGGATAAGCAAGGTTGTAAAGATACGTTTTTAAATGACGACGGAATGTTGTAATATTTTCAACTGATCTAACACTAAGAGGGAGCATATTCCAAAGAGTTGGTGAAGCAACAGAAAAAGCCCTAGTTCCAATGTTAGTGCTGACTCTAGGAACAAGAAGTAGGTCAGAACTAGATGATTTGATCATTATTGGAGTACCAATAATGATCAATTCAGTTTTATTTGCATTTAATTTCTACTTGCTACCAGTCATCCAGTGGAAGCTATCTTGAAGGCAATCACTAAGTTGGTTAAGAGAGCGATTTGTATCCAAGGTAGCAAATTAAATGTAGATCTGTGTATCATCAGTATAAAGATGATGATCCAAATTATGTATTTGTATAACGGAGCTTACTGGTGTGGTGTAAAGAATAACAAGCAAAGGCCCAAGAACAGAACCCTGGGGAACACCAAATAAAGCCGGCAGTGCAGCAGAAAAGCAGTTCCCAATCTTTATAGTTTGATATCTATCAGTTAGATATGTAGAAAACCAGCTTAGAGCTGTGCTAGATATGCCGTACCATTTTAATAGGTGTTCAATGAGAATGCTGTGATCAATCGTGTCAAACGCGGCAGTGAGATCTAGTAAGGTAAGTGCAGTCACTTTACCATTATTCTTGTTCAATTTAATGTCATTATGAACCTTTAAAAGGGCAATTTATGTTGAATAAAATTGCCTATATGCTGATTGTGACACATTAGTTAAGACATTTGTGCTAATGTGAGACCTTAGACTACTTGCTACAACCTTTTCTAATTTTTTTGAAATGAAGCTGAGATTAGAAATAGGTATATAACTGTTTAGGTCTTGTTTAGGCAGAGATGACTTCTTAAGAAGTGGTGTGACATGGGCGTATTTGAAATCATCAGGAAAACAGCCAGAGCAAAACGATGCATTTATAATATTTGTTATAGGTCCAATTAATGTATCAATACATGCTTTTAGCAGTATTGTTGGAAATGGATCAAGTGCACAAGATTTATTTGGGAGGACATAATTATTTTCCTAACTTCATCAACTGTTGCAGGTTCAAATGATACAAGTTAATAATTTACTTGTGAAAAGTCCACACTGACATTACTTATATTATGACGTGGGAAAGCAGAACGAATAATACTGCTTTTATTCTTAAAGTGATTAGAGAACGAATCACATAGAGACTTAATTGACACATAATCAGGTAGCGATGGAGTAGGCCGTCTGTGTAGAATGTTATTGATGCTGTTCCATAACTGACGCGGATTATCAGACTCATTTATGACCGTATTTGTAAAATAATCTGATTTAGCTTTAGCCATTTGTTTGTTACAGAGGTGACATTGCTTAGAATAGCACGATCTATCTAATGGCGAGCGTGATTTGCACCATACATGCTCTAAATAACAACGACGCCTTTTAGATAGTATAATTTCGGAAGTCATCCATGGAGCCGGTGGCCTATCTGACACCCATTTGGATTGTATAGGTGCATGTTTGTCAAGTAATGCATTGAATACTTGACATTACTGTTTATATAAGTCAGATAAATGTTTTTTTTACCTGTGATAAGGTCAGATATAAGGATATCAGCCATTAAAGCTGTAATGTAAATCCTATGAATTGCTCTGTAAGACACATTGCGTTTCGACTCTAAAAGGGTTATAGAAACGTTAATATTAGCAATGACAGTATGGTGATCTGATAAATCCATCTGAAACAGTAGGTGCTTGGACATTATTACAAGTTGAACGGGTTATCAAGAGGTCAAGCCAATGGTCATGTATATGTGTCGAAAAGGTAACATGTTGTTTCAAATCAAATGATGCCATAATATCATCAAACGTATTTGTAGTTGTAGAAGGTATATCCAAATGTAGATTAAAATCACCAAGAATGTAAAATTCTGAATGAATAACTGCCAGATTTTCCAACATATCCTGAAAGTCTTCAAAGAAATTGGCCGGATGTCCTGGAGGGCGATAGATACAAACAAAGTATGCGGAGAAAGAAGAATCTGAAATTTCAGCACAGATGGACTCAAAACTAGAATATTCAGGATTATAATGTAATTTAACTTTGAACTGCTGTGATATAAGAAAGCCAACACCACCTCCACGGCCGACAAAACGTGGTCGATGGTGAAAGGTGTAACCAGAAGGGGAAACGTCAGCAATGCATGCATGTGTATTATGTGGTCTGAGCCCGGTCTCAGTTACAGCTAGAATGTTTATTTTCTTTGAAATTAATAAATCACAAAGTGAGGCTGTCTTATCTCGTACAGATCGAACGTTTGTAGTAGCCACCCGAATGTTTCGTCTAACAGGTGGCCCAGGATTGAGACTTACATCTCCTGCTAGTAATACAATTATTGCTAATTTCAATGTTGGCCTAGAACGGGGGATTGGCAGTGACTTTCTATTATAACAAACATGAAGACATGGCAGACTATGACTAAGCTATTTATGTAATCATGATTACATGCACAAGTAAATACAATTTTTTACATTAATTTGGTCAAAAATACAATCTTGTAAATCTTAATAATTATTACATTTACCGGCATCTTTATACATATATATTTTTACATTTGTTTCCATGTACGTCTTATAATGTGTGTACGCACCTATGAACGGGCTGGTCCCGAAGATATGGCGCTATATAAATGCTAGTAATAATAATAATAATAATAATACATTTTATCAGTAATCATACTCATACATTTTAACAGTAATCATATTTGACTATATTTGTAACCAGGCCTGCGGTCAAGTACATTTCAATGTAATATATTACTGTCACCTAGTTTCCTTCCTATTAGTATTACATGCTGAATTTGTTATATTGCTATTATGTTTGTAGCAATTACTAGTACTATTATTTTTTCCATCGGAACTATATAGTATAATACACGGTATTCATACATATGTATCACAAAATATAAATATCGTATTTAGTATTATCCACTAACTACACTCTCTATGGATATAACATATTTTCGTTTTATATTTCAGTACTATATAGGAATGAAAGACAAATACAATGTCGCTGTCACTTTAACATTTTAAATTATAATCAATGTAATTAAAACATACTGCAATACTGTTGCTTGGTGGACAGTTGAGTATTAACACAAGTACAAAATACATCAGGATGTTTTTTCACACCTATGTTGTTTAGGCCTAGTAATATGTGTGAAAAGGATAACTTGAATCCCTTTAATCATGCAGCAGTTTCACTTTCCCAATGTCTGCTAGTGCTATGCAAATTCTCATAACCTCCAACGTGAAACTGACTGAGGGCCATGATTCACAGAAGAGCAATCATAAATCCTGGTGAAACTAGTGGAATATTATTTTCCTTGTAAAGCATTAAATAACCATACCGCAAATAAGCGCAACTCTAATTTAACTTTGAAATGTCCAATAGTAATGTAAAAGTAATAGGTCGATTTATATTACATTGCTTCCTATTACTATTACATTGCGTTTTTATTCAACCTATTACTGATACTATTACTTCAATATTTTTAATTGTTACTATTACATATTACTATTATCCCAGGCCTGTTTGTGACTTGGGCCCTTCTATTCAGATGATTGCTAAAGTTATTTATTTCTGAATTTGATTTATATATGTATTGAATTTGATATGTATTATTATGTTGTGTCTTTCAAAAAACACCGACTGGACACTGCTTAGCTTAACAGATGCTGGAAATAGAAGTAGAGTTGACAAGTGGCAGTTCACATAAAAGTCAATACCAAGGGTGAGGTGATTACACCACAAATGTAATCAGTTATAACTACTATTGAAATGTATCACAGCTTAGAATATGAGAGTAATAAAATACGATTTATATATTTCTGGCAAGAAAACATTATTGTAATTATATTATAATGGTTACTTTTAATAAAATAATTGATATAATTAAATAAAACTAGTATTTTATTTCCACCAATTGTATTCAAGTAAAATTAGACCTACATTAAAAATCGAAATTAATGTTATGACAACCTGGACTAAAGTAAGGGCCAGTAGGCACACTGTCACAAATTTGTTCAAAGTATTATTCACTCCACGGTATACTCATAATGGTTTCCATTAATCTTATTGTCGAAACGGTACACATATAGAGTTCCCAATTTTGTAAGTCGCGCAATTCCGTGGCAATGCAAAGCAGTCACGACTGGCCGGATGACCAACCTGCAACACCATCTGAGGTACTAAGGGCGATGATAATAACGACGGCGAATGAGGAGGGTGAGTTTATATGATGACACATACCTGTACAAGTTTTGGTAAACTTTCGTTTTGTAAATTTTTGGAAAGTGGAGGTCCTGAATAAATACCTAATTCATAACATTGTTTTAAAACCTCTTGTTCAAAGCTAATTTTACCCTCCTGGTAGAAACAATATTAATGAAATCAGTGTATGTGCACAACCAGTAATATTTGGATGTTGAACAAAAGCAGGGGTTTGAACAACGCCATACATAACACTAAAACAGTAAGATTTATTTAGCATACCACTTACAATAGTTTTCAACTTACACAGCAAAACAAATGTACTGTTGCGTTGGAATAATATAATGGAAGCATTGTCCGGTTTAAAACCTCTTGTTAAGAGCTATTTTACCATCGGGTTTTTAAACACGACTGGTCGGCTGATCAACAGCAACACAACATTAAAAAGCGACGGTCGCTGAGTAGGGAGATTAATGCAGCAGCCACCGCCCTTAGCGACGATCTCAGCTACAGCATTCTGTAGAAGTTTTTTCATACACTGTACAGTGGCTTTATAGGGTTTCGTGACTTATATACTATCAGTTAATTAGTTAATTAATTAGTCATCTCTACTAGGCGCTGGCAGCTACAGTAGGTTTAGTGGATATGTTGACTCGTATAATTAGTTAGTTACTTACTCAGTTAATTAATTAGTTAAATAATTAGTTATGAGCTGGCAGCTACAGTGTGATGTGGATATTTTCGCATACACTATGCAGTGGCATTATAGAGTTTGGTGAGTCATATACTATTAATTAGTCACCCGTACTAGGCGATGGCAGCTACAGCGCTACTAAACGAGAGAGACGATGGCGGAATTAGAGAATTTGGTGTCGCGTAGAAAGTTACATACACTATAACATTTGTAGATGCTAACAAATGGCAGAATGCGAATCATTACCTGTCAGTCAAAATGGTACACTCATCTCAGAAGGTATAACCGATGACGAAAGTAAGTATATATATATAGCGTACGTGCATACTTAGTCACTATAAGTACCCCCACCACCCTGCGCTCTCAGCTACAGCGTGCTGAAGATAGCAACTATAAAAACCCACCATTCCGCTCCTAATGCATATAAAAACTGTCAACCAAAATAGCCCTTTGATACGTGCGGTTTTAATTAATTAATTAATGATTAGTTAATTAATAAAAGCCCACCACATCCAAACAACATCGTTGGAAGAAAACAATAAAGGCGTATATCCAGCACAGGCGATAATCCGGCAGGCGAAACATACACCACAGCCGCTTATATACAGGTAGACAGCTACAGTGACGGTAAGTGCACCACATTCAATAAAATACTGTACGCATTCTCTGTCGTTTATAAGCGTATTACACAGCGTTGTTACAAAATCAGACTATTCTGGTTTAGCCATGAATTACATCACACAACGTCATTATCGCGCGTAAACAATAGTCGGAAGTAGTGAGATAAGCTGATTGTCGCGTGGTAAGATATAACGAGCAGCACACGCCACCCCTACTAGAGTTCTAGAGACTGAACATTTTATACTCTGTTAGAAATCGTAGAAACAATAAAAAATGTATTAATTAATTAATTAGGTAATTAAATAACTAGATAAATCCTTTGATCTTTTACCGTGTTAATAAAAATAAGTATTTATATAATTATATAATTAGGTAAGTATATAATTGGTTATTTAGTAAAACCTTTTATCTTTACAAATTTAAATAATTTTTTAGATGACAAATCCTTTGCTCTTTGGAATTGTAATTAATTAATTGGTTCCACGATCCCATATACTACTTACGTTTGTATGTTTGTGCGTGTGCGTGTGCGTGTGCGTGTGCGTGTGCATATGGGTGTGTGTGTGCGTGCGTGTGTGGTGTGCGTGTGCGTACGCGCGTGTGTGTGTGGTGTATCATTACCAGGTGAAATACGTGTTGGATATGCAAAATGAAAGTTTTAGATTTGAAAAAGAACTATCATGAAGAATGTTCTGTAACCGTTTTTCACTTTGTTTAACTTGTATACTATCAAAATAAACTGGACAATCGGCACCAATGTCATATTTAATAAGTTGACATTTTGACGGGTTAAATTGTAAATCATTATATTCACATACAAATGCTAGACATATATAAAAAAAAAGTCAATCCGTATATTGATGGAGCTACTAGAAATTTATTATTTAAAAGGAAATGAACAATGACATGTGTACCTTTGTTCACAGCACTAGTAAATGTATAACATACAATATTTCCTCCAAATCAGTACATGGTTTGATTGATTCCTGTTCGCATGTGCAATTTAAATGCTTTGTAAAGTTGGAAGATACATGCGTGAGAGATGTGTTCAGATCACCTCCAATAATAAAGTTGGAGCAATTAATTATACACTCACAATTTCACTCAGAATATCGCAGTACATCTCATCATTAGATCTGATTTAACATGGCATGTACAAATTAAAAAGTAATAATGACATACATTGAGTAGCTATATTATACAGCACATATACTTTTAGAGTTCATGATGACTGGTGAAACAATATATTTCAAGGAACTATTCCATAAAATGGAACATCCACCATATAATCTGCTATTTAAAAACACATTATTATCAATTTCAGAGACATCATGAGATAAAATGCTAGCACTTCTATCACAATTAATGTTTTGAGATTCCCTTAAACAATATTCCTGGAATAAAACAAAATCATGTACCTTGATGGGTTCCGATACATATGCAGGCTTGCCTGGACCAAAGCCAGTACAAAGACGGGACATACTGAATAAGGAACACTGCAATGTTATGTAGGATAAGTCCGGTGAACCACCCCTGACGATGTCTGATCAGTTATTTAGCAGAGGTCATCAATTTAGCCCGTTGCTTGAATTCGTTCCAGACCATGCCCTGTCACTAAGCCAGTGCATCTTAAACGCAGAATTAGATAATTTGTGTTTTGCTTTACGCTCACTGTACTTTGGTTCACACAAAGGACGCTTTCTCAGAGTACTTTCCTCAGCCAGAGGATGCATGCTCAGAGAGATAGAGAGAGAGGGGGGGGGGAGAGAGGAGAGAGAGAGCGAGCAAATAGCAAATACGTCATCCGGACGAACGCTTTCCCTTCCTTCTCAGAACTACCCACTCCCATATTATATGTCAGCCGCATAACTGTTTACCTCCCCATCTGATGTCCGTCGGTGCAGTACATTGTTTGTTCTGAACTCCCAGCTTCACATTGACATTAAGGTCTGATTTCAATATATATATATTTGATTCCCAACAAAATATTGATCCGCTCTCTTTCCCACGGAAGTGTGCAATTCAAACCGGTGCCCGCGTTGCAACCCCTATCTACACCGACACTGCTACCATTATTTCAATATTGTATTTGTCAGTCAGCTACGGTAAGGGACAATATGTCACCACATATGCTAAAACATTTAAACTCCGTATGCACCTGTTTGTAATATCGTTGGAAAAATAACTAATACAATGGCTTTATTGCTTACGTAATTATTTTCGCATACACGTGCCGTGCTATTCATAGTTGCTAAAATACTGTAGCACTTAATAAATAACGAAACACTTTCCCTCAAAGCGACCACAAACATGTGTCCCTGGAGCTACGTCAGACTCGCAAAGATAGTGAATTAAACACGCTAGTTAAACTTGCCATCAACACCATATTTCATACCATTCCATGTGTCTCACCACATATTGTCTGCTTAAAAAAGTGCAAGTTTCTATCTATGGAATCGATTTTTAATCTGACATTGAGTGTGTTTCTAATCATTAACCTTGAACGAATGAATAGAGCGCACAATGCTATGCTATATCACTGCTTGGGAACAGTGCATGCGAGAGAGCATTGAGAGAATTTGCCTCCACTGGTGTAGAATCAATGACCAAGGACTAAATATTTCATGATATTATTTATGAGCGGTCGGAACTTGCGGATGCCGACAGAAAAGTGTTTTCAATTATTGAATGCACAGACGGGATGAAGCATAAACACGTCAGCGGACAGTATATTGGAAAAGGACACAAACAAAGGATATTAAGTCCCATATGCATCAAATAATACGGGTCCAAGGCACGTGGTAATTAGCTTTAACGATGAGTTCATTAATTGAACATTAACACAACAGTTATCCAATTAAGCTAAATCAATTTTACAACATTCATGTCATTATAATTTTAATTAATTAATTTCATGAATAAATGTGTTCGTTTACATTATCGATCAACGTAAATTAAATAAGCATACTGTTGAGCGGAATGGAGTAGAATGAACGAATTCGCCCAAAGTTCGACGTCGTAGTACATTATTCAGTCCCGGTTTCTTTCGATTGAGAGTCCGCTGTTCCAGGTATTGCGTCACTGCGCTCCACACTGTGACTTAATGTTTCTCATTATCCTAAACATTGTTACTTTATTGCAACACCATTTATTTTTAACTACTTAGCTGTGGAAGCCTTCACATGAATGACGCAGTATGTGTATGTGAGCGTGCACACGTGCGTGCGTGCACGTGCGCGCTCGCGCGTAACGATTGCATGTGCGCAGCATTTCTGATCACTTTCGGTATTTCATATGCCTTGATTGCAATGCAACTGTTACAAATGTCCCTAAATTTATCAGAATTAGACAACAACATTCTGACAGCCTTGAACATATTAAAATATAATTGGTGCATTCAAATATTTATAATAAACTAAACAAGGATAGAGATACTAATCCCAACGACAATTACAACCTCCTTGATGAAACTATTACTACAGCTATGGATAAATTCTTACCTACTAAAGTCATTAAATATAATAAACACAAACACAAAAGGTCATGTTGGATTATACAAGGTATCATTACATCAATAACATTTTGAGATAAATTGTTTTGAAAACTAAAACATACTCATATAGTTACATCAGAATATGTTTGACTCAGTAAAAATGTTCATACATATAATAAAATTAAAAAAAATATTACATTAGCCAAACAAGCATATTATCAATCCAGTTTTGAAAGAAATAAGCACGATATAAAAAGGTGCTCTATGATTAAAGATATTATTTAAAAAGACAGGGAAAGAAACATTTCCTGATTTCTTTACAATTGATGGTGAAATAGTCACTAACAAAACTATTATTGCAAATAAATTTAATAAAGTTTTCATCAATATTGATTCTACACTTGCATCGCAAATAACCAATACTGGAGATAACTCTTACAAAGACTATTTAACAGAGAGACGTATACAGACTTTCAACTTTAAGCCAATAGAGATAGCTTACATCCAAAATCTAGCTGTGGTAAAGATGGTCTATCAACCACATTACTAATTAAAGCTAATTAAAAATTAAATGAGGTGAAACAGTCACTCTAATCATTAACCTATCAATAAGAACTGGCATATTTCCAGATAAATAAAAAATTGCTAAAGTTATTCCACTTTAAAAAATTGTGATAAAACAATATTTCATAATTATCGTCCAATTTCTATCTTACCAGCTATTTCCAAAATATTTGAACGATTTATGTTTAATCAAATACACGAACATTTTAATTCCAATAACTTATACTGTGAGAATCAATACGGGTTTAGGGAAAACCATTCTACGGAACTTGCCACTCTAGAAATAATAGACAGAGTTGTCCAAAAACTTGACCAATCAACAGCTCCAATAAACATATACCTAGACCTTTCTGAAGCCTTTGACACAATTGATCTTAACATATTATTACAAAAACTAAATTCAGAATGGGTTTCTGTATCAAAAGCTTTTTTTAAGTCGATGAAGAAACCCACTGTATATTTCTTTCTATCCAGTGATGCTCTAATGTCGTCTACCAAGTCAAGCAGTGTATGTGAGGTAGACATTGAGGAACAAAACCCATACTGTAGTGGAGCGGCATAGTTTAGAATACCATAACGATTGTGCAATATGTGATAAAAGCATGAAACTTGGTGAATATATAGATTAATGTGTGTGGAACATTTTCAGATATTGGGCCATCTGAAATTATACCCGTATAGGCCGCCATTTTGACATTCAAAATGGCTGACATATAATGCAGTTTAAATGCCATTACAATTGTGTAATAGGTGATAACAACATGAAACTTGGTGAATATGTAGACTAATATGCATGGATCATTTTAATATATTGGGCCATTTGAAATTATAAACGTATAGGCCGCCATTTTGAAATTCAAAATGGCTGACATATAATGCAGTTTAAATACCATAACGACTGTGTAATAGGTGATAACAACATGAAACTTTGTGAATATGTAGACACATATGCATGGATAATTTCCAGATATTGGGCCATCCGAAATTATAACTGTATAGGCCGCCATTTTGAAATTCAAAATAGCTTACATGTAATGCAGTTTAAATACCATAACGATTGTATAACAGGTGATAACAACATGAAACTTGGTGAATATATAGACTAATATGCATGGGTCATTTTCAGATATTGGGTCATCTGAAATTATAACTGTATAGGCCGCCATTTTTAAATTCAAAATGGCTGACATATAATGACATTTTATTTTTGTAAATAAAGTACTGTTACTAGTTTTTTAAAGTATACTACATAAAGATTCAACAAACAGTATGGCAAACTGTTGTTGATTTGGAACAGCACGCCATTTTAATTGTTGGAAGTGACAATTGGTACAGGCAGTTATTGCATCGGCCGATACTGCTGAGTCCTTCTTGCTTGCATCACACGTTACACGCACAAGAACAGCCCACCAAATCACTGCAGCCACTTTGTAAATTCTTCAGCATCGTGCCTGTGACTACTACAAACACACAAGTGGAGACAATGAGGTGTCTTTGTTGCGATTTGAAGACTGGTGACTGATGAACAAAGACAGAACAATCCTCAGTTTCAGTACTGGGCAACAGTGATGGATCTGGAATTGTCCATTCTGGTCTACGTGCGTTCGCTGCGAGAGGCCAACTTCTCTGCGTATCTAGATGCTCTGACAAAACTTTTCCCATGGTTCGACGCTTTAGACAGAACCAACTATGCTCGATGGATCCCAGTCCACCTGGGAGATATGGCCGAGCTGCCGACAAAGCACCCATAAGTTGCTGCAGAATTCAACGCTGGGCATTTCACTGTGCAGAGGATTTAGCGCGTGTTCTCAAGTATTCCGATTGACTAGGCCCCGGAACACAATGATGCGTCCATCAAGGGAGATGGCGGAACAGTTGGTTTGACAGACAACCCAGGGGCCCTTCATCGATGGATGGTTGGAGGTCCAGAAGTCGCAAGAATCATAGCAGAATTTCAAGAATCCTGTCAACACTGGGGAAAACGAGTGGAGCCACGTCACCATGACCAAACGCCAAGTGTACAGAAAGCATTTGTGAAATATGTTCGCTCACTCGGTAGCGTGGTCGAGGAGCTTGGCAATCCGTTTGTAGAAGAAAGCAAGGACTTGCTTGTCCTTGACACAAAGGAGAACGCAGATCGGGCTGTAGTTGAGACGGTCTATAATCTGGAGAAGACCAAGTAAGTAATTCGATGTTTTCACGAAAGGATGCCTCATCGACAGGACCAAGTCACCATACGACGCCAAGCGTTGCAACAGGCTTCCGTTGTTCAGCACCTCCACATCCAATATCGCGAACAAAGGGAAATAACAGCTCACTTCGACGAAGAGAGATGTAAAGCAGTTCTCAAGGTTGTGCATTGGTTGTCAGACGAGGGATGGCAACTTAGATAAATTCTCTCGGCACGAGAATCAAGCATGTCCTCCTGCTCTGTCGGATGCGGGACGACGACGCCTCGGCACCAAGAGTGACCTTCTGACATGCCTAGAAGAACTGTCTGCGCCACAGTCTGAGCCACCTGTTGCTACCGCTGTTATTCTTGATGGAGCAGCAACCGTCCAGATGTTGAAGGCAGGTACAGCGAAAACGTTTGAAGAATATGCCTGTAGATTTTCATCCCATATGTTTCTGCCCAACTTCGAAATGCGTCACGCTTGGATTTGGCGTGGGACAGTTACATAGCGGATTCTCTGAAAGGAATAACCAGAGCAAAACATGGTCAGGGGGTGCATAGACGCGTTATGGGTGCAGCACCCATACCGGAAAACTGGAATAACTTCATACGTGTCGACAGTAACAAGAATGAGCTGTTTAACTTTCTCTCGGAGGTACTCATCCAGTTGTCCGCGAAAACAAATTCGGTGCAAAGAATTCCACCAAAGCAAGCTGCATTGGAGCAACATGTGAAGAGGGCTGTCTATCATGGTGGTCATATCTGGGGAAAGGCAATGCTACCAACTCCTGTGCTCTCCTCCCCAACTAAACCTGCCCGAAGGTCACACGTTTCCTATGAACTGGTTTCGTGCGGCTGCAAGAAAGGATGTTATAAGCGATGCAAGTGTCACAAAGCTAATCTTCGATGCACAGCTCTATGCGTTTGCGAAGGAGAATGTTCCAGCCAGTAACAATGTAAGAGTTTTGTGTCCATACATTCAACAACTAAAACATATAATACGACCTTACGGTTTAAGCTGTTTTTTAGTATTAAATATAATTAATAATGACATAGCGACAAAATAGCACACGCTTTGTTTTATATGTCTTTGGGTGTCGTGGCCATTAACAAATAATACTTGTTTGGTGTTCAGAGTAGATCACTTTCTGCATGGCTGATCACAGTGGGTCATACAAAAATGAAAGTAAAATAAAACAGAAAACGTTAATAACAATTGAGTTTTGTTATGTTCTAAAACTTGATTTAATGGCACTACATGTTTTAATTCATAAAAGTGTAAATAAGTTCAGAATTCATAGCAATTTATGAACCCTGTCTATATGTCATGATCTCAAGCAAAAATGGGATCTGTAATTTAAATGAACGCGCATGCGTACAGGGGTATAATTTTGAGTGGCCCAATATCTGAAAATGACCGTCATATATTAGTCTATAATGGCCGAGTTTGGTGCTTTTATCACAAAACGCACAATTGGTTTGGTCTGCAGCCCCACTACTGGCTGTTTGATAGGACATTGTTTTTATCAATAAATTGTTCTAGTTTTTTTATTATAGAGCTTTTCAAGTATTTTGGAGAACTGACACCATAGAGATATTGGTCTATAGTTATTGAAATCTGCTTTTGAACCTTTTTTAAATATGGGGATAATTTTTTATACTTTCATGCTAGATGGAAAAATTCCACTTTCAAAGGACATGTTAAATATTGCTATCAGTGGTTTAGTAATAGTTTGTGTGGTTTCCTTAACAACATTCGTACTTATGCCATTGATATATGTTGATTTTTTGTTTTTAAAGGTTCTGACAATGCCAATGATTTCTTCTTCATTGATTGGACTCAAGAACATACTAGTTATATTTTTGTTCTCGAGATAATCATGAATTTAGGTGTCATTTAATTTGTGCAGCTAATTATTGACGAATAATTGCGAAGAAGATATTGAACTAATTTGCTATGTCGTTCTTATTAGTACATTTTTACCATCCGTTTAAAAACAATCAGGGTAAGAAGATACATTCCGTTGTTTATTTATTATTGTGTTCAATATATTCCATGTTTCTTTACTGCTTTGTTTTTGGTCTTCTAACAGTTTCCTGTAGTATGTTTTATCTGCATTTCTTAGAATTGTGGTTAACTTATTTTTATATTTTGTTTAACAGTGTTCCGCTTCATTTTATCTACTTTTCAGAAATCTTCTATACAATTCGTTTTTCTTGTGGCAAGCATTTTTCAAGCCTGTGGTGAACCAAGGTTTTTCAGAATTTACATGTTCTGTGTTTATTTTCCTGACAGGGCAGTGTTTGTTATATTTTTTAATAAATGAACTAAGAAATATATCATAAGCCGTATTAACATTGGTTGTGCCACTGCTAGTAACATTATCCCACCTTTCACAATTTAAATATTCTACAACAGAATTGATGTTGTCAGTTGTATGATTTCTGATATATTTGTGTGTTTCTTGATTCCTCTTAATCACTCCATATTCGCATAATGTAAATACTGGAAAATGGTCAGTTATGTCACTTATCAGAATACCATTTGTGGTTCGTTTATTTGTGGCACTTGTAAACAGTGTTGTCGATAAGAGTTGCTGTATCTCTAGTTATGTTATCGTTGGTTTATTGATAAGAGGGTACAAGCCTAGACTGTACATGGTATCAATAAAGTGTTTTGTGCCTAAGTGGCTATCTTGTTTAAGAATGTCAACATTGAAGTCCTCACATAAAAACAATGTCTTATTAGTTGGGTTATTTCCAAAGATGTATTTAACATTTTCACAAAAGGTGTCAATATTAGATCCTGGTTTACGATAGATGCAACTTACTGTTACATTCTTGTTGTGTTCTATTATTAGTTCTAATGTTACGCATTCAAGGACATCATTTATTGATAAAGATTTACTTAAGACTTTACTAAAGTTAATGTCTTTACGGACATATATGGCCACTCCACCTCCTCTAGCATGTTCTCTACATATATGGAGGAAATTGTGCCTAGGTAGATTATAGTGTTGCAGTGTTGTATCAACCCAAGTTTCTGAGATTGCAATGACATCAAACACTATATAAAGAGTGTGAATATAACTTTCAATTTGCTTAAAGTTTGCATTTAAGCTTCTTGCTTTTAAGTGTATTATATTAAGACAGTCTTTAGCATTGGCAGCAGTACTTATATGTGAATAATATTTGTAGGAAGATGAATCATTATTTTGTTTAATGTTATCAGGATCAATTTTTGTGCCAAGCTCAAGCCATTTCCTATCGCATTAATACTAGTGATCAAACTGTCGTTATGTTGTGAACTGATCGCACCATTTGTTACATTGACAGCCATTTTAGTGTTTAACTATTACAGGGATAACACATTTGATGTAGTTGACACACAGTTCACACATGACCCTATGCACTGAGCCACTGTCTGTCGTAATATTCACTGCCAGTCCAGCATTGTCTTTAATAATCACTTTCCCTGCTGCTGACCAGCAGTCCGCGATGTGGCCGGCTTTCTTCAGCTGTTTCGTACGGAACGCGAGAGCACCACGAATTGAGGTGAGGTCTTCGTTCACGAACACCCTCCTTTGACCATCTTCGTTTCGATTTTTTCAAATTGGTGACTCCTTTCTACCTGCACACTGGGGTATCCGGGCACATGTCGTTGCTAATGATCTGTATAATTTTTTCAGTTGCGTTTTCTGGGGTCTCTCCTGATTCCGGGATGCCACTGAACCTCAGGTTGGAGCGGCGAGAGTACTGTTCCACTTTATCGGCTTCCGTCTCCAACCTTGCCACTTTACCTTCCAGTTTCTTTATTTTCTCTTCGCACTCTCGGACACTTTCAATTAACGCCGACACCCTGTTTGTCAGATGGTCGAGTTTGTCCACAAGTTCTTGTGGATACATCGCCCTTTTCAGCTTTTCTGCTACACGAGCGTCGCTAAACAGTTCGATAATTGTCATTGCCAGCGTGTCTGTATCTACTATTGGAATGTGCTCCCGATCCTCCTTCCCGCAGCTCGACTTCGGTTTATACTTCTGCGGCATGGCTGTTCGTAACAGCGTGGTTTCGTGAGCGATAATGCGATTGTTTTCACTATATAATAAAGTGCCCGATCTCGTCAGTGGGATACCACTACTAACCGGTTTTCTGCGTTTATCTCATGTGACACGACTTCACACGGTAATGTATCACACCAAGACGATCGCGAGGTTTATCTTAGTCCATAACAATCATATAATTTGTTGCATCGGTTTTGGGAAACAACCAGTGTGTAACGCCACCTTATTTGTTTATTATATTATTATCGTCGACTGGAAACGAGTTGGCACCGCTCATAGCCGCAACACCCGCAGACGAGTCGAAGGTCAAAGGTAACCATTCGCACGGGACTCGGGAGGCATTACGCGGGAAAATGGAAAGATGGCGACAAAAAGCCGGCGGTCAGGAATGGTAAGCATACATGTCGTTTAACAGTATTTGTTTAATGATTACATATGTGAATAATTGCAGTCTTGCTCGAATAATTTAAATTAAGGAAATATTGCAGCCATTAGGTTAGACTAGTTGGTAGATCTGTTTGAACTATTGCAGCAGCCTCAGCAAGTATTACGATAGCAATATTAACGTTTTAATTAATTGACTGTCAATTTTGTCATGCAAAGCTTAACGAGATTTGCGCAATAGGTCGCTATTTTAAATCATTCACAAGTATTGAATCGATATTATGCAAACATATGTAGTTATATAGTTTACATGCGAGAATGACGTTGTTGACATTATTTTAAACGGCTATAAATAGTATAATAATAAACTAATAGATTGCCAAAGTAAATTACGTTGCTTAAACGACATTCGTAGCTCATGTGTTTGTGCAAAATCCAGAGGGAGAGTTGGTTCTGTGGGCCTGTTTGCCATCAACGGGATCTGCATGCGACATTTCTGCTAAAAGAATGTGAAACCTGACCACAGATTTGAAAACACCTTGTGACTTGTCAATAATTAATCAGTTCCCTGGGTTGCGTGTGATGTTAAGGTAAAATTCATCTGCACGCAATGGAGTCCAAGAAATGAAACAACACATTATAGCAATAGGTGTCAAAATTGTGGCTTCCTCATTACGAGATTTATCAGACGCCCTACTTTAAACCCACTGGCACTGCTCTTTGAAAGCTAAAATAGAGAGCAACCGCGCAAACAACATTATTTTTATTAAAGGGATTCTTTGAGAATTTTAATCTCGTTGAAATGTACGCAATTATTAGGTAATCCTGTTAATATGATTATTTCATGTAATTCTATGTAAAGAAGAAAACTATATGGACTACACGGAGAATGAACATAGCAACAGTTCATGACAGACGGATTGATTTAAAAGAAAAAATACCACCTCTCCATGCACGAAGCCGCCGATGGCGACGCCGATGCCGATGGCGATGGCGATGGCGATGACATGTCATATTGAATGATTGGCATTGTTTTTGTTGGAATATAAAAACTATGGTACTGTCATGTTCATTTTTCACTAGGTGCATCTGGCTATACATTTTGAAGTGAAGTTTTAATGAAACGTTTAGATAACAGAAACATATTGAAGCCGAGAAACATTCAATAATGAAACCATTTTTTTGCACCATAAATCCAGCTGCTATTTCCATAAGCAGTATAAATACATTATACATCACTGATGTAATTTACGGTATTAAAATAGGATAGGTGATTATGTACTTTCCTATCTGCGTAAGGTTTACTTTTACTAGTTTTAGTTTGAAAAATGTAGATCTATATAAAGAGCATAACATTATTGTCGACAAAATATTTAAATCTATTGCATCAGTGTAAAAACATGTTTTATTTTGTACTGGGAGTGCAATTATGATTTGTTCTGGCCATCATTTAGAGTAAAAGATATTGAATTTGTTTCTGTCGAACTCCCGTTTCGATAACAAATAAAATGGTCATTGTATGATGGAAATCAAGTTATAAACTTACTAAACTTTAAAAGTATCGCATATTTTAAAATACTGTTTTCAGTCATCTTTTGTGTATTTAGCTTAAGAAGATCCCTAAAACATTTTTTATGTTGTGGAACATTTATATTTTATGAATTTTTAAAATTATCGTAAAAACAACTTTGTCGACACCTTTTTATACACTACTCCTAAACCTAAAATGTTTACATTGAATGATGACATGCCAGCCATGTTTACTAGCAATTGTAGCTGTAGCATTAAAAACAGTCTGTGAACGTACGAATCTCACATTGTTTTGTTACGGTTCAAATAAGTGGGGAAACGGGGACTTTTCAAAAACGGCAAGGCAAGACCCGTAGTCGGCGTAGACACACATACCCAAATCCCAGATTTAGGCAAACAAATTACATCCACGACCTGGTTAATCATCTTGCTATGGTTGCATATACTGATATTTTAGTGTGAAGTTTCGTACTCTGCATGTCAAATATTGGACAATGCAGTTTTATTAATTAGAAAAACGAGAACCTTGCCAAAGGCTATGTTAGTTATTGTAATTGAGGCTCGACAGACTCAGTGACGAGTCCGACCGATGTAAATTAAATCAGGCAAATTATAAGATCAGTTCTGGATATAACAATTTTAGTCCCCGCCTCATGAAATTATTTGGTGAGCAAATAGCCTTACCAATAACTATTTTAATAAATCAATAGGTGATGGAATAGCGCCTGACGAAATAAAGATAGCAAAAAAGTATACCTGTCTATAAGTGTAATGCTACTGATTACGTTTCTAATTATAGACCAATATCTTGGTTACCTTCTTTTTCTAAAATACTGGGAAAAGTTGTACATAGAAGAAGTTATGATTTTATACATAAAAAATAGTGAACGAAAACCAATATGGTTTTCGTGAGAAACATTCAACAACCAATGCTATTACCGCTTTTTTTTATTAGTGACGTTATTAATGCACTAGAAAAAAGACTCGGTCCTTACTGTTTTTCTGGATCTAAGTAAAGCATTCGATTCTATTGACCACCAAATCCAATTACACAAACCTGAATATTACACAAACCTGAATATTACGGAATCAGGGGTATTCCACTCAAATGGAGGAGTTACCTTTCAAACAGGAAACAGTATGTTAAGTACAGTTCTAAAGGCTCACTTCAGCAGGATGTCACACACGGTGTTCCACATAGGTCTATCCTCGGTCCGCCTTTGTTTATTTGATATTTTAATGACCTTCCATTCTGTGTAAATACGTCCAAAACAAAGCTGTTTGCTGATGACACTACTATATATAAAACTGGAAAGCAAATTAGTGAAATATACTAAGAGAAGAATAACGAACATGAAATATTAGCTGACTGGTTTCGTGCCAGTAAACTATCTTTAAACATTTAAAAAACAAAATGCATGTTATTTTTTAGATCTCGTCCTACTCAGAACGAAGAATTATTATTAGCCATATATAATATCATAATTCAGCGAAAAAAATGTATAACGTACAAAACTCATATCGAAAAAGTTATTAATTATGCATAAAAATAGTTCGTTACAATACGTCAGGATGAGCCATGAATTGTCGCAGCTAGGTCCTGGAGACGGATACGCCAGAATCCCTACTCAGATAAGAAACACAAAAGTCTACAGTTCATCATTGAATGAGCAGCCTAATGATTGCGTCGAGGTTGACGTATACTTTCGATATTAGTCAATTTTATCAGTTTATTCGCGGGTGTGTTGTTAGACAATTTGTATCCGCAAGTAGAATACGTAACGCACCCTATAGTGGCATTACAAAGCACCACCTTCGTGTAGACGCTACTGAGTTAACCCGGGTTAAATTATGCTTGATGTAGACGCTACACAGGTGTAACCCGGGTTAACTTTAACCCGGGTTAAATCGCCGTCCGTGTAGACGCAGCTAATATAATTGCTGTCTTAAAATGAACTAAGTCTACAAACTTCAAAGTACACTGTTGTTTAAAGAGAGCGCTGGTAGGCTCCATACGCTTTACGCCACAGATCACACGAACTACACGTTGATTGTTGTGTGGTAGGCACACGATGACTTCGAAAGGTGTCGAGTACGATGTGTTGAAACATACAGTTTAAACACTGCTTGCAAACTATTTGGTAGTTAATTGTGATGTGCCTTATACAATATAACTGCTGTCTTAAAATGAACTAAGTCTACACACTTCAAAGTACACTGTTGTTTAAAGAGAGCGCTGGTAGGCTCCATACGCTTTACGCCACAGATCACACGAACTACACGTTGATTGTTGTGTGGTAGGCACACGATGACTTCGAAAGGTGTCGAGTACGATGTGTTGAAACATACAGTTTAAACACTGCTTGCAAACTATTTGGTAGTTCATTGTGATGTGCCTTATACAATATAACTGCTGTCTTAAAATGAACTAAGTCTACAAACTTCAAAGTACACTGTTGTTTAAAGAGAGCGCTGGTAGGCTCCATACGCTTTACGCCACAGATCACACGAACTACACGGTTCTGCAGCACAGTAATACACCCAATGTTTGAGACACAGGTGTTATCCATAGTTCGCTGCAATAGCTAATATATGGCAAGAACAGGGAAAAATACAATATGTACATTCCATCCTGATTAAATAAACAGCTAACTTTATAAATTGGTGCACGTTTACAGACACAACTGAAAATGTATACAAAGAGCAGAATTTTTCTAAATTTCGTGTCCTGTGGAGCAACTAATTTTCTCTTCTACATGTTACAAGATTCTCTTGTTTTCCAGAAAGTAGTGAGGGATAGGGAAATTTGTGAAACACACTTTGCATGCTGTATACAGCTTTTTCACTTTTGCAGGTGACTTGGTGTCGTTGTTGCTGTCATGTGTGCGTTTATTTTTGATGTGCACAAGGTGCCGGCCTTTTTCGGCAGTGAAAACATTTCCATTTGTTTTATTATAAATGGACCACACTGTTTATCACCAAGTAACATTGAAAATGTACGAGGAATTCTTGACGTCGTGGCGTCAACATACATACACATTGTCTTCCCTGCCCTTCATCATGCACACGCAAAATATACAATCTGAAACATTATAAAACTATGCTAAAACTAGTATACATTTAAACCAAGGTCAACTGCCAACACATTTTAAGGCAGTCGTACATTTATTGACATGAAGTGAACTTGGTAACATAATATTAATACTGTCTGAACATTATATAAAACGTTAAATATTATACATGTAGTTAAATAAATAATACAGAAGACGCTATATCAAGGGGACCGAGAATGTGTTTTAATGTGGTTTTAATGATATGATATATTTTCTTGTGTGTCCTAATGGCATGCAGGTAGTCATTTCCTGAAAAAAACATGGGACACTTACCGTGTTGATTGTCAACAGAAACATTTACGGCTGCATTACCGGATCAACGCCAATACACATTCCACAACCAGTATCAAAACAAACATCAATGTTTTGTATTATTGTATATTCGCTAATATGGTAAAATAATGATCACGTTGTAACATATTGTTCAACGTTTAGTCGTTAATATAAATATGGGTCGATTTCATATATGGATCGAGTGCTTATGTTTATAATGCTGTTGTTGTTGTTGGAGGTTGGTAGGTTAAGTGTAAGGGTGAAGTATTCTTGAGGTTGATGCAATTTGTTTAAGTGTTTTGCGTAACTTAATCCTGATCATAAATATCTGACAGTATATATATATATATATATAGATACTATCAGATATTTATGATCAGGAATAAGTTACGTTTGCTGAGAGTTCATAGGTCAAATGTACAAGGAATGTCCTTGTCACTGTGACTGGGCAAAAATGATCAACAACGATAAACAAGTCAACTACAATTGACATCGTGACTGTCTTTGGCAATGATGGTTATTCATAGTAATATCATTCATAAGCGAACGAGTGGAACTCGACATAACAACGTCTTGCTACTGCTGGTCTCTACTGATACATGAGTGTGAGTATGGGGGTATGTGTGCATGCGTGGTTGCGTGCGTGCTTGCGTGGTTGTGCATATGCGTGTGCGCGCGTACCTGTATGTGCGTGTGTGGGAAAGAAAGAGTGTGTGTGCGTTTGTGTGCGTTTGTGTGTTTGTGTGTGTGACTGCATTTGAATTCAAGCCTGGTGTGCGTGCGTGCGTGCGTGCGTGCGTGCGTGCGTGCATGACCTCGGTGTGTGCAGTGTGAGAATTCGCACTCTCCGGTTTAAACAGTGGCCAACTGCTACACCGGTCACAGGCTACAGTTGCGTCGTTGTCATTGAAACATGACACTCCAAATGTTGACCAATAATATCCGTACGCGCAATGCATGGATGTTTAGCAAATGTTCTTCCATAATAGTAGTGTGTATCGATGCGTAATTTAGTTGTATATAATACTAATTTAATAATAATAACAATATATATATATATATACATATATGTACACACACACACACACACACACACACACACACACACACACACACACACATATATATATATAATGACGGAGAGGTATAACATAATACAAAACTCTTCCAACAAATCCGCAGTATGGCAGCAACGATCTGATCCACCCGCCCATTTGTATAGTTCCATGATTGGGTTTCTCTAAACACATATGTGCTACATTGTGTTCCCTAGATGGCGCTGCCCTAATAATGATAGAGCCATCACCATTGGTGTCTGGTTTCCCACGTCTGTTTATAGGTGTTCACTTTCAATTGTTGTGGTGATGGATGGAAGAGTTATACAAGACTTGCTGTATGCCTTTTAGATGTTCTGTTCTGTTCTTGTTTTGGGATTGTTTCTGGCGTGCGAAACGTTCACCGGTTACCGGTCATTAGCTGTAAACAAACATGACTAACTAACAAACTTGGCAACCGCTATTGGGGTGAGCCAAATACTTTGGACATACCTTCAGGAATGAAGCGGAGATAACGAGGAAACAAATGTAGGATGCGGAATCGTAACAAGAACAAAACGTGTAAGCCCTTCACTGATCGCTGACGTACCAGATTAAAGAATTGAACGTTAACAACATGCACCAGAGGATTTTTCAAAAAGCGACTTTGCATTGTTTCAGTGAGGCCTTGCTGAATGATAACAAATTTATTTCGTCTATTAACCATGAAAGTGCATCCGTAATGAGGCTGGGCAGATGTACACATACAGCTATATGTGGGGGCAGTAAGGGGGCAGTAAGGGGGCGCCACTCTGTAGCGACCCTAGCCTTGTTCACGTGTGTCGTCGTTTGTGTACTGTTATGGTGGCAGTGGGTGTTTTTTTGTCGAAGAATTGTGCATGCACGTGCTGTTTATCATCCTGTGGTACCTCATTTCTAAATTTGTGCCAGCGATTTTCGTCGCTGGTGACCACGGCCCGGGATCTTCCGCCATTTTGATCATGTGCTCTCGCGAGGTTTTGTTTACACTTCGGCACACCACTACACCCGACCTGAAACTGCCACTTATTGAATTTAATGAGACCGTTAGGAACGACAGGAAGAAGAAGAGAGGTTCTAGAAGAGGTGTGAGAGGAAGACTGAAAAGGCGTGGCAGTAGACACCCCCTCCCCACCATCACTCTCTCGAATATAAGATCGCTACAGAACAAGATGGACGAACTTTTGTCCTTGACCCAGTTTGATGGTGACTTTCGTCGCTGTAACCTGATGTGTTTTATGGAAACCTGGCTAAATGAGAACGTTGATGAAAATTGTGTTTCTCTTCCTGGCTACACTATGATTCGAGCGGACAGAGACAGCAGCAAGGCCCAGAAGAGGGTGGGTGGGGGTGTGTGCATGTATGTCAGTGACAAGTGGGCAAAACAGTACCATGTGCGAGAGCGAGTATGTACTCGAGAGTATAAACTGCTGCACGTGTCATTCCGTCCTCATTATTTACCTCGTGAATTCGGCTAGCTGACTGTCATTCTCGTCTACGTATCAGGCCCTGACTTCAAAGATGCCGCCGAGAGAATTGCAGATAGCTACAACGCCGCTGCAGCCCGGTGTGCAGATCAACCAGTTTTTATCGCAGGAGATTTTAATCAGTGTGATCTTGCTTCTCTACAGCAGTATGTGTTGTGCCCCACCCGTCTCAATCGGACTATTGACTTGTGCTTTGGAAATATAGAGAACGCTTACAAGTCTATGTATAGGCCACCACTTGGCCGCTCTGATCATAACGATGTGCATTTGCTGCTAAAGTTAAAGACACAAAACCTAGAACTCGTGTTTCTCAACTCTGGACACCTGAAAGCATGGAGGAATTACGTGGTTGTTTTGAAGCAATAGAGTGGGATGTTTTTTTACAGACAGCTGCTGTGACCCCTCTGAACTTGCGGACACTGTGTCGTCTTATGTCAAATTCTGTGAAGAGTCAGTCATAAAAACCAGGACAGTGCGCGTGTACCCGAACAACAAGCTCCTGGATAACAAGGGACCTTAAAGTGCACCTGAATCAAAATAAACTTGCCTTTCTGCAGGGAAAGAAGGGTGAATATTGTGAGAAAGAAAAGGAATTTAGAAGGCTTGCCAAACTTGAATTCAAGAACAAAGTTGAGGGAACATTTCGGATTAGTTATGTTAGGGAGGCATGGAATGGACTCAAAACTATGATGGGTAAGCAACAAATCAAGCATCCTGTGTACCATACTGGTGATCCCGTTACTGCAGCAAATGAACTTAACTGTTTTTATGCTCGGTTTGATGTTAATGATTTTCGTTTTTATGCTCGGTTTGATGTTAATGATTTTCGTGGTCAATGTACATCTCTGTGCCAGACTGTTGTACCAGAACACATCTCTGAGGATGAGGTAGTGAAAACGTTCTCCAGTTTGAACGCACACAAAGCTTCGGGCCCTGATGGAGTGAAAAACAAAGTCTTAAAGACGTGTGCGGCTCAGCTGAGGAGGATTTACTTTACAATATTCCAGGCTCTGCTAGACTCTCACAGTGTACCCCTGGCATGGAAAACCTATATGATTATCCCTGTACCCAAGAAACCTAGCGCCAGCCAGTTAAATGACTTTCGTCCAGTAGCACTTACCTCCACCTTAGCTAAATGCATGGAGAATATTGTATTCAGTCGTTTGCTATCTGGTGTGCCTTGATCCTCTCCAGTTTGCTTATAAAGCCAGAAGGGGTGTTGAAGATGCTTCTCTCTTTTTGTTTAATCTGATTTAACAGCATCTTGAAGACTCCAAAGCCTACATCAGAGTGTTGTTCATAGATTTTTTGAGTGCGTTTAATATCATAGAACCTTATGTTCTTCTGAAGCGTTTGATTGATCTTGATGTAAGCCCAAATATTGTTCTTTGGGTGAATTATTTTTTGAAAGACCGTCCATAATGTGTTAGTATTCAGGGTTGTATGTCGGATGAGATTATTGTAAATTCCGGCGCAACCCATGGTTGTGTCCTCTCGCCGACACTTTTTCAATATACACAGATCACATGAGGTGTCAAACCTCTTCTAATTGGCTACTGAAATTTGCAGATGACATGGCCTTAGTTGGCCTTCTGAAAAAAGAAGATTCCCTGGCAGTATATTGTTCACAAATCTCTGTTTTGGAAAATGGTGCGCTGACAGCTTTCTTCACCTTAACGTTGGCAAAACGAAAGAACTTGTGATCGCCAACAGGAAAGTCTCTGATGTTTTTGCTCCTGCCAAGATTAGTAATGAACCTGTTGAATTTTAAATATATTGGCACGTTTTATGACAACAAGCTGTCTTTCACTGATAACACTGTTCACATTGTACAAAAGGCAAACCAGCGCCTCTACCTTCTAAGGAAATTGAGATCTTTTGATGTGAGCCAAGAAATCTTGGAAATTGTGTATAGGAGTATAATAGAGACTGTTCTGACCTTCAATGGTGTTGTATGGTTTGGTAATCTGAACATGAAAGACAAAGGTAGGCTGTCATGCAGGAAAATCATTGAGTCAGGGCAGTACTCGCAAGAAGACTTGTACAATGGCGCTGTCAGAAGGAAAGCTACTACTATTGTTTGCCACCCCATCCATCCTCTTTTTGGTCAGTTCCAGCAGCTTCCGTCAGGCCGACGATATAAGATGCCCCTTGCTCGGAAGAATCTCTTCTTCTTATCTTTTATACCAACTGCAGTGTCCATTTTCAACTGTAAGTGAATGTATTCTGTAGCAGTATTTTGATTGCATTTAGTTTTTTATGTCTTTATATTGTGCTGTTTGTGCCTTAGTGTCCTGCAGTGTATATGTCGTGGCTCCACAGTTTTGTTTTTGTTTTTAACTTGTAATGCCGGCGCCAGATGTCTAGTCATGGTAACGCCATTCTTTTTATTTGGATTTTTATTTAACTTAAGGACTGAATGCTAATGATAAAAGTGTGCATGTGCAAATGAATCAATTTTACGCATGAGTATGACTTCATAATAATTTATTGCAATATATATATATATGTGTGTTTAATTGAATAATTACAATCTGTGATAGTATGCTTACCATTTTATAATGTTTACCATTTCATAATGTATTTACTCTGACCCCATGTATTAGCCTGATTGTTTACAGTACTAATTTTTTGATAGACATTCACCTCCTGTGGTTTACTTGTGGTTTACTTGTTTATCTGTTTACTTATTTGCTTATTTATTGTGGTTTACTTATCTATGTGCATATGATCTATCACTATATCCTATTATGCATGTGATATGAATATTATGTGACAACCTCGCTCTTAGTACTTATCTTAACCTTGTATACATACATATGTAAGATTTTATATGAACAAGCCTAAATGAGATTTTCTGTAACCCAACATACAATACAGTTATTGTATTGTTGACATTGACGTGTTCATTTACTAAGTACTTGTTTTGTAATTATTATCATTTCAACCAACTGGTTACAGCCTCAATTCGCTCTGCTATCAGCCTGAAATCGTGTATTATATCACCAATTGTTATACTTGTTTGATTATGTTTGTATGTATGATTTATACGATTCAACAAATAAACTCTATATATCTATATATCTATATAAGAAGGTTAAAAGGGTGCAAATTGCGAACAAATAAGGAAAGGAGGTGTGTAGACATAAACTAGTGTTCATGCTACATAGTCTAATATCATGGAACGAATAACAGGATATGACTCTCAGATCGTGAACAATTTTGAAAGACATATCTTATAACCACTCAGGTGGCCTTGTATAAACTTCTTTTACAATTTGCTTATTAGTTGAGCATTGGAGTTGAGTATGCTTAGTAATACAAGTTGCACACGTGATACTCTCGGTTAGAAAAAATGATAAGTAACCCTGTCAGGTCCATGTTTTATTTTACCTTTCGAGCGCGTTTAGTACCATTCAACTTCACTTGTTGGCAGATCAGTTAAACATTCATGCATCAATGTACGCGAGGTTGTTCTACAGAACTCTGTAGACGTGCACCAGACCGTCTAGGTCCACGTAATACTTGACGGGAGGAATCACCTCCTCGATGCATTCCCAACGCTTCTCATCCTCCCACTTCTTGAAGGACGGCTGAAGGTCGTGGTATTCTTCAACGTCCCGGATGTTCTCCTCCCGCATCACGTTTACGATGAGACCGCCTGTGACGAACACAGTACAAAAGTTCATGTTGGCACATCACGAACACATCGTAATTAAAGATTAAGTGAAATTAACCTTTTCATTCCCATTCTCAAAAAAAATATCCTGTAAAAATAGTAGTGTGCTTTCAATAAATGTTAACCCTCTCCGTCACCCTGCTCAATGCTCATTTTGTTCGCATTTTCCTGTACATTTTCGCCACAGTTTGTTTCGACAATTAGCGACCGTTGGTGATGATACCCGAGGATGCACCGTTTTGGCTTAGCATGGCGCGCTTCTATGCGTGTTGATATTTCAAGTCGTACCTAAAATTGCAATGGCGGAATGTTATATTTATTTTATATATACGTAAAGATAAAAATATGACGGACAAATGTGGTGCTGGATGTACACAGGGATATTGTTTACTTTTTGAGGTACTGCCGTTTGAATATTGCGAAAGCTTACAGGCTGAAACACAAGGCCGCACCATCGCTAACTGTGCGAAAGGATAGGGTGCTTAACGCTCAGCGGCCCTTCTTGGTGACGTCAGCAACATCTGACGGGCTGTTTGCTTTGTGATACGCAAATGGCAAAGTTTGAAAGTGCTTAGTAACATGAGTTCGCAATGAACATATTGTCGGTATAGAATGCATATCAATAATAGCTTGCGCTGACGCACGTGCACCAATGTTAACAACTCACATAAACAACACATTCAACACATATAAGACAAGGAGAGTTATGTTGATTTGTATTATAATTGAAACCGATTGATGTAAGTGGGTATTTGATGTTCTAGCGAATCTTATTTCATTGTGAAACACATGTCACACAAGTAGATAATATTTTACTAGTTACGTATAAAGTAATTTTTGGTGGATGATATCACCAAATATGTGTGCTACTGTAACACTACTTGATTGAACATTGATTATTTCATATTATTGTTATTACATCTTACATATCTGATATATCTATATGTCTGTCTATCTGCCTGTCTGCATGTCTGCCTGTCTGTCTGCCTGCCTGTCTGCCTGCCTGCCTGCCTGCCTGCCTGCCTGCCTGCCTGCCTGCCTGCCTGCCTGCCTGCCTGCCTGCCTGCCTGCCTGCCTGCCTGCCTGCCTGCCTGCCTGCCTGCCTGCCTGCCTGCCTGCCTGCCTGCCTGCCTGCCTGCCTGCCTGCCTGCCTGCCTGCCTGCCTGCCTGCCTGCCTGCCTGCCTGCCTGCCTGCCTGCCTGCCTGCCTGCCTGCCTGCCTGCCTGCCTGCCTGCCTGCCTGCCTGCCTGCCTGCCTGCCTGCCTGCCTGCCTGCCTGCCTGCCTGCCTGCCTGCCTGCCTGCCTGCCTGCCTGCCTGCCTGCCTGCCTGCCTGCCTGCCTGCCTGCCTGCCTGCCTGCCTGCCTGCCTGCCTGCCTGCCTGCCTGCCTGCCGGCAGGTTTGTGTTACATTGCCTTGACATTCACTCAGCATACGCAAACTAAATAATATTATCCACACATTAATCCGACTACGGCTTATCCCAGGCATCCAGGACAAGAGAATGATCCAACTGTCGTTAATTAAAGGATTGGTTACCGTTTAAGTTAAGCCAAATACAGTGCATAAAGGGACATGGGGGCACATCATAATGCAACAACGCATGTGGGTAATGTGTCGACTAATTGGCAAGCTACGAGGTGCAATAGCACACTGCCGTACTTTACAAACTAAAACTAGCTGGGAAGTGCTAAGACATACTAGATAATAATAAAACGCGCATTCGGTGACTGTCTTTGTGGCCTGGGCGTCACCCGTATGGTTGTGTCTGTTTGACGTTAAAGAGTTATCGCATCCACCCTTGTTAACAATTCAATGACATTTTTTTCTCAAAGTTCCTATGGATGGTACTGCAAAGACCAAATACCCGAAAGGACTAAACTGAGTTATCAAATGTCAGGGTTTAGGGTTCACATTCGCCACCCATACTCCGTTGCCAATGCATTAGGGTCTTCGTTCATGTTCCAAATCCAAATCATATCTATCTATCTATCTATCTATCTATCTATCTATCTATATATATATCTATATATCTATCTATCTATATATCTATCTATCTATCTATCTATCTATCTATCTATATATCTATCTATCTATCTATCTATCTATATATATATATATCTATCTATATATCTATCTATCTATCTAGCTATCTATCTAACTATCTATCTATCTATATATATATATATATATATATATATATATATACATCTACATATCTATCTATCTATCTATCTATCTTTATATATATATATCTATATATATATCATCTATCTAACATTAACTGTTAAATAAATGCTACGTATCAAGTACCTGGTCTGACGACACGAATAAGATCGAGAAAACTGTCACACTTGAGATGTCCTTCACACAGGCCTCCAGTCATGACGGCCGCATCGTAGGTGTCTAGCGATGAATGAGATAACACATTGTATATATGGACACAATGAGCGAATAGAGTGGTACAGCGGACACGCCGTGACAATTTATTGAATCCAGCATTAATGGTCAAACGTCAGTCGTTGGTGAAATATACCGGATCCCTAAATCAAATGTGTCTTCATTTAATTAAAGATATAAGACAATCCTCAATAAGAGTCAACGCTCAAACCATCAGGTCATAATTGGCACTGTTCAAAATATTGACAACCTAAAAATAGACACATATAAATCTTAATACGACTTACAATACTTACACCTAGCTGCTACCACCATCCCAACAATTACCAAATGAACGCGTTTCACCTATACATCCGCTACCCTTATTGATAACATGCATGTACGACATACAACTCCATTTGTTCATTCTGGCATATAACATAGTGATATATCCGATCATCTGCCTATATTTTGTTTAATTAGCAAGCAGAAGCCTTGTATAAAATCAAATTAGCCGTTTATAGTCAAACACAGAGACATGTCTAACAAATCCATTTGTCAAATAACATCTACACTCCGCGAAGTTGATTGGACGTATTTACACCAGCCAGATACAGATACGCGTTCGGGGAATTCATTAAAACAATAACTATGGTATTCAGACATTCGCTCCGGAGAAAACTGCTAAAATTAATCCCAAATACGTGATATGGAATGAGTGGATGACTAAAGGTCTATTAAAGTCGTCAGTAACATCACGCAAAATCTATAAGAAATGTATCGGCAAATCTAAGACACATTCTGCTTATATCCTTTATGTACGGTCTAGAAGTATGTATAATAAACTAAAACAAATTCCCAAAACAACATACTATACCAATCAATTAAAACATTTAAGAACGACTCTAAAATACTTGGAAATTACTTAGAACCATGATTGGGAAAAACAACGATAAATCAGGCATTTCGTCACAATTTAAATATAATGACGATATAATTAACGACCCTCGTCAAATTTCGAATAATTTTACTAATGTTGGTTCAATCCACGCAAATGCAATTTCTCAACTTAAAGAGCAATTTACTAATTATCTTCAGAATTCTCCTAAACGAAATCCAAGAAGTCTCTTCATGAGTCCGACCGATATAAATGAAATCAGGCAATTGATAATGTCTCTCCAACCTAAGATCATTTCTGGATATAGCAATTTTAGTCCCCGCCTCACGAAATTATTCGGTGAGCAAATAGCGTTACCAATAACTATTTTAATCAATCAATAGGTGATGGAATAGTGCCTTACAAAATAAAAAATAGGAAAAAGTATACCAGTCTATAAGTCTAATGCTACGGGTGACTTTTCTAATTATAGACCAATATCTTGGTTACCTTCTTTTTCTAAGATACTGAGAAAAGTTGTACATAGAAGGAGTTATGATTTTGTACATAAAAATAGTGAACAAAAACCAATATGGTTTTCGTGAGGAGCATTCAACAACCAATGCTAACGCTTTTTTACTAATGACGTTATTAATGCACTAGAAAAAAGGACTCTGTCCTTACTTTTTCCTGGATCTAAGTAAAGCGTTCGATTCTATCAACCACCAAATCCTATTACACAAACTTGAATATTACGGTATCAGGGGTACTCCACTCAAATGGTTTAGGAGTTACCTTTCAAACAGGAAACATTATGTTAAGTACAGTTGTCATGACTCACTTCAGCAGGATGTCACACTTTGTTACACAGGGGTCTATCCTCGGTCCGCCTTGGTTTATTGTGTATATTAATTACCTTCCATTCTGTTTAAATATATACAAAACAATATGGTTTGCTGATGACACTACTATATATAAAACTAGAAAACAAATTAGTGAAATATATAAAGAGAAGAATACCGAACATGAAATATTAGCTTACTGGTGCGTGCAAGTAAAATATATTTAAACATGTCTAAAACAAAATGCATGTTATTTTCTAGATCTCGTCCTGCTCAGAACGAAGAATTATTATTAGCCATATCTAATATCACAATTCAGCGAAAATAAATGTATAACATACAAAAGTCAAATCGAAAAAATTATTTATAATGCATAAAAAATAGTTCGTTACATTCTTAAAACAAACTATTGGGAATATTCACATTCCCTCTTTACCTGTTTACATTTAATAAAATTGAATGATATTAAAGAAATTGAAGTTGGAACATTGATATAAAATTATGTCCACGGGAGTCTGCCACATTCATTATTGAATATTTGTACATTTACCTATGACATTCCCTTTTACAAAACAAGACAAACATGAAATATATTCATCCTATAATCAGTTCTACTCCAAGGCCTTCGAACAGTTTGTTACGAAAAGGTCCGATGATTTGTATTACAGTTTCATCTGTTATACAAAATAAACCCAATTTAAATAGTTTTATATTACCAATAAAGCCAACTATTATAAGGGGGTATGGTGTTCTAGTTTAATTTCACTCCACCCCGAAACGTCTGACACATGTGTTTGCTATAATGTTATTCTACTCAGTTATTATACCATTGCTGAAGGATGCTTTTTTTTTTTTCGCAAGATTACTTATGTGAACATTTATCATTAAATATTACTGTTATTACATTTACATATATGTTCTATTAATTATAGCAACGTAACCAACACACTAGACGTGGAATAATTGTTGATAATAGTTATTTTGGGGATGACGGCGACCAGTTTACTTAATCATTATGAACTTACATTGGAATAATTAAAACAAACTGGTTACAACCTGAATATTCGCTCCGATGTCAAACTGTAATTGTATATAATTTTGTCGATTGTTTTACAGATTGTTTATGTTAGTATGTATGATTGATACAATTCTAAATCAAGCCTACCTACCATAAAGAAGCGATAACTAGACGCCGGAGTGATCTCTGAAAAAATCGTAGCGGTGGTTTCATGCGATCACCACTAAGCACAATACTAAGGGCATAACGTGTTTTGGACTTCGCGAATTTGTTATTAGTTTGCAAAGTGCATAACATTTTTGTAGTTATTATTGTTTTAGTCACCTCACCAACATCTCGCTTCAGACTTGTAGTACGGCAGGTAGCTGAATTATTTTGACCAATCGTGCACTTTTGATAAAAGCACAACACTTGGCACATAGTTAGAATTTATCAATACAAATATATTTAGATCCAGGGTCATCTCTGAATTTGCCCTGAATGCCATTTTGTAATGACCGCCAACACTTGTCATCTTGGGATCAAAATGTTGGTCTTCGTGGGTATTGATTCCAAATATGTTATCGGTGACCTTGTCCGACATTCACATCCGCCATTTTAATATATTAAGAACGATGCCACCTAGAGCCATAATGTGGTGTCAACATAAAGGTGGGTGGACAGCATTTTCAACTTATGAAAGCAAATCATTTTGTTTAGGTCGCCGTTTTCTATCTACATATGTTCGGCTTACAGTCTTTCAGACAGACACACTTCAACAGGTGTCCAACTCTATCCGCCAGGTTTTCCTCCATACCCATCAGGAGACACAATGTCTGGGACAGGACGAAGTTGGTTTGTTGTCCCCCCAACTGTAACCTCCCTGAAGAACTATGGCCCGTGTCGGTGGAATGTGATTGATTTGTTTCCTTTTCTGTGTGAAAAGGTGCCTTCTTGATTCATTCACATACACTTGACAGCTTTTTATGTTGTACGTCAGGATGAACAAGTCGTAACGGTGGTTTCATGAGATCAGCACTAAGCACAATACTAAGGGTATAACTTGTTTTGGACTTCATGAACTTGTGATTAGTTTGCAAAGTCCATGCAAGTTTTGTAGTTATAATTGTTTTAGCCAACTCACCAATATATGGCTTCACACTGTTTGTGTGTGGATGGGTGTGTGTGTGCGTACGTGTTCGTACGAGTGTGTGTGTGGGGTGTGTGTGTATGAGTATGTGCGTGTGTGTATGTGTGTGTGTGTTTGTGTGTGTGAATAGTTATATCACATCATATCATACCATACGATATGATATCACGTCGATCATAACATATCGTATCATATATAATCAAGGCCTTGCTCTTTGCATACACCAACTGTTAATGTGCTAAATCGTTTAAGATAATGGTGTTTTGAATCAAGGTTGAGGGAGGAGGTACGGAACAGTCGTTAAGACTGCAACTCACTGTCGTCGATCGGCATCCTATAGCCTCCTCCTATACGACTGTAGTAGATGTTCTTGTAGTTACTCGTTTCCTTCGCTTTTCCCAGCATCGTCTGCGAGCCGTCGATGGCATCAATGTTTTTGTAGCCGTACTGGTCCTTCAACTGTTACAGTCACAACAAAACTGGTAGATTTCTTGAAGTCCGAAGGTGTTTGACATACGTATGGGTATTTACGAGACAATCATCACCGCAGGGTTGTTTTCTTATGTCCTGTGCATACGCATACGTAGCAAAACCACGTGTGTTGAGGCAGCAAGTGGTGAAAAAACACTGGAACGTAGGGTACTGAAATGTAGCACAATGTAGCAAATAAATTGGCTCAGCTTCCAAATTTAACACAATTTTAAAAAGCATTCAAATTGCCATTACGTTCTACATATTTGTGAATCGTTAATTGAAGATAGTGTTTAGTTAAACCCATGTATTAGTAACACAAGCAGTACGATAACACGTTTATACATTAGTTGTTAATATTATTTTGTAATTTATGTATAATTCCTTTTGCATTTATTAAGTTTTTTTTACTTTGAGAAGGACATTGCAACATATATAAGTCTATGACTTCAGCTATGTATTTTCTGGAGCAGCCGCACACCATTCTCTGCATGTATCTTGTTATTGTTGTTAAGTAAACTTTCATTCATTCATTCAACATACAAAATAATCTCATGCATTATGACGACGCTATCATTACGTAATATACGTACCACTCTTCCAGCCAAGCCCGTGCCAGCGGCCACGTCAAGAATACGCGCATCTTTTGAGAAGCCGTTTGCCTTAGCATGTTTGTTAAAATACTCTCCAAGAAACATTGGGCCCTTGTAGTTAACATCCTTCGAAATCTGCAACCAGTAATTATTAGTATGTAAGTACATTATGTCACCGGATGATCTTTAGATTGTAAATACAATGTGCAACCATAAGTTATTATGCATATTATGAATGGTAGGGTAGCCATCACCTTCCATATTCTACAACTAATAATTATCACTTTTCACATTTTGACAACAGTTATTAGCATAAATATCCTCACTCTACAACCATGTGACTACCAGCTTCAGCATACTGTAACCATAGTAACGAACGGTATCCACTGTTTGCCATCCTGCCGTTCAACTGACATTTGCTAAACATTCTGCAAACATGTACAAGTAACTTAAAGAATCCGCAACCATCTTATCACTAGATTCGACATGCTGGAATCTTGGAATCACCAGTTTCCACACTATGCAACGTTACCAACCCTAAATAGGCAAGTACGGAAATACAAGTTTGTTGTGTAAGGAAACATTATACTCCGAAATATCAATTGTTTTAGCACCAAATATGTGTTTTGGTAGTTTGTAGATATTGTTTGCTGAATACAATTCTCAACACCTTAGTTGGTTAGCATAGATATGTCCACATATATCCTTATTCCAGATGTCTCTGATGAGCAACATCCTGATAAATGTTCACCCATCGCCAATATTCATAATAAAGCTTGAAGACCGCATTAACATTCATATTTTGGCAATATTTTACATAATTGGCTTAAATTATTAGCAGCTCCGCCGGGCAGGTACTCTCCTGGGTTGAAGCATGTATTTGGGATCTAGGTTCAGTAGATATTTTTCATAGAGCAGACTATAATAACAACTCCAATATCCGGCGCTTATGTACCTCATCGTACGTTTTGTAATTCTCGGCGTAATGTTCCATCACCTGGTCGTGATTTTTCCCCTTCCACTGATAAGACTGCACTAAGGCAAACTTCTGAGAGCGTACAGCGTCCATCTTGTTAGTGTGCTCAGACCTACAACCAACGTAAAATAATTATTTTATACCATTGTTATTTTCATTTCACGTTATATACACATAATTAATTGAAATACCTCGTCGGAGACAAAGATGTATTCTTACTATCATTGTTACATTGTGTCATTGCTTTGTTCGTATTATTGCAATAGCACAGAAAGCGCCACCCCTTCATTAAATTAGAGATACATTCTGCTTTAATTGTTTACAGCATTACTATTCTCATAGTTCCAATGCGATCGCCTCTGTTTCAGTCCACCTGGTGTTATTGCATAGAGTAGAGAACCGAAGTGGTGACGTCACGCCACTTAGTAACCGGCCCATCTGGGTCCAACAAATGTTTTCAGCGGTATCTGTTAACAAGGTTTTTTCTGCACTGTAATCAATATTTTGAAAGTCATACGTGTAGTTCTGCATGGTTCCCATAAGCAAATTTGGTATTTTTTATATTCTGGAACAAGATTGGGTAAACGGAGCACGTCGTCTGCGCTCGGGCTTATGCGGCGGCCGACGTCCGACGTGTAATCGTTTGTGATCGGTGGCTTTAACGGGTCGATCAAACGTGAACTATACAGAAATCGGCAATGATATGTTTATTTTTGATGGTGGCGTATGATCGTTTCGGACTAAGTAACTCTGTGGTGTGTATGTTATTGCGAGAAAACCAATAATGATAAGCGAATTTAACGAAACAAAAAATGTGATATTTTTAGTGAAAAAACTAATATAGGGTGTCGGTTTTATGGTGAGGGAAAAAAACGATAATGATCAGCGAATTTATTGAATCAAAAAATGCCTTATTTATTAAAACCTCGCGCACACGAAATAAGTCAGAACTGTAGAGTCGATGACGTAAGCAAGCGCTCGGAATTCCGGCAGCGGGGGTAAACGCTGGATGAAACTATGACGCTCTTAGAGGGCGATCTGACGGAAACGAGCTGAATTCGTCGGAGATTCCTAGCGGCAGCGCCAGCGGTCATGTTGATCGACCCAACGGAGTTAGAAATACGGACTAGTATTTTGCAGGTGCAAATATTCCGAGTGTTTGGTGATGGGCATTGATGTTGAAAGCTTCTGCTGTAAAGAAACTGCCAAGATAGCTGAACAGATGGAAGAATACATCGAGACGACCTTGAAATGTATGACGAAGCATCCATGATTTGTTGTTAACTGCCTGAATTCCTGGGTACTGAATGTAGCATATCAGCATTATCACTACCAGTACCAACGTCAACTGGATTTCCTAAAACACGAGTGAGTCAAACTAACTGCGCGAATTGTAACATAAACAAAGACACTTTCTCTTTATTTGCATAGCTTAACTTAAATCATCAAGAAATAGTCATGTTGTAAATATGATACATTGTATATCACAAATATCCCATTGAACATATTGCGCAAAAACGCTTCAAGAACAAATCAACATTTTACTATCAGTGCTAACAGAACATTTCATTTTTGAGAATCTACGGGAATACAGCATACAGACAACTAGTTAGATGGTGATGGGGTAAAGATCGACGGGACAATCGGCTTCCACTGCCCTCGTGTGTTGTAAGTAAAACAAGAAATACATTCTCAAACCCAGTCGGACAATACACTGGGTTCAAGTGGCCAATATATAAATTAACACATCACACGTGTATAAAAGCTTTTTAATTTATGTGTAGTTGATACAAAATAGTGATGACTTGTTGTGTGCCACTTTTGTACACTAATAACCGTTTGTCAGTTTGTTCTATTACTCCACAGTTTGGTTTGTGTATCGTACAAAATAAACTTGCTCATAAAAATAAATGAATTGACTTTCAATGTTACACAATAAAATCTAGACTGTAATATAGTGTAAAATCTAGACTGTAATATAGTGTAACTTGATCTGACGAGTGTCCATGAACTATTGGTTGAAACGGCTAGTGTGTTGTTCTACTGCCTCTCTTTGTCTGGACGGAAGAAAACAGCAGCCATTGCTTCAGGCTGTTCTCCACGGAGCTCT
>CM034534.1:49162182-49401516 GCA_020002185.1 Paraescarpia echinospica | reverse complement strand
CGGGTGTATCTTCCAAATTGCTAATGTTGTTATGGGCTTAGTAAACATAATTTGTCAGACAGTATACTTTCAATATAGTTAATACATTCTTAAAAGCATTATAAATGAAAAGCTAGGAATAGACTACCTCCTTTTAACACTAGTTGGAGTTTAGAGAATGGAATCCCAGCTCAGAGTATCCACGATTGTTTTTTTTCAATATCCCTGCGTGGGATCTTTACTTCCCCTGGCATAGACACCAGATAGAAGGGATCGACAGCTTTTGTGGTATCTTCTGAAAAACACAGGCAACGTAGTGTGAACGAAATTGCCCAACTTTCGAAAGAGTGGCCGATACCGGTACCGAAATACTGATCGGTTGGCACCAGTACTCGAACCCCGGTACCTCCAATCGACAATCTTGCAACCTGACCGCTTGACTACCACGCCCCACATGAACTGTATGTGATTTGATGCACATATTCAAACAATTAGCAAAACACATTCAGTCTTGTACACACACACACACACACACACACACACACACACACACACACACACACACACACACACACACACACACACACACACACCATATTTCAGATACAGACTTTGCTGATAGACCAATTAATTAGTATTTATTTTAAACTGGGTTTCTTGTCTTAGTACGAGTTACTAATAACCAGATCTGGTGGTGGAATAAAGAATGTGTGTAATGTGTAAAACACGTGTAGTGGTTGTAAAGGTTGGATTCTGTGCTATAAATAAACGTTTTTTTAGAGAAACGTCACTGAGCTGTATGTGTGGTACAGCAAGCTAGACTTTGGTGGCACAAAAACAATTATCTTCAAAGAATTAAACCCAATACAGACAGGTACTATTTCTTTCCAACTGTAATTATCTCATAACTAATGTGAGAATAGCGCAGCAGTAAAATCTTTGGATTCTCGACAGAGATAACTCGGTTTCGAATCATGGGCGGCGGTGTCGAATCTATGGTAAGTTCCTTTACTCTACATTGCTTCAGTTCACTCAGAGGTTTGAATGAGTACCTGGCTATAGACAGTGATGACAATCTGTGTTCGAATAGTCTTCGCGTAATAATTGCAACGTGGCTGAATGTTTCCAAGAGAAGTCGAGATGGTCTTCGATTGAACAGGTCTGCCAGGGAGTAAAATGTAAAGCGTTTTGAGCAGTCCTGAGGACTGGAAACTGCGCTATATGAGAACTTACCTTTATACTGCAATATGGTTTCAATGCTACGTTTAATTATGCATCCTCCTCGGTGCAAAATGTATTTCCTTTTTGTTAGCAAATAAAGTTATTGTTTTAATATTATATCCAGCCTTCATGTAAATACATATCAAACAACTTCCGGATTCGGCAGTCATACTCCATCTACCGATGTACGCAGTACGACAAGAAAACACTACACAATAGAGTTCTAAACATGGTATGTATTAGGAATGTTATAATGATATTACATCCGATCGTACCTAGTATGTTGCGCTTACTTTTAAGTAGGTGTCTATCAACTTTTCCTGACTTATACCCTTCCTCTACCATGATTTTACAACTTCGAATATTTCATCAACAGAGGCCATATTCTGAATGCGCTCAGATCTACAAACATAGAATCACCATAGATAGCCAATTGCTCTTTCATGCAGTGCTATTGGGGGCACACCATCAATATTTTTTGCATACACTGTCAATTGAAATTCTCCTTCAGGAGAGAACGATGTGTTCAACTTACGGCATTGGATTGTAAGCACCAATGCACCAGCTCCGACAGTTCATCCCCAAGATACGTCTTCGAAATGGTCTACATATGTATCTACTGTATGCTCGCTTTTGCGACAGTAACAGTTGGGGGTTCAGTACATTAACATTCAGTAGGGCTGCGCCTGCCTTTTCCAATGCCGTACTTTAACTGCGATGTTCTGCGTTTTACTTTCATTCGGTGTTACAGCATTGCTACTGTACCGTATATTCCGGAATATGTCAGGGAGACAACAAACGGAAGATCCTTATACTGATCGCTGTAGGTAAAACAATTAGTCTCGGAATAAGAAGACCACGTGTATATGTCGTATGTCATCTGATAGTGTCAAGGTTTCATTGGGGCAAATATGGCTTTAGTTGCAAATTCATTAGCACGTTATTGAACTAATGAAGTTTGCCAGCTGGTGACTTATTGTAGTAATCCTGGCACAAGGCCCCGTTAATCAACTAACATTTCCATCTCCCTTAATCAATTCTGAAGAACACATTTATATGGATATATCCATTTACTTAATATTCCTGTGAATTTATGTGTATCATCACATAACTTGATATCCTGTACACGCACACACACACACACACACACACACACACACACACACACACACACACACACACACACACACACACACACACACACACACACACACACACACACACACACACACACACACAACACACACACACACACACATACACACACCCGCGCGCGCGCACATACATACACACACATATTTGTATATATATATTATATAATAATATATACATATATAAATTATTCGCCAGAGAGGAACAAGTAAATATCTTCCTGTCAACGAACAGATGGAACACTGCAACCACCTTGTGTTTAATTTGAGACAAGCATTGAGAAAACGTCTTCAGGAAAACGTTTGGTAACAACATATATATATATATATATATATATATATATATATATACATGCATATATATTTACAGGGATACTGTAGAGTCAGACTAGCGCCCAATTCTTGTTCCATCACTTACACCTGTCTCGGCTCATCAGCCCAGTGTATATTTATAGCTTCTGTAAGCCAAGACGTTCTAGATAACATCCTCTGGGGGCAAGGTCCCGTTAGGGCAATTTCAGTGAAGACGGTATTTTTCCATACATCGGTATTTTACAAATATCAAATCAGTAAAATTGTCCATAGACCGTCGACTTACTAATGAAATCAAAGAGAGGCTAAGGATAGGGATATTTTTATTTTCCCAACAGCATTTAAACAAATTCAAATTATGTGTATATATGCACACTCTCTCACACACCTCACACACACACACACACACACACACACACACACACACACACACACACACACACACACACACACACACACACACACACACACACACACACACACACAAACACACACACACACACAAACACACACACACACACACATATATATATACTGGCATATGTAACAATATCGAAATGCGAAAAATGCAATACAGCTGAAGGTATGTAGTCAGCAAAATATACATTTAACAGAAAACGAAAGAAATAGCTGTGGGACGGGAGACTCCTCCTGAGACCAGAACAGATCGCTATCGCAGAAGCCACCCAGAACAAATATTCATATATATTCTTAATGTATCTAATCCTATTTCTGCGACATATATGTGAGTTTTTAATGGTTTTATGACATTGCCTTGCTGATCTAGTGATCAGTCAGGCTTGACCACTACCAGAACCAGAGACACACCCAACCAGCCGGCAGATCGGCCTTCACGCTTCAGTGACTGTCAATTGGCTGTACCTGGTCAAGCATGACAGAACTCGTCCCCGCCTTCTACACCTACACTATTTGTCAACTGGCTCAATGCAGACATTCTACCAAGTCACGCTTGGATGCCAGTACGTGGACAGTGTTATGTAAACTTGGCATTGCTGCGAGACCTCCTACCAAGCGCGGGTACCGAGGCGGACGTAAACAGCACCGAATACCCACCGTGATCGGTCATCGACCACCCACACACAATAACAACAACAATGAATCGAACATTTGTGGAACTGGTGCTGACGGTAGAAATCTGATATGTGTTCAAATAAATAAATGGGATCTTCCAACGATAATCAATACAAACATCCGCGCAGCGCTGTCTAGTAAACTGGATGAAATTAAAGTGATAAAGGACAACTACGGGGTAGACGTTATAGCTATAACAGAAACGTGGTGCATCAACAGCATAACAGACGGCCCGCTCTCGCTGTCCGGTTTCAATATCTACCGGAGAGAGAGACAAGACGGCCGCCAACACGGAGGTATAGCCTGCTACGTTCGAGACTCAATTCCAAGTAAATATTTGCCCGAACTAAATCAACCTGAGCTAGAAACATTGCGGATAACTATACGCCCACCAAAGATGCCTCGCGACCACCCGCAAATGACAATTGGAACCATATATCATCCTCCCGGGTCAGATGATTGGGCAATGCTAAATCACATCGACCAGTCACTAGACTACATACGCCTACACCACCCATATACATGTATCGTCATAATGGGCAACTTCAACATGATGAAAGATTTTCACTTGAAACGAAATCACGACTTGAAACAGATTGTCGACCAACCAACAAGAGGAAACGCGATATTGGATAACGTCTTCACCAACTTACCTAACTATTATCGCCGCCCTGTCATTACCGCGCCAATCGGCCTCTCAGATCATAAGGTGGTTGTTTGTATTCCGTCAACATCGTCAAATTATACAACACCAGTGGCCTCAAGCACACCTTCGCGCAGTCACAAACCATGTGACCGGGCCCGTTTTGCCGAAGCGCTTCGAGCCATCTCATGGGAAACGCTATTCCGTCTACCAACCTGTGAAGAGCAACTCAATTTCTTCAACTCTAGTATAAGAACATACTTGATTTGCATCTTCCAGAGCACCAAATCAGACGATGCTCAAGCGACAAACCTTGGATAGATGATAATTTTCGCTATCTAATTCGCCGCCGCCAGAGTGCACTTCTTGGTGGAAACCAATTACTGTACAAGCTTTGTAGAAACAAAGTCAACCGCGAGAGAAAGTCATTGCAACGGAGATAGTACGAACGGAAAATCCAGGGTCTTGAGAAAGATCACCCGAAACGTTGGTGGAACAACGTTAAAGACATTGCTGGAGTCAAAGTAAACCGCGACAATCTGCAGGGACTCGCTAACGCACATTGCTCCGGAAATATAGACGTTCTCGCCAACGACGTGTGCGATTTCTTCCAATCCGTAACGAACGATCTGACTCCGCTGTCACCGGACGATACATTCCTTCCGGTAGGAGCTGAAACTACCGTCCCATATACCTACATCATCAGCGTCGCAGAAGTAGCCAATTCTCTATCACGGATTAGAACAGACAAAGCTGTCGGCCCCGATGAAATACCTAACTGGATTATACACGACTACGCCACCATACTTGCTCCACCGGTGTGCGCGATCTTCAACAGCAGCCTGCGGGAAGGGACTCTACCACCGCTTTGGAATTGCGCTGACATCACACCTATACCCAAAGTACGACCGCCGAAGCTCATTCATAAAGACCTGCGCCCAATATCACTCACGCCGGTATTGTCCAAGTGCCTGGAGCAATTCATTTGTGGCTGGATAACGGCCATCGCTAGAGACCAAGTTGACCCTCAACAATATGGTTCAGTAAAGGGAACATCCACAGTGCACGCACTAATTGAGCTAGTGCACAGGTGGACATCAGCGCTCGATTCCACCGGAACCATGATCCGCGTACTACTCGTTGACTTCAGCAAAGCGTTTGATAGAGTAGACCACCACACTCTGCTAACTAAATGCGTTTCACTTGGACTCCCGAATTTCATAATCAAATGGCTAACATCCTTCTTATGCCAACGCAAACAGCGAGTGAAGATCGGCCGTACCAAGTCGAAGTACACAACCGTGAACGCAGGCGTGCCACAAGGAACACTCTTTGGCCCGATCGGTTTTGTATATCATATAAATGACTTACAAACAGCTTGTGAACATGTCAAATATGTAGACGATTGCACAATATGGGAATCACGTTCACCCTCAGGCCTTGATAGCTCGCTCCAGACAGCGGCAGACGAAGTAACACAGTGGACTACCATCAACAAAATGGCATTGAACTGTGACAAAACGAAGGAAATGTGCATATGCTTCAAGAAAAAAACACCAGACATCCAGCCGATAATTATCAACGACAGACATATAGAACAAGTAAACTGCACTCGCCTTCTAGGTGTCACACTTTCACATGATCTTACGTGGCAACTTCACATCGACGAAATCACCGCTAAAGCGTCGCAAAGACTATATTTCATAATCCTGCTCAAACGAGCAGGAGTCGAACCCCATCATCTCGTCAAGATATATACAACACTAATCCGATCGGTCCATGAATATGCCTGCCAGGTGTGGCATACGAGCTTAACGAAAAGGCAAACCAAGCAGCTGGAAAGTATCCGGAGACGAGCTATGCGGATAATATTCCATGACGTGTGTTACGATGAAGCCATCGCCACAGCGAGACTACCAACGCTGGCAGACCGGAGGGAGACGTTGTGCAGAACTTTATTCACAAACATACAGCAACCTAACCACTAACTGCACCATCTACTGCCTCCCTCCCGGACACCTCCATACGCAATCCGAAACGCACGTGTGCACAGTGCTCCTCAGTGTAGGACCGAACGCTTTAAGAACTCTTTTATAACTTATGGACTGTATTACTGGCTGTAATTGGACATTTTATTTCCTACGAATTACCCGCAATTGACAGTGAATCTTGTTTTAGTTATTTATTCTATTTACTTATTTATACGCAAATTATACATTTCAATTAGTTATAATTTAACTTATTTAGGTTGTGTATTCCATTTACTATTTACTCTTTTTATTAATCTACTTTATTTAATTGTTTTATCAATTTTAATGTACATATTGTACTTTTCAGCCTCAATGGCAGCCAAGGAAAAATAAACTTATTATTATTATTATTTATAAAAAAAAAAAAAAAAAAAAAAAAAAAAAATTATGTTACATCAGTAGGGTGGCTCCTATGATAGTGGCATATAATTGTCTTAATGGGAGCCTCCCTGGCCTTACAATGAATATTATATTGTAGTTTATGTGCTTACGATGGTCAAAATAAATACTGTCTGTCTGTCTGTCTGTCTGTCTGTCTGTCTGTATTTATGTATGTGTGATTGTGTGTTTGTAAGCCTGTATGTATATGTGTATGTGTGTATGTATGTTTGTATGTATGTGTTTATGTCGATGAATTTACATGTAAAATATACATGATAAACTGAAACAACAAAAACATGATGGAAAAACTGGCCTTGGCTGCTGTTTAATTACTGTCATCAAGAAATACAAAAAAAACCACAGTTGCTTTTTAACGACTAGACATTCTACTATAGGTTGAATTAAGTCCAACCATGCTAATCCTGAATATAAACCTAAAAAGCAACCAAATGTGGGTGCCACCGGTCAACAACTAGACAATATGTTACTGTAAATTGTAATAAAATTTACCACTAGTGGTGTTGTAGTCTGCCTGAGGTCAAACAACAGAAAACTGCAATAAAAAACAAAACAAAAAACAAAACATGAATATGTCACATACAATACATAACAGCACTAATCAAAAGTCACAACATGTGATAAAAAGAAAAATGTATTTGTATTATGACTATAAGCGCATGATGTGTAGAAAATGCATCAATGTGAATTCGTATAAGTAATTTTATTTCTACTGCCTCTTGGCATCTAAATAAACCAGTGCAATTAAAACACAATGAACTAATCAGAATGGGATGGAGGGAGGATTTTTTTTCCTCGCAAAATAGAAACGTCAAATGACTCGCTGAGCCGAAATCTTTGCCTGGTAAACAAAGCCGTCTATTGGATCATTCGTGTCACGCGGGATTTCGGCATACCTACGTTATTTCTCAGTCATCCGCTGGGGGTCACCTTAGTTGCCTACAGGTAAGCTAGGCGTCAGCACTACAAGAATATATAAGAGCGTAAAATATATGGAGTAACAACAAATGTAACTACAGCGCCATAAACCCGTCTATAAAGTCTCATAAACGGTGTTTTATGTCGCTGAATTTACATGTAAAATGTACATGATAAACTGAAACAAAAAAAACATGATGGAAATACTGGCCTTGGCTGCTGTTTAATTACTGTCATCAAGAAATACAAACAAAACCTAGTGACTAGTCCCACAGTTGCATTTTAACGACTAGACATTCTACTACAGGTTGAATTAAGTCCAACCATGCTAATCCTGAATATCAACCTAAAAAGCAACCAAATGTGGGTGCCACCGGCCACACCATTAGAGCAGCTGGATATATGACAGGAAAGCATCAGATTTCCATCTACCCATATATCTAATTTGGGCATCAGACACACCAATTCGTTCCGCATGAGATGCTGCACCGATTCTAAAACTATATATTTTGTACAGAGATGCATTTATGCCAATCAATTGCAAACACTTGTTCATAGTATTCGCGAACATTGCACGTGACACTGGGCGACCAGAGATTAGGATGAAAAGTGGTCCAGGTGAGTTACCTCTGTATGCCACGTAATTTCTAAGGCAGACAACAGGACAGTTGTTACCTGGACGTTCATGTACTACAATGTTGTGCGGCCGACCCGTGGAATGTTTATAAAACTGAAATGTGATAAACATGGCCTTAACACTAGGTTCCAAAAGGACATTATTGAGCTGTAAGATATGCTGTGCTCTTCCATGAGACAGTGTCATTTCCCCTACCCTGAGAAAAGCAAAACACGCCAGAAGATACATAGCTTGGAAAAGCGTTTGTAACCAAGGTGAAGTACAAATGTGCTGAACTGACGCGCAGAGTTTATGTAACAATAGCAAAGAAATGGGCATCCTGGCATCTAGGACTGCTCTTAAATTCTTAATTCCTCACAACGAATTCTTAACCAGAAAACTTCCATTAGGCTCAGGAAGGTTGTAACATCGATGAAGATACGATATAGCTGATAACGTGGAAACAATTGTTCTGTATGCATATTTTTGTTCATATCCTCGTATTGTTGATGGTGCCAGAGAATGCTGTACCAGATGAATTAGGTGAGGGACCAATTCGATGGCAGCATGTGTTCTGGAATGGGAGTTGGGAGGCGATCGGAACCCGGCGCCTGTTCTCTGAACTTGATAATCGATAAGCGAGACAGAGGATCTGCTAGCGTTTTCGACTTTCCTGGTATATGTTTGGCACATATCTGCACATTGAATTGCATACATGTGGTTACCAATTTCCTGACAACAGCCATCATATTAGCATTTTTGGACGTGGAGTTATTAATCACAAGTTCCAAAGCCTGGTTGTCTGTGTGAATTATAATACGTTTATTACGCAGTTGTGGGGCCCAGATATGTATGCTGATCATGATGGGGAAAAGCTCAAGGAAGGAGATGGGCTGATTTTTCCAAGTCGCAAGCCATTCACCGAATAACCAATGTGAGCCAATGACAGCGCCATAACCCGAACCACTTGCATCTGTGAATAAATGCAGACATTCTGCTGCAACCCATGGATCGTACTTGAAAATAGCTGTCCCATTGAAAGCAGATAAGAAAAATTTCCATGTCAGCAAATCTTTGCGTGCCTCTGCTGAAATTCTCACATGTTGGTAGGGTTTCGTAAGCCCAATGCAAAGACTGAATAAACGCCGTAAAAAAAATCTACCAGAAATTACGACAAAACATGCAAACTGTAACAAACCGGTAATTTGTTGTAATAGTTTTAAAGTTATTTTTTTCCTTGTAAGCGCATCATCAATGAAAGCCTTACATTTATTTAGCTTATCCAGGGGCAGACGATGTCTAGAAATGTTAGAGTAGCAGAAGGCTGGAAAGTATTTTCCTTGGACATAGGTACTCTTATATGTTTACACAAATCCAGAAAAGAAAGTAATTGTGACTGACACATTTCTTCCGAGCGCGATAATATCATGAAGTCATCCAACATGTGTAAAATGTAAGGAATACGCAGTTGTTGCCGAGCATCAAGTTCAAGTGCTGAACTGAAAGTTTAAAAAAATTTACAGCTAGATTTAAGCCCCATTGACAGACAGGTGTCAACATAATAGAGTCCTTACTTACTTAGACTTAGTTCCTCCTGTTCCTTTCGGGACATCGGGCGACGAGCTTTCTCCATCTACTACGGTCTTTCGCAATTTCTTTGGCCTCATTCCAGGTGATTTCCATCTCTGCCAGATCTTTTTTAAACGTCTTGCGCCAGGTCGTAGTCGGCCTTCCTCTCCTTCTATTTCCACCTTCAGGCACCCATTCCATTGCTACATGTGCTGTTCTCTCTCTTGGTAGGCGTAGGATATGTCCCGCTAGTCTTCGTCGTCGAGACTTAATTATGTGATGCAAGCTGTCCAGACCTGCCCTCCTCATCACTTCTTCATTTGTGGTGTGTTCTCTCCACGATATGCCCAGTATGAACCAGAGACATCGTCGATGAAATACGTCTAGTTTTTTTTGATATCCTCGCCGTATTCTTCCACGTTTCACAGGCATATATCGCTGTTGGTATTACGATTGACATGTAAAGACGTAGTTTTATGTCCTTTCTGATGGTGTTACTGGACCATATTGGACGTAGTCTTTGGAACACTGCTGATGCCTTGCCTATCCTCGCTCGTACATCTACTTCCGCGTCGCCTTTCCTAGAGATGTAGCTTCCAAGGTAAGGGAAGTTCTCGACGCATTGCAACTCTTCCTGACCGATCACAATGTGGGGGTCAGATCCATCACCAGCTGACAATGTTTTTGTCTTCCCATAGCTGATTCGTAATCCGACCATCTCTCCATTTTTGTTTAAATTATTGGTCATCTCTTGTAGGATCTCCGGCGTGTGGCTGAGCAGTGCAATATCATCGGCAAAGTCAAGGTCTGTCAACCTATTATTTATCCATTTAACACCAAAGTTCGGATCTTTCATCGTTTTCCTCATGATGAAGTCGATAACAACAACAAAGAGGAAAGGGGACAGGATGCAACCTTGACGTACACCTGTCTCTATATCGAACATGTCTGTGTAGCCATCGTTGGTATTGATGCTGCAGTTGGTGTTTCGGTATAGCGATTTGAAAATGTCTATATATTTGCTTGGTATGCCGTATAGCTTCAGGATTTGCCACAGCGAATTTCTGTGGACACTGTCGAAAGCCTTCTTAAAGTCAATGAAATTGACTAAAAGAGGTATCTGGAACTCACTGCTTTGTTCGATGATGTTTCGCAATGTGAAGATCTGCTCACAGCATGACCTTCCTCTTCAAAAACCAGCTTGTTCCTCCCGGAGGTGTTGGTCAACTGCTGTCTTCAGCCGGTTTAGGATCACACTGCAGAATACTTTTCCAGGTACTGACATCAATGTTATTCCTCGCCAGTTATTGCAATCGCTCAGGCGCCCCTTCGTTGGTAACGTCACGAACACTCCTCGTCTCCAATCATCAGGAACTTCCTCCTCAGACCAGATCAGATTGAACAAGTAGGTTAACTCGTCTGCAACCCCGTCCTTGCCATGTTTCAATAGTTCGGCTGATACTTCATCAAGGCCCGCTGCCTTGTTGTTCTTGAGGCTATCGACGGCTTTGGAAACTTCTGCCCTGGTGATGTCATTGGTGATGATATCAAGCTCTTTTATGTTTGGTTCCTGTTTGAAGTTGAAGAGTGTGGTTGGTGTTGGTTGATTTAGTACTTCTCGGAAGTGTTCAATCCACCTCGTGTCTTGTTCCTCGTTTGTTAGAAGCACTCTGCCATCTTTGTCTTTTATTGGTATGTTGGAATTGCTTTTCGCGGTAGTTAGCTCTCTCACAATCCTACACAGCGTTTTCGAGTCATTCCGTTCTGCTGCTGTTTGTGCTTCTTTACCTTTCTCTTCTAACCATTTCCTCTTATCTGTCCGACAGCTCTTTTTTACTTCTTTGTCCAGTTTCCTGTATTCCTCATCTGATGATCTCCATTGTTGGATGTTTCTAGCTGCTTGATCTCTTCTGATCTTCGTATCCTTCCTTTTATCAATCAGTTTCCACGAGTCTCCAGTAATCCACTGTTCTCTGTTGGACCCTCTTCTCCTTCCTAACACTACATTCACGCTCTCCTTTTCGGCTTGAAGGAATAGCTGCCATTGTTCTTCTATGTCGGTTGAGTGTTGTAGCGCTTGGAATCTGTTCTTAGTTTCCTCGTAGAATTGTTTTGATGTGTCTGTGTTCATTAAGTTATCTGTCGCATATGGCCTGACCGTCTTCACCGTCTTGACTCTCTTTAACTTCAAACGGATTTTACCAATCACAAGGTTGTGGTCAGAACCAACATCTGCCCCTCTGTAGGTTCGGACGTCCTGTAGAGATGTACGCCATCTACTACTAATGCAGATGTAATCAATCTCATTCGATGTATTGCCATCTGGTGAGATCCAGGTTTTCTTGTGAATGCGTTTATGTTTGAAGAAGGTATTGCCAATGCTGATACCACTGGCGGTGCTCATCGAGAGCAATCGTTCACCGCTATCATTCCTATTTCCAGCTGAACCGTGAGGTCCAACCGTAGTATACATTTCTCTTCTGTCTCCATCCAGCTTCGCGTTAAAGTCTCCTACCACCACTTTTATGTCAAAGCTTGGTATCTCATCCAGCACGTTCTGGAGTTGGTCGTAAAAGTTGTCCTTTTCCTCGTCTGTGGCGACTTCGGTTGGGGCATATACTTGCACTACGGTGACTTTTACATGTCTGGTGTTGAACCTCGCTGTGATTATGCGTTCACTAACTGGCTTCCACCCTATCAGTGCTTTTGTAGTATCCTTATTCAGGATGATGCCAACTCCATGAACGTGTTGATCTTCGTTTCCGGAGTAGAGTACAGTTTTATATCCGCTGTTGAAGCATCTTTGCCCTGTCCATCTCATCTCTCTTACGCCTAGAATATCTAGATGGTAAGCCTTCATTTCCTTCAGCACTTGCTCCATCCGCCCGCTCTGAAAGAGCGTTCGAACGTTCCATGTGCCTACTCTAGTGTTAGTTTTGGCGTTAAAGATATGGTTCGTCGGGGTCGAGCTTCCTGACGGCTTTCACTCAACCCTGTCATAGATACATCTGTAGGTGTAGATACATCTGTAGATGCAGATGCATCCACATTTATGGATGTGCCTTCTCTTCTTCCCCTAGAAAGTGTACCGGAATGGCTTCTTCTCGTCGTTTCTGTAGTAGGATTTGTTTTTACGGGGTAGGGTTACTGACCCTACGCCCAATACTCCTCCTTTTTCAACATGACTTGGGACAGGCTATGGCGGAGTTAAGTCCATTAACATGAAAACCAAGAAGGTAGTGTTCTCGTGGTGCAATTGGCATAATCCTGAATGCCTTTTCAATGTCAGTTTTGCACATAAAACAACCTCGCCCTAGCAAACGGATCATTGCAATTGCTTCATCAATAGTGATATAATGTACTCGAGCTGATTCATCACGGATGCCATCATTGACTGATGCCGCGGGGGGAATGATAAGTGATGAATAAGCCTGAACTGACCAGGACGTTTCTTGGGGACCAAACCAATTGGTGATAATACAAGATGAGACATGGGTGCGGATGGGAAAGGACCTTGCACTCGGCCAGCTGCAACCTCTGAATCAATTTTGGCTTGAACAACTGAAGGCTGAGCGATTGCCGAAGATAGATTATAAATTCGCCTGTTACATATGACCCCTTGGAAAACTGTCGAAAAACCATACGTGAAACCATGCACCAAATAAAAGCGTGTTGCCATGTCAATACAACCAAGTGCAACTTGAAATTCCTTAATATTGATGGGTGTTGGGGGAACCCATCCTGGTGGAAGATGATTGTGTGAAAGACGGTGCACGGTGAACAAGGGAGTATCGCGAGATGTGCTGTGGACGCTTGAAAGAGAAGGAATTCCTTGGAGACTGCTGAAAACGGGGCCTGTACGACTGGGTGGGGAACTGGAGATCGGTCCGAAACGATTGGGAACGAAAGGCATCATAGTTACCACGCATCTGTTGTTGGGATGAAAGTGGTGCGTATGTGCGCTTTCGTGCCGCATGACACTTGTAACTCGGTTGAAGACCCCCACACCCCGGACACATGTGGCTGTGCTGGCAACCTGAACAAAAACGACCAGCATGGAATTTGAAATAAAAAAAACCGTGGAACCCGTTGACTAGGAGTGAAAGTGGATGGCTGCTTGGGTGATTTGGACATATCTACTACATATTGCTCGGTATTGAAAGTGTCGCACGCAGTGGAGTTGTTCTGCCTCTGGATGCGCACATTTTCATCAAAAGAGACAAAATCTCATCCTGCTTTCTCGATGCGACGAACTGTTTAGGAATACTTAAGGATCGCTTGCGCTTGTGCGGGGAATTTTGTCAACAAAATTGCCATAAAAATATGAAAAGCCGAGCACCACTGGTCTATGCTGGTTATCTTTGTTTTGGTTGGAGACATAAGGCTGGGGCTCGAGTCCCAGTGGACATGACTAGGTTATACTGACTCCAGTCAGATGGCTTCAGTAGCTGAGCCAGGTCAACATACTCATCTGACCATATTTTCTGTTTTGTTGATTCGGGGATGAGCGCATCCAGAGGGATGGAGGAAGAGAGGGGGGTGTTTAGATTTTGTGCAAACGATGTGACAACTTTATAATTTATCCTGTGCTGGAAGGAGAAATTACCGATATATTTTATTTAATCTTTCGCAGCACGTATAATGTTAATTTAACTGTCTTCGTGTTGACAATTCGTGAAAACAACATATCTCGTTTTTTCTCTCAAAAAAACTCACTGAAACCTGATACCCATTAATTTTGTCCCAATTATTAAACATTTTCAAATATTGGTGCGTTCTGCAAAAACAGCCACTATGCGTATGCGCGAGCGAGTAGCGAGTATTATTATAAAATCCTTCAAAAAACTAGCTTGCCCACAAGTTCCTTACTATGATCATCCAGTTTCACAAAAACCAGATCGGCCAAGATAAACATGAGAACGACTTCTCACAGCCCTTCCTAATGGCCAACGGCGTGAAACAGGGCTGTGTCTTTGCGCCCTCACTGTTCACCATCATGTTCAGCATGACGCTTCAGCAAGCTACCGAATTGCTACATGAGGTCGAATACATAAGATTGCGTATAGATGGCAACCTCTTCAACCTCAGACGCCTACATGCTCACACGAAGACCAAGAAACAGCTGATGTGAAACATTTCAAAACGATGCTGCCCTCATCGTTCAAACGCAAGGCGCCATACAGCAAATAACATCATGTTTTGCAGAGGTAGCTCAACTCCTTGGACTTGAATTCAACATAAAAAAAACAATTTGTTGTTGAAGTGTGGTATTCTGGCACATTTGAGATAACATTATTCCGTGTGACTGCGACCATAAACGTCAACTAGGTACAACGTTATGCGATCTTTTGTATTGATGCAGGACAAGAACCGGTTTGTTTCGATGATGGGGAATAGGGGAATAGTGTCTTCAACATGCAAGTTTTCCCCACGGGCAGGATATTGGGAATATATAAAATCCTATTTGATGGCCGTCTTCCGGCAGTATAGTTATCACAGGACGCTTTCCCACCATCATCGTTGTACGACAGACTGTCGATAAATGTTGGAAATACATGTCCCAAGTTTTTGTACTGCCTGAATGTTTTTGCATGCATGCGAGCATGTCCTGCTGCCATGCCAATTATGATAATGTATCGCTTGCCATGAGCACTATGAGCACGTTCTTTCTGTGGTGTTTCACTCTGTGCCAGTTCATTATGTACTGTTCACTTGGTGCGAGTTCACTATGTGGTGGTTCGCTCTTCTGGACCAAGCCAATCGAAGCCCGGCAAGGTCACCCATTGACATGGACAGATTCAGTGAACCATTGAATTTCATGAGCATTGTTTTGACACTGTGAAACTAGGTTCCGATCTGATTTGCAGTGACCAGTACGCTCAAAAAATTGTGGTGACTCTATGTTGACAATTAACACTTCAGCATCCTTTCGTAGTATTTGTTTGGTCATGAAGTTGTGCCGTTGTGAGCTTCTATCGTCAAACACACCGTGTGGTTTTATTGTTTACTTCAGAGATTCCATAGCGTTTTTCTGAGTCAACACTCTGGTTCTAAAGTGGTGGTGATATATTTTGACGTCGGTATGTCGAACGCCAAAATTGTCGTGTCTCCTTGGAACAATTTCAGACAAATGGCGCCGTGAGGCAAAACTTAAGGAGGGCAGCAGGTGTGTTTGTGATGCCTCGCAGTCCTTCGTCTCCTTTGAAGATCTTTTTGTCGTGCTCTAGCTGCGCTTGGTCGACACTACTGCTGGTGAATGTAATTGCAGTCTTGGTAATACCAAACTCTCCAGAAAGCTGCCTCATCCGTAATTCTAAATATATTGTATCCACTGCATAGGTGTGTGCTGTGAAATCGATAATATTATGGACATAGTTGCGTCTGTTGTAGGCAAACAAATACGTTGGTAGTTTTTCCAGAGATTTCAAGTATAAGCACAGATGCGGCTGTTTCACAGAATGATAGAAACTCAGTAGTGCCATAACTTGTCGCATGCACATGGGATATGTGGCATGTGTTATGTTAAGATTTTGCATTTAAGAAACTTAACGAAAATTAATTAATCATAATCAAGTTCTATATTATATTCCAACTGTGATGGTCTAGCCACCACAATCAACTTTCTGTGAGGTGTCCAAGAGGAGCTAGGATAAAAAAAGCTCGGAGCAGTTTTAGCAGCCATCTTGAAATTTATGACGGCGGTCATAAATCGTTTAAGTGTTTTCACAATAAAATTCCCTGAACACAAAAATGTAGGCATAGCCATAAAAATCAACTTTCTAGGTGGGCTAATACAAAATACCAGAAACAAATAAAATTGGTATGGCGGCCATCTTGAAATATTTGACGGCGGCCATAAAGTGTTTATTTTTGGTAATGATATAATTATTTGTTCCCAAATATATACGTGTAGTCTACAAGATCAATCGTCTACATGCTTTGTAAGACCATTTATAAGATATACAAGCTTATATATTTTTTTTTTTCAAGATGGCGGCCAATATACAGGGATAACAAATGCCACAGATGGAATTCTGTTACAGCAACATATTTTCTACATGACGAAAATACTGTTTATGTAATGTAGCAAAAATATATTACCACCCAAAAAGCTAGATTGTGGCCCAGACTAGTATAGCAGCGGAGACCATACATACCAAAAAGAAGTCTAAAATTATTGAGTTATTGCAAGGCGTCACGTTAGGTAAAGAAATTCCAGTCCATACCCTAATGTCATACAGTGTTGGAACAAAATGTATTTATACTGTGAGCAAATCGGGTTCTAAGTAGAGTATACATATTACTTAGTTATTTAAAATTAGGAGCTCTATGGATACATAGCTAGCCATTATGTAAATAATAAAGTTGTTATTGTAACAACTCAATATACGAAAATCTGATTATGGTTGTCTTATTTACATCAGATTATATAATCGTTACACAATGCCGTGTATTGTTTCATCCATTGTCGTATGTATGTTGCTAAGATGGCGCAGTCTTAAAGACATCTTGAACGTGGAAAGGGGGGGATAGAGTAGAAGTAGTACAGGTAGGGTGGTAGGCAGAAGAAAGGGTGGAGGGTAGGAGGAGGCGGAGGGGAGGGGATCTGGTGTTTGCATGTAGGCTGCAAGCCTGGACTTGAAGCAGTCCAGGGACTCTTCCGTTACTACATCAAGGGGCAGACCGTTCCATTCTGGGATTGTCCTTGGGAAGAATGACATCTGCCGGTACCGTGTGCTGCAGGAGGGGATATCGTAGCTGCAAGTGTTGTTCTTCTACATTTCTTACGCAGTTGGAACACTTAGGTCTTGGTTGGATAGTCTCCTTTAAGTTTAACTATTGGCCAGATACCTCAAATTTTTAGCTTCTTCTTCTTCCTTTTATAGGGTTGGGCTCTTGCTAGCTTAATTAGCCTTGAAGTTGAATATGCAAAATGAAACTACTGTTTTGAGTTGGAAGCTTTGTTGTGTTGCCTCTATTCCAAATAAACAAATTCAAGGTTCATGCCTGAGATAGGCTTCCTGTTTCGTTACAGATGAAAAAAATGTGCAGTGTATTTTTAAGAAATGATTTTTTTTACAAACTGATATACTCTGACACAAGTGCATTGCACAGTTCTAAAAAAATTGTATTTTGAAGACACATATCCAGATCCACACTGGAGAGAAACCCTACAAATGTGATTCCTGTGGTGCACAGTTCTCACAAATTGGTAATTTGGAGGTCCCTGTCCGTATCCACACCTGGGAGAAACCCGACAAATATTACATCTGTGGGGCACAGTTTACTAACATTAATGGTGTGAAATCACGTGTCTGTTCTCATAATAATCAGAAAGCGATGTTACAAGTGTGGCTTCCAATCCTCAACAAGTGCAAGTGGCAATTTTAAGTCACACGTGTATGTATATTGGCACTGTTAAGACATGATCCATATTATTCATATACGACACATGTGGCGGCTCAGTTTTGTTTAAGAACTTCTCAAAAGAGACTTGTGCACATTCACAGACACATGGACAAGAGTGGAAGCAGTTGTATGTTTGGTTGTGGACAACAGAGAGGAAACAGTTGTATGCTTGGTTGTGGACAACAGAGTGGAAACAGTTGTATGTTTGGTTGTGGATAACAGAGTGGAAACCGTTGTATGTTTGGTTGTGGACAACAGAGTGGAAACACTTGTATGTTTGGTTGTGGACAACAGAGTGGAAACAGTTGTATGCTTGGTTGTGGACAACAGAGTGGAAACAGTTGTATGTTTGGTTGTGGACAACAGAGTGGAAACAGTTGTATGTTTGGTTGTGGACAACAGAGTGGAAACAGTTGTATGCTTGGTTGTGGACAACAGAGTGGAAACAGTTGTATGCTTGGTTGTGGACAACAGAGTGGAAACCGTTGTATGTTTGGTTGTGGACAACAGAGTGGAAACAGTTGTATGTTTGGTAGTGGACAACTGAATGGAAACAGTTGTATGTTTGGTTGTGGACAACTGAGTGGAAACAGTTGTATGTTTGGTTGTGGATACTTGTACTGATGAGAAATTATACAAATGCAATATACGTTGAAAGTAGTTTTCAGTGCTGTGATTTTCACAAAAAGCGTATTTGAACAAGTTATGTTGGTGTGCCGCCTCAGAGCTTTTAATTATTTTAATTAACGTGACACGAACAGGGTGATCCCTTATTTATTCGGAAAGGTGTCAGACGGGGAAATTGTTAATACATATGCCTACCAGAATACATTTTTTTTCCGGCAACCCGACCGATTCTTTTAAAAGTACCTGTCAGTGGAATGTCTACTACATGACAAGCCAAATACGTCACAAATCTTGACACAATGGTGGGGAGTTCTGGTGCGTATAACGTAACAAATAAAAACGAAAATGTGTTAGTTGTAAACGTTTCACTGATATTGCTCAATATATACTAAGTCAGTGGTTATCTGAAGTGTGTGTCTTTTAGTGTTCCAAATTAAAAAGAGCTCCCAAATAGGACTACCTGCAATACAGTAATTAATAATAATTAGCTATCAAGCCCTTTCGTCCAAACAACTTGCACCATACAGTTTCGTTAGTCTGGTTCTAATCTACTTTTTGTTCCTACAGGTAACACTAACGCTAGAACTCGCCTTTTCGGTTACAACAACAACTTTATGGAACTAATTCCCTCTCAGCGTTGAGTGAGTAGGAAACATTGTTTCATTTTGCCGTCATCTAAAACCTATTTTGTAATACTGCATGATCCTCCTTAGCTTCTTAGTAATTTCATCCGTCTTTTGACGAGTTATTGACCTACTTTGTACGTGATACTAAGAATGTTTAATAAGTTGGTTTTGTTGCGCCAAAACGTAGAGTCAACAAGATGGCTCACTGACAGACAGGGCGAAGACAGTCCTCCACCTCTTCCTGTCTGCAAATCCAATTTCAACAATAATGGCAATTACTAATATTATTAAAGTTAGACAAACAATTATAAATCATTTTCAAATTTTTGTTTATAACTATTTTGCAGCATATCAAATGCCAATGGTTGATAAGAATACTTTGACCTGTCCAGTTTTACACAGCACATCGTCCATGGTTATTTTTCTACAACTCCATCTAATACAAATATAATTCACGCGTCTTAAAAAACGCAACACAATTTGCATCATTTGTATGGAAATACCATTGTTATTACACAATTATTTTCAGTAGATAAATACATGTTGCATTTCAATATTAAATGTGCGACGAATACTTATAACCTTTGCTTAATGTAGTGTTATTATATTATTATGGATCACAGAAACCACAAATTATTCTGGGTAGCCTTTATATATTTATTTTTAGCTATGTATTATCATATTTATTATTTTTTAATCTATTCCCGGTACTTCGTTTCTGCCTAGTTAACATTTTTTGGGGTGGTAGGGACGTTATCGTTTGTTCATTTCGCACTCTCCACGGTACACCTTTCCAAGTCTTCCACAATGTTCTTTGCAACGGTGGGTATTGTACTAAGTACTACAGTAAAATAAACTTATTTAGGGTTAACCATTAATGCTGATATGAAGGTTTAAGAGCAGTGTGGAATTGCAGCTTCAAAGGGAAATACAATCCTTGGACTAATTAGGCGAAATATAGCGTATAAGAAAAAAGAACTAATAATACCACTGTACAATACAATAGTTAGGCCTCATTTAGATTATTGTATACAAGCGGAGGCAATACTGCAAGAAGGACATAGCTATGCTAGAAAGAGTACAGCGGAGAGCGTCTAAAATTATACCAAAACTAACAGAATATGGTTTTGACAACACTAGAGACCAGAATATTGAGAGGAGTTTAAAATATAAAATGGTTATGAAAATATTCATATAAATATTTGTTTCTCAGTTAAGAAAGATAGAAAGACTAGAGGACATGAAGTTACATTTGTAAAGGAGCAGTGCATATTTGATATAATAAGAAAGTTCTCATTTTCACAAAGGACTAAATGAATGGAACAGATTATCTGCTGACTGTATGGGTGCTTGTAGTGTGAATATGTTTTAAAATACGGAAGGGCGGGATACGTATAGATAAAAGGGTTGGACTCTCGGTAATCCAACGGGCTTCCTTGTCCACCAGCCATCTAGAGTTAATTTTCTGGGTGGCAATCTTGTTAAATCTTGTTTAAAAAAAACTTAAATGCACCCTGATTTGACATTAGTGGACTAGTAACTTTACACAGGGAGTGATGCCTTGGGTTGTTTTTGTTTAATTTGCAGACCCATTTATGTAACCATTTTAGGGGACTGCGTGTGTCTTCAACTTGACAGTTTTTATATGGACTTTACCTTTAGAGTAACTGCAGGTTGTCGCATGACAGAAATGTACAAGAGAGTGTGTATGTATTGGTAAATCCTCAGTGGCTTCGTATCATTTTGAAAGTCTGTGAAAGTTTAAATAAAAGTCATTGAATCCACATCATGATCTTCATCACGCTTTGTAATGTTTTTTTTATTATCACAGCAGTGTACTGCTATTTATGGACAGAACATAATATTTAACAACATGTAATGTCCGTCACATAAAGTCCATCACACATAATTATGTAATAATTGTGCTTTTACTCTTGTTGTCAAGCTGAAATGTAATTGGTCGTCTTCTATAACAAGGTTACCTTCACTTCACGGGCAAACATTTATTTGTACAATTTAAGGGTTTCACACAATTTGAAAATAAAGCTAGTTGGTTTATACCCATGTCCTTTTTGAAGTAACGTCCCTCACGAACATATTTCTGATTATCCATCAAACCATTGACACTCCTAGGCACTTTTCCCTCCTGTGGCACCAAATCGATCATACACAGGGAACGTTCTTGAGGGTACAACTCTAGCAATCGGGGAATGACCTCCGACCTCTCTGAATGTATCGTCCATCACATTGGAATTGCCCATTTGGCTTATTTTATGTGCGTAGTGCAGAATAGCACGACCGTAGCAGCGCAGACTGATGCAAACAGGGTCGCTATTTGTGCTTTAAAAGTGCTCTAAGACACAATATTTTCGTAATATAAATATACCTGGGATGATGTTGAATAAACGAACTAATGCACTAAGGTTTCAAAGTTAGGCAAAACTCAAGTTATAACGGCGAACAGTTTGTGTTTGTAGGTAGGCGACTTGAAGCAGTAAATGACTCGGCTGGCATTACCTCCTGGGGCAGTGCTCTTCCGGAAGAAAAGGTATGTAACTAAAAATACCCTTATCAATAATGTTAAGCTAGTTATATTAATATCACACGGTTTTTGTTAACATTTTAACGCCATTGCACAACATAAATAAGGCTCCATTTTATTTCAGGCATATTGGCTATTTATGTACTAAGACTGTCACTTGTGTTGTATTCATTTCAGTGCAGGTAGAATATAGTTCTTTATAATAAGTGGGTTTAACGGCTTCTTATTTATTTCTGGCAGTTTTTTTTAGCTGTTCCCACATAGTAGAACAATCAGTTTTTGTCTTCAGTTTTTGTTCAACATCCACCAGGCCTGACAACCACCTACTTTAGTTACCTACTTCTTGCTCACTGGTTGAGTAGGGCTAATGTAAATACTCAGTCAGAACAGACTTGCGGTGATAAATAGATGATGACCGAGATATTCTAAACATATCCTTCAGTTTATATTTTGTCCCAATTATCACATGTGATTAACACAGATACACAGTATAGAACTAAGACATAGTGGAGATTTATTGACGGACATAGTTTCAATGTATATTGAATGGATTAAATGTGTCATTGTGGCATGCACCAAATGGTTTAAGGTGTGTGATAATTGGGACCCATGCTGGGTTTTATTTTAGGTGACTAATAAAACACAAGTAATAACGTAATTCATCAACATGAACACAAATGCATACAGTTTTATGTTATGTTAATATTACAATCATTAAAATGTATTATATTTATATAATGAATAAACTCAATACATAAATATATATCAGAATAACTTCCACTGTGTAATCCTATCTTCCACTCATTCTTCCAGTTTCTGTCGGATTATTTTGGAAGAAAATGGAAGAAACCCTTTTTAGCCCTTTGGCCGAAGGTCCAAAGGAATATTGCCATAATTCTGAGTCCGCCGTCCGCCGTTATCTGCCGTATCTCTGAAACCGTTCAGCAACTTGTTCTCTAATTTTGCATAGACATATATTAGGGCACTGCCACTATGCACGAGTAATCTGTATTTGATTGAATCTTTCAAAGGTCTCCAAGGACCCAAAAATTTTGCCTATTTTTTCAAAAACTGTTCAGCAACTTTTTCTCTAATTTTGAATATACATTTCAGGTGGTAGTATCACTGTACACAAAAAATCTGTATTTGATAGAATCATTCTATGGGCACCTAATGACCCCCCAAAAAAGACCCCAAAACTGGTAAATTTTCACATTTTGGCTATTTTTTCAAAAACTCTTAAATAACTTTTTCTCTAATTTTGCATTTACATTTCATGCGGCAGTGCCACTATACACAATAAATCTGTATTTGATTGAATCATTCTAAGGGCACCAAAGGTCCCCTAAAATGTTAAATTTGCTAACTAAATTGTCTACTGCAGCAGCAGCTGCTGCAGCTCTATATGGCTAATCCGTTTTCCTACAACATCTGCCACACCTCATTGTGGAGGGCCAGTCTGCCTGACTGAAACTGTGACTAATCTGTAATTGGTCACTGGCAGAAGCTTCCAGATTCCTTTTCTGACACAATACACAAAATCTACATCTAGGGGATATTCTCAAGGGCCCTTCTCAAAACCACATCACTAGATAGTGTACAAATTTTGTATTTTGGGGGGCTGTGTCAGCCTTCTTCTGATGTGATGTAGAGTTACTACAAGGAGAAAACTTATCTCCTTTGTGATTTGCTATTCACCTGAATGATTTTGAACAGAGTGTTAGTCATAATTATAAGGGACTTGACATGGCAGCTGGTGAAATTTACAACAACCTTAGTAATAATGATGATGAAATTGTATGTTCTACTATATGCTGATGATACTAAAATTATTCAATCAAATACAGATTTCTTGTGTATACCGGAAATATATCAACTCTTCTAATGGTTGACTTTGGTTGTTTCAGGAAGACCCCTTAAAATGTAAGCCCAACTGTCCAGGGGTCTAGTGGGTGCTGGCTGCGAAGCTATTCCCCAAAACACCTGTCACATGCGGAGTCTGTGTCTTGCATGGATATCTAGTTTGATGCAGTTGTTTTATATAAGCAGGAAGTTTGTGAAATTAGTTGTTTTTGGGCCACAGAAAAGTAATTCCCAGTTTCTCATCAATGCATCTATTTAAAAACAACATTTTATTTTCTGTTATAATTATTCCTCTAAATGCAAGACATAGTGCAATAAGTGAACAGGAAACATGTCAACATTTTATTTCCATCATAACCCTTTATGGTCTGTAACTATGAATCACCAAAAACATTTGATTAATAATTGCCTACTTGGTTGTTTGATTTCTGCCCGGCAGAAATGGCAACAATAGGAAATATATGTCATTGATAGGCAAACGTTTTCTTTTTATGGAAAACGTCAGTTTCTTTCTGTACATGTCTACGTATGATAACCATTTGTCCGCTCTGCTCACAATAAACATCACATGAATTATAAAAAGAAGATCACTGCCATTTAACTTGTGGATTAGTATTATAAAACTGCTCTGCTACTGCTTGGTGGACAGTTAATTAGTGGCTCAAGTTCAAATATATCTGGACTTTTTCACACCTACATGGTAGCTTAGGCTCAGTAGTGTGCTGACAGCAATTAAACCTATAGGCTTGTGTGAAAAGGATAGTTGGCAGAATAACTAACTTCAAAGCACCATTGCATCCATTTAGCCAGGCAGCAGTCACACGGTCCCAGTGTCTGATGCTACCTTTTGCTCTCAAATAAACTGTCCTCTTAGTTTTACCCATAAACACATAATTTGGCATAACTTGATAAGTTTTGTAGCAACACATTTGTACTTCTAGTGTATCAGTGCAACATAACATACATACTGTGTGCCGCATTTGAATGTCATGCATGTAATATTTCCACGCAATCCATTTGCATATATAATGTAAAACTTCAACAGCTGTTTTCTTCATTTTCACTTTTTGAACCCTACCATGTTCAATGCTCCATACCTTCGCAAATTTTTGTAGCAGTCATAATTTTAGAAACCGTGTAAAAACACTCTACCCAACCATCACAAGGATGTAAGAAAACAATGTTAAAATGTTTCCGACTTATTACTCATTTGGTCAGCCGGGGTCATTTATCGACGTATTAGTCCAAAGTTTCTTACTGTCATCCGGAAGAAAGAGGTTTTTTCGGAAGAAACCACACCCTGCATATTTTGATGTGATCTTCATAATTGTAAAGGAATCAACAACATTATGAAGTTGTGTCACAATTTTTTTTAAATTCATTATTTATATATAACTAATGTAAGTGAGTGCAATCAATTTCTTTAAGAGCAGAAGTTAAATAATGGGTGGATGCTCTGGAAACTGCCGTATGTTTGAAGATAAATGGCTCGTGTAATGGTTTGGGTGATGTCCGTTTATCAATTTAACAAAATATAGGCAACTGATCCGACATGTCGTTTGTAAAGTCCGTTTCATCTTTTCCACAATACTCCTTTCCCAGTCTTCCACAACATTCTTTGCACTCTGTTATTTAAGCTAAACCTCTTTCAAATTATTTCTGGTGGTGTACTTACTTATATATGTTATTATATTTATATTACTGTACATCAGAAGCACATTTTTTGAATTTGTAACACAACTGTTGTTAAAGAAAAAGCGAATATATTTTGATAATGCAAGTGAATGGTTAGTTTACAACGACGTGTTGGTGGGATTTTAATTTTAATTTAGATACTCTCTTTCAAACATCTGGTGGTGTCACACTGTGTTGCTGCAGTTCACTCAGGTGTATGAATGAGTACCTGGCTATAGACAGTGGTGGATATTTGTATATTAATAGGCTTCGTGTAATAACGAGTCTGAGTACTTCCCGTAGAAGTAGAGATGGTGGTCGTTTGAATAGGTCTGCCAGGGACTAAGGTATAAAGCGCCTTGAGCAGTCCTAAGGACTTGATATTGCACTATATAAGAACTCTCCTTTCACTTTTATGTGTTTGGATGCAATAGTGCTTTGCTGTCACATTTCTTTAAATAAAACACAATAATTTAATACTACCTCTATGTGCTATTTTGTATTATTATCCCGCTTCTCGGGATTATGTGACGTCTCATTGTGTCACTATCTTTGAGAACAAAAACACTACATTTCAAGTGAAATCACTGCAAATATAATGTGTGTTGAAACAGGTTACACAAACAAATAGTTTCAGTATGTCTGCTAATTTTCAGACGGGCACCGCTGAGAAACGATTGAAATGTGACATTTGTGACCAACGGTTTTTAAGCAGTGGTAACTTAGCGCTACATGTGCGCAAACACTCTGGTGAGAAACTACTCAAATGTGAAACCTGTGGGGCACTATTCTCAGAAAACGATGATTTGATGAATCACATCCGTATCCACACTGGGGAGAAACCCTACGAATGTAGTACTTGTGGTGTACGATTCTCAAAAAGTTCTTATTTAAAGGTGCATGCCCGTATTCATACTGGGGAGAAACCCTACAAATGTGATACCTGTGGTATACGATTCTCACAAACTGCTCATTTGATTAAGCATATCCGTATTCATAGTGGGGAGAAACCCTACAAATGTGATGCTTGTGGGGCACAGTTCTCAGAAAATACTACTTTGAAGGTGCATGTCCGTATCCACACCGAGGAGAAACCCAACGAATGTGATACATGTAATGCACTATTTTCACGTAGTGGTGCTTTGAAGACCCATATCCGTGTCCACACTGGGGAGAAACCCTACAAATGTTATACGTGTAATGCACAGTTTTCACGTAGTGGTGCTTTGAAGACACACACCCGTGTCCACTCTGGAGAGAAGCCCTACATATGTGATAATTTTGGTGTACGATTCTCACAAAGTGTTCATTTAAAGAAGCATGCCCGTATTCACACTGGGGAGAAACCATACAAATGTGATATCAGTGGTATACGATTCTCACAAAGTTCTTACTTAAAGGTTCATGGCCTTATTCATACTGGTGAGAAACCTTACAAATGTGATGTCTGTGGTGCACAATTCTCAGTAAATTCTAGTTTGAAGAAGCATACCCGTATCCATACGGGGGAGAAACCCTACAAATGTCATACCTGTGGTGCACTATTCTCTGTAAGGTCTAGTTTGAAGAGTCATACGCGTGTTCATACAGGGGAGAAACACTACAAATGTGAAACTTGTGGCGCACAATTATCAGGAAACAGTAGTTTGAAGGTCCACGTCCGTATCCACACTGGGGAGAAACCTTAGAAATGTGATGCCTGTTATGCACAATTCTCAGTAAGTCCTAGTTTGAAGAGACATGTCCGTATTCATTCGGGGAAAAAACCGTACAAATGTGATACCTGTGGTGCACACTTCTTAGAAAATAGTAATTTGAAGAAGCTTACCCTTATTCATACGCGGGCGAGACTCTACATATGTGATAACTGTGGTGCACAATTCTCACAAAGTGCTCGTTTAAAATTCCATATTCGTATCCACACTGGGGAGAAACCCTACATATGTGATACGTGTGATGCACAATTTTCACGTAGCGACGCTTTGAAGACACATGTCTATTTTCGTAATGATCAGAAAATGATGTGACACGTGTGGCTTCCGAGTGTAGTCACACATGCATCCGTACTCAAACTGTTAAGAAACGATTTATATATGGCACATGCAGGAACTCAGTTTTTGTAAACAATCGTTCACGAAATAAACTTGTGCACATTCACACTGACATTACACGTTTAAGAAGTGACACCTGTGGACAGCAGAGTGGATAGAGTTGTATGTTTGTTTGTGGACAACAGAGTGGATACAGTTGTATGTTTGGTTGTGGACAACAAAGTGGATACAGTTGTATGTTTGGTTGTGGGCAACAGAGTGGATACAGTTGTGTGTTTGATTGTGGACAACAGGGTGGTGCAGTTGTGTGTTTGGTTGTGGACAACAGAGTGGATACAGTTGTATGTTTGGTTGTGGACAACAGAGTGGATACAGTTGTATGTTTGGTTGTGGACAACAGGGTGGATACAGCTGTATGTTTGGTTATGGACAACATAGTGGATACAGTTGTATGTTTGGTTGTGGAAAACAGAGTGTATACACTTGTATATTTGGTTGTGGACATCATAGAGGATAAAGTTATGTGTTTGGTTGTGGACAACAGATTGGATATAGTTGTATGTTTGTTTGTGGATACTACATGTATATACAAACTTTTTCAACTGTCAGCTTAGTTTTTATATCGCCAGCTAATTTATTTATTCATTTATTAATTATTTATTTAACTACATGTATCTACAATATTTAACGTTTTAGATAATGTTCAGACAGTATTACTATTATGTTACCAAGTTCACTTAATGTACGACTGTCTTAAAATGTGTTGGCAGTTGCCCTTGGTTTAAATTTATACTAGTTTTAGCATAGTTTTATAATGTTTCGGATTGTATATTTTGCGTGTACATGGCAGGGAAGACAAGTGAGTATGTATGCTGACGCCACGACGTCAACAATTCTTCGTACATTTTCAGTGTTACTTGGTAATAAACAGTGTGGTCCATTTATTAAAAAAAAATGGAAATATGTTTTCACTGTCGAAAAAGGCCGGCGCCTGCGACATGTGCGCATAGAAAAAAGAAACGCACACACAACAGCAACAACGACACCCAGTCACCTGCAAAAGTGAAAAAGCTGTATACAGCATGCAAAGTGTGTTTCACAAATTTCCCTATCCCTCACTACTTTCTGGAAAACGAGAGACTCATGCAACATATAGAAGAGAAAATTAGTTGCTCCACAGGACACGAAATTTAGAAAAATTATGTTCTTTGTATACATTTTCAGTTGTGCCTGTAAACGTGCACCAATTTATAAAGTTAGCTGTTTATTTAATCCGGATGGAATGTACATATTGTATTTTTCCCTGTTCTTGCCATATATTAGCTATTGCAGCGAACTATGGATAACACCTGTGTCTCAAACATTGGGTGTATTACTGTGCTGCAGAACCGTGTAGTTCGTCTGATCTGTGGCGTAAAGCGTATGGAGCCTACCAGCGCTCTCTTTAAACAACAGTGTACTTTGAAGTTTGTAGACTTAGTTCATTTTAAGACAGCAGTTATATTGTATAAGGCACATCACAATGAACTACCAAATAGTTTGCAAGCAATGTTTAAACTGTATGTTTCAACACATCGTACTCGACACCTTTCGAAGTCATCGTGTGCCTACCACACAACAATCAACGTGCATTTCTGTCTGTGGAGTAAAACTGTGGAATACCCTACATGAAAGCATCACCAGCAGTAGAAGCATCAACGCGTTTAGAAACACTATAAGTCCCAACAACAGAGTGGATACAGTTGTATGTTTGGTTGTGGATACGTGTTCTGATGAGAAATGATTCAAATGCAATACATGTACAAAACAGTTTTCGCATGTGTGATTTTCACTATAAAAATGCGTATTTGGACAAGTTCTGTTTGTGTGACGCCTCACAACTTTAAACGAGTGATGTGGCACGAACAGCGTGATCCCTTATTTGTTATGAAAGAGATTCATGAACAAGGTGTCGAAGAAGCTAAATATTAATACACATGCCTACCTGATCAAAGTTGTACCTGGCAACCTTTCTTAACTACATGTATATACATACTTTTTCAACTGTCAGTGTAGTTTTTATATCGGCAGCTAATTTATTTATTCATTTGTTAATTATTTATTTAACTACATATATAATATTTAACGTTTTAGATAATGTTCAGACAGTGTTAATGTTATGTTACCAAGTTCACTTTATGTCAAAACATGTACGACTGTCTTAAAATGTGTTGGCTGTTGGCCTTGGTTTAAATTTATACTAGTTTTAGCATAGTTTTATAATGTTTCGGTTTGTATATATTTTGCGTGTGCAGGATGGAGGGCAAGGAAGACAATGTGTATGTATGTTGACGCCACGACGTCAATAATTCCTCTTACATTTGCAATGTTACTTGGTAATAAACAATGTGGTCCATTTATTTAAAAAAAAATTGAAATATGTTTTCACTGCCAAAAAAGGCCGGCACCTACGACTTGTGCACATTGAAAAAAGAAACGCACACACGACAGCAACAACGACACCCAGTCACCTGCAAAAGTGAGAAAACTGTATACAGCATGCAGAGTGCGTTTCATAAATTTCCGTAGACCTCACTACTTTCTAAAAAAACAAGAGAGACTCAAGTCACATGTAGAAGATAAAATGAGTTGCTGCACAGAACTAGAAATTTGAAAAAATTATGCTCTATGTATACATTTTCAGTTGTGCCTGTAAACGTTTCACTAATTTATAAAGTTAGTTGTTTAATTAATCAAGATGGAATGTACATATTGTATTTTTCCCTGTTCTTGCCACATATTAGCTACTGCAGCGAACTATGGGGTAACACCTGTGTCTCAAACACTGGGCGTATTACTGTGCTGCAGAAACGAGTAGTTCGTCCGATTTGAGGCGTAAAGCGTATGGAGCATACCAGCACTCTCTTTAAACAACTTAGTTCATTTTAAGACAGCAATTACATCGTATAAGGCACGTCACAATGAACTACCAAATAGTTTGCAAACAAAGTTTAACCTGTATGTTTCAACACATGGTACTCGACAGAGAAAGACCTTTCGAAGTCATCGTGTGCGTACCACACAACAATCAATGTGTATTTCTGCCTGTGGAGTAAAACTGTGGAATACGCTACATGAAAGCATCACCAGCAGTAGAAGCATAAAAGCGTTTATAAAAACTATAAGTCCCATCTTCTATCTATGTACTGGATATAAGAAAAACATCAACATAATTCTTTCAAGACATTACATAGTTGAGGCACTGTATGTTGCATTATTTGTTAAACTGAAATATTTTATAATATGTTGTAATAGTACAATAAGTAACAATACTGGTTGGGGGTGAACCAAACATAAGTATTACTTTCTGTCCACTCCATTTCCACCAACACTTATGCGTATTTTCTGTTCACAAGTTGAACATGTTGTATTTTGGAATAACGGGATGTGCACTTGTTTTATGTTATTGTTGGAAACAAATTACTTACTAATACTACTACTGCTGCTGCTACTATTACTAGTACTACTACTACTACTACTATTACTAATAATAATAATAAATACGCACGCACGCACATACATACATACATACATACATACATACATACATACATACATACATACATACATACATACATACATACATACATACATACATACATACATACATACATACATACATACATACATACTTACATACACACATACATACATACTTATATACATACACACATGCACACATACACACATACACAAATACATACATACATGCGTATACATACATGCTGATACATGCATGCACACAGGCACAACAATACACACGCACACACACATACATATTCCATGATAAATGACGTGGAGGTCGAGCACGTTGAATCTTTTAGATTCCTTGGAACAACAATTTCAAGCGATCTCAGCTGGGGCCATAGTGTTACATCATTAATCATCCACTATAGACGAGCGTGTTCTATTTATATCTATGGCTGGGGCACAAACACACTGTGCAGTACAAAAAAGGCACAGCATCGCCTGTTCTTCCTGAGGCAGCTCAGGAGATTCGGCATTTCTCAGGAGATTATGATACGGTTCTACCGCGAAAGTCAGGATGAGAAACAACGACAAGAAGTTATCGTGAAGGGCGCATCGAGAATCATTAGGCGCGAGTTGCCATCTATTGAATCTATTTACCATGCTAATGTGCGCGGAAATCCAAGAGCATTGTACGGGATACTACCCACCCAGCCAACCATCTCTTTGAACTTCTTCCCTCTGGCAAGCGCTATAGAAATATTAAGACTAAGACCACTAGATTTAAAAACAATTTTGATCCGCAGGCTGTGAGTCACTTGAACCGCGAAATGCTATAGTACTGTTTTCAGTCTGTTTATATTTTATGTCGCCATGCTAAATTATTATATTTTTTATTGACTTACTTAACTACATGTATATATATATTGTTTCAACTGTCAGCTTTGTTTTTATATCGCCAGCAAATTTATTTATTATTTATGTAACTACATGTATAATTTTTAAAATTTTAGATAATGTTCAGACTGTACTATGTTGCCAAGTTCACTTTATGTCAATAACTATACGACTGTCTTAAAATGTGTAGGCAGTTGACTTTGGTTTAAATTTATACTAGTTTTAGCATAGTGTTACATAGTTTCTGAGTGTAGATTTTGCGTGTGCATGATGGAGGACAGGGAAGACAAGCGTCAAGAATTCCTCGTACTTTTTCAATGTTACTTGGTAATAAAAAGTGTGAATCTGAATACACACATCCATACATGCGTATGCGTACATACATACATACATACATACATACATACATACATACATACATACATACATACATACATATATACATGCATACATACATACATACATACATACATACATACATACATACATACATACATACATACATACATACATACATACATACATACATACATACATTCTTACATACATACATACATATATATATACATACATACATACATTCATATATAATACATATACACATGCATACGTCATAGACGCATACAAGTGAACACGCACATATGCACTCACGTACACACGAACACACGCTCACATACACAGGTACACATATACACACATACATACATACATACATACATACATACACACATATACATACAGGCATACAAACACACAATCACACATACATAAATACTGTCGGACAGACAGACAGTATTTAGTTTGACCATCATAACCACATAAACTCAAATTATAATATTCATTGTAAAGTCAGGGAGGCTCCCATTAACACAATTATATGCCGCTATCATGGGAGCCACCCTACTGATGTAACATAATTATATGATTATCACGAGATCAACTATACACATGTATACATAGTATATACATAACATAGTTTAAACAGATGTAACAGTTAGAAAGCACATTGCATCAATAAAACAACTACCACGAACATTATGTAAGAGTAACAGTATTAAAACTTTTTAAATGTTTGACATAATCATCTTCTTGTTATAAAAAATATTAGGATTAGATACATTAAGAATTTATAAGAATATTTATTCTGGGTGGCTCCTACGATAGCAATCGGTTCTAATCTCAGTAGGAGTCTCCCATCCCACAGCTATTTCTTTCGTTTTTTTGCAAAATGCATATTTTGCTGACTACATACCTTCAGTTGTATTGCATTTTTCGCATTTCGATATTGTTACATGTTACACGTGTGTGTGTGTGTGTGTGTGTGAGTGAGAGAGAGAGAGAGAGAGAGAGAGAGAGAGAGAGAGAGAGAGAGAGAGAGAGAGAGAGAGAGAGAGACAGAGACAGAGAGAGAGAGAGAGACAGCATATATTTCCATAATTTGATTTTTTTTAAATGCTATTGGGAAAATAAAAGTATCCCTATCCTTATCCTATCTTTGATTTCATTAGCAAGTCGACGTTTTATAGAAAATGTTACTCATTTGATATTTGTAAAATACCGATGTATGGAAAAATACCGTCTGCCACTGAAATTGCCCTAACGGGACCTTGCCCCCAGAGGATGTTATCTAGAACGTCTTGACTTACAGAAGCTATAAATATACACTGGGCTGTTGAGCCGAGACAGGAGTACGTGTTGGAACAAGAATTGGGCGTGTTATAGTCTGATTCTACAGGATCTCTGTACATTTATATATATGCAAATATACATATGCATATATATATATATATATATCATATATATTATGTAATATATATATATATATATATATTACATAATATAAAAAGGGACATGGGAATGTTGGTTATCCCCCGGCGCCTTGCGCCAGAATCACTACATTAATTCACCAGCTGGTACACTTCATTAGTTCAGTAACGTGCTAAGGAATTTGTACCAAAAGATATATTTCCCCAATGAAACCTTTACACTATCAGATGAAGTACAACATATACACATGAGGTCCTCTTGTTCCGAGATTAATTGTTATATCTAAAGCGATCAAAGCCATATTTGCCCCAATGAAACCTTGACACTATCAGATGAAGTACAACATATACACATGAGGTCCTCTTGTTCCGAGACTAATTGTTATAGCTCCAGCGATCAGTATAAGGATATTCCGTTTGTTGTCTCCCTGACACATTCCGAAACATACGGAACAGTACTGCATATCAATGCTGTAACACCGAATGAAAGTAAAACGCAGAACATCGCAGTTAAAGTATGGCATTGGAAAAGGCAGGCGCAGCCCTACTGAATTTAAATGTAATGAACCCCCAACTGTTACTGTTGTGAAAGCGAGCATACAGTAGATACATATGTAGTCCATTTCGAAGATATATCTTGGGAATGAACTTTCGGAGCTGGTGCATTGGTGCTTACAATTCAATGCCGTAAGGTGAACACACCGTTCTCTCCTGAAGGAGAATTTAAATTGACAGTGTTTGCAAAAAATATTGATGGTGTACCCCCAATAGCACTGCATGATGGAACAATTGGCTATCTATGGTGATTCTATGTATGTAGATATGAGGGCAATCGGAATATGGCCTGTGTTGATAAAACATTCGAAGTTGTAAAATCATGGCAGAGGAAGGGTATAAGTCATGAAAAGCTAATAGACACCTACTTAAAAGTATGCGCAACATACGATGTACGGTCGGATGTGATATCGTTATAACATTCCTAATACATACCATGTTTTGAACTTTATTGTGTAGTGTTTTCTTGTCATACTGCATACATCGGTAGATGGAGTATGACTGCCGAATCCGGAAGTTGTTTGATATATATTTACATGGAGGCCGGATATAATATTAAAACAATAAATTTATTTGCCTACAAAAAGGAATTACGTTTTGCACCGAGGAGGATGTATAATTAACCGTATATTGAAATCACATAGCAGTACAAAAGTAAGTTCTTATATAGCGCAGTTTCCAGTCCCCAGGACTGCTCAAAGCGCTGTATACTTTACTCCTTGGTAGACCTATTCAATCGAAGACCATCTCGACTTCTCAGGGAAGAATTCAGCAACGTTGCAATTATTGCGTGACGATTATTCGTAAACACATTGTCAGCACTGTGTATAGCCAGGTACTCATTCAAACCTATGAGTGAACTGAAGCAATGTAGAATAAACGAACTTACCATAGGTTCGACACCGCCGCACAGGATTCGAAACCGAGTTCTCTCTGTTGAGAGTCCGAAGGTCTTACTGCTGCGCTATTATCACATAAGTGATCAGACAATTACAGTTGGCAAGAAATAGTACCTGCCTGTGTTGGGTTTAATTCCTTGAAGAGAATTGTATGTGTGCCACCAAAGCTTAGATAGCAGTACCACACATACAGCTTAGTGTTTCTCTGAAACAAAACATATATTGTTAGCACAGAATCCAATCCTTACAACCACTACACGTGTTTTACACATTACACACACAATCTTTATTCCAGCAACAAATCTGGTTATCAGTGACTCATACTAAGAATAGAAGCCCCGTTTAATTTTTTTTATAATTATTTGGTCTTTCAGGAAAGTCTGTATTTGAAATGTGGTGTGTGTGTGTGTGTGTGTGTGTGTGTGTGTACACGCCTGAATGTTTTGTGCTAATTGTTTGAATATGTGCACCAAATAACATATGTGCACCAAATCACATATGGTTCAGATTGCCAGCTTGTCGATTGGAGGAACCGGGGTTCGAATCCTGGTGCTAACCGATCGGTAGTTCGGTACCGGTATCGGCTATTCTTTCGAAAATTGGGCAATTTCGTTCATACTACTGTGCCTGTGTCTTTCAGAAGATACAACAAAAGCCGTCGGTCCCTTCTATCTGGTGTCTATGTCAAGGGAAGTAAAGATCCCACACACGGATATTGAAAAAACTATCGTGGACACACTGAGCTGGGATCTCATTCTCTAAATCCCAACTTATGTTAAAAGGAGGTAGTCTATTCATAGTTGTTAAATTATAATGCTATAAGCGTATACATTCTATATTGAGAGTATACTGTCTGCCAAATTGTGTTTAGTAAGCCCATAACGACATTCGCAGTTTGGAAGATACGACCCCGGAACATGTTCCAATAGTAAACAAAACATCCAGTTTCAAAACAACCTTTACTGATATGACTATGGGAGACATGAATGCCCAGATCGGTGGAGATTGGTCTGGTTTTGAGCATGTCCTGGGACGTCACGCATTTCGGAAACGTACAGATAATTGCAACCGCTTTGTGCAATTATGTGAAATGAACAACTTAGTGATTGGTTCTACACTCTTTGAGCAGAAAGACATACACAAAATAACATGGTTTTCAAATGACCACAAGACCTTCACTCAGATCGTGGAGCAGACATATGTAGTGACCACAACTTAGTTATTGCGAAGATCAAGATCAAGTTGAGAAGACAAAAGAAGAAGTCAAACATGACTAGGAAAATCCATATGAATAAGCACCAGAACCCAGTAACCTACTATGAAGACTATCCTACTATTCCAAGCAGTCCTGAGAAATCGTTTTGCTGCCCTTGCAGATCCTTTACTAGGTCCAACGGAAACGTGGGAGAAGATAAAAGATGCGATGATGGCAGCGGGCAAAGAAGTTCTCGGATTCCATAAATCCCCAAAGGAGTCTCGGATCAATGATGACACATGGGGCCAGATTGTGGAGAAGAAACTCCTGCCACACTAACGACAAAATGAGTCCTATAGCACAACTTCCTACCGGGCCTATTATAGTAAGAAAGACAGAGAATAGAAGCGTAGTGCTCAAAAGGCCAAAACGCGAATGGTTTGACAGAGAACGCAGCTGCCCGAAATGACATCAAACAGGTCTTCCGCATTGCCAAGAAAATCATTGGCAGCACAAAGGCAAGGTCTGGACAAATCAAAGCCAAAGATGGATCTCTACTATCGAAAGGAGAGGACACACTAGAGAGATGGGCAGAACACTTCAGAGAGGTTCTCAATAGACCTTCACCTGACACACCAGCACAGACTGGCAACCCTCAGACAGTGCTCCCAATAAACACATAGGAGTTCTCGGAAGTTGAAGTGAGGAAGGCCATTCCGAATCTTAAAACAAACAAGTCACATGGCTTGGACGGGATCACAACTGAAATGATCAAAGCGTGTGTTGAAACAATTGTTCAATGGATGTACAGACTATACAACCAGATCTGGGACTCGGGCATCGTTCACGAAGACTGGAAATATGATACTGTTGTCTGTATCCCAAAGAAAGGAAAACTAACTGAATGTGACAACTGGAGAAGTGTCACATTGCTGTCAATACCAGGGAAAGCCAGATGATACTGAACCGAATGCGAGACATCGTAGATGGCGACCTGCGTGAGGAACAAGCAGGCTACAGGCCCATACGCTCTTGTGCTGAGCATATATTCACACTCTGAAGCATTATTGAGAAATGTCAAGAGTACCAGTTACCCCTCACAATCACTTTCACAGACTTCATCAAAGCGTTTGACAGCATCCACAGACCCTCCATGTGGAAAATATTAACCACGTATTGAATCATATAAAATATTGTAACAGCAATCGAGAAGATATATGAAAACTCGAGATGTGGTTAAAAACAGAAGATCGCTACAGCGACTGGTTCCATGTGATGACTGGTGTCAGAAAAGGCTGCATTCTCCCCCCCCCTTCACTCTGCTGTGGCCAATCGATTGGGTCATGCGGCTAGCAACCACATGCAATGAAGGGATTGTGTGGGTTAAGAAGGAGCGTTTATCAAAACAAGGGAGCACCAACCATCCACATATGTTTTGATCAACCAGAAAAAAGTTAAAACAGTCGAAACCTTCACCTATCTTGGCAGCTCCATCAACAACCAAAGAATAGTCGGCTATGAACTAAACTACAGAGTGGGGAAATCTTCAGCAGTCTTCATCCAGCTGAGGAAAATATGGAACAACAAGAAATGTACCTTGAAATCTAAACTACGCTTTTATAACTCAAACGTTATACCAACCTTCCTATGCGGATGAGAAACATGGCAAGTAAAAACAACCCAAAACAAAATTGATGCATTCGACACTAAATGCCTGCGAAAAATATTGGGCAAACACTGGAGCGACCATGTGACGAATATAGATATCCGGATACGATCTGGACAATCTCTGGCATCATCTACAATCTGCAGAAGACGAATGAGCTGGCTCGGCGATGTCACAAGGCTCCCACCTACTAGACCTGTCCAACAAGCGCTATGGTGGATACCAGCTGGCCAGAGAAAGAATGGACGACCAAGAATGAACAAACAATCGACCGCGACCTACAGCTGGTCAACAAACGTTGGAGCGACGTAAGCACACTAGCAAGCGACATGTCTGGATGGCGTGCGTTGTTTGCCTCATGCGTCTTTAGACGTGGGAGCCGCTAAGTCTAAGTAAGTTTATTGACAATACCTCCGAGGCGGCTGAGTTAACCAGGATGTTCCTTGATGTTCAACAATGTCCTATTTTCCTACGTCTACATAGCAGACTTCATCTCACAAATTACCAAGTTGAATAATTCAGATTAGAGGATCAGACTGGATACCATCAATGTCTGAAAATGAACCCTGCCTCATAATAGTAGAAGTAGAAGAATTAAGGCAGGAACTTATTCTGTGACTCGGATTATTTTTGTTTCAGTTAAATTAACTATATTGGCTGTGACACAATCATTCTCTACTTGTATTAATTTGTGCTGTTTAAATGAATCGGCTGATTCATAGAATCAAATTCTGTGGCATGACGTTTTTCTAGAGAGAGGAGCCCAGCATAATAAATGTAGAAGTAAAATTGTAAACACCCCTAAATAGAGTCATTCTGGGAATATGAAAGTGTAAAGTGTATTATTATTATATTATTATAACCCACCGTAGGAAAATAGGTGAACATTAATGCATTGCAATAAACTATTGTTCCTTACATATTTTGTAGCACAATTTCCTGCAACTTGATAGCAAATTACTACAATGCTTCGCCGTTCGGATGCGACAAAGCCTTGGAGTGGACACTTTGTTGTGGAGTCATAATATGTATTAGTACAATATTTTAATTGTTTACTATATTTGTATATTATCTTAATAATTAAATATTACCTAATATTTCATTGTATATATATGTATTTTTTATTATTATTTAAAGTAATTATTCACAATATCAGACAGTACGTGGTGTATGTAATGTGTATTGAATTATTGTTTTAACTCATTCTTGTTTAGCAGTTTTGCTTTAGCAACTTTATGGACGTTTTATTTTATTACTCACATCTTAGTTGCTCTATTAACCATTTCATAAGTGTTAGTATTTTATAAACATTGTCAACACTATTGAACAGAGTTGTACTTTGGAAATGAGTGTCTAAATAAAGTTACCGTTTATATTAGTATTATTATTACTAATATGTCGGGATGTGTTGTGGTCTATTCTGACCGCGTCGTCAACAGGGGACGTCCAAGCATTCATCCTAATAGAAGTGGAGGACATATTCATTTGATTTGGCTCGGTTTTTACGGCAGGGTGCCCTTCCTTTAATCACACGATAATGCACTCCATTCTCCGGTTTTTCAACATTACATGTACTTTTAGACAGCAAAGTTCATTTGTGTTTCGCCCTCGAGGTTAAGCAAACATTCATCATTCAATGCAGAGAGACCACTTGCACTTCGCCCTCACTAGCGCTGTTCACGCATACAGCCTATCAAGTTTTTGTGTACGTATCCAGCCACGTTGGCAACTCAACGAAATAGCTGTGCCTTCTAATAATTCGACCACTTGGATCCCAACATCGTCTATTGCCGTAAGCTTTTTACACAAGTAAGTGGAATGAAAGCAGTGTTTCGCGTTTCGTAAAAATACAGCAAGTGTATTGGAACCCTCATTGTCCTGAAAGCAACTGGCTAGTTATGTCGCCATATAAAACAATAGTTAGACCTCAAGTATAATAAAATGTTGAATCGTTGAGGCGACGGTATTATAATATAATACCGTCGTATTATTGTACGAAGAACGTAACTTTGCTAGAGTACTATTGGCCAAAGTTGGAAATACTATGTGGTTTTTTTTGTACCACGAATAAATTTCCCGTTCGGAAGTACACAATTAAATGTCACCATTATTGGCACCTCGAATTCAACTTTATATAAAAAAATTGTCTAATTTTAATATATCATGGTTTATTGCCATCATTCAACATCATCCCATGCATATTTACATTATAAAAATATCGCGTCTTAGCGCACTTTTGAAGCCCAAAGTACGACCCAATTTGAAGCAACATACGCTGTTATATCGCTCACTGCGGTAACGCACGGCTGCAGCGGCGCAGATTGACGCAAACTGACGGTTTTTCGACCTCAAAAGTGTGCTAAGACGCAGTATTTTCTTAATATAAATATGCCTGGAATTATGTAGAATAATAAAGCTAAACTACTAGCTAGGTATCAAAGTTAGGCAAACGTGTAGTCATAATGACGAAATCCAGGTTGGACCTGATACCAGACAAGTGCATAATTATTTTATTTTTAAAAATCTGACCGGAGGAAATATTTGAAAATCTCGCACCTCAGGGTCGGCAGTAATTTAGAACACTGGTGGGTATATTAACATTTATCTCCTAGACTGTTTGAACCAATGGGTTAAGTTTTGTTACTGGTCTAAGGATTCATACCGGATGTTGCTCACCTTGACAGCCTTATCCCTGTCAACAAGGGGTCATAGTCCTCCTTCACCACTCCATGCGATCTAGGGCCATATCCACTGTGACACTTACATCCCTCATGTCTTCTTTGATTTGTTGTTTCCATGTCTTCATTGGGCGTCCTCGTCTTCTGACACCTGGTAACGCTAAGCTCTTCAAAATGCGGACGACATTGTTCTCATCTCGTCGTTGCACATGGCCGAACCATCGTAGGCGGCCACTTCGCATGACCTCGACAATTGGCGGGAGGTTCAATACTTGTCTTCTTTCTTAATTTCGGATGTGATTCAACCTTGATACTCCGAGGATCCCGCGAAGCATCGTCATTTCTATGGTGGCAACTTTCCTTTTGATGTTGGTCTTCATTGGCCAACATTCACTTCCATACGTTAGGGCGGGTCTGATGATGACCTCGTTCGCCAGGGATTTGAGTCATTCTACATTCCGCAGGGCTTTTCCGTTCAGTTGTATATGTTCGACGGTCTCCCTTGTTGTCAGATATTCTGTTTTGACTACGCTAATCTTCAGACCATTGTCCATCAAAACATTGTTCCACCGTTGAAGTACATCTTGGGCACCCACGACTGCCGTGTCGTTGATTACCAGCTCGTCCGCTTAGAGAAGGTCTAGAGGATTATTGCTCTCTTGCTACTTCTCGCATAGGGTCCTGATGACAAATATGGCATCCGTCGTTCCTATCCCAGGCCTAAAACCAAACTGACCATCCGAAATGCTCACAATGTCTCTGAGCTTTTGATCGATGATACGCTCCCATAGTTTCATGGTATGGCCAAGCAGCTTGATTCCTCTGTAGTTACAACAGATCGTGTGATCTCCCGTATCTTTGTAGATAGGAGTGTGGATGCTCTCTCTCCAAACATCAGGCATCCTGCCGCTTTGCTCGACACTATTGAAGATTTTGGTCAGTTGAGACACGCCCCAACCGCCAAGGTGTTTCAGTGCCTCAATAGGTATATCGTCTGGTCCACAGCTCTTACCGTTCTTCATTTTTCTCAGCTGTCTATCTACCATATGTTACTTCACACAGCGGACCTTGGGTCGGTTGTGTGTCTCTGTGGTAAATATATAGTCTTGACTCGTTGAGCAGGTCCCTGAAATACTCCGCCCATCTCTTGATATTTTAATCTGGTGTCATAAGCACCGTATTTTATTTTTCTTTGGCGAAGTAACGCTGGTAGTTATCTTTGGTCGAGTGGTTTTTTAGATCTCGCCAGTCTATAGATTGTTTTTCCCCTTCTCGGGTCTCCAATCTCTCATACAGGTCTTGCACAACCTTCGCTCTTCCCACTGCTACAGTAGTCTTCGATTCTTTCTGAAACTTTTTTTACTCAGCCTGTTCTTCTTGCATTTTCGTATGTTGCCAATTCTTGAATGTTCTCTTTTTCTTGTCTGTTGCTTCCTGGATTGTTTGGTTTCACCAACAGCTTTCCCATTTTTGCCTAGACTTGCCGCCCCTCGTCACCCCACTGTGATGTCTGTCTTTCTCTTTTATTGTATTACAAAAGGTTGTCCAATCATACTCTTCATCTTCCTCCCTGTTGTTGCTGACAAACTTGACATAACCGTCAGCTATCGTTAGATCCTTAAGTATCGACCACCTGATCCTGATTTCGTTCTCTTGTCGATAGTAACTAACCTTCTTCGGTCATGTCCTCAGGTCCGCCATGACCAATCTAGGTTGGGATACCATAGCTTCGCTCGGTATTGTTTTCCCGTTCATGATGTCCTTCAGATATCTTCGATTGGTCAATATATAGTGATTCCTTGTTGCCGCTCTTAAATGTGATCAGCTGGCTTTTTGTTTTCGTGAACTATGTGTTCGCGATCACCAGATAGTAAGTGTCGGCAAACTCCACTACTCTGTCTCCTTCTTTTTTCTGTCGCCTAAACCTCTGTTACCCTGTGAGTTGGTGTCTCTTCCATTCATTCCAAAGTGTCCATTTAGGTCACCACCAATAATCACCGACTCAAGTTGTCGGATGGTTCTCTCCAGTTGTTTATAAAATTGGACCTTTCCGACTCAGGTCGTCCTTGTTGTGGTGAGCAAGCCGATGTGATCGTTATGACCTCTTCCGTGTTTGGGCATACCAGTTTGCGCAGCACTATCCTGTCATTTATCGGACTGATCTCCAGAGCGTCCTTCGTTCGATCCTCTCGCAGGATTATTCCAACACCATTTCTATTACTGTTTTCTCCGTGATAGAACAGTTTGTAACCATGGACCACACACGCAACATCTCCCTTTCTCCTGCGTAGGGCATCTGCAATTTCCTTCTCCTTGCCCGTCATGGTACCCACATTCTTTGATGCCACTCTGAGTCTACCAACTAGCTTCTTTAGCCGCGTCTGTTGGTCTTCACGCGGAAGTCCTCGTACATTTTTCGGTCCACTCGAGCGAGTGTGAACCGCGTTGCATACAGGGGACGCCCTAGCATTCATCGCAAAATACACCGTTTTCTCCTTACTTAAAAATCGGAACATATGTAGCTATTTAAATTTTGCTCAGAAATACACCTGTTTGAAAGGATACATTGCGTATATCATTGAATCGTTTTACAATGTGAGTATTGATTTTTCTTAACCATACTCATGTTAATATCACTATAATTGTTGAACAATTCTAATAATTTCGTTATCATCAACTAGACTTAGACACATACTATGCTGTAGTCTTTTCCCCAAGAAATCATAAATAGGTACATCCTTTAAATGTAATGAAATATGCTTTGTTAGACATGTGCTAACATGTTTAAAAAGTATTAAATCCATTAGCTATATCCGTCCTGTCTGTAATGATTTTGTAATTGTTCTTAAAATATTTAGGATACGAACATGTGTTAAATTGTTTGTTGATTATCCTGTTTAATATTGTCTAGGTTTCCTTGACATTAATATCTTGTTTCTTGAACAATGTGCTATAGTGTTTTTCCGTGACTCTTAATATTGCTGTTAACTTATTTTTTTATAAGTTTTACACTTGTGTTCTGCTTCAGTAGTTCTTGATAACATAAATGCTTTGTATAATCTTTTCTTCTTAGCACAATCACGTGTTAACCCTTTAGTTAACCGAGGTTTATTTTGGTTTAATGCCTTGTTTTGTATATCTCCGAATTCTCTCCCATATACCATGACTTCTATATGTATATAAGCACGCTGTTGTCGTCAGCATCAGCCGTACACACAACGTAACAAAAATATATTTAGTAGGATAACATTATATATACTAATTATTCTGAACCGTTCGTGTAAGGTCAAAACACAATGCATTAACCTAGCCCAAAAGCTTAATTTAAGGATAATCGCCGAATTACGTACATTTAAGTTATACAAGTGAGTGGCAACATGTTGCGCTAATTACTGCTACATTCAAAACAGTTTTGAATACATGTCTTTGTTGAAAACAGAACTAGAATTTGTATATCATGAAGTCATAAATTATAATGGTCATCATGTTAATAAAGAGTAGTTTTGATTTTATATTTCCATCAACAAACGCACGACTACTCTTCGTCTTCCTCATCATCACTGGCGTCACCCAAGACTGAGTTCGAGCAACCTGAGCCCCAGCAAATACCACATGCAGGGGAATAAAGTCGGTGGGTGGCTGCACAGCTCAAAGTGGACCATTGTCCCCATGTCATCAATCGATCTTGCTGCGACAATTAGACGCTTAAAGAGGAGCTCTGGGTCCACTTGAACCTGGTCACTGCCAACACGCACGGTTGATTTTGTCTGAAGTGTGACAGCTTGGTCACAGCGATTGAATCTGTACTGCATGACAGATTTGCCTGTCATGGAAGCCATAATCCTCTGGCCAATAGCTTTTGCGCAATCCACATCAACAGTAAAGCTGGTATGCACCATCCAAATGGGCATATGTCCTCTAGACCCAACAGTAGGGCGTGTGTGTCTTTCAAGTCGCGATGCTGTCTTGATTTGGTTATGTCTTTGTGTTGTTCATTTGTGTTGTGTTTAACTCCAGTCAGTTCTTGCACTGAGATGTTACTTGCTGCGCAGGCTGGCATGGACAGCAGCCAGATCAGTCGTTGCTTTGGATCATTCGATTAACTAGCATGGAACTCAAACAGTACATTTTGGGCCGTGGCAACATAGTACCACATTTGATTTGTGATTTATAGCTGTGATAATCAGATATTGAATGACCTGAAGAAATGCTTCAGCTTTGACTTCGCAGACAGGACGGTCTGTGTTTGTTGATTTGTTTGGTCTCCAAACTTTCAGATTTTTCTGGACGTCTTCGTCACGCACAAAACATTTGAGGGACAACTTTTCCGGTGCGGAAATTAACGCTGCATGTTTGGTGATATACGGCTTCAGCTGCAGGCAGATCATGCACAGTGAGCAACTGGGCCCGAACACGATTAGCCCAAGCGTCGATCTCTTCTTGTGGAACATTGCTCCAGCAATGTTTCCTTGCATTCTCTTGTAGCCACAGTATACACATCTTCTTGTCTTTTCTATCTGTCAAATCACACTTTCATCCCACAGAATAAGCAATCAGTTTTGAAGTTAAACGTCTCCTCTGCTGATCGCAGCAACGAACTCTGGAGATTTGGTCCGGGTTTCTCATTATCTCTTATAGATTAAGCAATTTTCGTCGGATTGCAGAACGAATAACGACATTCCTGATGCACCACTTGTCCGGGAATAGTCTCAATGGAGTCTTTACGTTGTTTGTTAGCTTTGTTGATGCCTTGGCTACCCTTCTCGTGAAGGGATACTGTGGCACGGCCATTACATAGGGGTTCCTGGGAGAACACACAGGAATCCGTTTCTGGTTCTGCCATGCTTCAAGCAACAACGAGATCGTCTAAAAAATATTTAAAAAAAATGTTTATATAAATGTTGTATATATGTTATCAATTATTAATATACATTATGTATATTATACACATATATTATTACTTCATATTATACTATTACATGCAAGCGTTCAGCGTGACGACATAGCACAAAACCCGGAACCCATATTCGATAACTCTTTATTATCGCTCCTTTTTTATCATACTTTGCAAATATGTATAAATACTAGTGCGTTGTTGCTATTCGTTAATATGGTATCATGAGAGAATGTGTTAACATCAATTTGACTAAACATAAGTTATTTAATTGATGCGTGGGCGCCTACATAAAACGTGAAAGTACCGTTATGCAAGCCTACTTAATTTTGAGCGTATTCCCGTGCGTTCTCTGGGTTGGCGCAGCAGATGGCACCTCTATAGTGTGATTAGATTATATTATTCATATGTATATTATGAATACCCAGTTTCAATCACCATGAAATTGAATAGACGCTATATCGAATAATAGCAAAATATGCACTTTCAAGTATAGGTATTAATGCTGTTTAACATGGAGTAAATGGGTGTGTGACTGTCACAAGGGTTGAGTGATGCGCCTAGTGCTATAGCATAGTGTAGGGGTTGGTAGCTTGCTTCAGACCTCCCGCTTTCAGCTTCAGCCGCCAGATAGCCTTATCCGGGTGAAAAGAAAGCCGAGTGCGTAAGTCTTTCCTTCTGGTATATAGCCTCTCCTCAATCAAGACTCATGCACTGCCTCCTTGCGACACCATATGGTAACTGGACACCTTGCGGTTCCAGGCCAAACCTGCATGGGATCTAGTGGTCCAGTCACGAAAAACCTTGGCGGAGCAGCATGAGCCCGATATGTGCAGGATGCAGGGCCCACCAGTGTGTGTACACGTCCCGACCCTCACAAATCATGTTCCAGCTATGGGGCAAATAGCAAAGCAGAGGATGTGATGGACAGCATGTCCCCTCAGTTCCGGCGGCGGAAGATCCAGTTGTATGGACAACGACGGCGTGCACAGCTCAGTACGAGCTACTGTTCTTTGGAGTAAACCAAACTAAAAAACGGCAGAAGGCAATGGGAAACCACTGCTGTATCTTTCCCAAGACAGTCATGACCCACAAAGCCACAGAAGATAACGTGAACAGCGTGAACGGTTGTTCTGACAGTTCTGACAGGACCACCTCGCTCGGTAGGGATAGTCATGTGCGACAGGTGACGCCAGATCGTTATCCAGCTAATATGTGCGACATAAATATTTTGAATATTGCTACATGGAATGTAAGAACTCTATATCAGAAAGGAAAACTAGAAAACATCAAACAAGAAGCGACAAGAATGAGGATAAATATAATGGGAATGTGTGAAGTTAGATGGACAGGGGCAGGATTGATGACATCAGATACTAACACAATAATTTACTCAGGAGGCGATAAACATGAAAGAGGAGTTGGAATTCTGTTGGATGAAGAAAGAGCAAAATACTTATTAGGATACTGGACCATATCGGATCGCATCCTCTTGGTGAAAACCAGTTGCAAACCATGTAACATTAACATCATACAAGTGTACGCACCAACCGCAGACAAATGTGATGAAGAGCAAGATACATTTTATAATTAACTTGAATTAGCAAAATCACATTGTAAATCACAGGAGATTGTAATAGTTATGGGAGATTTTAATGCTAAAGTTATGAGGGAAGATGCGAAGACATAGTTGGACCATATGGCCTGGGGAGCAGAAATGAGAGAGGAGATAAACTAATAGAGTGGGCAAAATCTCATGACATGATTGTAGGAAACACCTGGTTCCAACAACACCCAAGAAGACTTTGGACTTGGAAAAGTCCAGGAGACCGTACACCGATCCAAATTGATTATATCCTGGTCAGTAAACAAATTAGAAATGCCCTACTGTTGGCAAAGACCTTTCCCGGGGCAGACTGCGATTCCGACCATGTGCCAGTGCGAGCCAAGTTCCGACTGAAACTGAAGAAAAGCAAAAGAGCAACAAGGAACCTGAAACTAGACATGAATATACTAAAATCAGATACAGCGATCAAAGAAAAAATCAATGTAGCAGTACAAAACAGTTTCAATGTTCTGAATGACATTCAAGATGATGACGACCAATGGGAACAAATGAAGGAATCAATAACACAGGCTGCAGAAGAAAGTATTCCTAGGCAATGCAGAAAAGCAAAGAAAAAATGGATGACTGACGATATTCTAAAGTTGATGGATGAAAGGAGGAAAATTAAACAAAATCATGATGCATATATAGCAACGAACAAGGATATAACGGCCAAACGTAATCTAGCGAAAGAGGAATGGCTTAATGAACAATACAAAGAAATTGAACAGAGGATTAATCACGGCACAAAATCCATGCATGTTAGAATAACAGAAATCACACGGAAAAGAACATGCTCAGCTACAGGTTGCCTGAAATCTAAAGAAGGAAACATATTAATGGACAAAGACAAAATACTCGAGAGATGGTCAGAATATATTGATGAACTGTACGATGATGAAAGGGGTGAAAGACCATTAATTAAGAAGAACTTTGATTGTCCTCCTATATTAAAGGACGAGGTTCTAAAAGCCATCACATCAATGAAAAAGGGAAAAGCTGCTGGACCAGATAATATTACCATTGAAATGATTGAGTCTTTAGAGGAATTTGGTATTAATATAGTAACAGACTTCTTGAACAAAATATATGACAGCGGACGAATCCCAACTGATTTATCCAGATCCATTTTTGTAGCAATACCATAGAAACCAGGTGCAATTGAATGTGAACTACACCGTACAACTAGTCTCATGAGTCACGTCACCAAGGTGTTGCTTAAAATTATTATGACCAGAATGATAAACAAAATAAAGCCGGAAATTGCTGAAGAACAATGTGGACTTGTAGAAGATAAAGGTACAAGTAATGCAGTATACATCATACGAAAGATCTGTATGTATGTTTTATTGATTACACAAAGGCATTTGACAGAGTTCGTCATGAAGAAATCATATCAATGCTGGAAAGTTTGAACACTGATGGGAAAGATCTGAGAGTTGTGATAAATCTGTACTAGGAACAAACAGCAGCAATACGAATATAAAACGACATGAGTAAATTTCAAGAAATAAAACGTGGTGTAAGACAAGGGTGTGTCCTATCACCCGATCTCTTTTCACTATACAGTGAGATTATCTTACGCACATTAGAAGATATGCCAAGCATTCAAGTAGGGGGATACAACATGTATTATTTACAATATGCAGACGACACGGTACTGATTGCTGAGAACGAAATATATCTACAACAGATGCTAGATACAGTAATAAGGGAAAGTGAGAAGAAAGGTATGTCCCTGAACAAAAAGAAAACATAAATCATGGTCATCTAAAAAAAATACACTTCAACATGCAACATGGTAGCATATGGCACTGTTTTGAAGCAAGTCCGAACGTTTAACTATCTCGGATCACTAATAACATCCGACGGTCGATGCAACGATGAGATAAAGAGAAGAATTGCTCAAGCCAAAACAGCTTTTCACTACATGAAAAACATTTTAACAAATACAAATATATCAATTGAAGTGACAATACGTGTACTGCAATGTTACATAGAGCCCATATTGCTATATGGATGTGAATCCTGGACAATAACCAAAAGATCACAAAAAAACAAAGAAGCCACTGAAATGTGGTTCTTAAGAAGAATGCTGCGAGTGCCATGGACTGCAAAGCAAAGCAATGAAGTCATCCTCAGGACAGCCAAATCAAAAAGAAAGATCATCAACAAAGTTAGAACACAACAAGCACGATTTATAGGCCATGTCATGAGAAAGAAAAAGTTAGAACAAATAGTAACAACAGGAAAGATAGAAGGAAAAAGATCCAGAGGACCCCAGAGAATAAAAATAATAGATAGTCTCTCAACATGGTGTGGAAAGAGCACAACAGAACTGCTACAAACTACACACGACCGTGCGGTTTGGAGGGCCATGATCGCCAAAGTCTGTGACAGACATGGCACATAGAAGAAGAAGAAGAAACGGAAAATTTTGAATCCTCGTTTTAAGTCACTTCCCCAATTTTCATCGCAAAATACTTTTGATATGTTTTATAGGTACCTCCAATGTAATCAAAACAGTTGAAATTGCTACCATTACAATTTGTTCCAGGTCCAACCATAAACATCCTGGACTATATTAGACACAGCCACAAGAGTGTTCAAAGTTGCAACCAACGACATTCGGCTCAGTTTATTTCTTGAGGTCATTGAAATATTGGCAAGATTTTGGTATTGGTCGGATACATCGGTCGCTTGGTGGGAGACTTTTCAACTCGATCGCTTTACAGGCGGAGGTGTTTTGGAGAATCGCGGGTTCTGTTGTCATCAGCGGTTGTCTGGTTTGATTCAGCATGGTCTTATAAGAAAGTGCTAAGAACCTCAGCCTCAGTAGGTAGATATTTATTGTGTTTTTTTAGGCAAATTGTTCGAGCTCCCATGAGAGGATGTTCAACTTTCGCGTATGCATAATATCACGTAAATCTCTTGTGTTGTTTCCTAATTTCGCGATGGTTAAGCGTTTTGTTGTATACAATTGCGACAACACAACAAAACAGGACACGCGCTTCACGAGTTCCCGTATTCGTTGGCAAATGGATACGTTGTGTGAGCGTGAAGAGGGCAGACTTCAAGTTACCCGCTCGCAAATCCTATGTTGTCATGTGCGAAGCCAATTTCTCACCGGACTGCTACAGTGGAAGCCCTAACTCGAAATTTCTCGGGTAAGATCAATTCCTTTACATAACCCAACAAATTGATAATCAGTTTGACAATAATTATTGAAAATGACAATGACATCTATCACTGATTTTGTATTTTGCTGATAGACAGACACAATTCAAAAAGGCCTACCATACTAAAAATGTTTAGTGAAACTGACTAAATTTTGCTATTTAATGATATGCAATACATCGTTGTGTAATTAATAATAATTGGTATCGATGAACGCTCCACTTTCCCAACATTAACATCATGTTTATTTCTTTTACCAGTTGATGCAAGACAATGAGCCGCCTTCAGACCCCGTCGCTCCCGAGCCAGATCAGTCACAACCACCCCAAACCATACACAAGGCGTGTCTTATCAAACTGATGTGACAGCGACAGAAGATCGAGACACCCAACTGACAGCTTTGGAACCTTGCAAAACTTGTACGAAAGGTTAGTATTTGTGAGCAGTACACTTGTCATTTCTGTTTTATATCATTACATAAATAATTCACAGATCCACACAGTTCAAGATATGCTTCCCAATGTATAAGACCGGTCAGCATACAGTGAAAGCTGTCAAAACAAAATCAAATCATGGTCACTGCTTACTGTAAACCTGCAAATACCTTACAGCTAGTTATTACAGAAGACTGCATGCTTACATACCGCGTTATATCCAATCCATTGTAGACATTTTTATTTTATTTTACATACATTTACAGGCTATGCACGATCGTTGATGCCGAAATGTGTGACCCCTATGGCGAGAGCACATTTGCTCTGAAAACACTCGATAGGAGAGCTCCGTGGAGAACAGCCTGAAGCAATGGCTGCTGTTTTCTTCCGTCCAGACAAAGAGAGGCAGTAGAACAACACACTAGCCGTTTCAACCAATAGTTCATGGACACTCGTCAGATCAAGTTACACTATATTACAGTCTAGATTTTACACTATATTACAGTCTAGATTTTATTGTGTAACATTGAAAGTCAATTCATTTATTTTTATGAGCAAGTTTATTTTGTACGATACACAAACCAAACTGTGGAGTAATAGAACAAACTGACAAACGGTTATTAGTGTACAAAAGTGGCACACAACAAGTCATCACTATTTTGTATCAACTACACATAAATTAAAAAGCTTTTATACACGTGTGATGTGTTAATTTATATATTGGCCACTTGAACCCAGTGTATTGTCCGACTGGGTTTGAGAATGTATTTCTTGTTTTACTTACAACACACGAGGGCAGTGGAAGCCGATTGTCCCGTCGATCTTTACCCCATCACCATCTAACTAGTTGTCTGTATGCTGTATTCCCGTAGATTCTCAAAAATGAAATGTTCTGTTAGCACTGATAGTAAAATGTTGATTTGTTCTTGAAGCGTTTTTGCGCAATATGTTCAATGGGATATTTGTGATATACAATGTATCATATTTACAACATGACTATTTCTTGATGATTTAAGTTAAGCTATGCAAATAAAGAGAAAGTGTCTTTGTTTATGTTACAATTCGCGCAGTAAGTTTGACTCACTCGTGTTGTAGGAAATCCAGTTGACGTTGGTACTGGTAGTGATACTGCTGATATGCTACATTCAGTACCCAGGAATTCAGGCAGTTAGCAACAAATCATGGATGCTTCGTCATACATTTCAAGGTCGTCTCGATGTATTCTTCCATCTGTTCAGCTATCTTGGCAGTTTCTTTACAGCAGAAGCTTTCAACATCAATGCCCATCACCAAACACTCGGAACATTTGCACCTGCAAAATACTAGTCCGTATTTCTAACTCCGTTGGGTCGATCAACATGACCGCTGGCGCTGCCGCTAGGAATCTCCGACAAATTCAGCTCGTTTCCGTCAGATCGCTCTCTAAGAGCGTCATAGTTTCATCCAGCGTTTACCCCCGCTGCCGGAATTCCGAGCGCTTGCTTACGTCATCGACTCTACAGTTCTGACGTATTTCGTGTGCGCGAGGTTTTAATAAATAAGGCATTTTTTGATTCGATAAATTCGCTTATCATTATCGTTTTTTTCCCTCACCATAAAACCGACACCCTATCTTAGTTTTTTCACTAAAAAATATCACATTTTTTGTTTCGTTAAATTCGCTTATCATTATTGGTTTTCTCGCAATAACATACACACCACAGAGTTACTTAGTCCGAAACGATCATACGCCACCATCAAAAATAAACATATCATTGCCGATTTCTGTATAGTTCACGTTTGATCGACCCGTTAAAGCCACCGATCACAAACGATTACACGTCGGACGTCGGCCGCCGCATAAGCCCGAGCGCAGACGACGTGCTCCGTTTACCCAATCTTGTTCCAGAATATAAAAAATACCAAATTTGCTTATGGGAACCATGCAGAACTACACGTATGACTTTCAAAATATTTATTACAGTGCAGAAAAAACCTTGTTAACAGATACCGCTGAAAACATTTGTTGGAACCAGATGGGCCGGTTACTAAGTGGCGTGACGTCACCACTTCGGTTCTCTACTCTATGCACTAACACCAGGTGGACTGAAACAGAGGCGATCGCATTGGAACTATGAGAATAGTAATGCTGTGAACAATTAAAGCAGAATGTATCTCTAATTTAATGAAGGGGTGGCGCTTTCTGTGCTATTGCAATAATACGAACAAAGCAATGACACAATGTAACAATGATAGTAAGAATACATCTTTGTCTCCGACGAGGTATTTCAATTAATTATGTGTATATATAACGTGAAATGAAAATAACAATGGTATAAAATAATTATTTTACGTTGGTTGTAGGTCTGAACACACTAACAAGATGGACGCTGTACGCTCTCAGAAGTTTGCCTTAGTGCAGTCTTATCAGTGGAAGGGGATAAATCACGACCAGGTGATGGAACATTACGCCGAGAATTACAAAACGTACGATGAGGTACATAAGCGCCGGATATTGGAGTTGTTATTATAGTCTGCTCTATTAAAAATATGGTTATTTCAATGTCACAAACTAGGTTTATTCTACTGAACCTAGATCCCATATACATGCTTCAACCCAGGAGAGTACCTGCTCGGCGGAGCTGCTAATAATTTAAGCCAATTATGTAAAATATTGCCAAAATATGAATGTTATTGCGGTCTTCAAGCTTTATTATGAATATTGGCGATGGGTGAACATTTATCAGGATGTTGCTCATCAGAGACATCTGGAATAAGGATATATGTGGACATATTTATGCTAATCAACTAAGGTGTTGAGAATTGTATTCAGCAAACAATATCTACAAACTACCAAAACACATATTTGGTGCTAAAACAATTGATATTTCGGAGTATAATGTTTCCTTACACAACAAACTTGTATTTCCGTACTTGCCTATTTAGGGTTGGTAACGTTGCATAGTGTGGAAACTGGTGATTCCAAGATTCCAGCATGTCGAATCTAGTGATAAGATGGTTGCGGATTCTTTAAGTTACTTGTACATGTTTGCAGAATGTTTAGCAAATGTCAGTTGAACGGCAGGATGGCAAACAGTGGATACCGTTCGTTACTATGGTTACAGTATGCTGAAGCTGGTAGTCACATGGTTGTAGAGTGAGGATATTTATGCTAATAACTGTTGTCAAAATGTGGAAAGTGATAATTATTAGTTGTAGAATATGGAAGGTGATGGCTACCCTACCATTCATAATATGCATAATAACTTATGGTTGCACATTGTATTTACAATCTAAAGATCATCCGGTGACATAATGTACTTACATACTAATACTTACTGGTTGCAGATTTCGAAGGATGTTAACTACAAGGGCCCAATGTTTCTTGGAGAGTATTTTAACAAACATGCTAAGGCAAACGGCTTCTCAAAAGATGCGCGTATTCTGGACGTGGCCGCTGGCACGGGCTTGGCTGGAAGAGTGGTACGTATATTACGTAATGATAGCGTCGTCATAATGCATGAGATTATTTTGTATGTTGAATGAAGGAATGAAAGTTTACTTAACAACAATAACAAGATACATGCAGAGTATGGTGTGCGGCTGCTCCAGAAAATACATAGCTGAAGTCATAGACTTATATATGTTGCAATGTCCTTCTCAAAGTAAAAAAAACTTAATAAATGCAAAAGGAATTATACATAAATTACAAAATAATATTAACAACTAATGTATAAACGTGTTATCGTACTGCTTGTGTTACTAATACATGGGTTTAACTAAACACTATCTTCAATTAACGATTCACAAATATGTAGAACGTAATGGCAATTTGAATGCTTTTTAAAATTGTGTTAAATTTGGAAGCTGAGCCAATTTATTTGCTAAATTGTGCTACATTTCAGTACCCTACGTTCCAGTGTTTTTTCACCACTTGCTGCCTCAACACACGTGGTTTTGCTACGTATGCGTATGCACAGGACATAAGAAAACAACCCTGCGGTGATGATTGTCTCGTAAATACCCATACGTATGTCAAACACCTTCGGACTTCAAGAAATATACCAGTTTTGTTGTGACTGTAACAGTTGAAGGACCAGTACGGCTACAAAAACATTGATGCCATCGACGGCTCGCAGACGATGTTGGGAAAAGCGAAGGAAACGAGTAACTACAAGAACATCTACTGCAGTCGTATAGGAGGAGGCTATAGGATGCCGATCGACGACAGTGAGTTGCAGTCTTAACGACTGTTCCGTACCTCCTCCCTCAACCTTGATTCAAAACACCATTATCTTAAACGATTTAGCACATTAACAGTTGGTGTATGCAAAGAGCAAGGCCTTGATTATATATGATACGATATGTTATGATCGACGTGATATCATATCGTATGGTATGATATGATGTGATATAACTATTCACACACACAAACACACACACACATACACACACGCACATACTCATACACACACACCCCACACACACACTCGTACAAACACGTACGCACACACACCCATCCACACACAAACAGTGTGAAGCCATATATTGGTGAGTTGGCTAAAACAATTATAACTACAAAACTTGCATGGACTTTGCAAACTAATCACAAGTTCATGAAGTCCAAAACAAGTTATACCCTTAGTATTGTGCTTAGTGCTGATCTCATGAAACCACCGTTACGACTTGTTCATCCTGACGTACAACATAAAAAGCTGTCAAGTGTATGTGAATGAATCAAGAAGGCACCTTTTCACACAGAAAAGGAAACAAATCAATCACATTCCACCGACACGGGCCATAGTTCTTCAGGGAGGTTACAGTTGGGGGGACAACAAACCAACTTCGTCCTGTGCCAGACATTTTGTCTCCTGATGGGTATGGAGGAAAACCTGGCGGATAGAGTTGGACACCTGTTGAAGTGTATCTGTCTGAAAGACTGTAAGCCGAACATATGTAGATAGAAAACGGCGACCTAAACAAAATGATTTCTTTCATAAGTTGAAAATGCTGTCCACCCACCTTTATGTTGACACCACATTATGGCTCTAGGTGGCATCGTTCTTAATATATTAAAATGGCGGATGTGAATGTCGGACAAGGTCACCGATAACATATTTGGAATCAATACCCACGAAGACCAACATTTTGATCCCAAGATGACAAGTGTTGGCGGTCAATAAAAAATGGCATTCAGGGCAAATTCAGAGATGACCCTGGATCTAAATATATTTGTATTGATAAATTCTAACTATGTGCCAAGTGTTGTGCTTTTATCAAAAGTGCACGATTGGTCAAAATAATTCAGCTACCTGCCGTACTACAAGTCTGAAGCGAGATGTTGGTGAGGTGACTAAAACAATAATAACTACAAAAATGTTATGCACTTTGCAAACTAATCACAAATTCGCGAAGTCCAAAACACGTTATGCCCTTAGTATTGTGCTTAGTGGTGATCGCATGAAACCACCGCTACGATTTTTTCAGAGATCACTCCGGCGTCTAGTTATCGCTTCTTTATGGTAGGTAGGCTTGATTTAGAATTGTATCAATCATACATACAAACATAAACAATCTGTAAAGCAATCGACAAAATTATATACAATTACAGTTTGACATCGGAGCGAATATTCAGGTTGTAACCAGTTTGTTTTAATTATTCCAATGTAAGTTCATAATGATTAAGTAAACTGGTCGCCGTCATCCCCAAAATAACTATTATCAACAATTATTTCACGTGTAGTGTGTTGGTTACGTTGCTGTAATTAATAGAACATATATGTAAATGTAATAACAGTAATATTTAATGATAAATGTTCACATAAGTAATCTTGCGAAAAAAAAAAAAGCATCCTTCAGCAATGGTATAATAACTGAGTAGAATAACATTATAGCAAACACATGTGTCAGACGTTTCGGGGTGGAGTGAAATTAAACTAGAACACCATACCCCCTTATAATAGTTGGCTTTATTGGTAATATAAAACTATTTAAATTGGGTTTATTTTGTATAACAGATGAAATTGTAATACAAATCATCGGACCTTTTCGTAACAAACTGTTCGAAGGCCTTGGAGTAGAACTGATTATAGGATGAATATATTTCATGTTTGTCTTGTTTTGTAAAAGGGAATGTCATAGGTAAATGTACAAATATTCAATAATGAATGTGGCAGACTCCCGTGGACATAATTTTATATCAATGTTCCAACTTCAATTTCTTTAATATCATTCAATTTTATTAAATGTAAACAGGTAAAGAGGGAATGTGAATATTCCCAATAGTTTGTTTTAAGAATGTAACGAACTATTTTTTATGCATTATAAATAATTTTTTCGATTTGACTTTTGTATGTTATACATTTATTTTCGCTGAATTGTGATATTAGATATGGCTAATAATAATTCTTCGTTCTGAGCAGGACGAGATCTAGAAAATAACATGCATTTTGTTTTAGACATGTTTAAATATATTTTACTTGCACGAACCAGTAAGCTAATATTTCATGTTCGGTATTCTTCTCTTTATATATTTCACTAATTTGTTTTCTAGTTTTATATATAGTAGTGTCATCAGCAAACCATATTGTTTTGTATATATTTAAACAGAATGGAAGGTAATTAATATACACAATAAACCAAGGCGGACCGAGGATAGACCCCTGTGTAACAAAGTGTGACATCCTGCTGAAGTGAGTCATGACAACTGTACTTAACATAATGTTTCCTGTTTGAAAGGTAACTCCTAAACCATTTGAGTGGAGTACCCCTGATACCGTAATATTCAAGTTTGTGTAATAGGATTTGGTGGTTGATAGAATCGAACGCTTTACTTAGATCCAGGAAAAAGTAAGGACAGAGTCCTTTTTTCTAGTGCATTAATAACGTCATTAGTAAAAAAGCGTTAGCATTGGTTGTTGAATGCTCCTCACGAAAACCATATTGGTTTTTGTTCACTATTTTTATGTACAAAATCATAACTCCTTCTATGTACAACTTTTCTCAGTATCTTAGAAAAAGAAGGTAACCAAGATATTGGTCTATAATTAGAAAAGTCACCAGTAGCATTAGACTTATAGACTGGTATACTTTTTCCTATTTTTTATTTTGTCAGGCACTATTCCATCACCTATTGATTGATTAAAATAGTTATTGGTAACGCTATTTGCTCACCTAAAATTGTTATATCCAGAAATGATCTTAGGTTGGAGAGACATTATCAATTGCCTGATTTCATTTATATCGGTCGGACTCATGAAGAGACTTCTTGGATTTCGTTTAGGAGAATTCTGAAGATATTTAGTAAATTGCTCTTTAAGTTGAGAAATTGAATTTGCGTGGATTGAACCAACATTAGTAAAATTATTCGAAATTTGACGAGGGTCGTTAATTATATCGTCATTATATTTAAATTATGACGAAATGCCTGATTTATCGTTGTTTTTCCCAATCATGGTTCTAAGTAATTTCCAAGTATTTTAGAGTCGTTCTTAAATGTTTTAATTGATTGGTATAGTATGTTGTTTTGGGAATTTGTTTTAGTTTATTATACATACTTCTAGACCGTACATAAAGGATATAAGCAGAATGTGTCTTAGATTTGCCGATACATTTCTTATAGATTTTGCGTGATGTTACTGACGACTTTAATAGACCTTTAGTCATCCACTCATTCCATATCACGTATTTGGGATTAATTTTAGCAGTTTTCTCCGGAGCGAATGTCTGAATACCATAGTTATTGTTTTAATGAATTCCCCGAACGCGTATCTGTATCTGGCTGGTGTAAATACGTCCAATCAACTTCGCGGAGTGTAGATGTTATTTGACAAATGGATTTGTTAGACATGTCTCTGTGTTTGAATATAAACGGCTAATTTGATTTTATACAAGGCTTCTGCTTGCTAATTAAACAAAATATAGGCAGATGATCGGATATATCACTATGTTATATGCCAGAATGAACAAATGGAGTTGTATGTCGTACATGCATGTTATCAATAAGGGTAGCGGATGTATAGGTGAAACGCGTTCATTTGGTAATTGTTGGGATGGTGGTAGCAGCTAGGTGTAAGTATTGTAAGTCGTATTAAGATTTATATGTGTCTATTTTTAGGTTGTCAATATTTTGATCAGTGCCAATTATGACCTGATGGTTTGAGCGTTGACTCTTATTGAGGATTGTCTTATATCTTTAATTAAATGAAGACACATTTGATTTAGGGATCCGGTATATTTCACCAACGACTGACGTTTGACCATTAATGCTGGATTCAATAAATTGTCACGGCGTGTCCGCTGTACCACTCTATTCGCTCATTGTGTCCATATATACAATGTGTTATCTCATTCATCGCTAGACACCTACGATGCGGCCGTCATGACTGGAGGCCTGTGTGAAGGACATCTCAAGTGTGACAGTTTTCTCGATCTTATTCGTGTCGTCAGACCAGGTACTTGATACGTAGCATTTATTTAACAGTTAATGTTAGATAGATGATATATATATATATATATATAAAGATAGATAGATAGATAGATAGATAGGTAGATGTATATATATATATATATATATATATATATATATATATATATAGATAGATAGATAGTTAGATAGATAGCTAGATAGATAGATAGATAGATAGATATATATATATATAGATAGATAGATAGATAGATAGATATATAGATAGATAGATAGATAGATAGATATATAGATAGATAGATAGATAGATAGATAGATATGATTTGGATTTGGAACATGAACGAAGACCCTAATGCATTGGCAACGGAGTATGGGTGGCGAATGTGAACCCTAAACCCTGACATTTGATAACTCAGTTTAGTCCTTTCGGGTATTTGGTCTTTGCAGTACCATCCATAGGAACTTTGAGACAAAAATGTCATTGAATTGTTAACAAGGGTGGATGCGATAACTATCTAACGTCAAACAGACACGACCATACGGGTGACGCCCAGGCCACAAAGACAGTCACCGAATGCGCGTTTTATTATTATCTAGTATGTCTTAGCACTTCCCAGCTAGTTTTAGTTTGTAAAGTACGGCAGTGTGCTATTGCACCTCGTAGCTTGCTAATTAGTCGACACATTACCCACATGCGTTGTTGCATTATGATGTGCCCCCATGTCCCTTTATGCCCTGTATTTGGCTTAACTTAAACGGTAACCAATCCTTTAGTTAACGACAGTTGGATCATTCACTTGTCCTGGATGCCTGGGATAAGCCGTAGTCGGATTAATGTGTGGATAATATTATTTAGTTTGCGTATGCTGAGTGAATGTCAAGGCAATGTAACACAAACCTGCCGGCAGGCAGGCAGGCAGGCAGGCAGGCAGGCAGGCAGGCAGGCAGGCAGGCAGGCAGGCAGGCAGGCAGGCAGGCAGGCAGGCAGGCAGGCAGGCAGGCAGGCAGGCAGGCAGGCAGGCAGGCAGGCAGGCAGGCAGGCAGGCAGGCAGGCAGGCAGGCAGGCAGGCAGGCAGGCAGACAGGCAGGCAGACAGACAGGCAGACATGCAGACAGGCAGATAGACAGACATATAGATATATCAGATATGTAAGATGTAATAACAATAATATGAAATAATCAATGTTCAATCAAGTAGTGTTACAGTAGCACAAATATTTGGTGATATCATTCACCAAAAATTACTTTATACGTACCTAGTAAAATATTATCTACTTGTGTGACATGTGTTTCACAATGAAATAAGATTCGCTAGAACATCAAATACCCACTTACATCAATCGGTTTCAATTATAATACAAATCAACATAACTCTCCTTGTCTTATATGTGTTGAATGTGTTGTTTATGTGAGTTGTTAACATTGGTGCACGTGCGTCAGCGCAACTATTATTGATATGCATTCTATACCGACAATATGTTCATTGCGAACTCATGTTACTAAGCACTTTCAAACTTTGCCATTTGCATATCACAAAGCAAACAGCCCGTCAGATTTTGCTAACGTCACCAAGAAGGGCCGCTGAGCGTTAAGCACCCTATCCTTTCGCACACTTAGCGGTGGTGCGGCCTTGTGTTTCAGCCTGTAAGCATTCGCAATATTCAAACGGCAGTACCTCAAAAAGTAAACAATATCCCTGTGTACATCCAGCACCACATTTGTCCGTCATATTTTTATCTTTACGTATATATAAAATAAATATAACATTCCGCCATTGCAATTTTAGGTACGACTTGAAATATCAACACGCATAGAAGCGCGCCATGCTAAGCCAAAACGGTGCATCCTTGGGTATCATCACCAACGGTCGCTAATTATCGAAACAAACTGTGGCGAAAATGTACAGGAAAATGCGAACAAAATGAGCATTGAGCAGGGTGACGGAGAGGGTTAACATTTATTGAAAGCACGCTACTATTTTTAGAGGATATTTTTTTTGAGAACGGGAATGAAAAGGTTAATTTCACTTAATCTTTAATTACGATGTGTTCGTGATGTGCCAACATGAACTTTTGTACTGTGTTCGTCACAGGCGGTCTCATCGTAAACGTGATGCGGGAGGAGAACATCCGGGACGTTGAAGAATACCACGACCTTCAGCCGTCCTTCAAGAAGTGGGAGGATGAGAAGCGTTGGGAATGCATCGAGGAGGTGATTCCTCCCGTCAAGTATTACGTGGACCTAGACGGCCTGGTGCACGTCTACAGAGTTCTGTAGAACAACCTCGCGTACATTGATGCATGTCTTTTTAACTGATCTGCCAACAAGTGAAGTTGAATGGTACTAAACGCGCTCGAAAGGTAAAATAAAACATGGACCTGACAGGGTTACTTATCATGTTTTCTAACCGAGAGTATCACGTGTGCAACTTGTATTACTAAGCATACTCAACTCCAATGCTCAACTAATAAGCAAATTGTAAAAGAAGTTGATACAAGGCCACCTGAGTGGTTATAAGATATGTCTTTCAAAATTGTTCACGATCTGAGAGTCATATCCTGTTATTCGTTCCATGATATTAGACTATGTAGCATGAACACTAGTTTATGTCTACACACCTCCTTTCCTTATTTGTTCGCAATTTGCACCCTTTTAACCTTCTTATATAGATATATAGATATATAGAGTTTATTTGTTGAATCGTATAAATCATACATACAAACATAATCAAACAAGTATAACAATTGGTGATATAATACACGATTTCAGGCTGATAGCAGAGCGAATTGAGGCTGTAACCAGTTGGTTGAAATGATAATAATTACAAAACAAGTACTTAATAAATGAACACGTCAATGTCAACAATACAATAACTTTATTGTATGTTGGGTTACAGAAAATCTCATTTAGGCTTGTTCATATAAAATCTTACATATGTATGTATACAAGGTTAAGATAAGTACTAAGAGCGAGGTTGTCACATAATATTCATATCACATGCATAATAGGATATAGTGATAGATCATATGCACATAGATAAGTAAACCACAATAAATAAGCAAATAAGTAAACAGATAAACAAGTAAACCACAAGTAAACCATAGGAGGTGAATGTCTATCAAAAAAATAGTACTGTAAACAATCAGGCTAATACATGGGGTCAGAGTAAATACATTATGAAATGGTAAACATTATAAAATGGTAAGCATACTATCACAGATTGTAATTATTCAATTAAACACACATATATATATATTGCAATAAATTATTATGAAGTCATACTCATGCGTAAAATTGATTAATTTGCACATGCACACTTTTATCATTAGCATTCAGTCCTTAAGTTAAATAAAAATCCAAATAAAAAGAAGAATGGCGTTACCATGACTAGACATCTGGCGCCGGCATTACAAGTTAAAAAAAAAAAAAAAACTGTGGAGCCACGACATATACACTGCAGGACACTAAGGCACAAACAGCACAATATAAGGACATAAAAAACTAAATGCAATCAAAATACTGCTACAGAATACATTCACTTACAGTTGAAAATGGACACTGCAGTTGGTATAAAAGATAAGAAGAAGAGATTCTTCCGAGCAAGGGGCATCTTATATCGTCGGCCTGACGGAAGCTGCTGGAACTGACCAAAAAGAGGATGGATGGGGTGGCAAACAATAGTAGTAGCTTTCCTTCTGACAGCGCCATTGTACAAGTCTTCTTGCGAGTACTGCCCTGACTCAATGATTTTCCTGCATGACAGCCTACCTTTGTCTTTCATGTTCAGATTACCAAACCATACAACACCATTGAAGGTCAGAACAGTCTCTATTATACTCCTATACACAATTTCCAAGATTTCTTGGCTCACATCAAAAGATCTCAATTTCCTTAGAAGGTAGAGGCGCTGGTTTGCCTTTTGTACAATGTGAACAGTGTTATCAGTGAAAGACAGCTTGTTGTCATAAAACGTGCCAATATATTTAAAATTCAACAGGTTCATTACTAATCTTGGCAGGAGCAAAAACATCAGAGACTTTCCTGTTGGCTATCACAAGTTCTTTCGTTTTGCCAACGTTAAGGTGAAGAAAGCTGTCAGCGCACCATTTTCCAAAACAGAGATTTGTGAACAATATACTGCCAGGGAATCTTCTTTTTTCAGAAGGCCAACTAAGGCCATGTCATCTGCAAATTTCAGTAGCCAATTAGAAGAGGTTTGACACCTCATGTGATCTGTGTATATTGAAAAAGTGTCGGCGAGAGGACACAACCATGGGTTGCGCCGGAATTTACAATAATCTCATCCGACATACAACCCTGAATACTAACACATTGTGGACGGTCTTTCAAAAAATAATTCACCCAAAGAACAATATTACATCAAGATCAATCAAACGCTTCAGAAGAACATAAGGTTCTATGATATTAAACGCACTCAAAAAATCTATGAACAACACTCTGATGTAGGCTTTGGAGTCTTCAAGATGCTGTTAAATCAGATTAAACAAAAAGAGAGAAGCATCTTCAACACCCCTTCTGGCTTTATAAGCAAACTGGAGAGGATCAAGGCACATCAGATAGCAAACGACTGAATACAATATTCTCCATGCATTTAGCTAAGGTGGAGGTAAGTGCTACTGGACGAAAGTCATTTAACTGGCTGGCGCTAGGTTTCTTGGGTACAGGGATAATCATATAGGTTTTCCATGCCAGGGGTACACTGTGAGAGTCTAGCAGAGCCTGGAATATTGTAAAGTAAATCCTCCTCAGCTGAGCCACACACGTCTTTAAGACTTTGTTTTTCACTCCATCAGGGCCCGAAGCTTTGTGTGCGTTCAAACTGGAGAACGTTTTCACTACCTCATCCTCAGAGATGTGTTCTGGTACAACAGTCTGGCACAGAGATGTACATTGACCACGAAAATCATTAACATCAAACCGAGCATAAAAACGAAAATCATTAACATCAAACCGAGCATAAAAACAGTTAAGTTCATTTGCTGCAGTAACGGGATCACCAGTATGGTACACAGGATGCTTGATTTGTTGCTTACCCATCATAGTTTTGAGTCCATTCCATGCCTCCCTAACATAAGTAATCCGAAATGTTCCCTCAACTTTGTTCTTGAATTCAAGTTTGGCAAGCCTTCTAAATTCCTTTTCTTTCTCACAATTTTCACCCTCCTTTCCCTGCAGAAAGGCAAGTTTATTTTGATTCAGGTGCACTTTAAGGTCCCTTGTTATCCAGGAGCTTGTTGTTCGGGTACACGCGCACTGTCCTGGTTTTTATGACTGACTCTTCACAGAATTTGACATAAGACGACACAGTGTCCGCAAGTTCAGAGGGGTCACAGCAGCTGTCTGTAAAAAAAACATCCCACTCTATTGCTTCAAAACAACCACGTAATTCCTCCATGCTTTCAGGTGTCCAGAGTTGAGAAACACGAGTTCTAGGTTTTTTGTCTTTAACTTTAGCAGCAAATGCACATCGTTATGATCAGAGCGGCCAAGTGGTGGCCTATACATAGACTTGTAAGCGTTCTCTATATTTCCAAAGCACAAGTCAATAGTCCGATTGAGACGGGTGGGGCACAACACATACTGCTGTAGGGTTGGAAGATGAGAAGCAAGATCACACTGATTAAAATCTCCTGCGATAAAAACTGGTTGATCTGCACACCGGGCTGCAGCGGCGTTGTAGCTATCTGCAATTCTCTCGGCGGCATCTTTGAAGTCAGGGCCTGATAGGTAGACGAGAATGACAGTCAGCTAGCCGAATTCACGAGGTAAATAATGAGGACGGAATGACACGTGCAGCAGTTTATAATCTCCAGTACACACTCGCTCCCGCACATGGTACTGTTTTGCCCACTTGTCACTGACTTCGCACGCCAGAAACAATCCCAAAACAAGAACAGAACAGAACATCTAAAAGGCATACAGCAAGTCTTGTATAACTCTTCCATCCATCACCACAACAATTGAAAGTGAACACCTATAAACAGACGTGGGAAACCAGACACCAATGGTGATGGCTCTATCATTATTAGGGCAGCGCCATCTAGGGAACACAATGTAGCACATATGTGTTTAGAGAAACCTAATCATGGAACTATACAAATGGGCGGGTGGATCACATCGTTGCTGCCATACTGCGGATTTGTTGGAAGAGTTTTGTATTATGTTATACCTCTCCGTCATTATATATATATGTGTGTGTGTGTGTGTGTGTTTGTGTGTGTGTGTGTGTGTGTGTGTGTACATATATGTATGTATATATATATAGTTATTATTATTAAATTAGTAATATATACAACTAAATTACGCATCGATACACACTACTATTATGGAAGAACATTTGCTAAACATCCATGCATTGCGCGTACGGATATTATTGGTCAACATTTGGAGTGTCATGTTTCAATGACAACGACGCAACTGTAGCCTGTGACCGGTGTAGCAGGTGGCCACTGTTTAAACCGGACAGTGCGAATTCTCACACGGCAAACACCGAGGCCATGCACGAATGCACGCACGCACACCAGGCTTGAATTCAAATGCAGACACACGCACAAAACACACGAATGCATACATGCACGGACGCCTGCATAAACACACACAAACGCACACACACTCTTTCTTTCCCACACACGCACATACAGGTACGCGCGCACACGTATGTGCACAACCACGCAAGCACGCACGCAACCACGCATGCACACATACCCCCATACTCACACTCATGTATCAGTAGAGACCAGCAGTAGCAAGACGTTGTTATGTCGACTTCCACTCGTTCGCTTATGAATGATATTACTATGAATAACCATCATTGCCAAAGACAGTCACGATGTCAATTGTAGTTGACTTGTTTATCGTTATTGATCATCTTTGCCCAGTCACAGTGACAAGGACATTCTTTGTACATTTGACCTATGAACTCTCAGGAAACGTAGCTTATTCCTGATCATAAATATCTGATATTATATATATATATATATATACTGTCATATATTTATGATCATAAATATCTGATAGTATATATATATATATATACATATATACTGTCAGATATTTATGATCAGGATTAAGTTACGCAAAACACTTTAAAAAATGGTATAAACCTCAAGAATACTTCACCCTTACACTTAACCTACCAACCTCCAACAACAACAACAACATTATAAACATAAGCACTCGATCCATATATGAAATCGACCCATATTTATATTAACGACTAAACGTTGAGCAATATGTTACAACGTGATCATTATTTTACCATATTAGCGAATATACAATAATACAAAATATTGATGTTTGTTTTGATACTGGTTGTGGAATGTGTATTGGCGTTGATCAGGTAATGCTGCCGTAAATGTTTCTGTTGACAATCAACACGGTAAGTGTCCCATGTTTTTTTCAGGAAATGACTACCTGCATGCCATTAGGACACACAAGAAAATATATCATATCATTAAAACGGCATTAAAACACATTCTCGGTCCCCTTGAAATAGCGTCTTCTGTATCGTCGGTAGTTTTAGAAACCTTTTTGTTTTGAGTAACCCTTGTGACCACCTACCTAGACCATTCAAGCTTGGCATAAATGCATGCAGATTGTGTGAGATATAATGTGTACATTTACATGATAAAAATGGCGAAAACCTCGTATCCCATCGATATTTATTTTTCCACGCAATTATTGCCCCCAACATACAACAGATAATATAATAATGAAAATGTTTATTTAAATTATACATTTTGACCCAACTGTGTGGCCTATATAAAGGATTTTAGTGTATGCTACGTTTTACACTGTCTTGGTTCAAATAGTGGTACAAATTGGTGTCATCTCCGTGACGGTTTTGAACCTCATATGGCAGGGGAAAACCTTTATGTGAATAAACACAACACTTTACCATGGCAATTTAGATGTATTAAAGCTTTCAATTCAACAACAATTATTATAGTAGATACCGTTACTTATGTAGTGTTCGTCAAAGTTGACTTTGGAAATTGTAACAAAAACCCGTTACGGAGATGACGCATTCTCTTCAGATTATGTCAGGAACAATCTATCTGTTTTACTTGCCAGTTCGATACTTTATCCATCCTGGGAAACTCGATAACTTAGCATATTAATCGATTTCCTGCTGCTGCGGATTAATGTGCAATTGCGGATAGCGTGTTGTTCGTCTTCTCCGTAAAGCTACGTTTCCATATGTACTGATACTGCATGCAGATGCGGCATGCAGTAAAACAATGAATATAGTGCCCGGTGGAAATTAACATAAATAGTTCCAAAAGTACACAGGCGGAAGAGTTTTGTTGTGCGGATGCGGCTGTGGCAAATTGAATCGCTCCGTGTAGCGATTCGAATCGTATCCGCACACGAATCGGATAGGAAATTCCCAGTAGTGACGTCACTACAGAGGTATTCCCCATTCCGCATGCGTTTCCGCACTCCTTTCCATACATATGGGATCGTAGCTTTATATATATCCACTGTATATATATATATGTTCAGATGTTGATTAAAGTACCAATAGTGTAACCCCTTTCATTATGTGTAGATGGATTTGATAAAGAGCAGTGATTACACGACGTGTAATATCGAATGAAATTCATAAAGCATTCAATATGTAAGGCATTTTGGAAGGATGGCAAATTAAATATAATACAAAATAGTATTGATTTTCATTGATCACATATATATGCTGTGTAGAAAAACAATATTTTGTCAGGCAGCGTTACATTTAGTTTTGTTCCAGCTCGGTGAAGATGTCTATATCCTTTCATTAAGGAGATGATGCTCATAAATTGGACCCAGTATTCAATTTTAACAAAAACTGAAACCTCAATTGTACACGTGTTGGCGTTTTTATTTATTTTGAACAACAGCCAGAATTGGTACAGAGTCCTAATGTCTTATGGCCGTCATAAACCTTACGATTGCGTGGTCTGATAGCTATCGCATGCGATAGTATGACACTCTCGCATGTGATAGCTATCGGCTGCGCAAACGCTGTTGCTATACACCTGACGATTGTGGTCGGTTGCGAGAGTATGCAGCGACGCCCCCATGCGATATACATACATACAACAAGCAGACGTTTTCTACTTCCGGAGTCGTTTCCTGTCTGCTATTCGTACAACATGTATCTGACCAGGAAACAAATTATCGTTCTCAGGTTATCGTTACCAGCGCTTAATCTTGGTGTTTTCTGACGACGTCGGCGGGATGCTGTCAAGAGACGATACAGACAGACGTGCATACGACAAAACTTGCTGGAGCGCGAATTCCAAACTACTCCCGGGTTGGCGTGAACACGATGAGTCCGTGTATCATAACTTCTTACGGATGCCCGGAACATTATTTGACTACCTGATGGGCCTGATTACCCCTCGGATCACTCATCAGACAATGCGTTACCGGGCACCTATGTCAAATCGCCGCGACACTAAGCGTCAACGGTTGGAAACACTATAGCCGAGAGCATTCTCGCATGCGAGCCGACCGCTACTGGATTCGGTTTTGGAATTCTAAAATAATCGCATGCGAGACCGTACGTTTGCTTACGATTTTCAATTATTTTCTATTTCCCGCTACCAATACTCTCATAAGGGCCCAGATCGCATACAATTTAGGCGATAATCGTAAGGTGTATAACGGCCGTTATAACCGGTTTTGTAACGGCTTCTTTGATTCTTCAGTTTAAATGTTGTCAACAAAAGTCGCCTATTGCCAAATCACAAAAAAAGAAAAGCTACATCGATATTAATAATATGTAATGCAGCGTAACGCTGTTTGTCAAATGTACTTGTTGATATGCTTGTAATATATATTGCAGTATGGCATAATATAATATTAAGCTCAGTCGAGTAATAACATTAAGGTAATGCATAACGAGATGGAACTATCGTGATGTGTTCCTGTTTATTGGCCGCTTTTCTCCCGACCGGACCAGACCAAATCACACCAAACTAGACTCATTCCGATTGCAGCGTATACATTACAAAGACTGACACCGACTGCACTATATTCGAAGCCGGCATGACATCACATTCACGTAAACAAGAAAACGTTGTCAGTCAGGGTCCGAGGTTATAAAGCCGCAGTCGATGCTCGGTGCTCAGAATTTCATACTCAAGCCTCGCTTTCACACTATGCTCATACTCACGGAGGTTATAACACTTTCTGAGCACGTAATCGTACTCAGACTTGAGCATGGAACGTCTACATTCTGAGAATGCTATGGACCTTGCTCAAGGCCGTACTCAAACAAACAAAGATGGCAGCTCACGTAGAAATTAGTCGAATTCGTTGTCCAAGTTCTATGTTTTCGAGAAGAATCGCAGCTCGATATCAGCGTCCTAGTTGCTTCCGAGATGCAATCAAACCATTTTAAGAAGTGGTGCAACACGAAATTAGCGAAAGATTCCGTGGTATGCCTCAAACTGCACTATTTACTGAACATTTGGCAAATCTAGCGGGAGACACTACGACACAATGTTGCCATGTTTATGTTTTGGTGGCACCTTTTCGGCGAAGGGGACCATTCGTTTACCGCTACTGCTTGGCGATACAATTTCACGTTCAACTGCCGAGCAGTTCATACGAAACGCTTCTCCAAACAGTGTTGTTTACCTGGACGATTAATAAAATACCACGCCAGACATAAAGCCATATCAATACAACATACATACATGTGTACATTAAAAATATATAATAAATAATAAAATTACGAGGCCATAAAGTTTACCCGCCAACCCAACCACGTTTTGTCATTGCTTGAAACTGTTACTAATATATCATTATTTTGCAGTGCCGTTTTATTCATTGGGAATAATGGAGGAGTACTAAATAGTATAAAACATGTATTATTTATATTGTTTCATCGTTTTTTAAAATGAATAGCATACTAATAATGAAGCCCATGCAACGTTGATATAATTGTAGCCATGCTTTGTGGATGTCATGATATTACACATTTGTAATGCCAATAATTTTGCAATCCAAAGGCAGAAATAAAACTTCGACCCAGAGGTAGACGATATGCAGACATCTTCGATAAGTTGATAAATTAAATGTATATGTGATTATACTGTCATTGGTATGGTCACTCGGTCAGTATTTTTGTGAAAAAAGTATACATTTGAATATGAATATGATCATATTTACAAGGCTACCAAAATTTAACTAGTTGGATGAACTAACAAACAATACATAGTTGATATCTTTCTAATAAAATGGGTTTACCCTGTACTGTAGTAAAACAAGGTTTTCCAAATTAAAATTATACAAACTCTACCAATTCTACTCAAGCAATGAAGCCATAGTTTTTGAGAATCGAATATAAGATACACTAAAAATGTAGCCATACAGTGGCTATGAGGAATGCTGCACAGATGACGGAAAACCATAACATAACTCATGCTGCACAGCTGACGGAAAACCATAACATAACTCATGCTGCACAGCTGACGGAAGACCAGAAGTTCAAACCAAGCAGCATGGACCCTGGGCCCGAGGTTATAAAGCGTACTCGGTGCTCATACTCAACTCCACGCTCAGACTCGAGATCTCATGCTCACCGGAGAATCCATGCTCACGGTGGTTATAAAACGTCTTGAGTACGTGCTCAACTGAGTACGCCGTCTTGAGTATGAGAACAAAAGAAAGAACTCTTTCGGAGCGCTCTTGTTGACGAAGATAACAAACCTACACCTATTTATAAACAATATCAACTTCCGACTATAAAACGGTGATGGACGAAGATCTACGCCGTTGTGAATGTGTTTATTTTATAGTGAAATGTGCAGAGAAATATCGACTGAATAACGTTGCAACGAAAGTACTTCGCTGTGCACAATGGAACAGACATGGTACAAGACAATTTAAAAGATAAAATAGCGTAAAAAAGTAGTAACATTACCTGCCACTGGTCAGTCACGCTGTATTATTTATGATATTTTGTATCATTGTAACAGTAAGTAGGTACGATGAATTCGGGCTCGACGGCGTCGATGTTACCGTGTTTATAATAAATAAATACCTTACGCACATCAAATTGAGTTGGCATTCGTACTTGTGATACAACTTACATTATCTGCAACAAATAAACTGACAACGTTGTTGTATGGGAGCGGCCATTATTTATCAACTGTGTCGGAGGATTCGGGTACATACATACTCTGATCTGAAATTCAGCTTACCCCACCTCCAATCATATCGTTGCGTGTCCCAAATTCGTGTAATTCTGTGGCAATAATTTCATAACTGTTTCATTAAAGAACAATTATTATTTGAAAAGCCTAAGTTCAAAATAGTTATTTATATACAATTGACCCAAATACATGTTACACATAACTGTTGTTTTTATACAGATATATGCATATCATATTCTGATGTAAATTACACGTTTATATTGTATAATAACCACTTTCTAAGTTGTTTTACAAAGTTTTCTTCACATTTGCTTGTTGCGTCTTTGAAATACTACTTTGTTAAACTGCACTAAATTAGTCACTGTCTTCACCACCATGCTGGGTTTGAACTTCTGGTCTTCCGTCAGCTGTGCAGCATGAGTTATGTTATGGTTTTTCGTCAGTTGTGCAGCATTCCTCATAGCCACTGTATGGCAACATTTTTAGTACATCTTATATTCGATTCTCAAAAAGTATGGCTTCATTGCTTCAGTAGAATTGGTAGAGTTTGTATAATTTTAATTTGGAAAACCTTGTTTTACTACAGTACAGGGTAAATCCATTTTATTAGAAAGATATCAACTATGTATTGTTTGTTAGTTCATCCTACTAGTTACATTTTGGTAGCCTTGTAAATATGATCATATTCATGTTCAAATGTATACTTTTTTCACAAAAATACTGACCGAGTGACCATACCAATGACAGTATAATCACATATACATTTAAGTTATCAACTTATCGAAGATGTCTGCAAATGTTGTGTATCGTCTACCTCTGGGTCGAAGTTTTATTTCTGCCTTTGGATTGCAAAATTATTGGTATTACAAATTTGTAATATCATGACATCCACAAAGCATGGCTACAATTATATCAACGTTGCATGGGCTTCATTATAAGTATGCTATTCATATTAAAAAACTATGAAACAATATAAATAATACAAGTTTTATACTATTTAGTACTCCTCCATTATTCCCAATTGAAAAAACGGCACTACAAAATAATGATATATTAGTAACAGTTTCAGGCAATGACAAAACGTGGTTGGGTTGGCGGGTAAACTTTATGGCCTCGTAATTTTATTATTTATTATATATTTTTAATGTACACATGTATGTATGTTGTATTGATATGGCTTAATGTCTTGCGTGGTATTTTATTAATCGTCCAGGTAAACAACACTGTTTGGAGAAGCGTTTCGTATGAACTGCTCGGCAGTTGAACGTGAAATTGTATCGCCAAGCAGTAGCGGTAAACGAATGGTCCCCGTCGCCGAAAAGGTGCCACCAAAACATAAACATGGCAACATTGTGTCGTAGTGTCTCCCGCTAGATTTGACAAATGTTCAGTAAATAGTGCAGTATGAGGCATACCACGGAATCTTTCGCTAATTTCGTGTTGCACCACTTCTTCAAATGGTTTGATTGCATCTCGGAAGCGACTCGGACGCTAATATCGAGCTGCGTTTCTTCTCGAAAACTTAGAACTTGGACAACGAATTCGACTAATTTCTACGTGAGCTGACATCTTTGTTTGATTGAGTACGGCGTTGAGCATGGTCCATAGCATACTCAGAATGTAGACGTTTCATGCTCAAGTCTGAGTACGATTACGTGCTCAAAAAGTGTTATAACCTCCGTGAGTATGAGCATGGTGTGAAAGCGAGGCTTGAGCATGAAATTCTGAGCACCGAGCATCGAGTACGGCTTTATAACATCGGGCCCTGACTGACAACGTTTTCTTGTTTACGTGAATGTGATGTCATGCCGGCTTCGAATATAGTGCAGTCGGTGTCAGTCGGTGTAATGTATACGCTGCAATCGGAATGAGTCTAGTTTGGTGTGATTTGGTCTGGTCCGTTCGTGAGAAAACCGGCCAATAAACAGGAACACATATAATGACAGTGCCAACTCGTTATCCATTACCTTAGTGTTATTACTCGACTGAGGTTACTATTATATTATGTCATGCTGCAATATCTATTACAAGCATATCAACAAGTACATTTGACAAACAGCGTTACGCTGCATTACATATTATTAATATCGATGTATCTTCTTTTTTTGTGATTTGGCAATAGGCGACTTGTGTTGACAACATTTAAACTGAAGAATCAAAGAAGCCGTTACAAAACCGGTTATAATGGCTGTTATACACCTTACGATTATCGCCTAAATTGTAGGCGATCTGGACCCTTATGAGAGTATTTGTAGCGGGAAATAGAAAATAATTGGAAGTCGTAAGCAAACGTACGGTCTCGCATGCGATTATTTTGGAATTCCAAAACCGAATCCAGTAGCGGTCGGCTCGTATGCGAGAATGCTCTCGGCTATAGTGTTTCCAACCGTTGACGGTTAGTGTCGCGGCGATTTGACATAGGTGCCCGGTAATGCATTGTCTGATGAGTGATCTGATGGGTAATCAGGCCCATCAGGTAGGCAAATAATGTCCCGGGCATCCGTAAGAAGTTATAATACACGGACTCGTCGTGTTCACGCCAACCCGGCAGGAGTTTGGAATTCGCGCTCCAGCAAGTATTTTCGTATCCACGTCTATCTGTGTCGTCTCTTGACAGCATCCCGCCGACGTCGTCTGAAAACAACAAGATTAAGCGCTGCTAACGATAATCTGAGAACGATAATTTGTTTCCTGGTCAGATACATGTTGTACGAATGGCTGACAGGAAACGACTCCGGAAGTAGAAAACGTCTGTTTGTAGTATGTATGTATATCGCAACCGACCACAATCGTCAGGTGTATAGCAACAGCTTTTGCGCAGCCGATAGCTATCTCATGCGAGAGTGTCATTCTATCGCATGCGATAGCTATGAGACTACACAATCGTAAGGTTTATGAGGGCCATAAGACATTAGGAATATGTACCAATTTTGGCTGTTGTTCAATATAAATAAAAAGGCCAACAGGTGTACAATTGACGTTTCAGTTTTTGATAAAATTGAATACTGCGTCCAATTTAAGAGCATCATCTCCATAATGAAAGGATTTCGAAATCTTCACCGAGCTGGAACAAAACTAAATGTAACGCTGCCTGACAAAATATTGTTTTTATACACAGCATATATATGTGGTCAATGAAAATCAATATTATTTTGTATTATATTTAATTTGCCATCCTTCCAAAATACCTTACATACTGAATGCTTTATGAATTTCATTCTATATTACACGTCGTGTAATCACTGCTCTTTACGAAATCCATCTACACATAATGAAAGGGGTTACACTAATGGTACTTTAATAAACATCTGAACATATATATATATAGAGTGGATATATATAAAGCTACGATTCCATATGTATGGAAAGGTGTGCGGAAACGCATGCGGAATGGGGAATACCTCTGTAGTGACGTCACTACTGGGAATTTCCGATTCGTGTGCGGATACGATTCGAATCGCTACACGGAGCGATTCAATTTGCCGCAGCCGCATCCGCTCAAAAAAACTCATCCGCCTGTGTACGTTTGGAACTATTTATGTTAATTTCCACCGGACACTATATTCATTGTTTTTCTGCATGCCGCATCCGCATGCAGTATCCGTACATATGGAAACGTAGCTTTACGGAGATGACGAACAACACGCTATCCGCAATTGCGCATTAATCCGCAGCAGCTGGAAATCGATTAATATACTAAGTTATCGAGTTTCCCAGGATGGATAAATTATCGAACTGCCAAATAAAACAGATAGATTGTTCCTTGCGAAAATAATCTGAAGAGAATGCGTCATCTCCGTAACGGGTTTTTGTTACAATTTCCAAAGTCAACTTTGACGAACACTACATAAGTAACGGTATCTAGGATAATAATTGTTGTTGAATTGAAAGCTTTAATACATATAAATTGCCATGGTAAAGTGTTCTGTTTATTCACATCAAAGTTATCCCTTGTCATATGAGGTTCAAAACCGTCACAGAGATGACACCAATTTGTACCACTATTTGAACCAACACAGTGTAAAACGTAGTTTACACTAAAATCCTTTATATAGGCCACACAGTTATGTCAAAATGTCTAATTTAAATAAACATTTTCATTGTTATATTATCTGTTGTATGTAGGGGGCAATAATAATTTGTTATGTTTCGTCGTTTTTATGATATGATATATTTTCTTGTGTGTCCTAATGGCATGCAGGTAGTCATTTCCTGAAAAAAACATGGGACACTTACTGTGTTGATTGTCAACAAAAACATTTACGGCAGCATTACCGGACCAACGCCACTACACATTCCACAATCAGTATCAAAACAAACATCAATGTTTTGTATTATTGTATATCCGCTAATATGGTAAAAATAATGATTACGTTGTAACATATTGTTCAACAGTAGTAATGTAGGTGGTCCAGCACGAATATGATCCGTTTGCCTTGAGGAATCCCATGTTAAGAGATAGGGATATTCCTTCTGACCGCGCCCGGGTTAAAGGATAGGGAATTTTTAACCCCATTTTAAGAGATAGGGATTTTCCTTCTGACCGCGCCCGGGTTAAAGGATAGGGATTTTTATTGCAAAGGTATCCGACCACTTTTTGGATTTTCCTTCTGACCGCGCCCGGGTTAAAGGATAGGGAATTTTATCGCAAAGGTATCCCACCACTTTTTGGATTTTCCTTCTGACCGCGCCCGGGTTAAAGGATAGGGAATGTTATTGCAAAGGTATCCGACCACTTTTTGGATTTTCCTTCTGACCGCGCCCGGGTTAAAGGATAGGGAATTTTATCGCAAAGGTATCCCACCACTTTTTGGATATTCCTTCTGACCGCGCCCGGGTTAAAGGATAGGGAATTGTTAACCCCATGTTAAGAGATAGGGATTTTCCTTCTGACCGCGCCCGGGTTAAAGGATAGAGAATTTTATTGCAAATGTATCCGACCACTTTTTGGATTTTCCTTCTGACCGCGCCCGGGTTAAAGGATAAGGAATTTTTACCCCATGTTAAAGGATAGGAGCTATTATTCGATGTGGCCGTCCAAAAAGGACGGCCGAGGAGGCCGAGCTGGACGTGCTGGTGGTGAGTTAAACTTTATGTTGTGTTACTATACACTTTCGCCTAAAAAGGCGGCTCCTACCTTCTTCCCACCAAAAAGGTGGCTCCCTATGTATTTTTTCACTAAAACGGCGTCCACGTCTATGTTTACTTCCCTCTAAAACCATGCTTTCCCAATCAGTTCCCCTAAAATTCGTCTCCTTAAAAACTTCCGTCAAAATGGCGTCCTTGTATATTGTTTACTTCCGTTAAAATGGCACCACTGTGTATGTTTACTTCCGCTAAAATGGTGTCCCTATATATTGTTTACATGTATTGTGTTTACTTCCGTCAAAATGACGTCCCTGTATATTGTTTACTTCCGTCAAAATGGCGTCCCTGTATTTTGTTTACTTCCGTCAAAAGGGCGTCCCTGTATATTGTTTACATGTATTTTGTTTACTTCCGCTAAAATGGCGGGTCCCACATACTTCCTGTCAACACACCTGCTCTCATCCTATTCCTACTGACACATTGCCTCCGTATAGTTATCATCTTCCTATAGGCTTCTGGTCACGTGACCAACAGTCACGTGCCTTTTGGTCACATTTTCCCCTATCATAGCGTCTGTAATATTTAATTATTCTTGTAGAAATTCATTAACGGACCTTCGCCTCCAAAGAGACAATCGACCCCGATAGCCACGGCGACATCGCCGGCGGTCCCGACAGCCACCGGGACACCACTGGTCACGACGACTGCGCCTACTTCACCGACCACCCGAGTGAATGTGCTGCCACACTTCGCCTGTTGTATGTGCAACACCACATTCACGCGGAGAAGGGATTGGGAGCGTCATGTAAAGCAGGGATGGTGCCAAAGAAAGCAACACAAACAACAGAGACGGGAGGTGAATATTAAAGAGATAATGGTAAATCGATCATGTTGTTGTTCAAATGTTTTCAGATGCTGCTACAAATGTCGTATCTTTATGTTTTGTATATCATGATTAAAAGTCAACTTGTCTTTATTTTCAGGTGTTGCTACAAAGCCCATTATCTCTTTATGTTTTGTATACGATGCTTAACAGTCAACTTGTATTTATTTCAGCACCAAGAAAAGGATCGCATCGCTGCGTCACGAAAACGCCGCCGGTCACCGACTGCTTCAGCATCACCATCACCGAAAAGGCCGTCACCTGCAGCCTGTCCTTCGCCACCTGCAGCCTCTCCGGCGCTACAACAAGATTCACTTGTTCTACCGGAGGTGGTAGATTTTGTACCCGGTAATTTGTTTAATTTGTATAGGAGTCAGTGGTCGACAATTCGTACACATTATTGTAGGGGGCCCATCCAGAGAACCTACAACATTCGATTAACCGATACTGACATAACCTCATTACATCCAACATTGTGGAGCATTTTTGATGAACAAACAACCACCTTAAAAATTAATTTAAGCTTCGGATTTATTTTATATAACCAGAAAACGAAAGAACATCGTTATTTTCATTCTTCAAAAAAAAATTACGGTAGGTTTCTGGACAGGCCCCCTTTAGTTACTAATGCCAATAAATTTAAGTTGTTTTTAAATTCGTTTGAAGAAAAATATATTTTAAGTTGGGCAATTAGGCAGTGGCCCGATTCTCAGTGGATATGTGAAATGGTAACAAATGTTACATTTTACATAAACATCATACCTGATCACCCTATAGGTACTTGTGAGCACATAGTCCTTCCCGAGTATATTCTCACAAATAAAGGTTTACATTCGTTATCCTGTGACTTATCCCAATACGACAGGTTACCCTATAAAGATAATCTTTGTTTCTTCCGTGCTCTCGCACTAAGTCAGGGAGCTGATGTTTATCACCTCGAGCCTCATGTTGCCGCTTTGTATAACATGTACCAAGAGTCTATATACAATGCCCCGTCTATGAATCATTTCCCTGGCTTTAAGTTAAGTGATCTTTATGACATTGAAAAGCTTTTCCATATCAATATATTTGTTTATGAATTACTCGATCATCACGACGACGACGACGACGAGAACTTGGTAGCGGGTCATTTACTGAGACGTTCAACTTGTAAATTCCCCGATACTTTAAATTTGAATCTTTTCGAAACAAATTTTTCTTATATCCACGATATTAAAACATACACACGGTCTTTCAAATGTATCAAATGTGACAAACTTTGGCATACAGAATGGTCCTTAAAAAGAAACCAACAAGGTTGCGAAGTCGAGGTCAAGAGAATATTCCCTGGTGGTATATTTCATGTTCAGGAAACCATTTTTCAGAAACTTGATCAGTTGGGTATTGACATCGAAGAAAAATACCGGTATTATCCGTTTCGGGCCACCTTTGATTTTGAATCTTATTTTGATACGGCCAACTTACCGGTAAATACTCCAAAGGTCGAGTGGTTGGCTCGACACGAAATACTTAGCGTTAGTGTGTCATCCAATGTTCCCGGGTACAAGGAACCACGCTGTTTTATTAGCGAGGGTGAGCCGAGCCAACTAGTCGATCGATTTTTAAATTATCTTTACGAAATTAGCAACACCGCTTCCGAAATTCTGAAAACACGTTATCAGTTTGTTTTTGATGAATTAAACCAAAAACTAAAATATATTCAATCACCAGAGGGTATAATGCTCGAACCCGACTTAGACGAAATTCTAGATGACGGGTCACCTTTACCTATTATCCCAGATGATCTAATATCAAAATTAATTAATATGCTTCACGGATTTCTTGAAGAACTACCCGTTATTGGCTTTAATTCCAGAAAATACGATTTGAACGTCATTAAAAAATATATCACACCACAATTCCTGACAACCGACGTAGGTGACGAGACGGACGAGAACGAATCTAATAAGAAATCTAGAAATGTCATGTTCACAGTAATGCGTCATACTAATCTGATGTGTTTAAAAACAGCGACTTTGAATTTTTTGGACATCATAAATTATTTGGCCCCCGGTTTTAGTTACGATAAATTTCTGAAAGCTTACGGATGTGTACAAACTAAAGGATACTTTCCGTACGAGTGGGTGACTTCGTTAAGTAGACTCGACTGTGAATCCCTTCCTCCAAAGGAAGCTTTTCACAGCGATTTCAAAAACGAAGAGATTTCTGACGAAAATTACGCGTACTGCGAACAAATTTGGCGTTATCACGATATGAAAACTTTTCGTGATTTTCTTATTTGGTACAACAATAGAGATGTCGTTCTTTTCCTTGAAGCTATAAAAAGCAGTTCTCTTTTTACAAATTGCGCCACGTTGATATGTTTAAAGATGGTATTAGCGTTCCCGGTCTAACCATGAAATTTATGTTTCACACATTACCACGTGATATTTATTTCAGTCTGTTTAATCAAAAAGATTCGGATTGACACGATATGTTAAAAAAAAGCCATCGTACGGGGCCCGTCCATAATATATCACCGCCATCACGAAGTCGGCGTTACACGGCTTCGTGAATCGGAAAGGGGCGACTCAGCTCTCCCCTGTCGTTCCATTGTCGGCTACGACGCGAATGGATTATACCTTTGGGCTCGTTCACAAGATGTGCCCAACGGATGTTATACGCGTCGTAGCCAACAACATTATTTTAGACCTAAAATATCACGTGTTTACGGGAAAATGGCTCTTGAATGGTTAGAGTGGGTAGCTCACGAAACGAATACAACGATAAGGCATCAATTTAACGGAGAAGAGAAACGCATTGGAGATCGTAGACTTCCCGTTGACGGATGGTGTGCCCAGACTCGCACCGTTTATAAATTTCACGGTTGCCATTTTCACGGTTGTCCTTGTAACGTGGAGCACACCAACTCTATCAACGAGAAGTCTATGGCCGATCTCTTATCAGAAACTAAAAAGAACACTACGTATTTGCGTAAATATGCCGAGGTCGTCGAAATGTGGGAATGTCAATGGAAAGAAATTCGGAAAAATTCCGAAATACGAAATTTTCTAAATTACAAATTTCCTCAACGTAACATGAAGTGGGAAATGACCCAAGATAAAGTTTTGGAAAATGTAGTTGAAGGTCGCCTATTTGGCATGGTAGAGTGCGACATTTTTGTTCCAAATCATCTTAAAGATTATTTTGGTGAAATGCAACCCATTTTCAAAAACATTGACATTACCCGTGACAACATCGACCCCTATATGCGAGCTTACGCTGAAGAGCACAATATATTATCTACTCCTCGGCGTACACTGGTGGCTTCGTATTTTTGTAAACAAATTATTTTAGGTACACCTTTGTTAAAATGGTATTTGAAACACGGACTAGTCGTATCTCACGTTTATCAAGTTTTAGAATACGAACCCAGTCCGTGTTTCAAACATTTCGCCAATGCCGTCTATTCGAGACGGCATTGCGAAGGTGACGTGCACCCGGACAAGGCCATTATTGACGATACGATTAAACTTCTTGGGAATAGTGGCTATGGAAAATGTATCACTTTTAAGGATCTCCACAGAGATATTATCTTATGTAATAGTAAATCGGCGAGCCAAGAAATTAACAGTCATCGTTTTCGCCAGCTAGACCCAATTACGGAATCCGTGTACCAATTGACAATGAACAAGAAATCCATTAAATACGATCTCCCTCTTCAAATCGGTTTCATGGTTTACCAGTATGCAAAATTGAGAATGCTGGAATTTTATGACGATTTCATAGATTATTACGTAGAGCGCCCTTTCTTCCAATATTGCGAGATGGATACGGATTCCACATATTTAAGTCTAGCTTTTTCTTGTTTAGACAACTGTGTTACCACCGATAAACGACAAGAATACTTTACAAACTTGTCCCGGTGGTTTCCTGCTGTTTGTTGTGACGCGCACGCGTCCGATTATGTCACTTGTCGGATGGAAGGGAAAGAATGGGTGCCTTTGGAATCGTGTTGTATTGCGCGTGCGCGTCACGACAAAAGGACACCCGGCCTGTTCAAAATAGAATACGAAGGTAGAGGTATTATCGGCTTGTACAGCAAAACATATTATTGTTTTGGTGATACGTATAAATTCTGCACGAAAGGTATAAATAAGAGACACAACGAAATTGACAAAGACACATTTTTTAAAGTACTCAAAACCAAAAAGAGTGGTGTTGGGAAAAATCGAGGGTTTAGGGTGAAGAATGCTTCAGTTTTTACATATATTCAAGAACGTTCTGCACTAACATATTTTTATTCCAAACGACCGGTACAAGCCGATGGAATCTCTACCTCTCCGTGTCTGGTATAATAGACACGCCAGTAAATCTTCTCGTGAGCTACCCGTGTATCATTCGGTATTGTTGTAACATTCGGTATTTGTGTAACATATAGTCTTTGTGTAAACGTGATCAGGTATGATGTTTATCGACCACTGACTCCTACTTGTTACTTGTCGATTATTAAAGAGTGGCACAAGTGAGTCTTATTGCAATGGAGAGGCTGCAGGGGATGCCGGAGAGGGTAGGGGTGAATGCCGTGGAGACGTCATACCCAATGATGGTGACCGTCGGCGTTTTCGCAATTTCTACAATAACAAGGTTTTATAATAGTAGCACTTTATACGTCTACCTACCTGAACGTAACACTCGTGATGAGGCGAACATTGTATAACGCTATACCAGAATAGTAAAGGACACGATGAATACTTCTGCTCATACGGGTTTCCAACGCGACACGTTGCGTTCCGTAGATTCATGAATGAACATTGTGTAGAACGGACTCGTAATTCCAAGAGACTTCAAAGTACCATGTCTAACGTTTGCGATCAATACTGTATCGCTTATATCATGTATCACTGTCGTGGCTTCTCGTTGAAGACTTTCGTGAACGGTTTCGGCACTGATCTAGTAGCAGACGATTGTCGTGTATTTTATTAGTTTAAACAATTAAGATAAGGTGTGTGTTTCGGCACTATGTTTACTTTCAGTACTGTTTCGGCACTATGTTTACTTTCGATACTGTTTCGCTATTGACAACTAGGTTGTTATCATAGAACTGATGGCGTGGTTGAAATATCATGCATATACCGTGTTTCATTAACAAGCAAGTATCATCATCATTATCATCGTTCGAGCCTATGGCGCGGTGTTAATTCACCCGTAAGTCGACCCATACGAGACAATGGCATGGTCGTAATGACCTGTAAGCTCACGACCTCTGGCGCGGTGTTAATTCACCCGTAAGTCATGTCACATCAAGCACTTGTCTTCAGTTAATAAAATACAGTTTCGTGTATGATATCACACACGCATGTATATAGTAACAACGTCTAAGTTTGGTTCTTGCAACTCGTTGATCCAAGTTTGATACATGTAAGCGGCTAGTCTAAGATTTGCACTTATTGAAGATGATCTGTAAATATGTTTATAATGTACACGAATAAAATGTGCAAACCTTATCTTGTGTCATTTTGTTCTTTGTATAAGTAGTATAAGTACCGTGCATCCCAGTCCCTTTCATCATTTTCGTAAAGTATGGACACGAGGTTAGTTCATCCGTTTACCTGTATCGTCGCCGGACCGACGGGCTGTGATAAAACGACGTTTGTTGTCTCTTTACTACGTCACTGTGCCACACTCGTAAACTTACCACCCGAAAAGGTCACGTGGTGTTACGGTGTCGTCGCAACACCCTTTCGATAGGGTTAGCCGGAAAAGACCGTTGCGGTTGAATGTTTTCCAAAATTCGTGGATCGACCAGCACCCTCTTCTTTGTACTACTGCGACTTCTACTAGTACTACTATTACTACTAATACTACGACTACTACTCTGCTACTAGTACTACTACTACGACTACTAATACTACGACTACTACTCTGCTACTACTACTAATACTACCCTGCTGCTACTACTACTACTACTACTACTACGACTACTACTACTACGACTACTACTACTAGTACAACAACTACTACTACTACTACTACTCTGCTGCTAGTACTACTACTACTACGACTACTAGTACTACGACTACTACTACGTCTACTACTCTGCTACTATTATTAGTACTACGACTACTACTCTGCTTCTACTACTACTACGACTACTACAACTATTACGACTACTACTATTATTAGTACTACGACTACTACTATGCTACTACTACTACTACGACTACTACTACTACTACGACTATACTACTAGTACTACTACTACTGCTACTACTACTACCATGACAACTACTACAACTACGACTACTACTCTGCTAATACTATTACTACTACTACTGCTACTACTACTAGTACTACTACTATTAGTACTACTACTACTACTAATATTACGACTACTACTCTGCTACTAGTACTACGACTACGACTACTACTACTACTACGACTACTACTCTGCTACTACTACTAATACTACCCTGCTGCTACTACTACTACTACTACTACGACTACTACTACTACGACTACTACTACTAGTACAACTACTACTACTACTACTCTGCTGCTATTACTACTACTACTACGACTACTAGTACTACGACTACTACTACGTCTACTACTCTGCTACTATTATTAGTACTACGACTACCACTCTGCTTCTACTACTACTACGACTACTACAACTATTACGACTACTACTACTATTAGTACTACGACTACTACTCTGCTACTACTACTACTACTACAACTACTACTACTACTACTACGACTACTACTACTAGTACTACTACTACTGCTACTACTACTACCATGACAACTACTACAACTACGACTACTACTCTGCTAATACTATTACTACTAATACTGCTACTACTACTAGTAATACTACTACTAGTACTACTACTACTAGTACTACGACTACTACTCTGCTACTACTACTACAACAACTACTACTACTACTACTACAACTACGACTACTACTGCTACTAGTACTACGACTACTACTACTAGTACTACGACTACTACTCTGCTACTACTACTACGACGACTACTAGTACTACGACTAGTACTCTGCTACTACTACTACTACTACTACTACTACTACTACTACTACTACGACAACTAGTACTACGACTACTACTACGACTACTACTCTGCTACTACTACTACTAGTACTACGACTTCTACACTGCTACTACTACTACTAGTACTACGACTACTACACTGCTACTAGTAATACTACTAGTACTACAACTACTACTACTACTACTACTAGTACTACGACTATTAATCTGCTGCTACTACTACTACGACTACTACGACTACTACTACTACTACTCTGCTAATATTACTACTACTGCTACTACTGCTACTACTACTAGTACTACGATTACTACGACTACTACTACGACTATTACTACTACGACTACTACTAGTACTACGACTACTACTAGTACTACTACTACTACTTCGACTACTACTCTGCTACTACTGCTACTACTACTACTACGACTACTAGTACTACGACTACTACTACGACTACTACTCTGCTACTACTACAACTAGTACTACGACTACTACTCTGCTGCTACTACTACTACTCTGTTGCTAGTACTACTACTACTACTACTACTCTGCTAATGCTACTACTACTACTACTGTTACTACTACTAGTACTACTACTACTAGTACTACTACTATTACTACGACTACTACGCTGCTACTACTACTACGACTACTACTACTACTACTACTACGACTAATACTACTAGTACTACGACTACTACTACGACTACTACTCTGCTACTAGTACTACCACTACGACTACTACTACTACGACTACTACTCTGCTAGTACTACTACTACGACTACTACTCTGCTACTACTACTACGACAACTACGACTACAACTACTAGTACTACGACTACTACTCTGCTACTACTCTGCTACTACTACTACGACTACTACTACTACTACTCTGCTAATACTACTACTACTACTACTGCTACTACTACTACTACAAGTACTACTACTACTAGTACTACTACTACTAGTACTACGACTACTACTACGACTACTACTGCTACGACTACTACTAGTACCACGACTACTACTACTACTACTACTACTACTACTACTACTACTAGTAGTAGTAGTACTACGACTACTACTACTAGTACTACGACTACTATTCTGCTACTACTACTACGACGACTACTACTACTAAGACTACTACTCTGTTACTACTACTACTACTACTACTACTACTACGACTACTAGTACTACGACTACTTCTACGACTACTACTCTGCTACTTCTACTACTAGTACTACGACTACTACTACTACTACTACTGCTACAACTACTAGTATTACGACTACTACTACGACTTCTACTCTGCTACTACTACTACTACTCTGCTGCTAGTACTACTACTACTACTACTACTACTACTACTACTACTACTACTACTACTACTGCTACGATATTTGCTCCCTTTTGAGGGAATCTCACGCGATAACCCGTCTATTTGCTCCGTTTTGAGGGATCTCACGCGATAACCCGTCTATTTGCATACACACCACCACCACCACCACCACGCATAACCCGTCTATTTGCTCCCTTTTGAGGGATCTCACGCGATAACCCGTCTAATTGCTCCCTTTTGAGGGATCTCACGCAATAACCCGTCTATTTGCTCCCTTTTGAGGGATCTCACGCGATAACCCGTCTATTTGCATACACACCACCACCACCACCACGCATAACCCGTCTATTTGCTCCCTTTTGAGGGGTCTCATGCGATAACACGTCCGTACTCTCTCGTGTGATGTGTCATCCGTTGTCTCGTCTCTTGTCTCGTCCGTACCCTCTCGTGTGATGTGTCATCCGTTGTCTCGTCTCTTGTCTCGTCCATACTCTCTCGTGTGATGTGTCATCCGTTGTCTCGTCTCTTGTCTCGTCCGTACTCTCGTGTAATGTCTCGTCCGTTGTCTCGTCTCTTGTCTCGTCCGTACTCTCGTGTAATGTCTCGTCCGTTGTCTTGTCTCTTGTCTCGTCCGTACTCTCGTGTGATGTGTCATCCGTAGTCTCGTCTCTTGTCTCGTCCGTACTCTCGTATGATGTCTGTCTATGTTTGAATCTATATGTATGTCTCTATCCCTCTCCCCCACTCTTTACGTGTGGTTTTGTATTACACTACGAAAAAAGACACAAGTTAAGGTTTGCACAGTTTATTCGTGAACAAGACAACAGAAAGTTCTCTACAGGTCACCCAACATTATTGTCAGAACCATATGTTTCATAGTGTTTCGCCAATGTTTCGAAACGGGGTCTTGCAACCAAGTATTGATATTACACAACTGTTCGACTGTCACGTCAGATAGCTTCACACCTGCGTCTAACAAAACACTCAAACAGTCTTTCACCATCTAGTTGGTCTGAGTTCATGTGCGTGTTGTGTGTTTCGTACCACGAGTATGTATCTATGTATGTCTCTATGTACGTATCTATGTCTGAATCTATGACTTCCTTTTTGGTTACCCATGCCAGGTTAGGTGTTTTACGACAGAAGCAAATTTGGAAGGTTTTACCGAAGAAACACGAATTTAAATACTATAGTACAAACAAAGATAAAAAACGTTCTAATGGACATTTATACACTTGATTCTTAATACGATAAACTGTATAAATACTGGTACATCTTATCTGGGAGGTTATTATGTGTCTGTACTGTTCTATCATAACGCTTCACTTTGTTACGCGTCTGTTTCGAAAAAATAGGTTTGGCAACTTTAGTGTCAAGGTCACTGCCACTGAGTTGACAACGTGTCTCGCGCATATACATACGTACATACGAATAGGTTAAGAATGCTAGCATACTAAAAGGTTGAAACAATACTGTTGATCTCTAGGTACAGATGAAACACGGATGAAACTTGGACAGGAAATATCACTTCAAATCCAATTGGTACCAGATTGTTTATAGTACGATGTGTCTGTGTTGAAAGTTATTTTTACTCTGCAGTCCGTACTTGTGTACATTCTACTCAGCAGTCCGTGCTTGACTTTTCTAATCTATCATCTGCGCATGTGTAGTTTGTCCTCTGAAGTCGGTGATCTTTTGGCACGCCCACGTGACCGTTATGAACTGTCCTACAATGCATAATCTTTCGGCACGCACACGTGATCTTTATGTTCCATCGAACCGATATAAAAAGAAATTATACACATTACCAGGTGTCACAGTTTACTTAGCCCATTTGGCAGCGGTTTATGGCGCTGAGGTTGGTCCTGTCGAGACCGTCGTTGGAAGCGAGGGAAAGGCATCACTGTATGTAGTGGGAGTCAGTCCCGCAACGGTATGAACGATGACCTGCGGCCCTTTGGCTGCCGTTTTTGGCGCTGAGGTTGTGTGGACATCGTCAGCAGCAGCGATGCACTCCTTCGACATGACAAGTTGGAGGATGGATGATGGAGGTCTTCTTGGCGTCTTTCGCTGCTGTTTTTGGAGCTAACGTTTTATTTGTTTTTTAAGATTTAATCTAATTTAAACGGTTCTTTTCAGAACCAACCATCGTTGATGTTGTTTTTTAAGGTTTATTTTAATTTAAACGGTTCTTTTCAGAGCCAACCATATTCTCACAAAAGAGTATTAACTATTAACTATAACGGTATTGCTACAAAGTCGGGTAAGTACAAATGTCGTATGTTAGCTAATGTTATAGTTCAAAGGTTTATACCGGTTTGTTTATAGCCTGTGTTCGATATAGTTGTAACAAATGATAGCTAATACAAACTTCTAGAATTATATTTTACAGGAACATTTTACACTCGCTGTAACACAACGTCACTGACCATAACATCACATGATGGGCTTACGTTCAAGTGCACAAGTTCAAAACGATGGCAAACCAAAGCACTACCTGTATAATCAACTCACCTCGCACACACACAATTACTATGCGTAGCAATTTATAGTTTAATAATATCATACAGGGTGCACGCGCTCACACTCGTCACACGAATTTAATCGCTACCTAATATAATAATAATAACACTAGTCTATTGTTCTTTCAACAGTTTGGCACCAGTTTGGAACCAGTTTGTATGCAGGCTATCAACTGCTGTAATAAGTTTGGTAAGTACAAATCTCGTATAACAAATACTGTTACATGACAAACAGTTTGACCAAAATATTACACAGATAGCTGGTAGTTTGAATGTTTTAGCAGACAAGTTCCTATAATTCCCTATGACTTTACACGGGACATACACATGGATGTTTTTTCAAAACAGAGCCTTGGTTTATACCGGTTTGTTTATAGCCGGTGTTCGATATAGTTCAAAATTACGGTGCTTAGCAGTTTATAGTTTAAAGACGTCATACAGGGTGCGCGTGCTCGCACTCACAACAAACAAACAAGTTCAGACATGTCTCCGCGTACGAGTTTATTTATAACAACGAGCGTTGGTACTGCGCAATCACAGTGCGCGCGCTCGCGCGCAACAAACAAACAAGTCCAGATACCGAAAATCCAAAAAGTGGTCGCATACCTTTACGATAATAGCTCCTATACGAATAATAGCTCCTATCCTTTAACATGGGGTAACAAATCCCTATCCTTTAACCCGGGCGCGGTCAGAAGGAAAATCCAAAAAGTGGTCGGATACCTTTGCGATAAAATTCCCTATCATTTACGGGCGCGGTCAGAAGGAAAATCCCTATCTCTTAACATGGGGTTAAAAATTCCCTATCCTTTAACCCGGGCGCGGTCAGAAGGAAAATCCCTATCTCTTAACATGGGGTTAAAAATTCCCTATCCTTTAACCCGGGCGCGGTCAGAAGGAAAATCCCTGTCTCTTAGCATGGGATTCCTCAAGGCAAACGGATCATATGCGTGCTGGACCACCTACATTACTACTTTCAACGTTTAGTCGTTAATATAAATATGGGTCGATTTCATATAGTTGTTTTGGATCGAGTGCTTATGTTTATAATGTTGTTGTTGTTGTTGGAGGTTGGTATGTTAAGTGTAAGTGTGAAGTATTCTTATGTATATACAAAGAATGTCCTTGTCACTGTGACTGGGCAAAGATGATCAACAACGATAAACAAGTCAACTACAATTGACATCGTGACTGTGTTTGACAATGATGGTTATTCATAGTAATATCATTCATAAGCGAACGAGTGGAACTCGACATAACAACGTCTTCCTACTGTTGGTCTCTACTGATACATGAGTGTGAGTATGGGGTATGCGTGCGTGCGTGGTTGCGTGCGTGCTTGCGTGGTTGTGTATATGCTTGCGCGCGCATACCTGTATGTGCGTGTGTGGGAGAGAAAGAGTGTGTGTGCATTTGTGTTTGTGTGTGTTTGTATGTGTTTGTGTGTGTGTTTGTGTGTGTTTGTGCTTGCGTCCGTGCATGTATGCATTCGTGTTTTTTGTGCGTGTGTCTGCATTTGAATTCAAGCCTGGTATGTGCGTGCGTGCATGCATGACCTCGGTGTGTGCCGTGAGAGAATTCGCACTGTCCGGTTTAAACAGTGGCCACCTGCTACACCGGTCACAGGCTACGCCTGCGTCGTTGTCATTTAAACATGACACTCCAAATGTTGACCAACAATATCCGTATGCACAATGCATGTATGTTTAAAAAATGGTCTTCCATAATAGTATTGTGTATCGATGAGTAATTTAATTGTATATAATACTAATTAAATAATAATAATTATATATATATATATATACATATATGTACTCACACACACACAGACACACACACGCACACACACACACACACACACACACACACACACACACACACACACACACACACACACATAATGACGTAGATGTATAACATAATACAAAACTCTTCCAACCAATCCGCAGTATGGCACCAACGATCTGATCCACCCGCCCATTTGCATAGTTCCATGATTAGGTTTCTCTAAACACATATGTGCTAGATTTTGTTCGCTAGATGGCGCTGCCCTAATAGTGATAGAGCCATCACCGTTGGTGTCTGGTTTCCTACGTCTATTTACAGGTGTTCACTTTCAATTGTTGTGGTGATGGATGGAAGAGTTATACAAGACTTGCTTTATGCCTTTTGGATGTTCTGTTTTGTTCTTGTTTTGGGATTGTTTCTGGCGTGCGAAACGTTCACCGGTTACCGGTCATTAGCTGTAAACAAACATGACTAACTAACAAACTTGGCAACCGCTATTGGGGTGAGTCAAATAATTTGGACATACCTTCATAAATGAAGCGGATATAACGAGGAAGCAAATGTAGGATGCGGAATCGTAACAAGAATAACACGTGTAAGCCCTTTACTGATCGCTGACGTACCAGCTTAAAGAATTGAACGTCAACAACATGCACCAGAGGATTTTTCAAAAAGCGAGTTTGCAATGTTTCAGTGAGGCCTTGCTGAATGAATCTAATTCGTTTATTAACCATGACAGTGTATCCGTTATGAGGCTGGGCCGGTATTGCGTGACATGGAAAATGAAGGGCGCTGGTGTGTGAGTGTGTGTGTGTGTGTGTGTGTGCGCGCGTGCGTGTGTGTGTCTGTGTGTGTGTGTGTGTTTGTTTGTGTGTTTGCAAGTGTGTGTGTGTTTGTGTGTGTGTGTGATGGTGTGCCGTGGAGTGCTGTTACTGTTGTGTGATATGGTGTGGTGCGGTGGTGGTCCGGTGGCGGTGCGACTTTTCTGTGTGTTTGTGTGTGTGTGTGTGTGTGTGTGTGTGTGTATGTGTGTGTGTGTGCGTGTGTGTGTGTGTGTGTGTGCTAACAACCAAAGGTGTCACTCCGGCCATATTTTCGGTCGTGATTCTGACTGTTGTATCCATTCCACCTTCGGCGAACCCCAAAATAGCAGCTGACACATTTTTCAATATTATTTCTGATCTGCTGTCTCGATTGCCTGACGCTGTGGAATTGTCACGTGCGATTTCAATCACGTTTCTGTACAACGGTATCGACAATATGTAACGTGTCCCATTTGCAAGACCCTTGACTTGTATGCAAATGTCAAGGACGCGTACATTTCCACTAGCTTACCTCCCCTTGGCAAGTCGGATCACAATCCATTTGGTTCAGCCGATTCCGACATGCAGCTCTTTGGTGCAATTTCAACCTCTCACCGCCAAAACGGACTGTAAGAAAACTCCAGAAGTTTGCGAGAAACTCGTGGAATGTTTCGGTTGCACTAACTGGGACGTTGTTATAATGTGTATGGTGATAATGTTGACGAGCTGGTGTCTTGTCATGTCAATGTCATCGGTTACTTGAACTTCAGTGTTGACGTAATAATACCCCAAAACACTGTCAAACAGCATGGATTACGCTGCAGATTATGGAAGTGCTGAATCGGTAGACATTTTTTTAATTCTGCTCGGGATGCTAAGCATCTAGTGGGATCCACATACAAAACTCATTTCTCAAAAGTATTTATTATATGAAACAAATTGTTCGTTCCATACTACACATATATTACTGGGAACACTCCCACCCCCTCTTTTTGTGCCTATATTGCAAAATATATAAGAAATTGAAATTGGAAAATGTATATATAATTATATTCAAGGGAGCCTACCACATGTTTTATCCGATATTGTATATTTACCCGTAACATACAATCTATGGAACTAAACAAACTTGATGTGTACGTTTATTCACCACTTCCACTTTAAGATCTTCAAAGAATGTGTTGTGTAAAGGTCCGTTGATCTACAATACAATTCCGAATATCAATCAAAACAAAACCAATCAAAGATGTTAAATATTATCACTAAATGCAATTGTTGTAAGTAGGTATGAAGTTGTAGCAGAACCTGAATTCACTACGAAACGCCTGTTCACATGTGTAATCAAATTATAGTCATTGTCGGTGATTGGTATCACCAAATGTTTGCTATATAACTTAATTGAACATTATTATTTAATATTGTTGTTGTTCCATTTTACATATCTGGTCTATTATAGAAACGTTGTCAATATGCAAAACGTGAAATTACTATTACATTGTTTATACAGGTATATGTGGGGTTGACAGTGACCTGGTCACTTAATAAATACTTATTTTATATTTATTATAATTTAAACCAACTGGTTTCAGCCTCAATTCGCTCCGCAGTCAGCCTGCAATTGTATGTATATCACCAATTTGTATACTTGTTTGATTATGTTTGTATGTATAATTTATACGACTCAACAAATAAACTCTATCTATATATATATATATGAAGGTTAGAAGGATGCAACATGACTGAAATGTTGCGAACAAAGAAAGAAAGAAGGTGTATAGACATCAACTAGATTTCAAGCTACATACATATAATATCATGGAATGGATAACAGGATATGACTATCAGATCATGAACAATTTTGAAAGACATATCTTATACCCTCTCAGGTTGCCTTGTATCAATTTCTTTTACAATTTGCTTATTAGTTGAGCATTGGAGTTGAGAATGCTTAGTTATACAAGTTGCACAAGTGATATTCTCAGTTAAAAAAATGACTATTAGCCCTGTCAGGTTGATATTTTATTTTACCTTTTGAGCGCATTTAATACCATACAACTTCACATGTTGGCAGATCAGTTAAAAATACATGCATCAATGTACGCTAGGTTGTTCTACAGAACTCTGTAGACGTGCACCAGGCCGTCTAGGTCCGCGTGATACTTGACGGGAGGAATCACCTCCTCGATGCATTCCCAACGCTTCTCATCCTCCCACTTCTTGAAGGACGGCTGAAGGTCGTGGTATTCTTCAACGCCCCGGATGTTCTCCTCCCGCATCACGTTTACGATGAGACCTCCTGTGACGAACACAGTACAAAAGTTCATGTTGGAACATCACGACCACATCGTAATTAAAGATTAAGTGAAATTAACCTTTTCATTCCCATTCTAAAATAAATATCCTCTAAAAATAGTAGCGTGCTTTCAATAAATGTGAACCCTCTCCGTCACCCTGCTCAAAGCCCATTTTGTTCGCATTTTTCTGTTCGTTTTCTGCACAGTTTGTTGCGACAATTAGCGACCGCTGGTGATGATACCCGAGGAAGCACCGTTTGGGTTTAGCATGGCGCGCATCTATGCGTGATGATATTTCAAGTCGTACCTAAAATTGAAATGGCGGAATGTTATATTTATTTTATATCACCGTAAAGATAATAGTATTACGTACAAATGTGGTGCTGGATGTACACAGGGATATTTTTTACTTTTTGAGGTATTTCAGTTTCAATATTGCGAATGCTTACAGGTTGAAACACCAGACCGCACCACCGCTAACTGTGCTAAAGGATAGGGTGCTTAACTGTCAGCGGCCCTTCTTGGTGACGTCAGCAACATCTGACGGGCTGGTTGCTTTGTGATATGCAAATGGCAAAATTTGAAAGGGCTTAGTAACATGAGTTCGCAATTAACATATTGTCAATATATAATGTATATTAACAATAGCTTGCGCTGACGCACGTGCACTAATGTTAACAACTCACATAAACAACACATTCAACACATATAAGACAAGGAGAGTTATGTTGATTTGTATTATATATTTGAAACCGATTGATGTAAGTGGGTATATGATGTTCTAGCGAACCTTATTTCATTGTGAAACACAAGTCACACAAGTAGATAATATTTTACTAGTTACGTATGAAGTAATTTTTGGTGGTTGATATAACTTGATTGAACATTGATTATTTCATATTATTGTTATAACATCTTACGTATCTGATATATATATGTATATCTGCCTGCCTGCCTGCCTGCCTGCCTGCCTGCCTGCCTGCCTGCCTGCCTGCCTGCCTGCCTGCCTTCCTGCCTGCCTGCCTGTCTGTCTGTCTGTCTATTTATATATATCTAACTACCCATATATCTACCTACGTACCTACCTACCTACGTTTCCTACATATCTACCTATCTACCTTCCGGCAGGGTTGAGTTATATTGCTTTGACCTTCATTCAGCATTGAATGCGCAAAATAAATAATATTATCCACACATTAAGCCGACTTCGGTTTATCCCAGGTATCAAGAACAAAAGAATGTCCCAAATGTCGTTAATTAAAGGATTTGTTACCGTTTCACTTTAGCCAAATACAGTGCATAAAGGGACATGGGGGCACGTCATCATGCAACAACGCATATGGGTAATGTGTCGACTAATTGGCAACCTACGAGGTGCAATAGCACACTACCGTACTTTACAAAGTCAAACTAGCTGAGAAGTGCTAAGACATACTAGAAAATAATAAAACGCGGATTCGGTGTTGGTGTTGTAACGGAATGTGACTGTCTTTGCGGCCTGGTCGTTACCCGTATGGCAGTGTCTGTTTGACGTTAGAGAGTTATCGCATCCACCCTGGTTAACAATTCAATGAGACCTACCATGTACACCCATTTTCCTAAAATACCAACCTACCTACCTAACTACCTATCTAACTATCTATCTTTCTACCTACCTATATATATATATATATATATATCTACATATATACCTATATATCTATCTATCGATCTATCTATCATCTATCTAACAGTAACTGTTAAATAAATGCTACGTATCAAGTACCTGGTCTGACGACACGAATAAATTCGAGAAAACTGTCACACTTAAGATGTCCTTCACTCAGGCCTCCAGACATGATGGCCGCGTCGTAGGTGTCTGGCGATGAATAAGATAAGACATTGTATATATGGACACAATGAGCGTATAGACTGGTACAGCGGACACGCCGTGGCCATTTATTGAATCCAGCATTAACGGTCAAACCTCAGTCGTTCGTGAAATATACCGGTTCCCTAAATCAAATGTGTATTCATCTAATTAAAGATATAAGACAATACTCATTAAGAGTCAACGCTCAAACCATCAGGTCACAATTGGCACTGATCAAATGTTGACTACCTAAAAATAGTCACATATAAACCTTCATGCGACTTACAATACTTACACCTAGCTGCTACCACCATCCCAACAATTACCAAATGAACGCGTTTCACCCATACATCCGCTACCCTTATTGACAACATATATGTACGACATACAACCCCGTTTTTTCATTCTGGCATATAATATAGTGATATATCCGATCACCTGCCTATATTTTGTTTAATTGGCAAGCAGAAGCCTTGTATAAAATCAAATTAGCCGTTAATATTCAAACACAGAGACATGTCTAAAAAATCCATTGGTCATATAATATATACACTCTGCAAAGTTGATTGGACGTATTTACACCAGTTAGATACAGATACTGCGTTCAGGGAATTAAAAAACTTAACTATGGTATTCAGACATTCGCTCCGGAGAAAATTGAATGAGTGCATGACTAAAGGTCTATTAAACTCTATAAAAAATGTATCGGCCAATCTAAGACACATTCTACTATGTCCGTTATATACGGTATAGTATGTGTAATAAACCAAAACAAATTGCCAAAATTACATATTATATTAATCAATTAAAAACATTTAAGAACGACTCTAAAAACTTGGAAATTACTTAGAACCATGATTGGAAAAAACAACGATAAATCAGGCATTTCGTCGCAGTTTAAATATAAATACGATATAATCTTAGAGCAATTTACTAAATATCTTCAGCGTTTTCCTGAACAAAATCCAAGAAGTATCTTCATGAGTCCGACCGATGTAAATGAAATATGGCAAATTATAATGTCTCTCCAAACTAAGACTAGATCTGGATGTAACAATTTTAGTCCCCGCCTCTGGAAATTTTTTGGTGAGCAAATATCCTTACCAATAACTATTTTAATAAATTAATAGGTGATGGAATAGTGCCTGACAAAATAAAAATAGCACAAATATACCTGTCTATAAGTATAAAGCTACTGATGACTTTTATAATTATAGACCAATATTTTGGTTACCTTCCTTTTCTAAGATACTGGGAAATCTTGTACATATAAGGAGTTATGATTTTATACATAACAAATAGTGAACAAAAACCAATATGGTTTTCGTGAGAAACATTCAACAACCAATGCTATTACAGTTTTTTTATTTGTGACGTTATTAATGCACTAGAAAAAAGGACTCGGTCCTTACTGTTTTTTCTGGATCTAAGTAAAGCATTCGATTCTATTGACCACCAAATCCAATTACACAAACTTGAATATTACGGTATCAGGGGTACTCCACTCAAATGGAGGAGTTACTTTTCAAACAGGAAACAGTATGTTAAGTACAGTTCTAAAGGCTCACTTCAGCAGGATGTCACACACGGTGTTCCACATGAGTCTATCCTCGGTCCGCCTTTGTTTATTTTATATACTAATGAACTACCAATCTGTGTAAATACGTCCAAAACAATGCTGTTTGCTGATGACACTACTATATATAAAACTGGAAAGCAAATTAGTTAAATATATAAAGAGAAGAATAACGAACATGAAATATTAGCTGACTGGCTTCGTGCCAGTAAACTATCTTTAAACATTTATAAAACAAAAAAAAAATTATTTTCTAGATCTCGTCCTACTCAGAACGAATAATTATTGTTAGCCATATCTAATATCATAATTCAGCAAAAAAAATGTATAACATACAAAACTCATATCGAAAAAGTTATTAATTATGCATAAAAATAGTTCGTTACAATCTTAAACAAACTATTGGGAACATTCACATTCCCTCTTTACCTGTTTAAATTTTATAAAATTGCATAATATCAATGAAATTGAAGTTGGAACATTGATATAAAATTATGTCCATGGGAGTCTGCCCCATTCATTATTGAATATTTTACATTTATCTATGACATCCACTTTTACCAAACAAGACAAACTTGAAATATATACATCCTATAATCAGTTCTACTCAAAGGTCTTCGAACAGTTTGTTACGAAAAGGTCCGATGATCTGTAATATGATTCCATCTGTTATACAAAATAAACCCAATTTAAATAGTTTTATATTATCATTAAAGCCAAATATTATAAGGGGGTATGGTGTTCAAGTTAAATTTCATTCCACCCCGAAACGTCTGACACATGTGTTTGATATAATGTTTTTCTACTTAGTTATTATACCATTGCTGAAGCATGCTTTTATTCGCAAGATTACTTATATGAACATTTATCATTAAATATTACTGTTATTACATTTATATATATATATATATATATATATGTTCTATTAATTATAGCAACGTAACCAACACACTACATGTGAAATCATTGTTGATAATAGTTATTTTGGGGATGACGGCGACCAGTTTACTTATTCATTATCAACTTACATTGGAATAATTAAAACAAACTGGTTACAAAATGTAATTGTATATCATTTTGTCGATTGTTTTAACGATTGTCTATGTTTGTATGTATGATTTATACAATTCTAAATAAAGACTACCTACCTACCATAAAGATATGATAACTAGACGCAGGAGTGCTCTATGAAAAAGTCGTAGCGGTGGTTTCATGCGATCACCACTAAGCACAATACTAAGGGCATAACGTGTTTTGGACTTCGCGAACTTGTGATTAGTTTGCAAAGTGCATACAAGTTTTGCAGTTATTATTGCTTTAGCCACCTCACCATTACCTGGCTTCAGACTTGTAATATGGCAGATAGCTGCATTATTTTGACGAATCGTGCAATTTTTGATAACAGCACAAAACTTGGCACATAGTTAAAAGTTATCAAGACAAAAATATTTAGACCCAGGGGCATCTCTGAATTTGCCCTGAATGTCATTGGCGGCCATTTATTTAATGACCGCCAACACTAATAATCCTCATTTCTTGATGCCACCTAGAGCCGTAATGTGGTGTCAAATTAAAGGTGGGTGGACAGCGATTTCAATCTATGAAAGTAATTTGGTTTCTTTCAGTTCGCCTTTTTCTATGTACAGGCGTTCGGCTTACAGTCTTTCAGGCAGTCACGCTTCAACAGTTGTCCAACTCTTTGTTCTAGATGTCCATCCCTTCCCTTCAGGAGACAGGATGTCTGGCACAGGATGAAGTAGGTTTGTTGTCCCCCCATATGTTACCTCCCTTAAGAACTACGGCCCGTGTCGGTGGAATGTGATTGATTTGTTTCCTTTTATGTGTGAAAAGGTGCCTTCTTTTTTCGTTCATATACACTTGACAGGTTGTTATGTCGTACGTCAGGATGGGTAATTCGTAGCGGTGGTGTCATAAGATCACCAATAAACACAAAACTAAGGGCATAATTTGTTTTGGACTTCGCGAACTTGCGATTAGTTTGCAAAGTCCACACAAGTTTTGTAGTTATTATTGTTTTAGCAAACTCACCAATATCTGGCTTCACACTATTTGTGTGTGTATGTGTGTGTGTGTGTGTGTATGGAGGAGGGGGGGTGAGAGTGAGTGAGTGTGTGTGAGTGCGTGTGTGTGTGTGTGTGTGCGTGCGTGTGTGTGTGTGTGTGTGTGTGTGTGTGTGTGTGTGTGTGTGTGAGTAGTTATATCACATCATATGATATCACGTCAATCATATCATATCATATCATATATAATCGAGGCCCTGTTCTTTGCATACACCATTTGTTAATGTGCTAAATCGTTTAAGATAATGGTGTTTTCAATCAGGTTGAGGGAGGAGGTACGGAACAGTCGTTAAGATTGCAACTCACTGTCGTCGATCGGCATCCTATAGCCTCCTCCTATACGACTGCAGTAGATGTTCTTGTAGTTACCCGATTCGTTCGCTTTCTCCAGCATCGCCTGCGAGCCGTCGATGGCATCAATGTTTGTGTAACCGTACTGGTCCTTCAACTGTTACAGTCACAACAAAACTGGTAGATTTCTTGAAGACCGAAGGTGTTTGACATACGTACGGGTATTTACGATCCAATCATCATCGCAGGGTTGTTTTCTTATGTCCTGTGCATACGTAGCGAAACCACGTGTGCTATGACGGCAAGTATCGAATCATTGGAAAAAACACTGGAACGTAGGGTATAGAAATGTGGCACAATTTAGCAAATAAATTGGCTCAGCTTCCAGGTTTAACACAATTTTAAAAAGCATTCAAATTGTCATTACCTTCTATTTGTGAATCGTTAATTGAAGATAGTGTTTAATTAAACCCATGTATTAGTAACACAAGCACTACGGTAACATGTTTATATAGGAGTTGTTAATATTATTTTGTAATTTATGTATAATTCACGTTGCATTTTTTTTTTTTTAGTTTGAGAAGGGCATAGCAACCTATAAGCCTATGATTTCAGCTATGTCTTTTCAGCAGCAGCAGCAGCAGCAGCAGCAGCAGCAGCAGCAGCACCCCCCATACTGTGCAGATATCATGTTGTTGTTGCTAAGTAAACTTTCATTCAGCATATAGAACATTGCATATGTAAAGTGAAAAACGCAACGACAGATTACTCTCAAGCATTATAACGACGCTATAATTACGTAATATACGTACCACTCTTCCAACCAAGCCCGTGCCAGCGGCCACGTCAAGAATACGCGCATCTTTTGAGAAGCCGTTTGTCTTAGCATGTTTGTTGAAATACTCTCCAATAATCATTGGGCCATTGTAGTTAACATCCTTCGAAATCTGCAACCATTAAGCATTAGCTTGTAAGTACATTATGTAGCCGGATAATCATCATATTGTAAATACAATGTGCAACCATAAGTTATTGTACATTTTGTGAAACCATGCAAATAATGGTACGTACATACATTTTGGAACCAGGTAGGGAAGCCATCACCTTCCATATTCTACAACTAAGAATCATCACTTTCCATATCTTGACAACAGTTATTAGCATTAACATCCTCTCTCTACAACTATGTGACTTCCAGCTTCAACATACTGCAATCATAATAACCATCAATATCCAATTGCTGCCACCCTGCCGTGCAACAGACATGTAACCCCTAGCTAAACATTCTGCAAACATAAATTTAATAAGATTGCCACCGAGATAATTAAATCAATGTGGCAGGTGGACAAGAAAGCCCTTTGGCTTATCGAGAGTCGAAACCTTTTATATATGTATACCCGCCCTTCTGAGGTATGTGTCAATTATATTTTTAAACATATTCACGCTATTAGCACCCACACAACACAATCAGTATCATCATCAATCACTTTTAATCCTTCTAATCACGTGTGCATCATCCGCAAATTTAAACACCTTGCTTGCTTTATCATCATCGAAATCGTTGATATATATTAAGAATACTATAGGTCCTAGTACTGATCACTTTGGGACCACACTCAATACCGATGCATGTTCAAGTAACTTTAAGAATTCGCAACCACCTTATCACTAGATTAGACATGCTGGAACATTGGAATCACCAGTTTCCACAATATGCAAAGATGTGTAGCACATAATAGTGCTGTTGTTAAATAATGCTGTACCAACCCTTAATGCGCATGTCCGGAAATACAAGTTTGCTGTGAAAGGAGACATTCTACTCTGAAATATCAATTACTTTAGCACCAAATATGTGTTTTGGCAGTTTTGTAGATATTGTATGCGGAATACAACTTACAACACCTTAGTTGGTTAGCATAAATATGTCCACATATATCCTTATTCCAGATGTCTCTGATGAGCAACACCGTAGTAAATGTTCACCCATCGCCAATATTCATAATAAAGGTTGAAGACCGCAATTACATTGATATTTTGGCAATCTTTTACATAATTGGCTTACATTATTAGTTTGTGCCATTGAAGTAAAACCCATATTTTTAATAGGGCAGACTATAATAACAATTCCAATATCCGGCGCCTATTTACCTCGTCGTACGTTTTATAATATTCGGCGTAGTTCTCCAACATCTGGTCGTAATGCATCCCCTTCCGCTGCCAAGACAACACAATGTCAAACTTCTGAGGGCGTACAGCGTCCATCTTGTGAGAATGCTCAGACCTATTACCAACGTAAAATAATTACTTTATACCATTTTATTTTCATTTCACGTTACATATACAACATTAAATGAAATACCTCGTCGGAGACAACGATGTATTCTGACCATCGTTGTTACATTGTGTCACTGCTCTGTTCGTAGCATTGCAATAACACAGAAAGCGCCACACCATCAATAAATTAGAGTTACATTCTGGTTCATTGCTCAGAAATGTTCCTGCCTTAATTGTTCACTGCATTATTATTCTCATAGTTCCAATGCGATCGCCTCTGTTTCAGTCCACCTGGTGTTATTGCTTAGAGTGGAGAACGGAAGTGGTGATGTCACGCCACTTAGCAACTGGCCCTTCTTGTTCCAACAAATGTTTTCAGCGTTATCTGTTAACATGGTGTTACGTTTTTGTCTGCACAGTAATCAATACTTTGAGTCATACGTGTAGTTCTCTATGGTTCCCATCATTTGAAAATGAGAAGCAAACATGGGTGAAACAAATTTTAAATATTCAGGAACAAGAACATAATGTTGTAAGGTATTTTAACGCATGGACAATATCGGTCGCGGTGCAACATACCTTTTTGTTGTGCATCACGCTATTTTCACCGCAAAATGCAAAAGGAGAACCTGTCAATACTATTTAATTATTGTACAAAATCGCCAATATTGAAGGATTTGATAATATCGTGAAATACGGAAAAAATTAAGTTTCAGGTTGAGAAGTTAGGGAGTGGTCATAATATAAGTTGGAGTTTGTTATCACCATCAGGGAGAAAGCAGTCAGACAGTTTTGGGAAACATTATGTGAGGATACAGTTGGGGATGATAGTGAGTTTCAACTAACATGGATACCCATAGATTTTCAGAAAGTGGTCCCCGGGAGTAATATATAGTGAGGCTGACAGTCCACCAAACCAGCCAAATTTGACCAAATTACGTCATAATTCAGAGTTGGTGACCTCGTGTGTTAAATCGTTTCGTTGACGTGCGTGGAAGTTCTGTGTTTTTAAATGAATATAGGGTGAGTGTATTTATGTGAGAAATGTTTAATCAAGGCGAACTTTTCTGTGGAAATGGGATACGGGAGATCACATGAACTGTTGTAACTACAGAGGAATCAAGTTGCTTAGCCATACCAGGAAATTATGGGAGCGTATCATCGATCAAAAGCTGACAGATATTCTGAACATTTCTGATGATCAGTTAGGTTTTAGGCCTGGGATTGGAACCACGGATGCCACATTTTTTATCATCAGGACCCTATGCGAGAAGTACCGAGAGAGCAATAAGCCGCTAGACATGGTGTTCGTCGATCTTGAAAAGGCGTACTACATCGTACCTCGCAAAGTACTATGGAGATGCACTAGGAAGCTGAACATCCCGGAAGCCTATATAAGAATAGTGCAAGACATGTGCTACCACTTGTGTGAAATCAAAGCGAGGGACGGGCAACAAATTCGAAGTCTGTAGTGGCCTCCACCAAGGTTCAGCACTTAGCCCGTTCCTATTCATCATGCTGGTTGACACGATATCTCAGGAAGTGGTCTCTAAGCTACCATGGGAACTACTCTATGCAGACGACCTGGTAATCAACGACACGACAGTGGTGGGTGCCCAAGATATACTTCAATAGGTGGAATAATGTTATGACGGACAATGGTCTGAAGATTAACGTGGCCAAAACAGAATATCTGACAACAAGGGAAACCGCCGAACATATACAACTGAACGGAGAATCACTGCGGAATGTAGACCATTTCAATTATCTTGGATCAGTAATAAATAAAGAAGGAACAATTGACAAAGACTTGGACCTACGCGTGGAACCCGCGTGGTCGAACTGGCGGAAACTGACCGGGGTCCTGCACGATGAGAAGTAGCCCCTAAGACTCATATCGAAGGCGTACGAGGTCATCATCAGACCCGCCCTAACGTATGGGAGTGATTGTTGGGCAATGAAGACCAACAACAAGAGGAAAGTTGCCACCACAGAGATGAGGATGCTTCGCGGGATCCTCGGAGTATCAAGGTTGGATCACATCCGAAATGAAGAAATAAGACAGAGGTCATGCGAAGTGGCCGCCTATGATGGTTCGGCCATGTGCAACGACGAGATGAGAACAACGTCATCCGCATTATGAAGAGCTTAGCGTTACCAGGTGTCAGAAGATGAGGACGCCCAAGGAAGACGTAGAAACAACAAATCAAAGAGGACATGAGGGACGTAGGTGTCATAGTGGATGTGGCCCTAGATTGCATGAAGTTGAGGAGGACTATGCCGACCCTTTGTTGATAGGGATAAGGCCGTCAAGGTGAGCAACATCCGGTATGAACCCTTAGACCAGTAACAAAACTTAATATATTGGTTCAAACAGGCTATGAGAGAAATAAAAATATCCCCACCAGTGTTCTAAATTATTGCCGACCCGGAGGACCGAGACCGTCAAATATTTCGTCGGGCCGATAACTTTCAAATAATGCCGGTCAAATATTTCGTCGGGTCGATAACTTTCAAATAATGCCGGCCCGCAAGACCGTCATATTTTTTAAATTAAATAATTGTGCACTTGTCAGGTATCATGTCCAACCTCGATTTCGTCGTTATGACTACACGTTTGCCTAAATTTGATACATCAGTAGTTTAGCTTTATTATTCAACATCATACGAAAACACTGCGTCTTAGCCCACATTTGACTCCCAAAGAGCGACTCTGTTTTCATCAGTTTGCGACAATCTACGCTGCTGCATCCGTGCGCTACCGCAGTGAGCGAGATAACAGCGTATGTTGCTTCAAATTGGGTCGCTCTTTGGACTTCAAAAGTTCGCTAAGACGCGATATTTTTATAACATAAATATGCATGGGATGCTGTTGAATGATAGCAATACAACAAGATATATTAAAAATATTTTTTTTTATTATAACGACGAATTCGAGGTGGGCCCGGATACTAGACAAGTGCCAATAAAATATGGTGACATTTAAATGTGTACTTCCGAACGGGAAATTTATGCGTGGTACAAAAACAATACAGATAGCATTTCCAATTTGGGCCAATATTGGCCCAATGTATGTTGTTACACTGGTCCAATGTGGCATGCCAATATTAGTCCAATGTTGAGACAAAATTAAACTAACAACTTGATTTTATTCAATACCACAGAGTTACTAAACTATACACTACTCCCTCGGAGTATGAATGATCACATTGTTATCTATAGCGCATGGATTTTTGGTGAGCCTGCATTTGGAGGGTTTTGATGATATATTCATCAAGTTTCGACGCATATGTAAAATGTCAATAACATGACTATTAACACATTTTTAAATGTAAATATGCTGTTAGCAAAATTACTAACTATACAAAGTTACAAACACATTATGCAGTTAATTACCAGTAACATTAATCATATGTATTGCATATAATAATTAACTCCACAAATGTATATGAACATATAACTGTGAGCCTTGCTACCACGAAAAATTGTTATTATCTTGGATTTGGACATATTTTCAAACTAAGCGTTATGGTGAATTATTTCCTCCCTACTTGCATGCACTGCACTCCGAAGAACGCTTGGAAATAAGTGAAACTATTAACATGATCAGATCTGACATGGTTTTCTCCCCTTCTAAGCGGTTTGGGCTCGTTTGACAAGTGCAGAGACAGGAGTCTACTGACGCCACTAGCCATACTCGAACAAAAGTTAGCGATGCTAGAGATTTGTTTTCAATGGGTAAATCCCCCTATAAAATGTTTTTTTTCTTAATTGTGAATTAACATGGATGCCCATTAATTTTGGTACCCGGAGTGTATGAATTATCTGATTATTATCTGTAGTTGCATTTTCTTGTAACTTTTATAAATCAATAAACTTGTACGTGGGGATCACAAAATTATTATTACAATCGTGGACAAAACAACTCAAAACCATTATTTAAACCAGCCAATCGCTCCTCCTCGTGAGGCTCACCTAAAACGCCAACTTAATTACCGCTCCCTGACTTCTAAGCCTGAAATAAATTGTGTTCCATATTTCAAGATAGTATCAATCCTTCGATTTTAATAATTTCGTACAATAATTGTACGATGTTGACAGGTTATCCTTCCGCATTTGGCAGTCACGAGAACATTGCAATCGCAATCCACATGAATTTTGTGTTCCAAGCTGAAGCGCGTATGCAGATATTCGGTTAGGCCTAACCGAATTTAATTTTATAACTTGTCATAGTGAAAACTTGAAACGTTTACTTTTCATCAGATTAGTCTGAAACGTGAGGAGCAAAACAATCGAAATGACTAGATATTTTAAAACGTCGGACGTCTAAACGTTGTGGATTTGCCGGCGAAACCACGAAATATATTTAACAATATTTAGCAAGATTGCCAAACAGAAAATTACCTCCAGATGACAGGTGGACAAGAAACCTTTTGGTTTATCGAAAGCACAACCTTTCTATCTTTGAGTATCCCGCCCTTCTGAGGTATACGTCTATTGTGTTATTTTAGAAAATTCACGCTGCTAACATACACACAATTAGCAGATGATTGATCGAATTCATTTATATTCCACTGTGAGAATAAATACTGAATATATGAATGAATATATATATATAATAAATTAATATATGTACAGTGTATATAATATACACTATTCATTCATAATAATACTTCATGTCATCTCGTCTGTCTATCTTTCTTAACCGATAATTATTTTTCTATCAATATATTCATAATCATTCAATGTTTTAAAAACGTTTATTTGATCTCCTCTACACCTTCTGAGTTATAGTCTCTCAGTGCTGGGCTAATTTTATTTACACTCCTCTGTACTCTAGAAAATGTACGTGCTTCGTACAATGTAATACCATCGTCTCTACGCGTGAATAAATGATTCAATTTGAGTGTGACTATTGTTTTACACAGCGGCATAACTAGCCAGTTTCTTAATCAGGACAATGAGGGTTCCGATACACCTGCTGCATTTTTGCGAATCGCGAAACACTCCAATCATCCCACTTACTTGTATGAAAAGCGTTCGGCAACAGACAATGTTGGGATCCAAGTGGCCGAATTATTAGAAGGCACAGTTGTTGCGCGTAGTTGCCAACGTGGTTGGATACGTCCACAAAAAAACTTAATAGTGTGTCTGCGTAAACAGCGCCTAGTGAGGGCGAAGTGCAAATGGGCTGTCTGCATTGAATGATGAATCGTTGCTTTACCTCGGGGCCAAAACACAGATGAACTTTGCTGTCTACAAGTACATGTAATGGGGACAAACCGGAGTGCGTTATCACGTGATTGAAGGAAGAGCATCCGGCCAAAAAAAACCGAGCCAAATGAAATGAATATGTCCTCCACTTCTATTACGATGAATGCTAGGGCGTCCCTTTTAGGCGACGCGGTTCACACTCGCCCGAGTGGAACGAAAAATGTACGAGGGCGACCCCGTTCTACGGAATAAAACTTTGCATAAATTCCTAGTAAATACTTGTCTATGAAATATAGTAATTATTATAAGAGAAGTTATGTTCAGTAAGTATATGTTTATAACTGCTTTAGTCTAGTAGCTTGTGTTCTTGTAATTAGATCTGACATACAGGATGTTCCCATAGGTTTAGCATAGGTCATCTCGAAAGATAGAAATAGCTGGGCTGGAATATAGTCGGGAGATGAGTCAGTTAGCAGATAAGGCAATGTGGGAACGGAGACCAGGTAGCCAGGTCGCGAGCCCGACTGTAGCACGCCATATTAAGAAATGCAGAAGAGGCACGGATCAATGGGAATGGCATGAAGGACTTGCTCGCCATAACGATGTAACACCACGTCTGGTTCCCACGGAGGACCAGTATTGATTGTACTGATCTGTATCGTGCTAACTGTGTTGTATTAAAGTTCTTGAAATGAACAATGGAAAGTATTCTGCAATGATTGAGTAATTATAGAATCTTCCTCTCTGAGTATCTGATTTCTATTAGACGATGACACAATGGCTGAACTGAGTAGGTCGATGTCTAAATTGCCTAGGAAATCAACGCAGAGGAAGAACGTTGCAATACGTGCACAAATTAGAATACCGAGTCTACGAACGGAATAGGCAGATGCGACCAAGGGAAATAATAGTAGACACCGGGCATTCTACAACGTGAAGACCAACGGACGCATCTAAAGAAGCTAGTTGGTTGACTCAGAGTGGCATCAAAGAATGTGGGTACCATGACGGGCAAGGCGGTGAAAATTGCAGATGCCCTACGCAGGAGAAATGTAGATATAGCGCGTGTGCGAAGAGCGAAGAGCATGGTCCATGGTCACAAACTTTTCTATCACGGACAAAACAATAATATAAATAATATGTATTATATGAGTTGAACGTTCTCCAAACAATGATATCAGTGGATGAGATGACCATGACGTAGTATTGTTGTATATATGTTTTAGAGGTATTGGACATTCTCCTATAAATGAGGAATGAACAAGATTACTGCGTAGTGATGTTATATTTATTCGAGTTTTTTTCTTTTCTAGAGTCATATCCGTCCTGATCTCCCTGCCTATGGCGTCCATTCACAACGCGGCATATATTCAGTCTGAAGGGCAGCATGGTCAGTGTTCTAGACCACAACACTTCCCGACATATTATGAATAATAATAATATAAGTGGTAACTTTATTTAGACACTTGTTAAGTACAAGTACAACTCTGTTCAATGGTGTTGACAATGTTTCTTAAATAATAATACTGATGAAAATATCAACAGAGCTACTAAATTGTGAGTAATAAAATAAAACGTATATAAAGTTGCTAAAGCAAAACTGCTAAACAACCATGAGCTAAAGCTATAAATCAATACACATTATATACACCAAATACTGTCTGATATTGTAAATAATTACTTTAAATAAAAAATAGATAATACTAATAAATAAATATACAATAAAATATTAGATAATAAATAATTATTAAGATAAAATATACCTGTATAGTAGTAAACAATTATAATAATGTACTAATACATATTATGACTCCACAACAGAGTTTCCACTCCAAGGCTCTGTCGCATCCGAACGGCGAAGCATTGCAGTAATTTGCTATCAACTTCCAGGAAATTGTGCTACAATATATGTAAGGAACAGACATCATTACAATAGTTAATTGCAATACATTTGATGGTTTCATATTTTCCTACAATGGGTTATAATATAATAATACATTTTACACATTATTTTTCAAAGAAAGACTCTATTTAGGGGTGTTTACAATTTTACTTTAACATTGATCGATCATGCTTGGCTCCACTCCATAGAAAAACGTCATGTCACAGGATTTGATTCTATGAAGTAGCCGATTCATTTAAATAGTACACATTAATACAACGAAAATAGAGAATGATTGTGTCACAGCCAATGTAGTTAATTTAACTGAAACAAAAAATAATCCGAGTCACATCATAAGTTCCTGCCTTAATTCTTCTACTTCTACTATTATGAGGAAGGGTTCATTTTCAGACATTGCTGGAAGCCAGTCTGATCCTCTAATCTGAATTAGCCAACTTGATAATTTGTGAGAGGAAGTCTGCTATGTAGACGTTGGAAAATAGGAAATCGTTGAACATCAAGGGGTATCCTGGTTAACTCAGCCGCCTCGGCGGTATTGTCAATAAACTTACTTAGACTTAATGGCTCCCGCTTCTATAGGCGCATGAGGCAAACAGCGCACGCCATCCAGATATGTCGTTTGCTAGTGTTCTTACGTCGTTCCAACGTTTGTTGACCAGCTGTAGGTCGCGGTCGATTGTTTGTTCATTTTCGGTCGTTTACTCTTTCTCTGGGCAGCTGGTATCCACCATAGCGCTTGTCTAGTAGGTGGGATTCTTGTGACATGGCCTTTCTGCAAATAGTAGATGATGCCAGAGGTTGTCTTGATCGTATTCGGACATCTATACTCATCACGTGGTTGCTCCAGTGTATGCCCAAGATCTTTCGCAGGCATTTAGTGTCGAATACATCATTTATTTTCTTGGGTTGTTTTTACTTGCCATGTTTCTCATCCACATAGGGTGGTTGGCATAACGTTTGAGTTAGAAAAGCGAAGTGTAGATTTCAAGGTAAATTTCTTGTTGTTCCAAATTTTCCTCAGCTGGATGAAGGCTGCTGACGGTTTCCGCAATCTGCAGTTTAGTTCATAGCCGATGATTCATTGGTTGTTGATGGAGCAGCCAAGGTACGTGAAGGTTTCGACTGTTTCTACTTTTTTTCTGGTTGATCAAAGCATATGTGGGTGGTTGGTGCTCCCCTGTTTTGTGGTCTTTTCACTGATGATAAGTCCTAAGCCATCGGTGTATTTGCAAACTAATTTCACCAGACTTTGTAGGCCCTGAGTTGTATCTAAGAGGGCAGCAATGTCATCATCAAAACCCAGGTCTGATCAACGCTCCTCCTTAACAACAGAATCCCTTAATTGCCTATGGTTGCTAGCCGCATGACCCAGTCGATGGATACAGCAAAGAGAAGGGGAAAGAATGCAGCCTTTTCTTACACTAGTCATCACATGGAACCAGTCACTGTAGCCATCTTCTGTTTTTAAACAACATCTCGATTCTTCTCGATTGCTGTTACAATATTTTATAAGATTCCATACGTGGTTAACATTTTCCACATGGAGGGTCTGTGGATGCTGTCAAACGCTTTGATGAAGTCTATTAAGCTGATTGTGAGGGGTAACTGGTACTCTTCACATTTCTCAATAATGCTTCAGAGTGTGAATATTTGCTCAGCAGAATAGTGTTTGGGCTTGTACCCTGCTTGTTCCACACGCAGATCGCCATCTACCATGTATCGCATTCGGTTCAGGATCATCTGGCAGTAAACTTGCCTTGGTATTGACAGCAATGTCACACTTCTCCAGTTGTCACATTCAGTTAGGTTTCCTTTCTTTGGGAAACAGACAACTGCACCATATTTTTATTCTTTATAGTCTTCATGAACGATGCCCGAGTCCCAGATCTGGTTGTGTAGTCTGTACATCCATTGTACAATTGTTTCAACACACGCTTTGATAATTTCAGTTGTGATTCCGTCCAAGCCAGGTGACTTGTTTGTTTTGAGTGTCGCAATGGCCTTCCTCACGTCATCCTCCGAGAACTCCACTGTGTTTATTGGGAGCATTGACTGAAGGTTGCCAATCTGTGCTGGTGTGTCAGGTGAAGATCTATTGAGAACGTCTCTGAAGTGTTCTGCCCATCTCTATTGTGTCCTCTCCGTTCGATAGTTGAGACCCATCTTTGGCTTTGATTGGTCCAGACCTTGCCTTTGTGCTGCCAGTGATTTCCATGGCAATGCGGTTGACCTGTCTCATGTCATTTCGGGCAGCTGCATTATCTGCCTCTTGTAACTATGTGTCAAACCATTCGCAATGTTGTCCTTTTGTGCACTGTGCTTCATTTCTCTGTCCTTTTTACGATATGCCCCGTAGGAAGCTTTGCTGCAGGACTCACTTTGTAATTTCTGTTGTAGGAGATTCCTCTCCGCAATCAGTCCCCGTGAGTTATCACTGATCCAAGACTCCTACAGAGATTTATGTAGTCTTTGCCCGTTGCCATAATCGCATCTTCCATCTTCTCCCGCCATACCTAGTGTAGGATCTGCAAGGGCAGCAAAACAATTTCTCAGGACTGCTTGGAATTCATATTTGGTCACTGTTTTCTGGAGCTTAGTCATATGGAATCTCTTAGTCATGTTTGGCTTCTTCTTTTGTGTCCTCAACTTGATCTTGATCTTCGCAATAACCAAGTGGTGGTCAGTACAGATGTCTGCTCCACGGTGCACTCGGACGTCCTGTAGACACGGAGTCCTCCAGCCTGGTCCGATAGCAAAATGGTCGATCTGTGTGAAGGTCTTGTGGTCATATGAAAACCATGTTATTTTGTGTATGACTTTCTGGTCAAAGAGTGTAGACCCAAACACTAAGTTATTAATTTCACATAATTGCACAAAGCAGTTGCCATTGTCTGTACATATCCCAAATGCGTGAGGCCCTGGGACCCAAAACCAGACCTATCTTCATCCACCTGGGCATTCATGTCTTCAATAATCATGTTATGTTTTGAAACTGGATGTTTTGTTTACTATTGGAACATGTTCCTGGTGTATCTTCCAAATTGCGAATGTTGTTATGGGCTTACTAAACACAATTTGGCAGACAGTATACTTTCAATATAGTTAATACATTCTTAAAAGCATTATAAATGAAAAGCTAGTAATAGACTGCCTCCTTTTAACACTAGTTGGAGTATAGAAAATGGAATCCCAGCGCAGTGTGTCCACGATATGTTTTCTCAATATCCCTTCGTGGGATCTTTACTTCCCCTGGCATAGACATAAGATAAAAGTGACCGACGGCTTTTGTTGTATTTTCTGAAAGACATAGGCAACGCAGTGTGAACGAAATTGCTCAACTTTCGTTACAGTGGCCGATACCGGTACCGAACTACCGATCGGTTGGCACCAGGATTCGAACCCCGGTACCTCCAGTCGACAATCTGGCAATCTGACCGTTTGACCACCAAGCCCCACATGAACTATGTGATTTGATGCACATATTCAAACAATTAGCACAAAACATTCAGCTTGTACACAAACACCACATTTCAGATACAAACTTTGCTGAAAGACCAGGTAATTATTATTTAATTAAAACGGGGCTTCTTTTCTTTGAACGAGTCACTGATAACCAGATCACGTGGTGGAATAATGAGTGAGTTTGATGTGTAAACACTTCTAGTGGTTGTAAGGGTTGGATTATGTGCTACCAATAAATGTTTTTCAGAGAAACACTAATCTGTATGTGTGGTACAGCAAGCTAGGCTTTGGTGGCACAAAGACAATTCTCTTCAAGGAATTAAACCAAATACAGACATGTACTAGCTCTTTCCAACTGTAATTGTCTGATCACTTATGTGACAATAGCGCAGCAGTAAGAGCTTCGGACTGTCGACAGAGAGAACTCGGTTTCGAATCCTGTGCGACGGTGTCGAATATATGGTAAGTTCGATTATTCTACATTGCTTCAGTTCACTCGGCGGTTTGAATGAGTACCTGGCTATAGACAGTGGTGAAAATATGTATACGAATAGTCTTCCGCAATAATTGCAACGTGGCTGAATGCTTCCAAGAGAAGTCGAGATGGTCTTCGATTGAACAGGTCTGCCAAAGAGTAAAATGTAAAGCGCTTTGAGCAGTCCTGAGGACTGGATACTGCGCTATAAGAAAACTTACCTTTATACTACAATATGATTTCAATGCTACATTTAATTATGAATCCTCCTCTATGCAAAATGTATTTCCTTTTTGTGAGCAAATAAAGTTATTTTTTAATATTATATCAGGCCTCCATGTAAATATATATCAAACAACTTCCGGATCCGGCAGTCATACTCCATCTACCGATGTACGCAGTATAACAAGAAAACACTACACAATAGAGTTCAAAACATGGTATGTATTAGGAATGTTATAATGATGTCACATCCGACCGTACCTCGTATGTTGCGCATACTTTTAAGTAGGTGTCTATCATTGAATTGTAAGCACCAATGCACCAGCTCCGAAAGTTCATTCCCAAGATATATCTTCGAAATGGTCTACATATGTATGTACTGTATGCTCGCTTTCGCGACAGTAACAGGTGGTGGGTTCATTACAGTTATATTCAGTAGGGTTGCGCTTGCCTTTTCCAATTCCATACTTTAACTGCAATGTTCTGCGTTTTACTTTCATTCGGTGTTACATAATTGATATGCACTACTGTTCCGTATATTCCGGAATATGTCAGGGAGACAACAAACGGAAGATCCTTATACTGATCTCTGTAGATATAACAATTAGTCACAGAACAAGAGGACGTCATGTGTATATGTTGTACTTCATCTGATAGTGTCAATATTTCATTGGGACAAATATGGCTTTAATCGCAGTAGATATGACAATTAGTCTCGGAACAAGAGGACCTCATGTGTATATGTTGTACTTCATCTGATAGTGTCAAGGTTTCATTGGGGCAAATATGGCTTTGATCGTTGCAGATATAACAATTAGTCTCGGGACAAGAGGACGTCATGTGTATATGTTGTACTTCATCTGATAGTGTCAAGATTTCATTGGGGCAAATATGGCTTTAATCGCAGTAGATATAACAATTAGTCTCGGAACAAGAGGACGTCATGTGTATATGTTATACTTCATCTGATAATGTCAAGGTTTCATTGGGGCAAATATGGCTTTGATCGCTGTAGATATAACAATTAGTCTCGGAACAAGAGGACGTCATGTGTATATGTTGTACTTCATCTGATAGTGTCAATATTTCATTGGGACAAATATGGCTTTGATCGCTGTAGATATAACAATTAGTCTCGGAACAAGAGGACGTCATGTGTATATGTTGTACTTCATCTGATAGTGTCAAGGTTTCATTGGGGCAAATATGGCTTTGATCGCACCAGATATAACAATTAGTCTCGGAACAAGAGGACGTCATGTGTATATGTTGTACTTCATATGATAGTGTCAAGGTTTCATTGGGGCAAATATGGTTTTGATCGCAGTAGATATAACAATTAGTCTCGTAACAAGAGGACGTCATGTGTATATGTTGTACTTCATCTGATAGTGTCAAGATTTCATTGGGACAAATATGGCTTTGATCACTGTAGATATAACAATTAGTCTCGGAACAAGAGGACGTCATGTGTATATGTTGTACTTCATCTGATAGTGTCAAGGTTTCATTGGGGCAAATATGGCTTTGATCGCAGTAGATATAACAATTAGTCTCGGAACAAGAGGACGTCATGTGTATATGTTGTACTTCATCTGATAGTGTCAAGATTTCATTGGGACAAATATGGCTTTAATCGCAGTAGATATAACAATTAGTCTCGGAACAAGAGGACGTCATGTGTATATGTTGTACTTCATCTGATAGTGTCAAGGTTTCATTGGGGCAAATATGGCTTTGATCGCTGTAGATATAACAATTAGTCTCGGAACAAGAGGACGTCATGTGTATATGTTGTACTTCATCTGATAGTGTCAAGATTTCATTGGGACAAATATGGCTTTGATCGCTGTAGATATAACATTTAGTCTCGGAACAAGAGGACGTCATGTGTATATGTTGTACTTCATCTGATAGTGTCAAGGTTTCATTGGGGCAAATATGGCTTTGATCGCAGTAGATATAACAATTAGTCTCGGAACAAGAGGACGTCATGTGTATATGTTGTACTTCATCTGATAGTGTCAAGGTTTCATTGGGGCAAATATGGCTTTGATCGCTGTAGATATAACAATTAGTCTCGGAACAAGAGGACGTCATGTGTATATGTTGTACTTCATCTGATAGTGTCAAGATTTCATTGGGACAAATATGGCTTTGATCACTGTAGATATAAAAATTAGTCTCGGAACAAGAGGACGTCATGTGTATATGTTGTACTTCATCTGATAGTGTCAAGGTTTCATTGGGGCAAATATGGCTTTGATCGCAGTAGATATAGCAATTAGTCTCGGAACAAGAGGACATCATGTGTATATGTTGTACTTCATCTGATAGTGTCAAAATTTCATTGGGACAAATATGGCTTTGATCACTGTAGATATAACAATTAGTCTCGGAACAAGAGGACGTCAAAGAGCAGAGCAGTTTTATAATACTAATCCACAAGTTAAATGGCAGTGATCTTCTTTTTATAATTCATGTGATGTTTATTGTGAGCAGAGCGGACAAATGGTTATCATACGTAAACAGGTACAGAAAGAAACTGACGTTTTCCATAAAAAGAAAACGTTTGCCTATCAATGACATATATGTCCTATTGTTGCCATTTCTGCCGGGCAGAAATCAAACAACCAAGTAGGCAATTATTAATCAAATAAAGGGTTATGATGGAAATAAAATGTTGACATGTTTCCTGTTCACTTATTGCACTATGTCTTGCATTTAGAGGAATAATTATAACAGAAAATAAAATGTTGTTTTTAAATAGATGCATTGATGAGAAACTGGAAATTACTTTTCTGTGGCCCAAAAACAACTAATTTCACAAACTTCCTGCTTATATAAAACAACTGCATCAAACTAGATATCCATGCAAGACACAGACTCCGCATGTGACTGGTGTTTTGGGGAATAGCTTCGCAGCCAGCACCCACTAGACCCCTGGACAGTTGGGCTTACATTTTAAGGGGTCTTCCTGAAACAACCAAAGTCAACCATTAGAAGAGTTGATATATTTCCGTTATACACAAGAAATCTGTATTTGATTGAATCATTTTAGTATCATCAGCATATAGTAGAACATACAATTTCATCATCATCATTACTAAGGTTGTTTTAAATTTAACCAGCTGCCATGTCAAGTCCCTTATACTTATAACTAACACTCTGTTCAAAATCATTCAGGTGAATAGCAAATCACAAAGGAGATAAGTTTTCTCCTTGTAGTAACTCTACATCACATCAGAAGAAGGCTGACACAGCCCCCCAAAATACAAAATTTGTACACTATCTAGTGATGTGGTTTTGAGAAGGGCCCTTGAGAATATCCCCTAGATGTAGATTTTGTGTATTGTGTCAGAAAAGGAACCTGGAAGCTTCTGCCAGTGACCAATTACAGATTAGTCACAGTTTCAGTCAGGCAGACTGGCCCTCCACAATGAGGTGTGGCAGATGTTGTAGGAAAACGGATTAGCCATATAGAGCTGCAGCAGCTGCTGCTGCAGTAGACAATTTAGTTAGCAAATTTAACATTTTAGGGGACCTTTGGTGCCCTTAGAATGATTCAATCAAATACAGATTTATTGTGTATAGTGGCACTGCCGCATGAAATGTATATGCAAAATTAGAGAAAAAGTTATTTAAGAGTTTTTGAAAAAATAGCCAAAATGTGAAAATTTACCAGTTTTGGGGTCTTTTTTGGGGGGTCATTAGGTGCACTTAGAATGATTCTATCAAATACAGATTTTTTTGTGTACAGTGACACTACCACCTGAAATGTATATTCAAAATTAGATAAAAAGTTGCTGAACAGTTTTTGAAAAAATAGGCAACATTTTTTGGATCCTTGGAGACCTTTGAAAGATTCAATCAAATACAGATTACTCGTGCATAGTGGCAGTGCCCTAATATATGTCTATGCAAAATTAGAGAACAAGTTGCTGAACGGTTTCAGAGATACGGCAGATAACGGCGGACGGCGGACTCAGAATGATGGCAATATTCCTTTGGACCTTCGGCCAAACGACTAAAAAGGGTTTCTTCCATTTTCTTCCAAAATAATCCGAAAGAAACTGGAAGAATGAGTGGAAGATAGGATTACACAGTGGAAGTTATTCTGATATATATTTCTGTATTGAGTTTATTCATTATATAAATATAATACATTTTAATGATTGTAATATTAACATAACATAAAACTGTATGCATTTGTGTTCATGTTGATGAATTACGTTATTACTTGTGTTTTATTAGTCACCTAAAATAAAACCCAGCATGGGTCCCAATTATCACACACCTTAAACCATTTGGTGCATGCCACAATGACACATTTAATCCATTCAATATACATTGAAACTATGTCCGTCAATAAATCTCCACTATGTCTTAGTTCTATGCTGTGTATCTGTGTTAATCACATGTGATAATTGGGACAAAATATAAACTGAAGGATATGTTTAGAATATCTCAGTCATCATCTACTTATCACAGCAACTCTGCTCTGACTGAGTATTTACATTAGCCCTACTCAACCAGTGAGCAAGAAGTAGGTAACTAAAGTAGGTGGTTGTCAGGCCTGGTGGATGATGCACAAAAAATGAAGACAAAAACTGAGTGTTCTACTATGTGGGAACAGCTAAATAAACCTGACTGCCAGAAATAAGAAGCCGTTAAACCCACTTATTATAAAGAATGATATTCTACCTGCACTTAAATGAATACAACACAACTGAAGTCTTAGTACATAAATAGCCAATATGCCTGAAATAAGATGGAGTATTATTTATATTGTGCAATGGCGTTAAAATGTTAAGAAAAACCGTGTCATATTAATATAACTAACTTAAAACTATTGATCAGGATATTTTTAGTTACATATCTTTTCTTCCGGAAGAGCTCTGCCCCAGGAGGTAATGCCAGCCGAGTCCCTTTACTGCTTCAAGTCGCTTACCTACAAACACAAACTGTTCGCCGTTATAACTTGAGTTTTGCCTAACTTTGAAACCTTACTGCATTAGTTCCATCATTCAACATCATCCCAGGTATATTTATATAACGAAAAGATTGTGTCTTAGAGCACTTTTAAAGCACAAATAGCGACCCTGTTTGCATCAGTCTGCGCTGCTACGGTCGTGTTATTCTGCACTACGCACATAAAACAAGCCAAATGGGCAATTCCAATGTGATGGACGATACATTCAGAGAGGTCGGAGGTCATTCCCCGATTGCTAGAGTTGTACCCTCAAGAACGTTCCCTGTGTATGATCGATTTGGTGCCACAGGAGGGAAAAGTGCCTAGGAGTGTTGTCAATGGTTTGATGGATAATCAGAAATATGTGCGTGAGGGACGTTACTTCAAAAAGGACATGGGTATAAACCAACTAGCTTTATTTTCAAATTGTGTGAAACCCTTAAATTGTACAAATAAATGTTTGCCCTTGGAGTGAAGGTAGCCTTGTTATAGAAGACTACCAATTACAATTCAGCTTGAAAACAAGAGTAAAAGGACAATTATTACATAATTATGTGTGATGGACTTTATGTGACGGACATTACATGTTGCTAAATATGATGTTCTCTCCATAAATAGCAGTACACTGCTGTGATAAAAAAAGCATTACAATGCGTGATGAAGATCATGATGTGGATTCAATGACTTTTAACTAAACTTTCACAGACTTTCAAAATGATACGAAGCCACTGAGGATTTACCAATATATCCATAGTCTCTTGTACATTTCTGTCATGCGACAGTCTGCAGTTACTCTCAAGGTAAAGTTCATATAAAAACTGTCAAGTTGAAGACAAACACAGTCCCCTAAAATGGTTACACAAATGGGTCTGCAAATTAAACAAAAACAACCCAAGGCATCGCTCCCTGTGTAAAGTTACTAGTCCACCAATGTCAAATCCAGGAGCATTTAAGTTTTTTTTAAACAAGATTTAACAAGATTGCCACCCAGAAAATTAACTCTAGATGGCTGGTGGGCAAGGAAGCCCGTTGGCTTATCGAGAGTCCAACCCTTTTATCTATACGTATCCCGCCCTTCTGTATTTTAAAACATATTCACAATACTAGCACCCACACAATCAGCAGATAATCTGTTCCATTCATTTAGTCCTTTGTGAAAATGAGAACTTTCTTATTATATCAAATATGCACTGCTCCTTTACAAATGTAACTTCATGTCCTTTAGTCTTTCTATCTTTCTTAACTGAGAAACAAATATGTATATGAATATTTTCATAACCATTTTATATTTTAAACACTTACATCTGATCTCCTCTCAATATTCTGGTCTCTAGTGTTGTCAAAACCACATTCTGTTAGTTTTGGTATAATTTTAGACGCTCTCCGCTGTACTCTTTCTAGCATAGCTATGTCCTTCTTGCAGTATTGCCTCCGCTTGTATACAATAATCTAAATGAGGCCTAACTATTGTTTTGTACAGTGGTATTATTAGTTATTTTTCCTTATACGCTATATTTCGCCTAATTAGTCCAAGGATTTTATTTCCCTTTGAAGCTACAATTCCATACTGCTCTGAAACTTTCATATCAGCACTAATGGTTAACCCTAAATATGTTTATTTTACTGTAGTATTTAGTACAATACCCACCGTTGAATATTCTACATCTTCGTTCCCGTGTCCTGTGTGAAGCATTAACATTTCCCAAAATTTAACAACATTTGCTCATTTGAAGCACCATACCCATATTCATTTTAAAGCAACACTCGGAGAAGAAAGTCTTCCGTGTGTCACATTTAGAAGGTTATCTGTCTGAGAAAGCAAATGAACCATCTGTCACACTCGAATGGTTTGACGCCACAGAGAGATGGTGTCTCTTTAAATGCAAACAGTATTCAACATTGACTCAGTGACATTTTCTGTTGTTTCTGAAGACAAAACATTTTACATTTTGTGACATGGTTCGATGTGATCACAACTCGTGAAAAGTTGTTTTCAATGTGCGCGAGTCTTTGCAGCGTGGTGACTACATTGTTGAGAGTTGTGTCACAATGTTCTGAAAAAATATATAATAAATGACTCCGTCAGACGTCATTTGAAAGAGGCTGCAAAGAACATTGTGGAAGACTTGGAAAGGTGTACCGTGGAGAGTGCGGAATCAACAAACGATAACGTCCCTACCGCCCCAAAAAATGTTAACTAGGCAGAAACGAAGTACCAGGAATATATAAAAACAATAATAAATATGATAGTAAATAACTAAAAATAAATATATAAAGGCTACCCAGAATAATTTGTGGTTTCTGTGATCCATAATAATATAATAACACTACATTAAGCAAAGGTTATAAGTATTCGTCGCACATTTAATATTGAAATGCAACATGTATTTATCTACTGCTAATAATTGTGTAATAACAATTGTATTTCCATACAAATGATGCAAATTGTGTTGCGTTTTTGTAAGAAGCGTGAATTATATTTGTATTAGATGGAGTTGTAGAAAGATAACCATGGACGATATGTTATGTAAAACTGGACAGGTCAAAGTATTCTGATCAACCATTGGCATTAGATATGCTGCAAAATAGTTATAAACAAAAAATTTAAAATTATTTATAATTGTTTGTCTAACTTTGATAATATTAGTAATTGCCATTATTGTTGAAATTGGATTTGCAGACAGGAAGAGGTGGAGGACTGTCTTCGCCCTGTCTGTCAGTGGGCCATCTTGTTGAATCTACGTTTTGGCGCAACAAAACCAACTTATTAAACATTCTCAGTATCACGTACAAAGTAGGTCAATAACTCGTCAAAAGACGGATTAAATGACTAAGAAGCTAAGGAGGATCATGCAGTATTAACAAATAGGTTTTAGATGACGGCAAAATGAAACAATGTTTCCTACTGACTCAAAGCTGAGAGGGAATTAGTTCCATAAGGTTGATGTTGTAACCGAAAAGGCGAGTTCTAGCGTTAGTGTTACATGTAGGAACAAAAAGTAGATTAGAACCAGACTAACGAAGCTGTATGGTGCAAGTTGTTTGGACGAAAGGGCTTGATAGCTAATTATTATTAATTACTGTATTGCAGATAGTCCTATTTGGGAGCTCTTTTTAATTAATACATTTGGAACACTAAAAGACACACATTTCAGATAACCACTGACTTAGTATATATTGAGCAATATCAGTGAAACGTTTACAGCAATCACATTTTCGTTTTTATTTGTTACGTTATACGCACCAGAACACCTCACCATTGATTTGTGACGTATTTGGCTTGTCATGTAGTAGACATTCCACTGACAGGTACTTTTAAAAGAATCGATCGGGTTGCCGGAAAAAAATATTATTCTGGTAGGCATATGTATTAACAATTTCCCCGTCTGACACCTTTCCGAATAAATAAGGGATCACCCTGTTCGTGTCATGTTAATTAAAATAATTAAAAGCTCTGAGGCGGCATACCAACATAACTTGTTCAAATACGCTTTTTGTGAAAATCACAGCCCTGAAAACTACTTTCAACATATATTGCATTTGAATAATTTCTCATCAGTACAAGTATCCTCAACCAAACATACAACTGTTTCCACTCAGTTGTCCACAACCAAACATACAACTGTTTCCACTCAGTTGTACACTACCAAACATATAACTGTTTCCACTCTGTTGTCCACATCCAAGCATACAACTGTTTCCACTCTGTTGTCCACAACCAAACATACAACTGTTTCCACTCAGTTGTCCACAACCAAACATACAACTGTTTCCACTCTGTTGTCCACAACCAAGCATACAACTGTTTCCACTCTGTTGTCCACAACCAAACATACAACTGTTTCCACTCAGTTGTCCACAACCAAACATACAACTGTTTCCACTCTGTTGTCCACAACCAAGCATACAACTGTTTCCACTCTGTTGTCCACAACCAAACATACAACTGTTTCCACTCTGTTGTCCACAACCAAACATACAACGGTTTCCACTCTGTTATCCACAACCAAACATATAACTGTTTCCACTCTGTTGTCCACAACCAAGCATACAACTGTTTCCACTATGTTGTCCACAACCAAACATACAATTGCTTCCAATCTGTTGTCCACAACCAAACATACAACTGTTTCCACTCTGTTGTCCACAACCAAGCATACAACTGTTTCCACTTTGTTGTCCACAAACAAGCATACAACTGTTTCCACTCAGTTATCCACAACCAAACATACAACTGTTTCCACTCTGTTATCCACAACCAAACATACAACTGTTTCCACTCTGTTGTCCACAACCAAACATACAACTGTTTCCACTCTGTTATCCACAACCAAACATACAACTGTTTCCACTCTGTTATCCACAACCAATCATACAACTATTTCCACTCTGTTGTCCACAACCAAACATACAACTGTTTCCACTATGTTATCCACAACCAAACATACAACTGTTTCCACTCTGTTATCCACAACCAAACATACAACTGTTTCCACTCTGTTATCCACAACCAAACATACAACTGTTTCCACTCTGTTGTCCACAATCAAACATACAACTGTTTCCACTATGTTATCCACAACCAAACATACAACTGTTTCCACTCTGTTATCCACAACCAAACATACAACTGTTTCCACTCTGTTGTCCACAACCAAACATACAACTGTTTCCACTCTGTTGTCCACAACCAAACATACAACTGCTTCCACTCTTGTCCATGTGTCTGTGTATGTGAACAAGTCTCTTTTGAGAAGTTCTTAAACAAAACTGAGCCGCCACATGTGTCATATATGAATAATATGGATCATTTCTTAACAGTGTCAATATTCATACACGTGTGACTGCAAATTGCCACTTGCACTTGTTGAGGATTGGAAGCCACACTTATCACATAGCTTTCCGATCATTATGAGAACAGACACGTGATTTCACACCATTAATGTTAGTAAACTGTGCCCCACAGATGTAACCTTTGTCGGGTTTCTCTCCAGTGTGGATCTGGATATGTGTCTTCAAAATACCATTTTTTGAGAACTGTGCAATGCACTTGTGTCAGAGTATATCAGTTTAAAAAAAAAAAAATCTTAAAAATACACTGCACATTTGTTTCATCTGTAACGAAACACGAAGCCTAACTGAGGCATGACCCTTGAATGTGTTTATTTGGAATAGAGGCAATACAACACAGCTTCCAACTCAAAACAGTAGTTTCATTTTGCATATTCAAGTTCAAGGCTAATTAAGCTAGCAAGAGCCCAACCCTATAAAAGGAAGAAGAAGAAGCTAAAAAGAATTTGAGGTATCTGGCCAATAGTTAAACATAAAGGAGACTATCCAACCAAGACCTAAGTGTTCCAACTGTGTAAGAAATGTAGAAGAACAACACTTGCAGCTACGATATCCTCTCCTGCAGCACACGGTACCGGCAGATGTCATTCTTCCCAAGGACAATCCCAGAATGGAACGGTCTGCCCCTTGATGTAGTAACGGAAGAGTCCCTGGACTGCTTCAAGTCCAGGCTTGCAGCCTACTTGCAAACACCAGATCCCCTCCCCTCCGCCTCCTCCTACCCTCCACCCTTTCTTCTGCCTACCACCCTACCTGTCCCACTTCTACTCTATCCCCCCCTTTCCACGTTCAAGATGTCTTTAAGACTGCGCCATCTTAGCAACATCCATACGACAATTGATGAAACAATACACGGCATTGTGTAACGATTATATAATCTGATGTAAATAAGACAACCATAATCAGATTTTCCTATATTGAGTTGTTACAATAACAACTTTATTATTTACATAATGGCTAGCTATGTATCCATAGAGCTCCTAATTTTAAATAACTAAGTGATATGTATACTCTACTTAGAACCCGATTTGCTCACAGTATAAATACATTTTGTTCCAACACTGTATGACATTAGGGTATGGACTGGAATTTCTTTACCTAACGTGACGCCTTGCAATAACTCAATAATTGTATACTTCTTTTTGGTATGTATGGTCTCCGCTGCTATACTAGTCTGGGCCACTATCTAGCTTTTTGGGTGGTAATATATTTTTGCTACATTACATAAACAGTATTTTCGTAATGTAGAAAATATGTTGCTGTAACAGAATTCCATCTGTGGCATTTTTTATCCCTGTATATTGGCCGCCATCTTGAAATAAAAAATACCTGCAAAAATATATATAAGCTTGTATATCTTATAAATGGTCTTACAAAGCATGTAAACGATTGATCTTGTAGACTACACGTATATATTTGGGAACAAAGAATTAGATCATTACCAAAAATAAACACTTTATGGCCGCCGTCGAATATTTCAAGATGGCCGCCATACCAATTTTATTTGTTTCTGATATTTTGTATTAGCCCACCTAGAAAGTTGATTTTTATGGCTATGCCTACATTTTTGTGTACAGGGAATTGTATTGTGAAAACATTTAAACGATTTATGACCGCCGTCATAGATTTCAAGATGGCTGCTAAAACTGCTCCGAGCTTTTTTTATCCTAGCTCCTCTTGGACACCTCACAGAAAGTTGATTGTGGTGGCTAGACCATCACAGTTGGAATATAATATAGAACTTGATTATGATAAATTAATTTTCGTTAAGTTTCTTAAATGCAAAATCTTAACATAACACATGCCACATATCCCATGTACAGCCGGGCTAGAATGTACATGCGACAAATTATGGCACTACTGAGTTTCTATCATTCTGTGAAACAGCCGCATCTGTTCTTATATTTGAAATCTCTGGAAAAACTACTAACGTATTTGTTTGCCTACAACAGACGCAACTATGTCCATAATATTATCGATTTCACAGCACACACCTATGTAGCGGATAAAATATATTTAGAATTACGGATGAGGCAGCTTTCTGGAGAGTTTGGTATTACCAAGACTGCAATTACATTCACCAGCAGTAGTGTCGACCAAGCGCAGCTAGAGCACGACAAAAAGATCTTCAAAGGAGACGAAGGACTGCGAGGCATCACCAACACACCTGCTGCCCTCCTTAAGTTTTGCCTCACGGCGCCATTTGTCTGAAATTGTTCCAAGGAGACACGACAATTTTGGCGTTCGACATACCGACGTCGAAATATATCACCACCACTTTAGAACCAGAGTGTTGACTCAGGAAAACGCTTTGGAATCTCTGAAGTAAACAATAAAACCACACGGTGTGTTTGACGATAGAAGCTCACAACGGCACAACTTCATGACCAAACAAATACTACGAAAGGATGCTGAAGTGTTTGTTGTCAACATAGAGTCACCAACATTTTTTGAGCGTACTGGTCACTACAAATCAGATCGGAACCTAGTTTCACAGTGTCAAAACAATTCTCATGAAATTCAATGGTTCACTGAATCTGTCCATGGCAATGGGTGACCTTGCCGGGCTTCGATTGGCTTGGTCCAGAAGAGCGAACCACCACATAGTGAACTCGCACCAAGTGAACAGTACATAATGAAATGGCACAGAGTGAAACACCACATAAAGAACGTGCTCATAGTGCTCATGGCAAGCGATACATTATCATAATTGGCATGGCAACAGGACATGCTCGCATGCATGCAAAAACATTCAGGCAGTACAAAAACTTGGGTCATGTATTTCCAACATTTATCGACAGTCTGTCGTACAACGATGATGGTGGGAGAGCGTCCTGTGATAACCATACTGCCGGAAGACGGCCATCAAATAGGATTTTATATATTCCCAATATCCTGCCCGTGGGGAAGACTTGCATGTTGAAGACACTATTCCCCTATTCCCCATCATCGAAACAAACCGGTTCTTGTCCTGCATCAATACAAAAGATCGCATAACGTTGTACCTAATTGACGTTTATGGTCGCAGTCACACGGAATTATGTTATCTCAAATGTGCCAGAATACCACACTTCCACAACAAATTGTTTTTTTTATGTTGAATTCAAGTCCAAGGAGTTGAGCTACCTCTGCAAAACATGATGTTATTTGCTGTATGGCGCCTTGCGTGTGAACGAAGAGGGCAGCATCGTTTTGAAAACAGTAGCACCCGTGTCACATCAGCTGTTTCTTGGTCTTCGTGTGAGCATGTAGGCGTCTGAGGTTGAAGAGGTGGCCATCTATACGCATCCTTATGTATTCGACCTCATGTAGCAATTCGGTAGCTTGCTGAAGCGTCATGCTGAACATGATGGTGAACAGTGAGGGCGCAAAGACACAGCCCTGTTTCACGCCGTTGGCCATTAAGGAAGGGATGTGAGAAGTCGTTCTCATGTTTATCTTGGCCGATCTGGTTTTTGTGAAGCTGGATGATCATAGTAAGGAACTAGTGGGCAAGCTAGTTTTTTGAAGGATTTTATAATAATACTCGCTACTCGCTCGCGCATACGCATAGTGGCTGTTTTTGCAGAACGCACCAATATTTGAAAATGTATAATATTTGGGACACAATTAATGGGTATCAGGTTTCAGTGATTTTTTTTAGAAAAAAAACGAGATATGTTGTTTTCACGAATTTTCAACTCGAAGACAGTAAAATTAACATTATACGTGCTGCGAAAGATTAAATAAAATATATCGGTAATTTCTCCTTCCTGCACAGGATAAGTTATAATGTTGTCACATCGTTTGCACAAAATCTAAACACCCCCCACTCTTCCTCCATCCCTCTGGATGCGCTCATCCCCGAATCAACAAAACAGAAAATATGGTCAGATGAGTATGTTGACCTGGCTCAGCTACTGAAGCCATCTGACTGGGGTCAGTATAACCTAGTCATGTCCACTGGGACTCGAGCCCCAGCCTTATGTCTCCAACCAAAACAAAGATAACCAGCATAGACCAGTGGTGCTCGGCTTTTCATATTTGTATGGCAATTTTTTTGACAAAATTCCCCGCACAAGCGCAAGCGATCCTGAAGTATTGCTAAACAGTTCGTCGCATCGTGAAAGCAGGATGAGATTTTGTCACTTTTGATGAAAATGTGCGCATCCAGAGGCAGAACAACTCCACTGCGTGGGACACTTTCAATACCGAGCAATATGTAGTAGCTATGTCCATATCACCCAAGCAGCCATCCACTTTCACTCCTAGTCAACGGGTTCCACGGTTTTTTTTATTTCAAATTCCATGCTGGTCGTTTTTGTTCAGGTTGCCAGCACAGCCACATGTGTCCGGGGTGTGGGGGTCTTCAACCGAGTTACAAGTGTCATGCGGCACGAAAGCGCACATACGCACCACTTTCATCCCAACAACAGATGCGTGGTAACTATGATGCCTTTCGTTCCCAATCGTTTCGGACCGATCTCCAGTTCCCCACCCTGTCGTACAGGCTCCGTTTTCAGCAGTCTCCAAGGAATTCCTTCTCTTTCAAGCGTCCACAGCACATCTCGCGATACTCCCTTGTTCACCGTGCACCGTCTTTCACACAATCATCTTCCACCAGGATGGGTTCCCCCAAAACCCATCAATATTAACGAACTTCAAGTTGCACTTGGTTGTATTGACATGGCAACACGCTTTTATTTGGTGCATGGTTTCACGTACGGTTTTTCGACAGTTTTTCAAGGGGTCATATGTAACAGGCGAATTTATAATCTATCTTCGGCAATCGCTCAGCCTTCAGTTGTTCAAGCCAAAATTGATTCAGAGGTTGCAGCTGGCCGAGTGCAAGGTCCTTTCCCATCCGCACCCATGCCTCATCTTGTATTATCACCAATTGGTTTGGTCCCCAAGAAACGTCCTGGTCAGTTCAGGTTTATTCATCACTTATCATTCCCCCCCCCGCGGCATCAGTAAATGATGGCATCCGTGATGAATCAGCTCGAGTACATTATATCACTATCGATGAAGCAATTGCAATGATCCGTTTGCTAGGGCGAGGTTGTTTTATGTGCAAAACTGACATTGAAAAGGCATTCAGGATTATGCCAATTGCACCACGAGAACACTACCTTCTTGGTTTTCATGTTAATGGACTTAACTCCGCCATAGCCTGTCCCAAGCCATGTTGAAAAAGGAGGAGGGTTGGGCGTAGGGTCAGTAACCCTACCCCGTAAAAACAAATCCTACTACAGAAACGACGAGAAGAAGCCATTCCGGTACACTTTCTAGGGGAAGAAGAGAAGGCACATCCATAAATGTGGATGCATCTGCATCTACAGATGTATCTACACCTACAGATGTATCTATGACAGGGTTGAGTGAAAGCCGTCAGGAAGCTCGACCCCCGAAGAACCATATCTTTAACGCCAAAACTAACACTAGAGTAGGCACATGGAACGTTCGAACGCTCTTTCAGAGCGGGCGGATGGAGCAAGTGCTGAAGGAAATGAAGGCTTACCATATAGATATTCTAGGCGTAAGCGAGATGAGATGGACAGGACAAGGATGCTTCAACAGCGGAGATAAAACTGTACTCTACTCCGGAAACGAAGATCAACACGTTCTTGGAGTTGGCATCATCCTGAATAAGGATACTACAAAAGCACTGATAGGGTGGAAGCCAGTTAGTGAACGCATAATCACAGCGAGGTTCAACACCAGACATGTAAAGGTCACCGTAGTGCAAGTATATGCCCCAACCGAAGTCGCCACAGACGAGGAAAAGGACAACTTTTACGACCAACTCCAGAACGTGCTGGATGAGATACCAAGCTTTGACATAAAAGTGGTGGTAGGAGACTTTAACGCGAAGCTGGATGGAGACAGAAGAGAAATGTATACTACGGTTGGACCTCACTGTTCAGCTGGAAATACGAATGATAACGGTGAACGATTGCTCTCGATGAGCACCGCCAGTGGTATCAGCATTGGCAATACCTTCTTCAAACATAAACGCATTCACAAGAAAACCTGGATCTCACCAGATGGCAATACATCGAATGAGATTGATTACATCTGCATTAGTAGTAGATGGCGTACATCTCTACAGGACGTCCGAACCTACAGAGGGGCAGATGTTGGTTCTGACAACAACCTTGTGATTGGTAAAATCCGTTTGAAGTTAAAGAGAGTCAAGACGGTGAAGACGGTCAGGCCATATGCGACAGATAACTTAAAGAACACAGACACATCAAAACAATTCTACGAGGAAACTAAGAACAGATTCCAAGCGCTACAACACTCAACCGACATAGAAGAACAATGGCAGCTATTCCTTCAAGCCGTAAAGGAGAGCGCGATGTAGTGTTAGGAAGGAGAAGAGGGTCCAACAGAGAACAGTGGATTACTGGAGACTCGTGGAAACTGATTGATAAAAGGAAGGATACGAAGATCAGAAGAGATCAAGCAGCTAGAAACATCCAACAATGGAGATCACCAGATGAGGAATACAGGAAACTGGACAAAGAAGTAAAAAAGAGCTGTCGGACAAATAAGAGGAAATGGTTAGAAGAGAAAGGTAAAGAAGCACAAACAGCAGCAGAACGGAATGACTCGAAAACGCTGTATAGGATTGTGAGAGAGCTAACTACCGCGAAAAGCAATTCCAACATACCAATAAAAGACAAAGATGGCAGAGTGCTTCTAACAAACGAGGAACAAGACACGAGGTGGATTGAACACTTCCGAGAAGTACTAAATCAACCAACACCAACCACACTCTTCAACTTCAAACAGGAACCAAACATAAAAGAGCTTGATGTCATCACCAATGACATCACCAGGGCAGAAGTTTCCAAAGCCATCGATAGCCTCAAGAACAACAAGGCAGCGGGCCTTGATGAAGTATCGGCCGAACTATTGAAACATGGCAAGGACGGGGTTGTAGACGAGTTAATTTACTTGTTCAATCTGATCTGGTCTGAGGAGGAAGTTCCTGATGATTGGAGACGAGGAGTGATCGTGACGTTACCAACGAAGGGGTGCCTGAGCGATTGCAATAACTGGCGAGGAATAACACTGATGTCAGTACCTGGAAAAGTATTCTGCAGTGTGATCCTAAACCGGCTGAAGACAGCAGTTGACCAACACCTCCGGGAGGAACAAGCTGGTTTTCGAAGAGGAAGGTCATGCTGTGAGCAGATCTTCACATTGCGAAACATCATCGAACAAAGCAGAGAGTTCCAGATACCTCTTTTAGTCAATTTAATTGACTTTAAGAAGGCTTTCGACAGTGTCCACAGAAATTCGCTGTGGCAAATCCTGAAGCTATACGGCATACAAAGCAAATATATAGACATTTTCAAATCGCTATACCGAAACACCAACTGCTGCATCAAGACCAACGATGGCTACACAGACATGTTCGATATAGAGGCAGGTGTACGTCAAGGTTGCATCCTGTCCCCGTTCCTCTTTGTTGTTGTTATCGACTTCATCATGAGGAAAACGATGAAAGATCCGAACTTTGGTGTTAAATGGATAAATAATAGGTTGACAGACCTTGACTTTGCCGATGATATTGCACTGCTCAGCCACACGCCGGAGATCCTACAAGAGATGACCAATAATATATATAAAAAATGGAGATATGGTCGGATTACGAATCAGCTATGGGAAAACAAAAACATTGTCAGCTGGTGATGGATCTGACCCCCACATTGTGATCGGTCAGGAAGAGTTGCAATGCGTCGAGAACTTCCCTTACCTTGGAAGCTACATCTCTAGGCAAGGCGACGCGGAAGTAGATGTACGAGCGAGGATAGGCAAGGCATCAGCAGTGTTCCAAAGACTACGTCCAATATGGTCCAGTAACACCATCAGAAAGGACATAAAACTACGTCTTTACATGTCAATCGTAATACCAACAGCGATATATGCCTGTGAAACGTGGAAGAATACGGCGAGGATATCAAAAAAAACTAGACGTATTTCATCGACGATGTCTCCGGTTCATACTGGGCATATCGTGGAGAGAACACACCACAAATGAAGAAGTGATGAGGAGGGCAGGTCTGGACAGCCTGCATCACATAGTTAAGTCTCGACGACGAAGACTAGCGGGACATATCCTACGCCTACCAAGAGAGAGAACAGCACATGTAGCAATGGAATGGGTGCCTGAAGGTGGAAATAGAAGGAGAGGAAGGCCGACTAAGACCTGGCGCAAGACGTTTAAAGAAGATCTGGCAGAGATGGAAATCACCTGGAATGAGGCCAAAGAAATTGCGAAAGACCGTAGTAGATGGAGAAAGCTCGTCGCCCGATGTCCCGAAAGGAACAGGAGGAACTAAGTCTAAGTAAGTAAGGACTCTATTATGTTGACACCTGTCTGTCAATGGGGCTTAAATCTAGCTGTAACAATTTTGAAACTTTCAGTTCAGCACTTGAACTTGATGCTCGGCAACAACTGCGTATTCCTTACATTTTACACATGTTGGATGACTTCATGATATTATCGCGCTCGGAAGAAATGTGTCAGTCACAATTACTTTCTTTTCTGGATTTGTGTAAACATATAAGAGTACCTATGTCCAAGGAAAATACTTTCCAGCCTTCTGCTATTCTAACATTTCTAGGCATCGTCTGCCCCTGGATAAGCTAAATAAATGTAAGGCTTTCATTGATGATGCGCTTACAAGGAAAAAAATAACTTTAAAACAATTACAACAAATTACCGGTTTGTTACAGTTTGCATGTTTTGTCGTAATTTCTGGTAGATGTTTTTTTACGGCGTTTATTCAGTCTTTGCATTGGGCTTACGAAACCCTACCAACATGTGAGAATTTCACCAGAGGCACGCAAAGATTTGCTGACATGGAAATTGTTCTTATCTGCTTTCAATGGGACAGCTATTTTCAAGTACGATCCATGGGTTGCAGCAGAATGTCTGCATTTATTCACAGATGCAAGTGGTTCGGGTTATGGCGCTGTCATTGGCTCACATTGGTTATTCGGTGAATTGCTTGCGACTTGGAAAAATCAGCCCATCTCCTTCCTTGAGCTTTTCCCCATCATGATCAGCATACATATATGGGCCCCACAACTGCGTAATAAACGTATTATAATTCACACAGACAACCAGGCTTTGGAACATGTGATTAATAACTCCACGTCCAAAAATGCTAATATGATGGCTGTTGTCAGGAAATTGGTAACCACATGTATGCAATTCAATGTGCAGATATTTGCCAAACATCTACCAGGAAAGTCGAACACGCTTGCAGATCCTCTGTCTCGCTTACCGATTATCAAGTTCAGAGAACAGGCGCCGGGTTTCGATCGCTTCCCAACTCCCATTCCAGAACACATGCTGCCATCGAATTGGTCCCTCACCTAATTCATCTGGTACAGCATTCTCTGGCACCATCAACAATACGAGGATATGAAAAAAAATATGCATACAGAACAATTGTTTCCACGTTATCAGCTATATCGTATCTTCGTCGATGTTACAACCTTCCTGAGCCTAATGGAAGTTTTCTGGTTAAGAATTCGTTGCGAGGAATTAAGAATTTAGGAGCAGTCCCAGATGCCAGGATACCAATTTCTTTGCTATTGTTACATAAACTCTGCGCGTCAGTTCAGCACATTTGTACTTCACCTTGGTTACAAACGCTTTTCCAAGCTATGTATCTTCTGGCGTGTTTTGCTTTTCTCAGGGTAGGGGAAATGACACTGTCTCATGGAAGAGCACAGCATATCTTACAGCTCAATAATGTCCTTTTTGAACCTAGTGTTAAGGCCATGTTTATCACATTTCAGTTTTATAAACATTCCACGGGTCGGCCGCACAACATTGTAGTACATGAACGTCCAGGTAACAACTGTCCTGTTGTCTGCCTTAGAAATTACGTGGCATACAGAGGTAACTCACCTGGACCACTTTTCATCCTAATCTCTGGTCGCCCAGTGTCACGTGCAATGTTCGCGAATACTATGAACAAGTGTTTGCAATTGATTGACATAAATGCATCTCTGTACAAACACATAGTTTTAGAATCGGTGCAGCATCTCTTGCGGAACGAATTGGTATGTCTGATGCCCAAATTAGATATATGGGTAGATGGAAATCTGATGCTTTCCTGTCATATATCCGGCTGCTCTAATGGTGTGGCCGGTGGCACCCACATTTGGTTGCTTTTTAGGTTTATATTCAGGATTAGCATGGTTGGACTTAATTCAACCTGTAGTAGAATGTCTAGTCGTTAAAATGCAACTGTGGGACTAGTCACTAGGTTTTGTTTGTATTTCTTTATGACAGTAATTAAACAGCAGCCAAGGCCAGTATTTCCATCATGTTTTTGTTGTTTCAGTTTATCATGTACATTTTACATGTAAATTCAGCGACATAAAACACCGTTTATGAGACTTTATAGACGGGTTTATGGCGCTGTAGTTACATTTGTTGTTACTCCATATATTTTACGCTCTTATATATTCTTGTAGTGCTGACGCCTAGCTTACCTGTAGGCAACTAAGGTGACCCCCAGCGGATGACTGAGAAATAATGTAGGTATGCCGAAATCCCGCGTGACACGAATGATCCAATAGACGGCTTTGTTTACCAGGCTAAGATTTCGGCTCAGCGAGTCATTTGACGTTTCTATTTTGCGAGGAAAAAAAATCCTCCCCCCATCCATTTATGATTAGTTCATTGTGTTTTAATTGCACTGGTTTATTTAGATGCCAAGAGGCAGTAGAAATAAAATTACTTATACGAATTCACATTGATGGATTTTATACACATCATGCGCTTATAGTCATAATACAAATACATTTTTTCTTTTTATCACATGTTGTGACTTTTGATTAGTGCTGTTATGTATTGTATGTGACATAGTCATGTTTTTTTGTTTTTTTTTATTTTATTGCAGTTTTTTGACCTCAGGCAGACTACAACACCACTAGTGGTAAATTTTATTACAATTTACAGTAACATATTGTCTAGTGGTTGGCCGGTGGCACCCACATTTGGTTGCTTTTTAGGTTTATATTCAGGATTAGCATGGTTGGACTTATTTCAACCTATAGTAGAATGTCTAGTCGTTAAAAAGCAACTGTGGGACTAGTCACTAGGTTTTGTTTGTATTTCTTGATGACAGTAATTAAACAGCAGCCAAGGCCAGTATTTCCATCATGTTTTTGTTGTTTCAGTTTATCATGTATATTTTACATGTAAATTCATCGACATAAACACATACATACAAACATACATACACACATACACATATACATACAGGCTTACAAACACACAATCACACATACATAAATACAGACAGACAGACAGACAGACAGACAGACAGACAGACAGACAGTATTTATTTTGACCATCGTAAGCACATAAACTACAATATAATATTCATTGTAAGGTCAGGGAGGCTCCCATTAAGACAATTATATGCCGCTATCATGGGAGCCACCCTACTGATGTAACATAATTATTTTTCTCTTTTTTTTTTATTTTTTTTATAAATAATAATAATAATAAGTTTATTTTTCCTTGGCAGCCATTGAGGCTGAAAAGTACAATATGTACATTAAAATTGATAAAACAATTAAATAAAGTAGATTAATAAAAAGAGTAAATAGTAAATGGAATACACAACCTAAATAAGTTAAATTATAACTAATTGAAATGTATAATTTGCGTATAAATAAGTACATAGAATAAATAACTAAAACAAGATTCACTGTCAATTGCGGGTAATTCGTAGGAAATAAAATGTCCAATTACAGCCAGTAATACAGTCCATAAGTTATAAAAGAGTTCTTAAAGCGTTCGGTCCTACACCGAGGAGCACTGTACACAGGTGCGTTTCGGATTGCGTATGGAGGTGTCCGGGAGGGAGGTAGTAGATGGTGCAGTTTGTGGTTAGGTCGTTGTATGTTTGTGAATAAAGTTCTGCACAACGTCTCCCTCCGGTCTGCCAACGTTGGTAGTCTCGCTGTGGCGATGGCTTCATCGTAACACACGTCATGGAATATTATCCGCATAGCTCGTCTCTGGATACTTTCCAGCTGCTTGGTTTGCCTTTTCGTTAAGCTCGTATGCCACACCTGGCAGGCATATTCAAGGACCGATCGGATTAGTGTTGTATATATCTTGACGAGATGATGGGGTTCGACTCCTGCTCGTTTGAGCAGGATTTTGAAATATAGTCTTTGCGACGCTTTAGCGGTGATTTCGTCGATGTGAAGTTGCCACGTAAGATCATTTGAAAGTGTGACACCTAGAAGGCGAGTGCAGTTTACTTGTTCTATCTGTCTGTCGTTGATAATTATCGGCTGGATGTCTGGTGTTTTTTTCTTGAAGTATATGCACATTTCCTTCGTTTTGTCATAGTTCAATGCCATTTTGTTGGTGGTAGTCCACTGTGTTACTTCGTCTGCCGCTGTCTGGAGCGAGCTATCAAGGCCTGAGGGTGAACATGATTCCCATATTGGGCAATCGTCTACACATTTGACATGTTCACAAGCTGTTTGTAAGTAATTTATATGATGCACAAAACCGATCGGGCCAAAGAGTGTTCCGTGTGGCACGCCTGCGTTCACAGTAGTGTACTTCGACTTGGTTCGGCCGATCTTCACTCGCTGTTTGCGTTGGCATAAGAAGGATGTTAGCCATTTGATTATGAAATTCGGGAGTCCAAGTGAAACGCATTTAGTTAGCAGAGTGTGGTGGTCTACTCTATCAAACGCTTTGCTGAAGTCAACGAGTAGTACGCGGATCATGGTTCCGGTGGAATCGAGCGCTGATGTCCACCTGTGCACTAGCTCAATTAGTGCGTGCACTGTGGATGTTCCCTTTACTGAACCATATTGTTGAGGGTCAACTTGGTCTCTAGCGATGGCCGTTATCCAGCCACAAATGAATTGCTCCAGGCACTTGGACAATACCGGCGTGAGTGATATTGGGCGCAGGTCTTTATGGATGAGCTTCGGCGGTCGTACTTTGGGTATAGGTGTGATGTCAGCGCAATTCCAAAGCGGTGGTAGAGTCCCTTCCCGCAGGCTGCTGTTGAAGATCGCGCACACCGGGGGAGCAAGTATGGTGGCGTAGTCGTGTATAATCCAGTTAGGTATTTCATCGGGGCCGACAGCTTTGTCTGTTCTAATCCGTGATAGAGAATTGGCTACTTCTGCGACGCTGATGATGTAGGTATCTGGGACGGTAGTTTCAGCTCCTACCGGAAGGAATTTATCGTCCGGTGACAGCGGAGTCAGATCGTTCGTTACGGATTGGAAGAAATCGCACACGTCGTTGGCGAGAACGTCTAGATTTCCGGAGCAATGTGCGTTAGCGAGTCCTTGCAGATTGTCGCGGTTTACTTTGACTCCAGCAATGTCTTTAACGTTGTTCCACCAACGTTTCGGGTGATCTTTCTCAAGACCCTGGATTTTCCGTTCGTAGTATCTCCGTTGCAATGACTTTCTCTCGCGGTTGACTTTGTTTCTACAAAGCTTGTACAGTAATTGGTTTCCACCAAGAAGTGTACTCTGGCGGCGGCGAATTAGATAGCGAAAATTATCATCTAACCAAGGTTTGTCGCTTGAGCACCGTCTGATTTGGTGCTCTGGAAGATGCAAATCAAGTAATGTTCTTATACTAGAGTTGAAGAAATTGAGTTGCTCTTCGCAGGTTGGTAGACGGAATAGCGTTTCCCATGAGATGGCTCGAAGCGCTTCGGCAAAACGGGCCCGGTCACATGGTTTGTGACTGCGCAAAGGTGTGCTTGAGACCACTGGTGTGGTATAATTTGACGATGTTGACGGAATACAAACAACCACCTTATGATCTGAGAGGCCGATTGGCGCGGTAATGACAGGGCGGCGATAATTGTTAGGTAAGTTGGTGTTGACGTTATCCAATATCGCGTTTCCTCTTGTTGGTTGGTCGACAATCTGTTTCAAGTCGTGATTTCGTTTCAAGTGAGAATCCTTCATCTTGTTGAAGTTGCCCATTATGACGATACCTGTATATGGGTGGTGTCGGCGTATGTAGTCTAGTGACTGGTCGATGTGATTTAGCATTGCCCAATCATCTGACCCGGGAGGATGATATATGGTTCCAATTGTCATTTGCGGGTTGTCGCGAGGCATCTTTGGTGGGCGTATAGTTATCCACAATGTTTCTAGCTCAGGTTGATTTAGTTCGGGGCCAATGTTTACTTGGAACTGAGTCTCGAACGTAGCAGGCTATACCTCCGTGTTGGCGGCCGTCTTGTCTGTCTCTCCGGTAGATATTGAAACCGGACAGCGAGAGCGGGCCGTCTGTTATGCTGCTGGTGCACCACGTTTCTGTTATAGCTATAACGTCTACCCCGTAGTTGTCCTTTATCACTTTAATTTCATCCAGTTTACTAGACAGCGCTCCGCGGATGTTTGTATTGATTATCGTTGGAAGGTCCCATTTATTTGTTTGAACACATATCAGATTTCTACCGTCAGCACCAGTTCCACAAATGTTCGATTCATTGTTGTTGTTATTGTGTGTGGGTGGTCGATGACCGATCACGGTGGGTATTCGGTGTTGTTTACGTCCGCCTCGGCACCCGCGCTTGGTAGGAGGTCTCGCAGCAATGCCAAGTTTACGTAACACTGTCCACGTACTGGCATCCAAGCGTGACTTGGTAGAATGTCTGCATTGAGCCAGTTGACAAATAGTGTAGGTGTAGAAGGCCGATCTGCCGGCTGGTTGGGTGTGTCTCTGGTTCTGGTAGTGGTCAAGCCTGACTGATCACTAGATCAGCAAGGCAATGTCATAAAACCTTTAAAAACTCACATATATGTCGCAGAAATAGGATTAGATACATTAAGAATATATATGAATATTTGTTCTGGGTGGCTCCTGCGATAGCGATCGGTTCTGGTCTCAGGAGGAGTCTCCCGTCCCACAGCTATTTCTTTCGTTTTCTGTTAAATGTATATTTTGCTGACTACATACCTTCAGCTGTATTGCATTTTTCGCATTTCGATATTGTTACATATGCCAGTATATATATATATATGTGTGTGTGTGTGTTTGTGTGTGTGTGTGTGTGTGTGTGTGTGTGTGTGTGTGTGTGTGTGTGTGTGTGTGTGTGTGTGTGTGTGTGTGTGTGTGTGTGTGTGTGTGTGTGAGGTGTGTGAGAGAGTGTGCATATATACACATAATTTGAATTTGTTTAAATGCTGTTGGGAAAATAAAAATATCCCTATCCTTATCCTCTCTTTGATTTCATTAGTAAGTCGACGGTCTATGGAAAATGTTACTCATTTGATATTTGTAAAATGCCGATGTATGGAAAAATACCGTCTTCACTGAAATTGCCCTAACGGGACCTTGCCCCCAGAGGATGTTATCTAGAACGTCTTGGCTTACAGAAGCTATAAATATACACTGGGCTGATGAGCCGAGACAGGTGTAAGAGTTGGAACAAGAATTGGGCGCTAGTCTCACTCTACAGTATCCCTGTACATATATATGCATGTATATATATATATATATATATATGTTGTTACCAAACGTTTTCCTGAAGACGTTTTCTCAATGCTTGTCTCAAATTAAACACAAGGTGGTTGCAGTGTTCCATCTGTTCGTTGACAGGAATATATTTACTTGTTCCTCTCTGGCGAATAATTTATATATGTATATATTATTATATAATATATATATACAAATATGTGTGTGTATGTATGTGCGCGCGCGCGCGCGTGTGTGTATGTGTGTGTGTTGTGTGTGTGTGTGTGTGTGTGTGTGTGTGTGTGTGTGTGTGTGTGTGTGAGTGTGTGGTGTCAAGTTATGTGATGATACACATACATTCACAGGAATATTAAGTAAATGGATATATCCATATAAATGTGTTCTTCAGAATTGATTAAGGGAGATGGAAATGTTAGTTGATTAACGGGGCCTTGTGCCAGGATTACTACAATAAGTCACCAGCTGGCAAACTTCATTAGTTCAGTAACGTGCTAATGAATTTGTACCTAAAGCCATATTTGCCCCAATGAAACCTTGACACTATCAGATGACATACGACATATACACGTGGTCTTCTTGTTCCGAGACTAATTGTTTTACCTACAGCGATCAGTATAAGGATCTTCCGTTTGTTGTCTCCCTGACATATTCCGGAATATACGGTACAGTAGCAATGCTGTAACACCGAATGAAAGTAAAACGCAGAACATCGCAGTTAAAGTATGGCATTGGAAAAGGCAGGCGCAGCCCTACTGAATTTTAATGTACTGAACCCCCAACTGTTACTGTCGCAAAAGCGAGCATACAGTAGATATATATGTAGACCATTTCGAAGACGTATCTTGGGGATGAACTGTCGGAGCTGGTGCATTGGTGCTTACAATCCAATGCCGTAAGTTGAACACATCGTTCTCTCCTGAAGGAGAATTTCAATTGACAGTGTATGCAAAAAATATTGATGGTGTGCCCCCAATAGCACTGCATGAAAGAGCAATTGGCTATCTATGGTGATTCTATGTTTGTAGATCTGAGCGCATTCAGAATATGGCCTCTGTTGATGAAATATTCGAAGTTGTAAAATCATGGTAGAGGAAGGTTATAAGTCATGACAAGTTGACAGACACCTACTTAAAAGTAAGCGCAACATACTAGGTTCGGTCGGATGTGATATCATTATAACATTCCTAATACATACCATGTTTAGAACTCTATTGTGTAGTGTTTTCTTGTCATACTGCGTACATCGGTAGATGGAGTATGACTGCCGAATCCGGAAGTTGTTTGATATATATTTACAAGAAGGCCGGATATAATATTAAAACAATAATTTTAATTGCTAACAAAAAGGAAATACATTTTGCACCGAGGAGGATGCATAATTAAACGTAGCATTGAAACCATATTGCAGTATAAAGGTAAGTTCTCATATAGCGCAGTTTCCAGTCCTCAGGACTGCTCAAAACGCTTTACATTTTACTCCCTGGCAGACCTGTTCAATCGAAGACCATCTCGACTTCTCTTGGAAACATTCAGCCACGTTGCAATTATTACGCGAAGACTATTCGTACACAGATTGTCACCACTGTCTATAGCCAGGTACTCATTCAAACCTCTGAGTGAACTGAAGCAATGTAGAGTAAAGGAACTTACCATAGATTCGACACCGCCGCACATGATTCGAAACCGAGTTATCTCTGTCGAGAATCCAAAGCTTTTACTGCTGCGCTATTCTCACATTAGTTATGAGATAATTACAGTTGGAAAGAAATAGTACCTGTCTGTATTGGGTTTAATTCTTTGAAGATAATTGTTTTTGTGCCACCAAAGTCTAGCTTGCTGTACCACACATACAGCTCAGTGACGTTTCTCTAAAAAACGTTTATTTGTAGCACAGAATCCAACCTTTACAACCACTACACGTGTTTTACACATTACACACATTCTTTATTCCACCACCAGATCTGGTTATTAGTAACTCGTACTAAGACAAGAAGCCCAGTTTAAAATAAATACTAATTAATTGGTCTATCAGCAAAGTCTGTATCTGAAATATGGTGTGTGTGTGTGTGTGTGTGTGTGTGTGTGTGTGTGTGTGTGTGTGTGTGTGTGTGTGTGTGTGTACAAGACTGAATGTGTTTTGCTAATTGTTTGAATATGTGCATCAAATCACATACAGTTCATGTGGGGCGTGGTAGTCAAGCGGTCAGGTTGCAAGATTGTCGATTGGAGGTACCGGGGTTCGAATACTGGTGCCAACCGATCAGTATTTCGGTACCGGTATCGGCCACTCTTTCGAAAGTTGGGCAATTTCGTTCACACTACGTTGCCTGTGTTTTTCAGAAGATACCACAAAAGCTGTCGATCCCTTCTATCTGGTGTCTATGCCAGGGGAAGTAAAGATCCCACGCAGGGATATTGAAAAAAAACAATCGTGGATACTCTGAGTTGGGATTCCATTCTCTAAACTCCAACTAGTGTTAAAAGGAGGTAGTCTATTCCTAGCTTTTCATTTATAATGCTTTTAAGGATGTATTAACTATATTGAAAGTATACTGTCTGCCAAATTGTGTTTAGTAAGCCCATAACAACATTAGCAATTTGGAAGATACACCCGGAACATGTTCCAATAGTAAACATTACATCCAGTTTCAAAACAAACTTTATTGACATGATTTTTGGAGACATGAATGCCCAGATTGGTGGAGATAGGTCTGGTTTTGGGTCCCAGGGCAACAACGCATTTGGGATACGTACAGACAATGGAAACCGCTTTGTGCAATTATATGAAATTAACAATTTAGTGATTGAATCTACATTATTTGAGCAGAAGGACATACACAAAATAACATGGTTTTCAAATGACCACAAGACCTTCACACAGATCGACCATTTTGCTATCGGACCAGGCTGGATGACTCCGTGTCTATAGGGCGTCCTAGTACATCGTGGAGCAGACATCTGTTCTGACCACCACTTAGTTATTGTGAAGATCAAGATCAAGTTGAGGAGACAAAAGAAGAAGTCAAATATGACTAAGAGATTCCATATGAATAAGCTCCTGAAAACAGTGACCAAATATGAATTCCAAGCAGTCCTGAGAAATTGTTTTGCTTCCTTACAGATCCTACACTAGGTTCAATGGAATGGTGGGAGAAGATGGAAGATGCGATGATGGCAACGGGCAAAGACTCCAGAAATATCTGAACGAGTCTTGGATCAGACAAACGGGGACTGATTGCGGAGAGGAATCTCCTACAACAGAAACGACAAAATGAGTCCTACGGAACAGCTTCCTCCGGGCCTATAACAAGAAGGACAGAGAAATGAAGCATAGTGCACAAAAGGACAAAATCGCGAATGGTTTGACATATAGTTATAGGAGGCAGAGAATGCAGCTGCCCGAAATGATATGAGACAGGTCAGCCGCATTGCCAAGGAAATCACTGGCAGCACAAATGCTAGGTCTGGACCAATCAAAGCCAAAGATGGATCTCTACTATCTAAAAGAGAGGACACGCTAGAGAGATGGGCAGAACACTCCAGAGAAGTTCTTAATAGATCTTCACCTGACACACCAGCATAGATTGGCAACCCTCAGACAGTGCTCACAATAAACACAGTGGAGTTCTCGGAGGATGACGTGAGGAAGGCCATTGCGACACTCAAAACAAACAAGTCACCTGGCTTGGACGGAATCACAACTGAAATGATCAAAGCGTGTGTTGAAACAATTGTACAATGTATGTACAGACTACACAACCAGATCTGGGACTCGGGCATCGTTCATGAAGACTAAGAAGACTAAGAATATGCTGCTGTTTTCTGTTTCCCAAAGAAAGGAAACCTAACTGAATGTGACAACTGGATAAGTGTGACATTGTTGTAAATACCAATGCAAGTTTACTGCCAGATGATACTGAACCGAGTGCGATACATGGTAGATGGCGACCTGCGTGTCGAACAAGCAGGCTTCAAACCCAAACACTATTCTGCTGAGCAAATATTCACACTCTGAAGCATTATTGAGAAATGTGAAGAGTACCAGTTACCCCTCACAATCAGCTTAATAGACTTCATCAAAGCGTTTGACAGCATCCACAGACCCTCCATGTGGAAACTATTAACCATGTATGGAATCCTATAAAATATTGTAACAGCAATCGAGAAGATATATGAAAATTCGAGATGTTGTTTAAAAACAGAAGATGGCTACAGCGACTGGTTCCATGTGATGACTGGTGTAAGAAAAGGCTGCATTATTTCCCCTTCTCTTTGCTGTGTCCATCGACTGGGGCATGCGCTAGCAACCATAGGCAATGAAGGGATTCTGTTGGTTAAGGAGGAGCGTTGATCAGACCTGGATTTTGATGATGACATTGCTGCCCTCTTAGATACAACTCAAGGCCTACAACGTGTCGTGAAATCAGTTTGCAAATACACTGATGGCTTAGGACTTATTATCAGTGAATAGACATCAAAACAGGGGAGCACCAACCACACACATATGTTTTGATCAACCAGAAAAAAGTAGAAACAGTCGAAACCTTTACCTACCTTGGCTGCTCCATCAACAACCAAGTAATCATCGGCTATGAACTAAACTGCAGAGAGCGGAAACCATCAGCAGCCTTCATCCAGTTGAGTAAAATTTGGAACAAGAAATTTACCTTGACATCTACACTTCGCTTTTATAACTCAAACGTTATACCAACCACCCTATGTGGATGAGAAACATGGCAAGTAAAAACAACCCAAGAAAATAAATGATGTATTCGACACTAGATGCCTGCGGAAGATTTTGGGCATACACTGGAGCAACCACGTGACGAGTATAGATGTCCGAATACGATCAAGACAACCTCTGGCATCATCTACTATTTGCAGAAAGGCCATGTCACAAGACTCCCACCTACTAGACAAGCGCTATGGTGGATACCAGCTGGCCAAAGAAAGAATACACGACCGAAAATGAACAAACAATCGACCGCGACCTACAGCTGGTCAACAAACGTTGGAACGACGTAAGAACACTAGCAAACGACATATCTGGATGGCGTGCGCTGTTTGCCTCAAGCGCCTATAGACGCGGGAGCCACTAAGTCTAAGTAAGTTTATTGACAATACCGCCGAGGCGGCTGAGTTAACCAGGATACCCCTTCATGTTCAACGATTTCCTATTTTCCAACGTCTACATAGCAGACTTCCTCTCACAAATTATCAAGTTGGCTAATTCAGATTAGAGGATCAGACTGGCTTCCACCAATGTCTGAAAATGAACCCTTCCTCATAATAGTAGAAGTAGAAGAATTAAGGCAAGAACTTATGATGTGACTCGGATGATTTTTTGTTTCAGTTAAATTAACTACATTGGCTGTGACACAATCATTCTCTATTTTAGTTGTATTAATGTGTACTATTTAAATGAATCGGCTACTTCATAGAATCAAATCCTGTGACATGACGTTTTTCTATAAAGTGGAGCCAAGCATGATCAATGTTAAAGTAAAATTGTAAACATCCCTAAATAGAGTCTTTCGGTGAAAAAGAATGTGTAAAGTGTATTATTATATTATAACCCATTGTAGGAAAATATGAAACCATCAAATGCATTGCAATTAACTATTGTAATGATGTCTGTTCCTTACATATTTTGTAGCACAATTTCCTGGAAGTTGATAGCAAATTACTACAATCCTTCGCCGTTCGGATGCGACAGAGCCTTGGAGTGGAAACTCTGTTGTCGAGTCATAATATCTATTAGTACACTATTATAATTGTTTACTACTATACTGGTATATTTTATCTTAATAATTATTGATTATCTAATATTTTATTGTATATTTATTTATTATTATTATATATTTGTTATTTAAAGTAATTATTTACAATATCAGAAAGTATTTGGTGTATATAATGTGTATTGATTGATAGCTTTAACGCATGGTTGTTTAACAGATTTGCTTTATCAACTTTATATACGTTTTATTTTATTACTCACAATTTAGTAGCTCTGTTGATATTTTCATCAGTATTATTATTTAAGAAACATTGTCAACACCATTGAACAGAGTTGTACTTGTACTTAAAAAGTGTCTAAATAAAGTTACCACTTATATTATTATTATTAATAATATGTCGGGAAGTGTTGTGGTCTAGAACACTGACCATGCTGCCCTTCAGACTGAATATATGCCGCGTTGTGAATGGACGCCATAGGCAGGGAGATCAGGACGGATATACACAGGGTGGTTGTGACTCTGGAAAAGAAAAAAAACTCGAATAAATACAACATCATTACGCAGTAATCTTGTTCATTCCTCATTAATAGGAGAATGTCCAATACCTCTAAAACATATATACAACAATACTACGTCATGGTCATCTCATCCACTGATATAATTGTTTGGAGAACGTTCAACTCATCTAATACATATTATTTATATTACTGTTTTGTCCGTGATAGAAAAGTTTGTGACCATGGACCATGCTCTTCGCTCTTCGCACACGCGCTACATCTACCTTTCTCCTGCGTAGGGCATCTGCAATTTTTACCGCCTTGCCCGACATGGTATCCATATTCTTTGATGCTACTCTGAGTCAACCAACTAGCTTCTTTAGACGCGTCCGTTGGTCTTCATGTTGTGGAATGCCCGGTGTCTACTATTATTTCCCTTGGTCGCATCTGCCTGTTCCGTTCGTAGACTCGGTATTCTAATTTTTGGACGTATTGCAACGTTCTTCCTCTGCATTGATTTCCTAGAAAATTTAGACATCGACCTACTCAGTTCAGCCAATGTGTCATCGTCTAATAGAAATCAGATACTCAGAGAGGAAGATTCTATAATTACTCAATCATCGCAGAAGACTTTCCACTGTTCGTTTCAAGAACTGTAATACAACACAGTTAGCACGATACAGATCAGTACACTCAATACTGGTCCTCCGTGGGATCCAGACGTGGTATTACATCGTTATGGCGCGCAAGTCGTCCCTGCACGTTCTCTGCAATTCTCTTCAATTTTCTCCCAATCGCGCACTACTCGTTCCTTAAATACTCGCTATTTCACTCACTTCCTAGTGACTCGCCATTCCCATTGATCCGTGCCTCTTCTGCATTTCTTAATATGTCGCGCTACAGTCGGGCTCGCTACCTGGCTACCTGGTCTCCGATCCCGCATTGTCTTATCTGCTAACTTACTCATCTCCCGACTATTTTCCAGCCCAGCTATTTCTATCTTTCGAGATGACCTATGCTAAACCTAGGGGAACATCCTGTATGTCAGATCTAATTATAAGAACACAAGCTACTAGAATAAAGCAGTTATAAACATATACTTACTGAACATAACTTCTCTTATAATAATTACTATATTTCATGGACAAGTAATTAATAGGAATTTATGCAAAGTTTAATTCCGTAGAACGGGGTAGCCCTCGTACATTTTTCTGTCCACTCGGGCGAGTGTGAACCGCATCGCCTACAGGGGACGCCCTAGCATTCATCGTAATAGAAGTGGAGGACATATTAATTTGATTTGGCTCGGTTTTTTTACGGCCGGATGCCCTTCCATCAATCACGTAATAACGCACTCCGGTTTGTCCCCATTACATGTACTTGTAGACAGCAAAGTTCATCTGTGTTTTGCCCCCGAGGTAAAGCAACGATTCATCATTCAATGCAGACAGCCCATTTGGACTTCGCCCTCACTAGGCGCTGTTTACGCGGACACATTATCAAGTTGTGTGTGGACGTATCCAACCACGTTGGCAACTACGCGCAACAACTGTGCCTTCTAATAATTCGTCCACTTGGATTCCAACATTGTCTGTTGCCGAACGCTTTTCATACAAGTAAGTGGGATGATTGCAGTGTTTCGCGTTTCGCAAAAATGCAGCAGGTGTATCGGAACCCTCATTGTCCTGATTAAGAAACTGGCTAGTTATGCCGCTGTGTAAAACAATAGTCTCACTCAAATATAATCATTTATTCACGCGTAGAGGCGATGGTATTACATACTACGAAGCACGTAAATTTTCTAGAGTACAGAGGAGCGTAAATAAAATTAGCCCAGCACTGAGAGACTCTAACTCAGAAGGTTTAGAGGAGATCAGATAAAAGTTTTTAAAACATTGAATGATTATGAATATATTGATAGAAAAATAATGATCGGTTAAGAAAGATAGACAGACGAGATGACATGAAGTATTATTATGAATGAATAGTGTATATTATATACACTGTATATATATTAATTTATTACATATATATTCATTCATATATTCAGTATTTATTCTCACAATGGAATATAAAATAATTGGATAAATCATCTGCTAATTGTGTGTATGTTGGCAGCGTGAATATTATAAAATAACACAAAATACGTATACCTCAGAAGGTCGGGATACACAAAGATAGAAAGGTTGTGCTTTCGATAAACCAAAGGGTTTCTTGTCCACCTGTCATCTGGAGGTACTTTTCTGTTTGGCAATCTTGCTAAATATTGTTAAATATATTTCGTGGTTTCGCCGACAAATCCACAACGTTTAGACGTCCGACGTTTTAAAATATCTAGTCATTTCGATTGTTTTGCTCCTCACGTTTCAGACTAATCTGATGAAAAGTAAACGTTTCAAGTATTCACTATAACAAGTTATATAATTAAATTCGGTTAGGCCTAACCGAATATCGGCGTATGCGCTTCAGCTTGGAACACAAAATTAATGTGGCTTGCGATTGCACTGTTCTCGTGACCGCCAAATGCGGAAGAATAACCTGTCAATATCTTACGAAGTTATGGTACGAAATTATTAAAATCGAAGGATTGATACTATCTTGAAATATGGAACAAAATCTATTTCAGGCTTAGAAGTCAGGGAGCGGTAATTAAGTTGGCGTTTTAGGTGAGCCTCACGCGGAGGAGCGATTGGCTGGTTTAAATAATGGTTTTTAGTTGTTTTGTCCACGATTGTAATAATAATTTTATGATCCCAACGTACAAGTTTATTGATTACTAAAAGCTACAACAAGAATGCAACTACAGATAATAATCAAATAATTCATACACTCCGGGGACCAAAATTAATGGGCATCCATGTTAATTCACAATAAAAAACAAAAACATTTTATAGGGGGATTTACCCATTCAAAACAAATCTCTAGCATCGCTAACTTTTGTTCGAGTATGGCTAGTGGCGTCAGTAGGCTCCTGTCTCTGCACTTGTCAAACGAGTCCAAACCGCTTTGAAGGGGAGAAAACCATGTCAGATCTGATCATGTTAATAGTTTCACTTATTTCCAAGCGTTCTTCGGTGTGCGGTGCATGCAAGTAGGAAGGAAATAATTCACCATAGCGCTAAGTTTGAAAATATGTCCAAATCCAAGATAATAACAAGGTTTCGTGGTAGCAAGGCTCAGAGTTATATGTTCATATACATTTGTGGAGTTAATTATTATATGCAATACTTATGATTAATGTTACTGTTAATTAACTGCATAATGTGTTTATTAACTTTGTATAGTTAGTAATTTTGCTAACAGAATATTTACATTTAAAAATGTGTTAATAGTCATGTTATTGACATTTTACATATGCGTCGAAACTTGATGAATATATCATCAAAACCCTCCAGATGCAGGCTCACCAAACATCCATGCGCTATAGATAATAATGCGATCATCATTCATACTCCGAGGGAGTAGTATATAGTTTAGTAACTCTGTGGTATTGAATAAAATCAAGTTGTTAGTTTAATTTTGTCTCAACATTGGGCTAATATAGGCATGCCACATTGGACCAGTGTAACAACATACATTGGGCAAATATTGGCCCAAATTGGAATTGCTATATGTATTGTTTTTGTACCACGCATAAATTTCCCGTTCGGAAGTACACATTTAAATGTCACCATATTCAACACCATCCCATGCATATTTATGTTATAAAAATATCGCGTCTTAGCGAACTTTTGAAGTCCAAAGAGCGACCCAATTTGAAGCAACATACGCTGTTATATCGCTCACTGCTGTAACGCACGGCTGCAGCGGAGCAGATTGACGCAAACTGATGCAAACAGAGTCGCTCTTTGGGCGTCAAAAGTGGGCTAAGACGCAGTATTTTCGTATGTTGTTGAATAATAAAGCTAAACTACTGATGTATCAAATTTAGGCAAACGTGTAGTCATAACGACGAAATCGAGGTTGGACATGATACCTGACAAGTGCACAATTATTTAATAAAAACAAATCTGACGGTCTTGCGGGCCGGCATTATTTGAAAGTTATCGACCCGACGAAATATTTGACCGGCATTATTTGAAAGTTATCGGCCCGACGAAATATTTGACTGTCTCGGACCTCCGGGTCGGCAGTAATTTAAAACACTGCTGGGTATATTATCATTTCTCTCATAGCCTGTTTGAACCAATGGATTAAGTTTTGTTACTGGTCTAAGGGTTCATACCGGATGTTGCTCACCTTGACGGCCTTATCCCTATCAACAAGGGGTCGGCATAGTCCTCCTCAACTCCATGCAATCTAAGGCCATATCCACTGTGACACCTACGTCCCTCGTGTCCTCTTTGATTTGTTGTTTCTACGTCTTCCTTGTGCTTCCTCATCTTCTGACAGCTGGTAACGGTAAGCTCTTCGTAATGCGGATGACGTTGTTCTCATCTCGTCGTTGCACATGGCCGAACCATCATTGGCGGCCACTTCGCATGACCTCGTCAATTGACGGGAGGTTCAGTACCTGTCTTAATTCTTCATTTCGGATGTGATCCAACCTTGATACTCCAATGATCCCGCGAAGCATCCACATCTCTGTTGTGGCAACTTTCCTCTTGATGTTGGTCTTCATTGCCCAACATTCACTCCCATACGTCAGGGCGGGTCTGATGATGACCTAGTACGCCTTTGATATGAGGCTTAGGGGCATCTTCTTATCGTGCAGGGCCCCGGTCAGTTTCCGCCAGTTCGACCACGCGGCTTCCACGCGTAGGTCCAAGTCTTTGTTAATTGTTCCTTCTTTATCTATTACTGATCCAAGATAATTGAAATGGTCTACATTCCGCAGTGATTCTCCGTTCAGTTGTATATGTTCGGCGGTCTCTCTTGTTGTCAGATATTCTGTTTTGGCCACGTTAATCTTCAGACCATTGTCCGTCATAACATTATTCCACCTTTGAAGTATATATTGGGCACCCACCACTGTCGTGTCGTTGATTACCAGGTCGTCTGCATAGAGTAGTTCCCATGATAGCTTAAAGACCACTTCCTGAGATATCGTGTCAACTAGCATGATTAATAGGAACGGGCTAAGCGCTGAACCTTGGTGGAGGCCACTACTCACTTCGAATTTTTCGCTGGTCCCTCGCTTTGATTTCACACACGTGGTAGCACATGTCTTGCACTATTCTTATATAGACTTCCGGGATGTTCCGCTTCCTCGTGCATCTCCATAGTACTTTGCGAGGTACGATGTCGTACGCCTTTTCAAGATCGACGAACACCATGTCTAGAGGCTTATTGCTCTCTCGGTACTTCTCGCATAGGGTCCTGATGATAAAAGTGTGGCATCCGTGGTTCCAATCCCAGGCCTAAAACCTAACTGATCATCAGAAATGTTCACAATATCTCTCAGCTTTTGATCGATGATACGCTCCCAAAATGTCCTGGTATGGCTAAGCAACTTGATTCCTCTGTAGTTACAACAGTTAATGTGATCTCCCGTATCCCATTTCCACAGAAAAGTTCGCCTTGATTAAAAATCTCTCACATAAAAACACACCCCCTATATTCATTTAAAAACACCGAACTTCCACGCACGTCAACGTAACGATTTAACACACGCGGTCACCACCTCTGAATTATGACGTAATTTTGTGAAATTTGGCTGGTTTGGTGGACCGTCAGCCTCACTATATACTACTCCCGGGGACCATTTCTGAAAATCTATGGGTATCCATTTTAGTTGAAACTCACTATCATCCCCAACTGTATCCTCACATCATGTTTCCCAAAACTCTCCGACTGCTTCCTCCCTGATGGTGATAACAAACTCCAACTTATATAATGACCGCTCCCTAACTTCTCAACCTGAAACTTAATTTCTTCCGTATTTCACGATATTATCAAATCCTTCAATATTGGCGATTTTGTACAATAATTAAATAGTATTGACAGGTTCTCCTTTTGAATTTTGCGCTGAAAATAGCGTGATGCACAACAAAAAGGTGTGTTGCACCGCAACCGATATTGTCCATGCGATAAAATACCTTGCGTTACAAAATTATTATCTTGTTCCTGAATATTTAAAATACAACATTTTTTTCACCCATGTTTGCTTCTCATTTTCAAATGATGGGAACCCTAGAGAACTACACGCATGACTTTCAAAATATTGATTACTGTGCAGACAAAAACGTAACACCACGTTAACAGATAACGCTGAAAACATTTGTTGGAACCAGACGGGCCAGTTGCTAAGTGGCGTGACGTCATCATTTCCGTTCTCCACTCTAAGCAATAACACCAGGTGGACTGAAACAGAGGCGATCGCATTGGAACTATGAGAATAATAAAGCAGTGAACAATTAAAGCAGGAACATTTCTGAGCAATGAACCAGAATGTAACTCTAATTTATTGATGGTGTGGCGCTTTCTGTGTTATTGCAATGCTACGAACAGAGCAGTGACACAATGTAACAACGATGGTCAGAATACATCGTTGTCTCCGACGAGGTATTTCATTTAATGTTGTATATGTAACGTGAAATTAAAATAACAATGGTATAAAGTAATTATTTTACGTTGGTAATAGGTCTGAGCATTCTCACAAGATGGACGCTGTACGCCTTCAGAAGTTTAGCGTTGTGTTGTCTTGGCAGCGGAAGGGGATGCATTACGACCAGATGTTGGAGAACTACGCCGAATATTATAAAACGTACGACGAGGTAAATAGGCGCCGGATATTGGAGTTGTTATTATAGTCTACCCTGTTAAAAATATGGGTTTTACTTCAATGGCACAAACTAGGTTCATTCTACTGAACCTACATCCCACATCTATGCTTCAACCCAAGAGAGTACCTGCTCGGCGCAGCTGCTAATAATTTAGGCCAATTATGTAAAAGATTGCCAAAATATCAATGTAATTGCGGTCTTCAACCTTTATTATTAATATTGGCGATGGGTGAACATTTACTACGATGTTGCTCATCAGAGACATCTGGAATAAGGATATATGTGGACATATTTATGCTAACTAACTAAGGTGTTTTAATTTGTATTCAGCACACAATATCTACAAAACTGCCAAAACACATATTTGGTGCTAAAGTAATTGATATTTCAGAGTAGAATGTCTCTTTACACAGCAAACTTGTATTTCCGGACATGCGCATTAAGGGTTGATACAACATTATTTAACAACAGCACTACTATGTGCTACACATCGTTGCATATTGTGGAAACTGGTGATTCCAATGTTCCAGCATGTCGAATCTAGCGATAAGATGGTTGCGAATTCTTAAAGTTACTTGAACATGTATCGGTATTGAGTGTGGTCCCACAGTGATCAGTACTAGGACCTATATTATTCTTAATATATATCAACGATTTCGATGATGATAAAACAAGCAAGGTGTTTAAATTTGCGGATGATACAAAAGTTATTAGAAGGATTAAAAGTGATGGAGATAGATAGCATTTACAAGATGATCTTGACAGGTTGATCAATTGGTCCAAAAAGTGGCAAATGCTGTTCAATTTTTGGAAATGTAAATGCCTCTACACAGGACATGGGAACGAAGAGGTAGAATATACAATGGGTGTAGTGTACTAAGTACTACTGTAAAAGAAAATAACTTAGGGTTAACCATTAGTGTAAAGATTTTAGAGGAGTGCGGTATTGCAGCTTCAATGGGAAATCAAATCCTTGGATTAATTAGGCAAAATATAGCGTATAAGGAAAAAGAACTAATAAAACCGCTGTACAAAACAATAGTGAGGCCTCATTTCGAATATTGTATACAAGCGTGGAGGCCATATCGCAAGAAGGACATATATATGCTAGAAAGAGTAGAAGGACTAGAGGACATGAAGTTACATTAGCAAAGGAGCAGTGTAGATTATATATAAGAAAGTTCTCATTTTCACAAAGGACACTAAATGAGTGGAACAAATTATCTACTGATTGTGTTGTGTGGGAGCTAGTAGCGTAAATATGTTTAAAAATATAATTGACACATACCTCAGAAGGGCGGGTACACATAGATAAAAGGTTTGGGCTCTCGATAAGCCAAAGGGCTTCCTTGTCCACCTGCCACATTGAGTTAATTATCTGGGTGGCAATCTTGTTAAATCTTGTTAAATTTATGTTTGCAGAATGTTTAGCTAGGGGTTACATGTATGTTGGACGGCAGGGTGGCAACAATTGGATATTGATGGTTATTATGATAGCAGTATGTTGAAGCTGGAAGTCACATAGTTGTAGAGAGAGGATGTTAATGCTAATAACTGTTGTCAAGATGTGGAAAGTGATAATTCTTAGTTGTAGAATATGGAAGGTGATGGCTTCCCTACCTGGTTCCAAAATGTATGTACGTACCGTTGTTTGCATGGTTTCACAATATGTATAATAACTTATGGTTGCACATTGTATTTACAATATGATGATCATCCGGCTACATAATGTACTTACAAGCAAATGCTTAATGGTTGCAGATTTCGAAGGATGTTAACTGCAAAGGCCCAATGTTTAATGGAGAGTATTTCAACAAACATGCTAAGGCAAACGGCTTCTCAAAAGATGCGCGTATTCTCGACGTGGCCGCTGGCACGGGCTTGGTTGGAAGAGTGGTACGTATAATATAGCGTCGTTATAATGCATGAGAGTAATCTGTCGTTGCGTTTTTCACTTTACATTTGCAATGTTATATATGCTGAATGAATGAATGAAAGTTTACTTAGCAACAACAACATGATATCTGCACAGTATGGGAGGTGCTGCTGCTGCTGCTGCTGAAAAGACATAGCTGAAATCATAGGCTTATAGGTTGCTATGCCCTTCTCAAATTAAACAAAAAAGAATAAGTGTAACGTGAATTATACATAAATTACAAAATAATATTAACAACTCCTGTATAAAAATGTTACCGCAGTGCTTGTGTTACTAATCTTCAATTAACGATTCACAAATATGTAGAAGGTAATGACAATTTGAATGTTTTTTTAAATTGTTTTAAACCTGGAAGCTGAGCCAATTTATTTGCTAAATTATGCCACGTTTCTATTCACTACGTTCCAGTTTTTTTTCTCCAATGATACGATACTTGCCGTCATAGCACACGTGGTTTCGCTACGTATGCACAGGACATAAGAAAACAACCCTGTGATGATGGTTGGCTCTTAAATACCCGTACGTATGTCAAACACCTTCGGTCTTCAAGAAATCTACCAGTTTTGTTGTGACTGTAACAGTTGAAGGACCAGTACGGCTATACAAACATTGATGCCATCGACGGCTCGCAGGCGATGCTGGAGAAGGCGAACGAATCGGGTACCTACAAGAACATCTACTGCAGTCGTATAGGAGGAGGCTATAGAATGCCGATCGACGACAGTGAGTTGCAATCTTAACGACTGTTCCGTACCTCCTCCCTCAACCTGATTGAAAACACCATTATCTTAAACAATTTAGCACATTAATAAATGGTGTATGCAAAGAACAAGGCCTCGATTATATATGATATGATATGTTATGATTGACGTGATATCATATTATATTGTATGGTATGATATGATGTGATATAACTACTCACACACACACACACACACACACACACACACACACACACACACACACACACACACACACACACACACACACACACACACACACACACACACACACACATACACACACACACACACACACGCACACTCACTCACACACACTAACTCACACATACGCACACAAATAGTGTGAAGCCAGATATTGGAGAGTTTGCTAAAACAATAATAATTGCCAAACTTGTGTGGACTTTGCAAACTAATCGCAAGTTCGCGAAGTCCAAAACAAATGATGACCTTAGTTTTGTGTTTATTGGTGATCTCATGACACCACCGCTACGAATTGTACGACAGAACAACCTGTCAAGTGTATATGAATGGAAAAAGAAGGCACCTTTTCAAACAGAAAAGGAAACAAATCAATCACATTCCACCGACACGGGCCGTAGTTCTTCAGGGAGGTTACAGATGGGGGGACAACAAACCTACTTTATCCTGTGCCAGTCATCCTGTCTCCTGAAGGGAAGGGATGGACATCTAGAACAAAGAGTTGGACAACTTTGTGGACAACATCGAGGCATGTCTCACCAGCCTGTCGGGAACTGTTGAAGCGTGACTGCCTGAAAGATTGTCAGCCGAACGCCTGTAGATAGAAAAAGGCGAACTGAAAAAAAAAAAAAAATTACTTTCATAGATTGAAATTGCTGTCCACCCACCTTTATTTTGAAACCACATTATGGCTCTAGGTGGCATCAAGAAATGAGGATTATTAGTGTTGGCGGTCATTAAATAAATGGCGGCCAATGACATTCAGGGCAAATTCAGAGATGCCCCTGGGTCTAAATATTGCACGATTCGTCAAAATAATGCAGCTATCTTCCTTACTACAAGTCTGAAGCCAGGTAAGAGTGAGGTGGCTAAAACAATAATAACTGCAAAACTTGTATGCACTTTGCAAATTAATCACAAGTTCGCGAAGTCCAAAACACGTTATGCCCTTAGTATTGTGCTTAGTGGTGATCGCATGAAACCACCGCTACGACTTTTTCATAGAGCACTCCTGCGTCTAGTTATCATCTCTTTATGGTAGGTAGGTAGTCTTTATTTAGAATTGTATAAATAATACAACAATCGACAAAATTAGTTTGTTTTAATTATTCCAATGTAAGTTGATAATGATTAAGTAAACTGGTCGCCGTCATCCCCAAAATAACTATTATCAACAATGATTTCACATGTAGTGTGTTGGTTACGTTGCTATAATTAATAGAATATATATATATATATATATAAATGTAATAACAGTAATATTTAATGATAAATGTTCATATAAGTAATCTTGCAAAAAAAGCATGCTTCAGCAATGGTATAATAACTAAGTAGAAAAACATTATATCAAACACATGTGTCAGACGTTTCGGGGTGGAATGAAATTAAACTAGAACACCATACCCTCTTATAATATTTGGCTTTAATTATAATATAAAACTATTTAAATTGGGTTTATTTTGTATAACAGATGGAATCATATTACAGATCATCGGACATTTCGTAACAAACTGTTCGAAGACCTTTGAGTAGAACTGATTATAGGATGTATATATTTCAAGTTTGTCTTGTTTTGTAAAAGTGAATGTAATAGATAAATGTAAAAATATTTAATAATGAATGGAGCAGACTCCCGTGGACATAATTTTATATCAATGTTCCAACTTCAATTTCATTGATATTATGCAATTTTATTAAATGTAAACAGGTAAAGAGGGAATGAGAATGTTCCCAATAATTTGTTTAAGAATGTAACGAACTATTTTTATGCATAATGAATAACTTTTTCGATATGAGTTTTGTATGTTATACACTTTTTTCGCTGAATTATGATATTAGATATGACTAATAATGATTATTCGTTCTGAGTAGGACGATATCTAGAAAATAACATGCATTTTGTTTTATAAATGTTTAAAGAGAATTTAGAACTGTACTTAACATACTGTTTCCTGTTTGAAAGGTAACTCCTCCATTTGAGTGGAGTACCTCTGATACCGTAATATTCAAGTTTGTGTAATTGGATTTGGTGGTCGATAGAATCGAATGCTTTACTTAGATCCAGAAAAACAGTAAGGGCCGAGTCCTTTTTTTCTAGTGCATTAATAATGTCACAAATAAAAAAGCTGTAATAGCATTGGTTGTTGAAAAATATATTGGTTTTTGTTCACTATTTTTATGTATAAAATAATAACTCCTTCTATGTACAACTTTTCCCAGTATTTTAGAAAAATAAGGTAACCAATATATTGGTCTATAATTAGAAAAGTCACCAGTAGCATTAGACTTATAGACAGGTATACATTTTTGCTATTTTTATTTTGTCAGGCAATATTCCATCACCTATTGATTTATTAAAATAGTTATTTGTAAGGCTATTTGCTCACCAAATAATTTCATGAGGCGGGGACTAAAATTGTTATATCCAGAACTGATCTTAGGTTGGAGATACATTATAATTTGCCTGATTTAATTTACGTCGGTCGGACTCATGAAGATACTTCTTGGATTTTCAGGACAACTCTGAAGATATTTAGTAAATTGCTCTAACATTATATCGTCTTTATATTTAAACTGTAACGAAATGCCTGATTTATCGTTGTTTTTCCCAATCATGGTTCTAAGTAATTTCCAAGTTTTTAGAGTCGTTATCAAATGTTTTTAATTGATTAATATAGTATGTTGTTTTGGCAATTTGTTTTAGTTTATTACACTTACTATACCGTACATAACGGATATAGTAGAATGTGTCTTAGATTGGCCGATAAATTTCTTATAGAGTTTAATAGACCTTTAGTCATGCACTCATTCAATTTTCTCCCGAGCGAATGTCTGAATACCATAGTTAAGTATTTTAGTGAATTTCCTGAACGCAGTATCTGTATCTAACTGTTGTAAATACGTCCAATCAACTTCGCGGAGTGTAGATATTATATGACCAATGGATTGTTTTAGACATGTCACTGTGTTTGAATATTAACGGCTAATTTGTATGTCGTACATATATGTTATCAATAAGGGTAGCGGATGTATGGGTGAAACGCGTTCATTTGGTAATTGTTGGGATGGTGGTAGCAGCTAGGTGTAAGTATGGTAAGTCGGATGATGGTTTATATGTGACTATTTTTAGGTAGTAAACATTTCATCAGTGCCAATTGTGACCTGATGGTTTGAGCGTTGACTCTTATTGAGTATTGTCTTATATATTTAATTAGATGAATACACATTTGATTTAGGGATCCGGTATATTTCACGAACGACTGAGGTTTGACCGTTAATGCTGGATTCAATAAATGGTCACGGCGTGTCCGCTGTACTAGTCTATACGCTCTTTGTGTCCATATATACAATGTGTTATCTTATTCATCGCCAGACACCTACGACGCGGCCGTCATGTCTGGAGGCCTGTGTGAAGGACATCTCAAGTGTGACAGTTTTCTCGAATTTATTCGTGTCGTCAGACCAGGTACTTGATACGTAGCATTTACTTAACAGTTACTGTTAGATAGATGATAGATAGATAGATAGATCGATATATAGGTATATATGTAGATAGATAGATAGATATATAGATAGGTAGGTAGAAAGATAGATAGTTAGATAGGTAGGTAGGTTGGTATTTTAGGAAAATGGGTGTACATGGTAGGTCTCATTGAATTGTTAGCCAGGGTGGATGCGATAACTCTCTAACGTCAAACAGACACTGCCATACGGGTGACGACCAGGCCGCAAAGACAGTCACATTCCAGTACAACACCAACACCGAATCCGCGTTTTATTATGTTCTAATATGTCTTAGCACTTCCCAGCTAGTTTGAGTTTGTAAAGTACGGTAGTGTGCTATTGCACCTCGTAGGTTGCAAATTAGTCGACACATTACCCATATGCGTTGTTGCATGATGATGTGCCCCCATGTCCCTTTATGCACTGTATTTGGCTTAAGTGAAACGGTAACCAATCCTTTAATTAACAACAATTGGGACATTCTTTTGTTCTTGATACCTGGGATAAGCCGAAGTTGGCTTAATGTGTGGATAATATTATTTATTTTGCGCATTCAATGCTGAGTGAAGGTGAAGGCAATATAACTCAACACTGCCGGTAGGTAGGTAGGTAGATATGTAGGAAACGTAGGTAGGTAGGTATGTAGGTAGATATATGGGTAGTTAGATATATATAAATAGGCAGGCAGGCAAGCAGGCAGGCAGGCAGGCAGGCAGGCAGGCAGGCAGGCAGGCAGGCAGGCAGGCAGGCAGGCAGGCAGGCAGGCAGGCAGGCAGGCAGGCAGGCAGGCAGGCAGGCAGGCAGGCAGGCAGGCAGGCAGGCAGGCAGGCAGGCAGGCAGGCAGGCAGGCAGGCAGGCAGGCAGGCAGGCAGGCAGGCAGGCAGGCAGGCAGGCAGGCAGGCAGGCAGGCAGGCAGGCAGGCAGGCAGGCAGGCAGGCAGGCAGGCAGATAGACATATAGATAGATATATCAGATATGTAAGATGTTATAACAATAATATGAAATAATCAATGTTCAATCAAGTAGTGTTACAGTAGCACACATATTTGGTGATATCAACCACCAAAAATTACTTCATACGTAACTAGTAAAATATTATCTACTTGTGTGACATGTGTTTCACAATGAAATAAGGTTCGCTAGAACATCATATACCCACTTACATCAATCGGTTTCAATTATAATACAAATCAACATAACTCTCCTTGTCTTACATGTGTTGAATGTGTTGTTTATGTGAGTTGTAAACATTAGTGCACATGCGTCAGCGCAAGCTATTGTTAATATACATTCTATATTGACAATATGTTCATTGCGAACTCATGTTACTAAGCCCTTTCAAATTTTGCCATTTGCATATCACAAAGCAACCAACCCGTCAGATGTTGCTGACGTCACCAAGAAGGGCCGCTAACAGTTAAGCACCCTATCCTTTAACACAGTTAGCGGTGCACCACCGCTAACTGTGTTAAAGGATAGGGTGCTTAACTGGTGTTTCAGCCTGTAAGCATTCGCACTATTGAAACGGAAATACCTCAAAAAGTACAAAATATCCATGTGTATATCCAGCACCACATTTGTACGTAATATAATTATCTTTATGGTGATATCAAATAAATATAACATTCCGCCATTGCAATTTTAGGTACGACTTGAAATATCATCACGCATAGATGCGCGCCATGCTAACCCCAAACGGTGCTTCCTCGGGTATCATCACCAACGGTCGCTAATTGTCGCAACAAACTGTGCAGAAAATGTACAGAAAAATGCGAACAAAATGGACATTGAGCAGGGTGACGGAGAGGGTTCACATTTATTGAAAGCACGCTACTATTTTTAGAGGATATTTATTTCAGAATGGGAATGAAAAGGTTAATTTCACTTAATCTTTAATTACGATGTGGTCGTGATGTGCCAACATGAACTTTTGTACTGTGTTCGTCACAGGAGGTCTCATCGTAAACGTGATGCGGGAGGAGAACATCCGGGGCGTTGAAGAATACCACGACCTTCAGCCGTCCTTCAAGAAGTGGGAGGATGAGAAGCGTTGGGAATGCATCGAGGAGGTGATTCCTCCCGTCAAGTATTACATGGATCTAGACGGCCTGGTGCACGTCTACAGAATTCTGTTGAACAACCTCGCGTACTTTGATGCATGTATTTTTAACTGATCTGCCAACATGTGAAGTTGTATGATATTAAATGCGCTCAAAAGGTAAAATAAAATATGAACCTGACAGGACAACTTGTCATTTTTTTTAACCGAGATTATCACTTGTGCAATTTGTATAACTAAACATACTCAACTCCAATGCTCAACTAATAAGCAAATTGTAAAAAAAATTGATACAAGGCAACTTGAGAGGGTATAAGATATGTCTTTCAAAATTGTTCATGATCTGATAATCATATCCTGTTATCCGTTCCATGATATTATATGTATGTAGCTTGAACTCTAGTTTATGTCTATACACCTTCTTTCTTTCTTTGTTCGCAACTTTTCAGTCATTTTGCACCCTTCTAACCTTCATAGATAGATATATAGATAGAGTTTATTTGTTGAATCGTATAAATTATACATACAAACATAATCAAACAAGTATAACAATTGGTCATATACAAACAATTCCAGGCTGACTGCGGAGCGAATTGAGGCTGAAACCAGTTGGTTTAAATTATAATAAATATAAAATAAGTACTTTTTAAGTGACCAAGTCACTGTCAACCCCACATATACATGTATAAACAATGTAATAGTAATTTAACGTGTAGCATATTGATAACGTTTCTATAATAGACCAGATATGTAAAATGGAACAACAACAATATTAAATAATAATGTTCAATTAAGTTATATTGCAAACATTTAGTGATACCAATCACCGACAATGACTAGAATTTGATTACACATGTGAACAGGCGTTTCGTAGTGAATTCAGGTTCTGCTAGAACTTCATACCTACTTACAACAATTGCTTTTAGTGATAATATTTAACATGTTACATTGGTTTTGTTTTGATTGATATTCGGAATTGCATTGTAGATGAACGGACCTTTACACAACAAATTCTTTGAAGATCTTAAAGTGGAAGTGGTGAATAAACGTACACATGAAGTTTGTTTAGTTCCACAGATTGTATGTCACGGGTAAATGTACAATATCGGAAAAAGCATGTGGTAGGCTCCCTTGAATATAATTATACATACATTTTCCAATTTCAATTTCATATATATTTTGCAATATAGGCACAAAAAGAGGGGTGGGAGTGTTCCCAGTTATATATGTGTAGTATGGAACGAACAATTTTTTTCATATAATAAATACTTTTGAGAAATGAGTTTTGTAAGTGGATCCCACTAGATGCTTAGCATCCCGAGTGGAATAAAATATTTTTCTACCGATTCAGCACTTCCATAATCTGCAGCGTAATCCATGCGTTTGTAATCCATGCTGTTTGACAGTTTTTTGGGGTATTATTATATCAACACAGAAGTAACCGATGACATTGACATTACATGACACCAGCTCGTCAACTTTATCACCATACACATCATAACACCGTCCCAGTTAGTGCAACCGAAACATTCCCTGAGTTTCTCGCAAGCTTCTGGAGTTTTCTTACAGTCCGTTTTTGCGGTAAGAGGTTGAAGTTGCACCAAAGAGCTGCATGTCGGAATCGGCTGAACCAAATGGACTGTGATCCGACTGGCCAAGTTGACATAAGCTAGTGGAAATGTACGCGTCGTTGACAGTTGCATACAACAAGTCAAGGGTCTTGCAAATGGGACACGTTACATATTGTCGATACCGTTGTACAAAAACGTGATTAAAATCGCACGTGACAATTCCACAGCGTCAGACAATCGAGACGGCAGATCAGAAATAATATTGAAAAATGTGCCAGCTGCTATTTTGGGGTTCGCCGAAGTTGGAATGGATACAACAGTCAGAATCACGACCAAAAACTCGCGCGACAATATGGCCGGAGTGACACCTTTGGTTGTTAGTACACACACACACACACACACACACACACACACACACACACACACACACACACACACACGCACACACACACACAAACACACACACACACATACACGCACGCACTCGCACTGTCAAACACACTCACACACACTCACATCCATTCACACACACATTCAAACACACACACACACACACACACACACACACACACACACACACACACACACACACACACACACACACACACACACACACACACACACACACACACACACAAAAGTCGCACCTCCACCGGACCACCACCGCACCACACAATATCACACAACAGTAACATCACTCCACGGCACACCATCACACACACACACACACACATACACACACACACACACACAAACTTGCAAACACACAGACACACACACACACGCACGCGCGCGCGCGCACACACACACTCACACACCAGCGCCCTTCATTTTCCATGTCACGCAATACCGGCCCAGCCTCATAACGGATACACTGTCATGGTTAATAAACGAATTAGATTCGTTATCATTCAGCAAGGCCTCACTGAAACATTGCAAACTCGCTTTTTGAAAAATCCTCTGGTGCATGTTGTTGACGTTCAATTCTTTAAGCTGGTACGTCAGCGATCAGTAAAGGGCTTACACGTGTTATTCTTGTTACGATTCCGCATCCTACATTTGCTTCCTCGTTATATCCGCTTCATTTATGAAGGTATGTCCAAAGTATTTGACTCACCCCAATAGCGGTTGCCAAGTTTGTTAGTTAGTCATGTTTGTTTACTGCTAATGACCGGTAACCAGTGAACGTTTCGCACGCCAGAAACAATCCCAAAACAAGAACAGAACAGAACATCTAAAAGGCATACATCAAGTCTTGTATAACTCTTCCATCCATCACCACAACAATTGAATGTGAACACCTATAAATAGACGTAGGAAACCAGACACCAACGGTGATGGCTCTATCACTATTAGGGCAGCGCCATCTAGCGAACAAAATCTAGCACATATGTGTTTAGAGAAACCTAATCATGGAACTATGCAAATGGGCGGGTGGATCAGATCGTTGGTGCCATACTGCAGATTGGTTGGAAGAGTTTTGTATTATGTTATACATCTACGTCATTATGTGTGTGTGTGTGTGTGTGTGTGTGTGTGTGTGTGTGTGTGTGTGTGTGTGTGTGTGTGTGTGTGTGTGTGTGTGTGTGTGTGTGTGTGTGTGTGTGTGTGTGTGTGTGTGTGTTTGTACATATATGTATATGTATATATATATATAATTATTATTATTTAATTAGTATTATATACAATTAAATTACTCATCGATACACAATACTATTATGGAAGACCATTTTTTAAACATCCATGCATTGTGCGTACGGATATTGTCGGTCAACATTTGGAGTGTCATGTTTAAATGACAACGACGCAGGCGTAGCCTGTGACCGGTGTAGCAGGTGGCCACTGTTTAAACCGGACAGTGCGAATTATCACACGGCACACACCGAGGTCATGCATGCATGCACGCACATATCAGGCTTGAATTCAAATGCAGACACACGCACAAAACACACGAATGCATACATGCACGGACGCACGCACAAACACACACAAACACACTCAAACACAAATGCACACACACTCTTTCTCTCCCACACACGCACATACAGGTACGCGCGCACACGCATATGCACAACCACGCAAGCACGCACACAACCACGCACGCACGCATACCCCCATACTCACACTCGTGTATCAGTAGAGACCAGCAGTAGCAAGACGTTGTTATGTCGAGTTCCACTCGTTCGCTTATGAATGATATTACTATGAATAACCATCATTGTCAAAGACCGTCACGATGTCAATTGTAGTTGACTTGTTTATCGTTGTTGATCATCTTTGCCCAGTCACAGTGACAAGAATATTCTTTGTATATACATAAGAATAATTCACACTTACACTTAACCTACCAACCTCCAACAACAACAACAACAACGTTATAAACATAAGCACTCGATCCAAAACAATTATATGAAATCGACCCATATTTATATTAACGACTAAACGTTGAACAATATGTTACAACGTAATCATTATTTTACCATATTAGCGAATATACAACAATACAAAACATTGATGTTTGTTTTGATACTGGTTGTGGAATGTGTAGTGGCGTTGATCCGGTAATACTGCCGTAAATGTTTTTGTTGACAATCAACACAGTAAGTGTCCCATCTTTTTGTTTCTTCAAGAAATGACTACCTTCATGCCATTAGGACACACAAGAAAATATATCATATCATTAAAACGACGAAACAGTGTACATAACACATTTTCGGTCCCCTTGATATCTGTATCTGTATAGTCGGTAGTTTTACAAACCTTTTTTTTTAGTAACCCTTGTGACTACCTGCCTAGACCATTCAAGCTTGGCATATATGCAAGCAGATTTTGTGAGATATAATGTGTACATTTACATGATTAAAAATGGCGAAAACCTCGTATCCCATCGATTTTAATTTTTCCACGCAACTATTGCCCCCAACATACAACACATAATGTAAAAATGAAAATGTTTATTTAAATTAGACATTTTGACCCAACTGTGTGGCCTATATAAAGGATTTTAATGTATGCTACGTTTTACACTGTGTTGGTTCAAATAGTGGCACAAATTGGTGTCATCTCCGTGACGGTTTTGAACCTCATATGACAGGGGGAAACCTTTATGTGAACAAACAGAACACTTTACCATGGCAATTTAGATGTATTAAAGCTTTCAATTCAACAACAATTATTATCCTAGATACCGTTACTTATGTAGTGTTCGTCAAAGTTGACTTTGGAAATTGTAACAAAAACCCGTTACGGAGATGACGCATTCTCTTCAGATTATTGTCCCAAGGAACAATCTATCTGTTTTACTTGGCAGTTCGATACATTATCCATCCTGGGAAACTCGATAACTTAGCATATTAATCGATTTCCTGCTGCTGCGGATTAATGCGCAATTGCGGATAGCGTGTTGTTCGTCATCTCCGTAAAGCTACGTTTCCATATGTACTGATACTGCATGCGGATGCGGCATGCAGCAAAACAATGAATATAGTGCCCGGTGGAAATTAACATAAATAGTTCCAAACGTACACAGGCGGATCAGTTTTTTTGTGCGGATGCGGCTGTGGCAAATTGAATCGCTCCGTGTAGCGATTCGAATCGTATCCGCACACGAATCGGATAGGAAATTCCCAGTAGTGACGTCACTACAGAGGTATTCCCCATTCCGCATGCGTTTCCGCACACCTTTCCATACATATGGAATCGTAGCTTTATATATATCCACTGTATATATATACTTATATATATATATGTTCAGATGTTGATTAAAGTACCATTAGTGTAACCCTTTTCATTATGTGTAGATGGATTTGATGAAGAGCAGTGATTACACGACGTGTAATATCGAATGAAATTCATAAAGCCTTAAATATGTAAGGCATTTTGGAAGGATGGCAAATTAAATATAATACAAAATAATATTGATTTTCATTGACCACATATATATGCTGTGTAGAAAAACAATATTTTGTCAGGCAGCGTTACATTTAGTTTTGTTCCAGCTCAGTGAAGATGTCTAAATCCTTTCATTACGGAGATGATGCTCATAAATTGGACCCAGTAGTCAATTAAAAAAAAAATTGAAACCTCAATTGTACACGTTTTGGCGTTTTTATTTATACTGAACAACAGCCAAAATTGGTACAGAGTCCTAATGTCTTATGGCCGTCATAAACCTTACGATTGTGTGGTCTCATAGCTATCGCATGCGATAGTATGACACTCTCGCATGAGATAGCTATCGGCTGCGCAAACGCTGTTGCTATACACCTGACGATTGTGGTCGGTTGCGAGAGTATGCAGCGACGCCCCCATGCGATATAGATTCATACTACAAGCAGACGTTTTCTACTTCCGGAGTCGTTTCCTGTCTGCTATTCGTACAACATGTATCTGACCAGGAAACAAAATATCGTTCTCAGATTATCGTTAGCAGCGCTTAATCTTGTTGTTTTCTGACGACGTCGGCGGGATGCTGTCAAGAGACGACACAGACAGACGTGGATACTACAACACTTACTGGAGCGCGAATTCCAAACTCCTCCCTGGTTGGCGTGAACACGACGAGTCCGTGTATCATAACTTCTTACGGATGCCCGGGACATTATTTGACTACCTGATGGGCCTGATTGCCCCTCGGATCATTCATCAGACAATGCATTACCGGGCACCTATGTCAAACCGCCGCGACACCAAGCGTCAACGGTTGTAAACACTATAGCCGAGAGCTCTCTCGCGTGCGAGCCGACCGCTACTGGATTCGGTTTTGGAATTATAAAATAATCGCATGCGAGACCGTACGTTTGCTTACGATTTCCAATCATTTTCTATTTTCCGCAACTAATACTCTAATAAGTGGCCAGATCGCATACAATTTAGGCGATAATCGTAAGGTGTATAACGGGCATTATAACCGGTTTTGTAACGGCTTCTTTGATTCTTCAGTTTAAATGTTGTCAACACAAGTCGCCTATTGCCAAATCACAAAAAAAGAAAAGCTACATCGATATTAACAAGTTTATTAATATAATTACAATTATGTAATGCAGTGTAACGCTGTTTGTCAAATGTACTTATTGATATGCTTGTAATATATATTACAACATGGCATAATATAATAGTAAGCTCAGTCGAGTAATAACATTAATTTAAGGTAATGGATAACGAGATGTAACTGTCGTGATGTGTTCCTGTTTATTGGCCGCTTTTCTCCCGACTGGACCAGACCAAATCAGACCAAACTAGACTCATTCCGATTGCAGCGTATACATTACACCGACTGACACCGACTGCATTATATTCGAAGCCGGCATGACATCACACTCACGTAAACAAGAAAACGTTGTCAGTCAGGGCTCGAGGTTGTAAAGCCGTACTCGATGCTCGGTGCTCAGAATTTCATGCTCAAGCCTCGCTTTCACACCATGCTCATACTCACGGAGGTTATAACACTTTCTGAGCACGTAATCGTACTCAGACTTGAGCATGAAACGTCTACATTCTGAGTATGCTATGGACCTTGCTCAACGCCGTACTCAAACAAACAAAGATGGCAGCTCACGTAGAAATTAGTCGAATTCGTTGTCCAAGTTCTATGTTTTCGAGAAGAAACGCAGCTCGATATCAGCGTCCGAGTTGCTTCCGAGATGCAATCAAACCATTTGAAGAAGTGGTGCAACACGAAATTAGTGAAAGATTCCGTGATATGCCTCAAACTGCACTATTTACTGAACATTTGTCAAATCTAGCGGGAGACACTACGACACAATGTTGCCATGTTTATGTTTTGGTGGCACCTTTTCGGCGAAGGGGACCATTCGTTTACCGCTACTGCTTGGCGATACAATTTCACGTTCAACTGCCGAGCAGTTCATACGAAACGCTTCTCCAAACAGTGTTGTTTACCTGGACGATTAATAAAATACCACGCCAGACATTAAGCCATATCAATACAACATACATACATGTGTACATTAAAAATATATAATAAAATTACGAGGCCATAAAGTTTACTCGCCAACCCAATATGAATATGATCATATTTACAAGGCTACTAAAATTTAACTAGTTGGATGAACTAACAAACAATACATAGTTGATATCTTTCTAATAAAATGGATTTACCCTGTAGTAAAACAAGGTTTTCCAAATTAAAATTATACAAACTCTACCAATTCTACTGAAGCAATGAAACCATACTTTTTGAGAATCGAATATAAGATGTACTAAAAATGTAGCCATACAGTGGCTATGAGGAATGCTGCACAGCTGACGGAAAACCATAACATAACTCATGCTGCACAGCTGACGGAAGACCAGAAGTTCAAACCCAGCATGGTGGTGAAGACAGTGACTAATTTAGTGCAGTTTAACAAAGTAGTATTTCAAAGACGCAACAAGCAAATGTGAAGAAAACTTTGTAAAGCAACTTAGAAAGTGGTTATTATACAATATAAACGTGTAATTTACATCAGAATATTATATGCATATATCTGTATAAAAACAACAGTTATGTTTAACATGTATTTGGGTCAATTGTATATAAATAACTATTTTGAACTTAGGCTTTTCAAATAATAATTGTTCTTTAATGAAACAGTTGTGAAATTATTGCCACATAATTACACGAATTTGGGACACGCAACGATATGATTGGAGGTGGGGTAAGCTGAATTTCAGATCAGTGTATGTGTGTCCCCGAATCCTCCAACACAGTTGATAAATAATGGCCGCTCCCATACAACTACGTTGTCAGTTTATTTGTTGCAGATTATGTAAGTTGTATCACAAGTACGAATGCCAACTCAATTTGATGTGCGTAAGGTATTTATTTATTATAAACACGGTAACATCGACGCCGTCGAGCCCGAATTCATCGTACCTACTTACTGTTACAATGATACAAAATATCATAAATAATACAGCGTGACTGACCAGTGGCAGGTAATGTTACTACTTATTTACGTTATTTTATCTTTTAAATTGTCTTGTACCATGTCTGTTCCATTGTGCACAGCGAAGTACTTTCGTTGCAACGTTATTCAGTCGATATTTCTCTGCACATTTCACTATAAAATAAACACATTCACAACGGCGTAGATCTTCGTCCATCACCATTTTATAGTCGGAAGTTGATATTGTTTATAAATAGGTGTAGGTTTGTTATCTTCGTCAACAAGAGAGCTCCGAAAGAGCTCTTTCTTTTGCTCTCATACTCAAGACGGCGTACTCAGTTGGGCACGTACTCAAGACGTTTTATAACCACCGTGAGCATGGATTCTCCGGTGAGCATGAAATTTCGAGTCTGAGCATGGAGTTGAGTATGAGCACCGAGTACGCTTCATAACCTCGGGCCCTAGTCAGATGTATTCGAAAGAGTTCAAATTTACGTGAGTATGACGTCAAACCGGTTTCGTGTATAGCGCAGTCGGTATGAGTCTGGTTTGAACTAGCTGATCTGGTCGGGTTGGGCGACAAGTGCCAGTGTACCACGGCCTAACGTTCTCAGTGGTTGATTCCCGCGGGTCAATGACGTTGTTTGTGATGCAGGTGATGCAGGTGATGCTGGTGATGCAGGTGATGCAGGTGATACAGGTGATGCAGGTGATGCAGGTGATGCAGGTGATGCAGGTGATGCACTATGGTGGCACTCTGGCATGGGATTCAGTACCAAAGACGTCGACAATGACTTGTGGAACTTTAGCTGTTCACAATCGGATAGAGGTGGCTGGTGGTACAACAAATGTCATAGTTGCAACTTGAATGGGTTGTACCTCGGCGCAGACATTACAACAGGCTTCGAACGCATCGACGGGAAACCAATCTGGAATAATGATGGGCATACACTCAAGACGGTGGAACTGAAACTACGACCGCAGTAGAACCCATTCCCCACAACTAAATTCCGCCAAGTGGAAAACGACACATTGTTTTCCACAGGCGCGCTTGCTTGTGTGGTGCCATCTAAACGTTATCTAAGTAAGGCACGCTGTTACTATAAAAAAAAACAATAATATATTATGCCTTTCACTAAATAATGGATTAATGGCTCATTTGAGTACTATTTTATATTATGTTTGCCCATATGATGACATTAGCCTTATTCAGCGCGCAGTTCAAGTCGTGGAGGAATTCAAGAGCGGGCGAGCGATAGAGGTTAACCGTTCGCCAGAAAACATTCGTCAGACAGACAGACACTCTGACCAATTTCAAGATTCTCCCAAAAACTCACCTATTTAAACTGGCTTACTTCCACTGAATAATTGTGCTGTTGGACACTGTTTTATGTACATGCATTTTAGGAATTAGTATTTTTTTCTTATTTAATAATTTTAATTAATTTTAATATAACTATTTGTGTAATTATCTTAACATTTAAGAAACTATGTCATGCATCTTAATTATTTAGTGTCCACAGTAGTCTTTTTAATATAACATTTTTTTTACCAGGATATATATACTTACATATATTGAAAATTGGCGGGAACAATGGCGGATGTAGATCACGGTTGAATTGTTGGTGCAGAAAAAGCGACAAAACAAGTGAAAATATTGACCAATAAGTATTATTCTTACCTTACTATTATTCATAAAGTAACACCAGACATATATTGAGTAACTATTGTGCTTAAAGTTAGCTAGATAAAATATTTTAGAACACTCTAGTATAGTGAATGATAATGGGGTAACTTATCATTTGATAAGTTGTAAACAAGATTTAACAAACCTGATTATGTGGTAAAATATATAGGAGATAAAGTAACAACCATAAAACTACTTACATAAGATAGTATACGTGTATGCCAGTACTTGCTAGGTATTTTGATTAGGTAGCATTATTGTAAAAATTAAGCAAGGGCGATAGTCGGGCGAACTCCAGAGTGTTTATGTAGAGGGTGCCCCACGTATTCGCTAGGGCGCAGCGTGATCTACATAAACAAAGCAGGCTAACGTAACGTAATTGATTGTATTTAAAATAGGTCACTACCAGTAATGTTAGCGTTAATGATAGGATAGATAGTTAGCTGTGTAATTGAAATATGTAACATAAAATGTGCTGTAGTACACAGGAAACAGTCTTTATAAATACTAAGTTAGTTAAGTTATTAAATAAATTATAATAGTGATATGGCATTGCAAGCGGCAAGTCAATGCAAAGCGACACTAAGTGTGCGATCACTGCCACAGCTGGGTAGATTTTGCATTGTCCGGCTGTGGAAAGTCATGGGCAGCAACCATGGAAGAGGGATTCACCTTTCAGTGCATGGGGTGTTGGAAGGTGGAGTGTCTGCAGAAGGATTCAATAATATTTAACAAGATTGCCACCCAGATATATAACTCTAGGTGGCAGGTGGACAAGGAAGCCCTTTGGCTTATCGAGAGTCCGACCCTTTTAACTATGTATAACTATGTGTATCCCGCCATTCTGAGGTATGTGTCGATTTTATTGTTAAACATATTCACGCCACTAGCACCGACACAATCAGCAGATACTCTGTTCCATTCATTTACAGTCCTTTGTGAAAATGAGAACTTTCTTATACATAATCTACACTGCTCCTTTGCTAATGTAACTTCATGTCCTCTAGTCCTTCTATCTTTCTTAACTGAGAAACAAATATTTATATTTATATTTTCATAACCATTCATTATTTTAAACACTTCTATCTGATCTCCTCACAATCTCCTGGTCTCTAGTGTTGTTAAGCCGCATTTTATAGGCGTATTTCGTAACTAAGATCCCTCAGTTTTGATATCGTTTTAGTTGCTCTCCTCTGCACTCTTTCTAGCATATCTATGTCCTTCCTGCGATATGGCCTCCGCGCTTGAATACAATATTCTAAATGAGGCCTCACTATTGTTTTGTACAACGGTATTATTAGCTAGTTTTCCTTATACGTTATGTTTCGCGTAATTAATCCAAGGATTTGATTTCCCTTTGAAGCTGCAATTCCGCACTGCTCTGAAACCTGCAAATCAGCACTAATGGTCAACCCTCAGTACATTTTGTTTACATTGGTACTTAGTACAGTACCCCCCATCGTACATTCTACCTCTACGTTTCCATGTCCTGTGTGGAGGCACTTACATTTCGCAAAATTGAACAGCATTTGCCACTTTTCAGATCATTTGATCAACCTGTCAACATGATCTTGTAAATGCTGTCTATCTCCATCACTTTTAATCTTTCTAAACAATTTCGTATCATCCGCAACTGTCAACACCTTGCTTGTTATTTCATCATCCAAATCGTTGATATATATTAAGAATAATATAGGTCCTACTACTGATCCCAGTGGTACCCCACTCAATACCGATTTCCAGTTTGAAGCCTCCCCATCAACTACTACACGTTGTCTTCTGTCAATCATCCATTTTTGTATCCATTTTATTATACCATTTCCTATGCCATGGTCCATTAGTTTAAGAAGATGTGGTACTTTGTCGAAAGATTTTTGTAAATCTAAGTAGACGGTATCTACTGGTGATCCCTCATTTACCCACTTAGTGATGTCTTCCAAAAATATAACATATTTGTTAAGCATGACCTCGCTTTAAAAATCCATGTTGAGATTGCTTTATCAAGTTTTGGTTAACAATAAAATCCACCATGTGAACTTTAATTAATCTTTCTAATAATTTGCAAATCACTGATGTTAATCTCACTGGTCTATAGTTCTCTGACTTGTTTGTCGAACCTTTTTTAAATAACGGTATAATGTTTGCCTCTTTCCATTCTAAAGGAACCACTCCCTCTTCTAATGACAAATTGAAAACTGTTGCAAGCGGTACGCTAATTTGTTCTACAATTTCCAATAGTAGGTTGGGCGGAATCCCATATACTTCATAGCCCTTATTTTCTTAGCTACCATTCTTAGGGTTACAATTAACTGTACTATATAGTCTGAATCTGCCTGAATTTAGCCTCTGGTACTGGCAGTGAACTAATATCTTCTCTGGTAAACACTGAACTAAAGTACTCTTTCAGGTCTTCTGCCATTAAGAATCCCTCTGATATTATATTTCCAGCACTATCTTCTAGAGGACCGAACTTATTATGAACTTTCTGTTTGCTTCGAACATACGCATACACATTCTTGATGTCATGTTTTATATTACTAGCTAATTGTTGTTCATAGCTTCTCTTTGATTTTCTAATTTCAGCTGTAGCTTGGTTAATTGCTTCTTCATAACTGTTGTAGTCTTCATCATTTCCAGTTCATCTATATGAGTTGCACATCATTTGTTTATACTTAATATTTTTAATGGCTTCTTTCGATAAGTGTTTCTTTTTGGAGCGTTTCCCTTGTTTTTTGAAGGGTTCAAATTTATCGACTATGCACTTAATTTCACTCTTTAATATATTCCAGCATTCTGTTGCTGTCTTATTTTTCAGTGTGTAATTCCAGTCCATCTCTGCTAAATATTTCCTCATTTCGTTATACCTTCCTTTGTGGAAATGTCTCCTACTGCGTTTTACTATTCCTTTCTGATTTTACTTTGATGGTAACATATATCTGATTGTGATCACCACTCCCCAGTGGCTCACATATCTTGACAATGTCAACTAATACATTATGTGAGGACAAAACTATGTCTAACACATTCTCACCCCTGCTTGGTTCTAGCACATGTTGAGAAAGGAAAGTTTCTTGAACTAAAACTAAAAACTTGTGTTTCTCACTCCCCATACACTGTATATATTTCCATTGTATATGCCCATGGTTAAACCCCCTACAATAATACAGTCCCGTTTGTCTACTTCCCTTACAGCGTTTTGTATTTTTTCATTCTCTTCTATGCTTATGTTTGGACTTCAATAAAGTAACCCAACTGATAACTTTGAGTTTTCTGTAACTATGTTACACCAAACAGCTTCTTCGCAATCTGCTTCTGTTTCTCATTTATTTCATGATATATTCTTTAATACACAAAATTACTCCACCTCCCTTTCTTCCTATTCTATATTTCCTAAACATAACATATCCTGTCAGTCCCAGTTCGGCATCTGATATATCGTTGGTTGTCCAGCATTCGGTTATGCCTATTATGTGAGGGTCAATATCTGTTACCATAATGTTTAGTTAATTTATTCTGGTTATTATGCTCCTTGCATGTAAACAAGCTTCAGAAGAGTTTTCCAGAGTGTTCTTTGCTGATTTATTTGTGCTGTCTTTATCTATGCCTCCAGTTTAAAGCTTCTATGTGAGTCCCCCTGCGAATCTAGTTTTAATAGATGCAACCTGTCCCACTGTCAACAGATCGCAACTTGGAAATTTCTTTTAAAAAATCATGCGTTGGTACACATTTTGAAATTCTAGCCCTAATTGCGTTGCGGAATGGCAGCACATAAATCAAACATTGCAGGATACAGTTGTCACTTTACAAAATTCCCTATGTTTTTTGTCAGAAAAAAAGTCAACTGGGACCAGAATTTCAACAGAATACCAAAGAGTACAATAACGCGCAATGTGTTCGGCATCCATTGTTAGTTGATGGCTTGACGTTCCTTATGTTGGGGAACTGTTCAATTGATTGGTAGGTCAATTGACACAGAAGAGACGATTTATCAAAGCGTAGAATAGAGCTACAGATGTGTACAAATATATTTCTGTCAACAAAACGATCACTCTGCTTTTTGAACCAATCGAATTGCACATTTATTAGTTCATCAGCTCCTAGCCAAACAAAGGATTTCTAGCTCAGAAAATAATCAGCTTAGAATACGTGCAACCCTTTGGAGAATGTTAAAATGTAAGTTTTTGGCTTTGACACCAAACTGACTCTCTCCAGCGCTTGTGTTGATTGCATCGTATTGTACGGGACTGAACACACGGCAGTGGAAACCGCTGCACAACCGGCCCGCTAGGTATAATCTTCACAAAATCAACAACAGCGTCTGTAGAGAACATCAAACAGTCCCTGTTTTACACCAAGTGGGATGACAGAACAAGAGGTGCGCTGACACTGTTCCAGGAGCATTATCACACACGTAGCCTTGAGTAACAACCTCATCCCAACAACACTGCGCCACTGGTACAGTCTTCAGCCCAGGCTCACTGATTCTCCTTAATTGGGGGTCCATCCAGGCAAGCCCGGGTCGATACACTAGTTCAACCCTTGTTTTTTTGGGGGGGCAAAAGGGTCACTCATTATCCGTACCCCGTCAGCTCAGTTTCGCCAACCGCTGGACACATTACTTATTATTCACGTTTACATAGGGTGGTCCTGACCGCAGGCGGTGGCCTCGGTGGTCAGATCTCCAGCTTATCCGGTATTTACCTCTACGACTTCCTGGAAAGACGGATTTGTAGTCGTAAATATTGTTTTCTATACTCCAATGTTGATTTTCGCGGTTTTTAAACGACTTAAAGTTAGGAGCAGTTATCATTTGTTCTGGTAGATTATTCAATAAGTGTGTGACTCTAGTTGAAAAGTATTTGATATTTATACATGCCCTTTCTTGGAATAATATCAGACTATGACATCTTGTTCCTTACTATATGTCGCAATCTTTATATATCATTAAAATGTTCGAAGATATTTGATTATCATACATCCCAATTAGTAATGTTTTACATATATATCATGTCTCCCCGTGTTTATGTCGCAATCTTTACATATTATTAAAATGTTCGAAGATATATTAGTATCATACATCCCATTTAGTAGTTTATACATATCTTACATGTCTCCCCGTGTTCGCCTATAGTTTAATGTTGAAAGTTTCAACCTCTCGAGTCTCTTCTGGTAAAGAATATCCTTAATTCCACGAAGTTGTTTGGTAGCTCTTAGATCTCTGTACATTTTCTATTGCGTACTTATAACTTTTTTTATAAGGTGAACATATGGTTACTGCATAATCAGATAATTAGAGGATTATGTAGTGGTATAACAAAACTACTTTAATTCAGGGTTGTAAAAGACCCAATAATTGCCATGCTACTATTTGCCTTTTTAATCTTTTTATTTTTTTATTTGTCAAATTCTAACTTTGCGTCAATAATAACCACTTGTCAAGTCTTTTTCCTCTGCTAAATGACTCCTAATCCATGGATCGTTTCATCTATCTTAAAATTGTAAGTGTAGCCATTTTCTTCTTTTTCCATAAGTGGATCAATTGATCAATTAAACCATTGATTAGATCATGATGACAGTTTATCTAAATCTTCCTGTGGTGTTTTCTCGTCATCTGACCTATTAATTGCCAATAACATATTGGTGTCATCTACAAACATTTATACATCTGAAACTATATTCCCAGGATGATCATTTATAAACAAAATAAATATAATTGGTCCCAGGACACTCTTCTGGTCGATGCCACTGGTCACACTTGTCCAGTCAGAGTTTGTACCAGTTACATTACCTGTGGTATTCGATCAGGCATGAATGGCAGAACATCAACTCCAACTAAATGCTCAGTGTCAGCTAATGCCATCGGGCAGCAACTCATGCAGAATGGAAAATCACCAAACGCGGACTGCAACTTCACAAGAAAAGTACACATGGATGTATCTGTATTAAAGAAACCAGCAAATACCGACATGAATATGTCAGGGGCTTACAATGAAGACGAAATGACAACGGCACTCAAAAAACTGAACAGCGGAAAGGCCGGCGGACCTGAAGGCATATACCCAGAGTTCATCTTCAACGCTGGAATTAAGGCTATCACCTGGCTAAGAATATTCTTGTCAACGTGCATGATTCGAAACAGGATACCAAAGCTTTGAAGACGAGCGGCAGTAGTGGCTATCCCAAAGCATAACAAACCTAAGGATGACGCCATGAGCTATAAACCAATATCTCTGCTCTGCGTCCCCTACAAGATCTCCGAAAGACTCACATATGGACGCATCGAGCCAATCTTCGACCCGCAACTACCAAAAGAGCAAGCTGGCTTCAGACCCGGAAGGTCGACAACATATCAAGTAACTCCTCTAACACAAGACAATGAACACAGCTTACAAGCCAACGATAAAGCTGGTGACATATTCATCGACTTGACAGCTGCCTATGACTCCGTGTGGCACCGAGAACTGCAACTAAAACTCCTGCAGACCCAACCAGACAAACGAATGGTTAACTTTATAATGCAAATGATCTCCAACCGAAGCTTTGTGCTGAAGACAAGCTATGGACAACGAAGCTGACGCAGACTAAATAATTGTGTTCCACAAGGTTTTGTCCTAGCATAATTTCTCTTCAATATCTGCATCTACGATCTGCCCGAAACAACCTCAAAGAAGTAAGGATTTGCAGACGACCTCGCAATCTCAATTAGGAACAGGCAATGATCAATGTTGAGACTGGTCTCACACGAGACATGAACATCCTGTCCACATACCTGAAACAATGGCGACTGAAACTCAGCGAGAAGAAAACGGTCTCTGTCGTTTTCCATCTTTGCAGCAAAGAAGATAAACGTGAAATGAACGTGTTTGTGAACAATACACATCTCGTCTATCAATCAACCTCTACATACCTGACCATCAAACTAGACAGATAACCGATCTACAGGCAGCATGTGGAAAACTTAATCGCAAAAGTAGCATAACGTGGAGCGCTAATACGCCGACTTGCTGGAACCACTTTGGGAACAAGCTCCAAGACACCACGCAATCCTACTTTGGCATTATTGTACGCGCCAGTGGAATACTGTGAAGTGCAGAAGTGCACAAACATCAAAACTGAAAGTCAGCATCAACAACTCCCTACGAGTCGGCAGTGGATGTTTAAGAGCAACAAAAAATGAACACTTTTCGGTGTTTGCAGGCATTGCACCACTGTCACGGATTAACGAGGTCTCCGTACACTAGATGGCTCAGTCTAGTAGGGTTCTTATATATCAAGGTCAACGCATCTGAGAAAGAACGGTTTTCGTGAACAAGCAACAAAGAACGAGGACATTTTAATAAACTTTATTACAAGATATCTTTCTTTTGGTAAATATCTCGATTAACAAAATAAACAGTATAAATAAATCCCGTAACCAAATCTTAATAAAACATAATAAACAATAACACTGAATCTTTCGATTTTCAAATTCCACTTCCTTTCTAAGGTGGATTATACCGCTACACGACCATACACTAGGCGCCAAGTGTTATCTAAGAATAACTTCCATAATATAAATACACAGTATAAGCTAGTCCTCGCGGACGCTCATTACAGTAATCTGTTACAACACACACATATATATACATATATATGTGAATACTTCAAGGGTAATAATACCTCACTTCAAAACACATATAACTACCAATCATAATACAGCAAATAATAGATACGTTCAATCAGAAAATAGACATTGACACTGGGCTAGTCCCATCTCGAATATATACGAACGTTTGTTGAAGTCAACACGCCGAGCTCAGAACACAATTAGAACGGTGTATCTCGGCCGCACGAATGATGATGACGGGCACTTGACGATAGCCGTCGTACGCCGCGAATTCTGGAGTCGCGTCCGTTCAATGATCGCACGGTCGCAAACGATTGCGAAGTCAGTTGAATACTTTCAATTGGAAGACGAAGCCGGGCAGTAGACACTTACCGCCGGCCGCTATGAAATCGATCGAGAGGTCTTGCCCTGTCGCAAACGATCGAGAAGTCGGATGAACGGGTTCGCGCGAATGACGACGCCTGGCAGTATACGTTTACCTGCCGTCCGCTGCGAGTCGCATTCGGTCAAGCTTTCTGACGATGTCTCTGTGAGACCTCTGTTCGAGGATGGCCTGAGCTGGGTGAGCGCGTCGCGATTATCGCTCATCGACGCAAATACGTTGGGACCGACCGGAACGTTGTCTCAATATACTGCTGACGTGGCGGCATGGCTTCTTCGAAGCTCGATCGAACAGTCACTCTGGACACTGAATATTACACACACAAAAGCTTGGGAACTTAACCCACATTAACGATTCTCACCACGCTTTACGACTTGACTTGCCATTCTCTTGGCAGCAGTGCAACCTGTCTCATTGAAGATATAAGGAAATGAGGAAATATTTAGCAAAGATAGACTGGAATAATACACTGAAGAATAAGACAGCAACAGAATGCTGGAATATCTTAAAGAATGAAATAGAGTGCATCGTAGATAAATTTGTTCCCTTAAAAAAACAAGGGAAACGGACAAGAAAGAAATACTTATCGAAAGAAGCCATTAGAAAAATTAAATATAAACAAATGATGTGGAAGGCTTATAGACGTACTGGCAATGACGAAGACTACAACATTTATAAAGAAGCACTAAACCAAGCTACAGCTGAAATTATAAATTCAAAGAGAAGCTATGAACATAAATTAGCTTGTAATATAAAACATGACAGCAAGAGTTTTTATGCGTATGTTCGAAGCAAACAGAAAGTTCAGGATAAGGTCGGTCCTCTAGAAGATAGTGCTGGAAATATAATATCAGAAGGATTCTTAATGGCTGAAGACCTAAATGAGTATTTTAGTCAGTGTTTACCAGAGAAGACACTAGTTCACTGCCAGTACCAGAGGCTAAGTTCAAGGGGGCAGAATCAGACTATTTAAGACAGTTAATTGTAACCCCAGAAATGGTAGCTAAGAAAATTAGGGCTATGAAGGAAAATAAATCACCTGGAGTGGATGGTATTCCACCCAAACTACTAGTGGAAATTGTAGAACAAATTAGCATACCGCTCGCAACAGTTTTCAACTTGTCATTAGAAGAGGGAGTGGTTCCTTTAGAATGGAAAGAAGCAAACATTATACCGTTATTTAAAAAAGGTTCGAGAAACAAGTCAGATAACTATAGACCAGTGAGTTTAACATCAGTGATTTGTAAATTATTAGAAAGACTAATTAAAGATCACATGGTGGATTTTCTTGTTAAACATAACTTGATAAACCCATCTCAACATGGGTTTCTAAAAGCGAGGTCATGCTTAACAAATATGTTATGTTTTTTGGAAGATATCACTAAGTGGGTAGATGATGGATCACCAGTAGATATCATCTACTTAGATTTTCAAAAAGCTTTCGACAAAGTGCCACATCAGAGATTACTGCTTAAACTAAAAGCCCATGGCATAGGAAATGGTATAATTAACTGGATAGAAAAATGGCTGATTGACAGAAGACAACGGGTAGTTGTTGATGGGGAGGCTTCAAACTGGAAATCAGTTTTGAGTGGGGTTCCACAGGGATCAGTACTGGGACCTATATTATTCTTAATATATATAAACGATTTGGACGATGATATAGCTAGCAAGGTGTTGAAATTTGCAGATGATACAAAAGTGTTTAGAAGGATTGAAAGTGATGGTGATAGACAGCATTTAGAAGATGATCTTGACAGGTTGATGAAATGGTCTGAAAAGTGGCAAATGTTGTTCAATTTTGGGAAATGTAAATGCCTCCACACAGGACATGGGAACGAATATGTAGAATATACAATGGGGGGAACTGTACTAAGTACTACTGTAAAAGAAAAAGACTTAGGGCTGACAATTAGTGCTGACATGAAGGTTTCAGAGCAGTGTGGAATTGCAGCTTCAAAGGGAAATCAAATCCTTGGATTGATTAGGCGAAATATAGCATATAAAGAAAAAGAACTAATAATACCACTGTACAAAACAATAGTTAGGCCTCATTTAGAATATTGTATACAAGCGTGGAGGCCATACCGCAAGAAGGACATAGATATGCTAGAAAGAGTACAGAGGAGAGCGACTAAAATGATACCAAAACTGAGGGATCTTAGTTATGAAAAACGCCTAAAAGAATGTGGTTTAACAACACTAGAGACCAGGAGATTGAGAGGAGATCAGATAGAAGTGTTTAAAATATTGAATGTTTATGAAAATATTGATAGAAATATGTTTTTTTCAGTTAAGAAAGATAGAAAGACTAGAGGACATGAAGTTACATTAGTAAAGGAGCAGTGTAGATTAGACGTGAGAAAGTTCTCATTTTCACAAAGGACGGTGAATGAATGGAACAGATTATCTGATGATTGTGTGGGTGCTAGTAGTGTGAATATGTTTAAAAATAAAATTGACACATACCTCAGAAGGGCTGGATATATGTAGATAAAAGGGTTGGACTCTCGATAAGTCAAAGGGCTTCCTTGTCCACCTGCCATCTAGAGTTAATTCTCTGGATGGCAATCTTGTTAAATCTTGTTAAATCATTCAACCCTGGATCTCTCCCAGTCCTTCGCCAGCGCCCAGATGGCGAAATGCGTACAACAGACGTTTATATAAGCGGACCTAATTACACATCATATGAGAGGTTTCCATCATTTCTATTGGCTAATGCAATATACAATTCAAACTAGGCATTGTGGAACCCCCTTTTTACAGATTAGAGATTACAGTGAAACCACCTGCTGGCCTAGAAATGCTAGCAACAGAATACCACGCCCCACTGAGCGCATTTGCAACCGAGATGCCGTAATTACGTAACCAAGGCAGTTGGTCAACAATATGTCTATCTACTGGCTTGACCTTCCTCATTTCCCAAATTAAACCTCAGGCAAGTAGATTTAACCATCTAGAAATAGCAGAAATGCTACATTACCCCCCGCTATGAATCTACTTCCTGAACAAAAAAATTAAGGAATCAATTTAATACACTAATTTATTACAACAAATAAACTGGCGATCACTCTCCGAACTAGTAACTATCTAGTTGCACACAAAAATTCATGACACTTCAGTGTCTCAACTAATTTGATGGAACCTACATCTATTCCATTCGGCTTAGGTAGTCTGCACCTATGTTATCTGTTCCAGGGATTGACTCTACCCGGAAACGATAGGGTTGGACTTTAAGAGCCCATCGCATAACGCGATTGTTTGTCAACTTCGCAGTGTTTAGGAATTTCAGGGATCGTTGATCACACTGCACAATGAAACTTCTCCCATATAGGTATAAATGAAATTTCTCGAGTCCCCAAACAATTGCCAGACATTCTCTTTCTACTAGACAAAGGGTCTGTTGACGTCAGGCAATTTGAGGGTAGACGCCTTACACAGGGCCTGCTTCAGTTGAATGAAGGCCTTGTCCGCCTCATCATTCCAACTTACCTTGTTAGGCTGTTTTGCCTTAGTGAGATCAGTCAATGGAGCCGCGATTCAGGAATACCAAATTAACAAACTTCCGGTAATATCCTGCTAAACCTAGAAAAGACCTCACTTGTTTCTTCGTGGTAGGAATGGGCGCATTCCTAATCATGTTTACCTTGTCTTCCTGGGTCTTCACTTCTCCTTGTCCTACTTGGTGCCCCAGGAAATCGACGGATTCAAACCCAAGAAAAGAGTTCGACGGTTTTATTGTGAGACCCGCTTGTCTCACTCGGACGAACATTGCCCCCAGTGTTGATAAGTGATCGGCCCATGTTGAGGTGTGAATCAATACATCGCCAACATAATTGGTAACACCACCGAGGCCATCTAAGAGTATGCGCATCATGCGACTGTACGATGCGCCGGCGTTGACTAGACCGAAAGGCATGACGCAGAATTGGAACAACCCTTGGGGAGTACAAAATGCGGTTTTCTCCTTATCTTCCGGTTCCATCCTTATTTGCCAGTAGCCTTTGCAGAAATCTAGTTTGGACAAGTACCTATCCTGCCCCACCTCAACCAAGATAGTATCGGAATTTGGCATAGGTTCTGCATCGAATTTAGTAACCTTGTTTAACTGGCGAAAATCTACTACCGGTGTGTATGTGGAGTCAGATTTACGAATTAGCAACAAAGGCGATGAGTACGGTGAATGAGATGGCTCAATCACGCCCATTTCTCGCATCTTCTCAACCTCCTGTTTTACCACTCCCAACTTGGCTAATGGAATAGGGTACGGTTTGCATCTCACGGGACTAGAGGACGTTACCTCAATGGCATGGGACAAGAGACTAGTTTGCCCTGGAGTGCTTGAAAAGATGGAAGGGAATTCTTCCATTAGCTGTTTCAAGTCTCGTGTCTGATCAGGTGATAAACTATCACTCACATGGACGTCCCCAATTTGTTCCTCTCTCTCAGGGATGGGAAAATCCTCATCAGTCTCACATTCAGGTTGTTCTGCGACAACAGCAGCTAAACCTAGCATCTCCACATTACCTCTTTCATAGTATTTCTTCATCATATTGATGTGGAAGAGTTTACGATTATCTCCGATCTTTACCTGGTAATCGTTTATCCCCACTCTCTCTATCACTTCATATGGACCCTTCCATTGCATGAGCAACTTGTTTGAATCAGTGGGGAGAAGGGTGAGGGCTTTGTCTCCTACTTCTAGGGTTCTCACCTTGGCCTTTCGATCAATGTATTCCTTATACCGGTCTTGAGAATTCTTCAGATTCTCTCTAGCTAGTTCGCAAGTTGATTCTATCCGATTATCTTCTATGTGGGACGGTACCGAATGTTTTTACACGTTCAAAAGGAACGCTCTTTATATCCAGGAAGAAGAAGAAAATTAAGTAATCCGATGCTGAAGTGCTCAGCACACTGTTAGTTTTCCCATTGGCGACCATTTTAACGTTTCGTCTGATTATAATAAAACGTTACTTACAAAATGTCTTAAACTTGTCACCTGCTGTTATGATCATCTCTTGCTGGTCGAGTTTAGTCAAAATCTAATATCCGGCTAAATGGTACTGGTAAGTTTCTACTAGCTCATCGTCTGATTTCTCATTTTCCCATAACTCTCTAAGAATCATCATAGGCCCCCTGACTGTCCTTCCATAGAGTAACTCAAAAGGGGAAAATGTCATGCTCTCCTGGGATGCTTCGCGGTATGCAAACATAAGAGGTTCCAGATACCGATCCCAGTCTCGTGGACGTTCAGAGCATATCCGCCTTAGCATCCGTTTTAAGGTACCGTTCCATTTCTCTACCAATCCATTGGCCATGGGATGGTAAGGAGAAGAGTGGACTTGTTGGATAGAGAGCAGCCTAGCTACCTCGGTCATAGTTTTTGACACGAACTGACTGCCATTATCGCTGAGTACTACTTTAGGCAGACCCACCCTTGAGAAAATCTTCAGAAGAGCCTCTGCTATCGTTTCCCTGTCGATATTCGACACTGCTACCGCTTCTGGGTATCTAGTAGCGAAATCTACCAGGGTTAAGATCCACCGATTACCTCTCTCGGTCACTGAGGTTATGGGACCTACCAAATCTATCGCTACTTTTTCAAAGGGCGTGTTTACGATGGGGATCATTTGTACAGGAGCCTTAGGGACATTGCCTCGACTAACGTTCCTCTGGCAGATGTCATATGACTGGCAGAATCTATGGACATCACCCGCTATCCCTGGCCAGTAGAAGTTAAGGAGGATTCTGTCTAGCGACTTTCTAATTCCCTGATGTCCAGATAGGATGGTTTCATGTCCTAACGTCATGACTCGATTGCGCAAAACTCGGGGAACTACTAGTTGTTTCACAGTCTCACCCTCTTTCTCTTTCTGATACAGACGATAAAGGAGCCCCCTTTTGATCACGAATTGACTTGTTTGTTCTCCCTTAGGTTTCCCTTTAGTCTCTTCAGCCGAATCAAAGCATTTCTTTAAGGTATCATCCCCCTTTTGCTCTCTCAAGAAATCATCGGTGGATATACTCGCACCAACAACTTGAGGCACTATCAAAGGTTTTGTGGGCTTGGAAAGGCGCTCCCGTTGAGCACGGGTTTCTACAGCACAACCAGTGACTGGGGTGTCATTCAAAGGGGCCTCAACAGTAACTGGGACACCATCTGACTTGGTTCCTCGAAAAGGAGAACCTTCACTGTTATCGGAACAGGGCAAATTTAGTTCATCAACATTGCCAATGACTAAATCATAAACGGGGTTGTTTAGACATAGGGCTTCAATTTCTCCTGTGAAAAAGGGAGTTCTCACATAGCACCGTGCAGTCGGGACTTCAATAACGGATCGGTCCATCAGTATAAATAAGGACTTTGGTTTTCCCAGTTAACTGATCTTCCGGAACTAGGCTACGTCGTACAACGACTCCGTTACACCCGCTGTCGCGTAGTACTTTCACTGGGGATCTCCCCACATACCCCTCTACAACCGGTTAGTTACAACTGTTTTCATGTTGTACACAAGCACTAGCAATTACAGGGATCTTACATCCACATTGCAACGTGACATCAGTCCCACCTACAGGACATTGGTGACTAGGGGAATTCTGGTTTAGCACAATTGCACAATTCCCAACCACTGGTTTCATCCTTTGCGGTGTAGGATTCCTATTCTGCACTCCCACTGTACACTGTCTCGCGATGTGACCTGGCCGATTACAAAGGAAACATGTACGCGGCGGAGGAACGTGCCGCGGGGTAGGGCTGGAAATAGGATACCTCCCCTCCCCTGATCTACTTTTCGGGACGGGTGAAGGGACGGGAGTGGGTCGGACTCGGTCTCTACGATTTTCCCGTTTACCATATGATGAATGGGCTTCTGTAAATGTTCTCACCAACTCTAACAAATTCTCTTTCCCCACCGGTTTGTGTTCTCTCAGAAACACGGACAGTTCCCTCGGGCACATAAACAAGAATTGCTCTCTCAGAATGAGTTCCTTAAAGCCCTCGAAAGACTCATTAATGTTTGACAAAGAAATCCACTGATTCAAGTAATGCTCCAGACGAGCAAAATACTGCGACACTGTTTCGGTCGAATTTAGAGAACAGGTGTAAAACTTCTGACAAAAATCGCCTACAGTCAGTCGGTACCATCCTAACAATGCTTGCTTTAACTGGTCATAATCGTTGGCCACGGAAATCGGGGAACGGGAATAAACTTCCAGTGCATGACCGGTTAACAATGCGCTTAGACATATAGCGTAATTCTCGCGCTCCCAACCCTGGTTTTCAGCATATCTTTCAAATCGCTGGAGATATGCATCAATCGAATCCCTGTCTTCGTTAAAACAGGGTAACGGAGGACTACGGACTCCCTTAGTAATGGCTGAAGCATTACTCACCGAATCTCGGTTCTCTACGATCGTAGCCTCGTTGTGGAGCCTGGCCATTTTTTCTTCCTGCTCCATTTCACGCGCGCGTATCTCCATATCGGCCTGGAGCCTCTCTTTCTCCGCCTCGCGAGCAGCCTGTCGCTCAGCCCGTGCGGTTCCTTGTTCATCGCGAACAAATGCCTGAAGTTCGGGACCTGTTAACCCTAACTTCTCGCCTAACTCAATTAATTGAGCAAGATCCATGTTTGCAAACTAGTGCAACACACGAAACAATCACTAAACGGATATCACGTTTAAGTAATACACAAGGTCAATCACCTGTAAACTACAAAAGTGCTAGCTACGCTACAACACTCCACACAATCTTCTTATAAGACTGGAATAATGAAATCACTATACGATTTCAACCACGCCGTGTCAACTATCAACACACGGACATTATGTGGGACTTTAATCTGCCCAATGCCAACTCGGCAAATGCAACAAGTAATTCAACTTCCTCGTACAGCTGAAAAAATAACAAAGCTCCTACTTACAATAATTATACGATTAATTCATGGTCCTTTACTGCTGTCATAAACAAGTCTGATGCCTCAAAACGTGAATGACACACTATAAATATAACGAGAAATATGGGACTCAGAATTAAGTCCGGGCAGAAACGACAAGGGGCATGTGAATTACCCTACACTACAGCTACTGGAATAGATGTAGGTTTCGTCTCTAGTCACGGAACAACGCTGACACTCCAACGAACCAGAGTGCAGCTAAGTTCTCAGGCATATTCTATGTTGCCGTCACGTGTTACCCGCAATTCATAGCGTTGACCGAAGGTGTTATTTTAATTTCCCCCTCGCCGGAATCCCGCGTACGAGCCCCCAATTATGTCACGGATTAGCGAGGTCTCCGTACACTAGATGGCTCAGTCTAGTAGGGTTCTTATATATCAAGGTCAACGCATATGAGAAAGAACGGTTTTCGTGAACAAGCAACAAAGAACGAGGAAATTTTAATAAACTTTATTACAAGATATCTTTCTTTTGGTAAATATATCGATTAACAAAATAAACAGAATAAAGAAATCCCGTAACCAAATCTTAATAGAACATAATAAACAGTAACACTGAATCTTTCGATTATCAAATTCCACTTCCTTTCTAAGGTGGATTATACCGCTACACGACCATACACTAGGCGCCAAGTGTTATCTAAGAATAACTTCCATAATATAAATACACAATATAAGCTAGTCCTCGCGGACGCTCATTACAGTAATCTGTTACAACACACACATATATATATACTTATATATGTGAATACTTCAAGGGTAATAATACCTCACTTCAAAACCAATCACAATACAGCAAATAATAAATACGTTCAATCAGAAAACAGACATTGACACTGGGCTAGTCCCATCTCGAATATATACGAACGTTTGTTGAAGTCAACACGCCGAGCTCAGAACACAATTAGAACGGTGTATCTCGGCCGCACGAGTGATGATGCCGGGCACTTGACGATAGCCGTCGTTCGCCGCGAATTCTCGAGTCGCGTCTGTTCAATGATCGAACGGTCGCAAACGATTGCGAAGTCAGTTGAATACGTTCAATTGGAAGACGAAGCCGGGCAGTAGACGCTTACCGCCGGCCGCTACGAATTCGATCGAGAGGTCTTGCCCTGTCGCAAACGATCGAGAAGTCGGATGAACGGGTTCGCGCGAATGACGAAGCCTGGCAGTATACGTTTACCGCCGGCCGCTGCGAGTCGCATTCGGTCAAGCTTTGTGACGAAGTCGCTGTGAGACCGCTGTTAGAGGATGGCCTGAGCTGGGTGAGCGCGTCGCGATTATCGCTCATCGACGCAAATACGTTGGGACCGACCGGAACGTTGTCTCAATATACTGCTGACGTGGCGGCATGGCTTCTTCGAAGCTCGATCGAACAGTCACTCTGGACACTGAATATTACACACACAAAAGCTTGGGAACTTAACCCACATTAACGATTCCCACCACGCTTTACGACTTGATTTGCCATTCTCATGGCAGCAGGGCAACCTGTCTCGTTCAACCCTGGATCTGTCCCAGTCCTTCGCCAGCGCCCAGATGGCGAAATGCGTACAACAGACGTTTATATAAGCGGACCTAATTACACATCATATGACATGTTTCCAGCATTTCTATTGGATAATGCAATATACAATTCAAACTAGGCATTGTGGAACACCCTTCAAGAGTACAGTGAAACCACCTGCTGGCCTAGAAATGCTAGCAACAGAATAACACGCCCCACTGAGCGCATTTGCAACCGAGTTGCCGTAATTACGTAACCAAGGCGGTTGGTCAACAATATGTCTATCTACTGGCTTGACCTTCCTCATTTCCTAATTTAAACCTCAGGCAAGTAGATTTAACCATCTAGAAATAGCAGAAATGCTACAACCACGGACACTTCCAAGACAGGCAGCTGTGCTGGCCTTGGGCAAGCGTGCAAAAACACTAACCATCTACTATACAACGTTTGCTCAGAAAAAGCTAGTGTACAGCGCCTGACGTCAACTGCCAGCCACAGGGACTCATGAAATGTCTGGGCCCCAGTGAAACAACAATACACTGAATATCAATAAAATGGAGAGAGGATGGTTTGGACAGCCAGTCCTCTCTCCATTTTATCTGTGAACTGCGCTTGGACGAAGCTAAACCGCCTTGCAACGGGTGTTGGACGTTTCAACTCTAATATCCACAGTTGGGGACTATATGAAAGAGCAACTTGTGAATGCGGTGCGGCCCAACAAACAACAGACCACATTATCAGCCACCGCACTCTCTCCACACGGACAGAATGGCATCGCCGAGCTGGACCTGGCGACCCGGGAGTGGTTGCTCAACAACATTCTGCAAGTCTAGGCAGAAGACAAATGCGAGAAGAAGAAGTCATCAATGCGTTAATGCATCTTAATGTTGAACGTTGTATACAATATGGTTCTAGTTTGCCTATCAATCTTCTATGTGGGACGGTACCGAATGTTTTTACACGTTCATAAGGAACGCTCTTTATATCCAGGAAGAAGAAGAAAATTAAGTAATCCGATGCTGAAGTGCTCAGCACACTGTTAGTTTTCCCATTGGCGACCATTTTAACGTTCCGTCTGATTATAATAAAACGTTACTTACAAAATGTCTTAAACTTGTCACCTGCTGTTATGATCATCTCTTGCTGGTCGAGTTTAGTCAAAATCTAATATCCGGCTAAATGGTCAACTAGCCAAATTGCTGCCAAATACCATTCCGCTTAGTAAAATCAGCTAAAATACTGCATTTTACTTTCAAAAACTTTTACAATCACACCTGGAAATCTGACTACTCAAATGCACTTATGTCAGAGCAGGTAATTTTGTAAGAAAAATCACTTCGCTGTTGGACAATTTGTAATCCAGCACAACATTTCCAGGTGGCATTGTGAACTCCTGATACAGTTTTCCAGAAAGTCCGATAGTTTTTTTTTAAGAATATTCAATACAGCCAGTTGTTATGTTACATTAAAATTTATATTGATTTGTTGACCTTGTGACCTATTTACAAAGATAAATATCAACACAAAGTCAGTTTAGGATGTGAATTCCTCAGAGTTCACAAAACAATGACACATGCTTAATTGTTCAGAAGGTCCAGTCAGTAGAAAGTATCTGATAACAGGCTCAGGCTATCGCCGACTCCAGCTAGTCAGCGTCCTCAGACTTCATTTGGGTCAATGACAACATCTTCACATATCTTTGTTTGGTTCATTTTCATAAAGATTTTCAAATTGAGGCTTAAATAGTGGCATACGCACCCTACCCCCCTTATAAGACACGTGTTCCGTAACTGTGATTTGGACTTGCAGACTGATGAGAAGTCTGTAATATCCAAAACCGTTTTTTTCCATTCAACTCTACTTTTTGCCATACACGTATTTTCAGTAATTGTTGCAAGATATTTGAAGAAAAACGCGTCTTCCTTGATTGGCCAATAACAATAGCGTGCTTCCGTTGCCAGGCTCTCTAATTGGGCTCAGCACACTGTTAGTTTTCCCACTGACGACCATGTTAACGTTTCGTCTGATTATAAGAAAACGTGACATACAAAATGTCTTAAATTTCTCACCATCTGTTGTTATCATCTCGTTGATACACTTGTCGAGTTTAGTCAATATCTAACGTAAAATGCCTGTATGTGTGACATCCGTCAATATTTACGAATGGATGCAGGCAGTAATCCGGTTAAAGGGGCAACTACCCAAATTGCTGCCAAATACCCATCCTCTTAGTAAATTCAGCTAAGCAATACACCTTTTTACTGTCAACAGCTTCTACAATCACACCTAGAAATATGACTATTCAAATGCACTTATGTCAGAGCAGATTAATTTTATAAAAAAATAATTTCTCAAAAATACACTGCACTTTTTTGTCTAACTGTGTCCTGACCCCTGAAAGCAGGCGGTTGGTTGCGAGGCCGCCCAACGGTGGTGCGGAGTATCACAAGGAGTGACGCCACGTCACGGTGCGTAGATGATCAAGACTACACAGACCACGTTTGTTTAGTCGATTCACTCAGCCTTCTTCGGCTACCACGTATACTTTAGTGTTGGCGTTGGTCAATGTCTGATACTGTGGTTTATCTTTTCATAGTAACTCTATACATTAATAACATATGTTAGCTAAGTAAGCCTTCAATACCTAAAAAAGATGTGGGCGATAAACGAGTGATGTCAGCGTGAGATCCAGTGCGGTGGCACACTCACTCGTGTTTTTGGTAAGCGATAAGTATGTGAATTTAGGATAAACGATATATATGTATCTATGAAAAAGGGAATACATTTGTACCTGACGATGAAAGGAAAATTCGCAAAAAGTAAACATTATTTATGCCATGTGTATTGTGTAAACTCTACCAGGTTTGTTTTAATATTATATAGTATACATTAATATTAATTATTATAATTATGTAGATTATATAAACAAATAATTAATAACTCCAACTGAGTAACACATCCGGTCATTATAATGAATGATACTAGTCATGCCTGTGCTGAAAAACGGTGGTTTACCATTTTGGTACTATTAATTGTAAATCACTAGCTGTTATTTTATTGATTGAGTGCAAACAAATGGGTAGAAAAGTTGTTTTAAGTGAAACACTTCATTTTATGGAACAATAAAATACACATTGTATTTAAATGAATGTAAGGATCTGCTAAATTCATTATACGGGTCTTGACGATCGCCACTGGTCCAGAATTATATTTGTTTGCCTTTTTGAGATTACATCATTTTCCGTCCACAATAGACACATGCAATTACAAAAAGGTGGGGCCATTCCGTCACAAGGTCACCAAGAGGAACCTGTGACCACCCCACCGTATGAAACACATCAAACCTTTGACCAAATACTTACGCAAGTCGGATATACTTCCTAAAAGCATCCGACGTCCACCTGCCTGCTGCCCTGATTTGCGCGTCAGATTCCCCTCGCAAGGCTGCCGCTGTAGCAGCACCAATGCGAAAACTGTGACTTTTGAATGAACTAGTTTGGTAGCCACAAAAACTGAGGAGCCGTTTTAGGGACACGTCAAATTCACTCCGCAGCATAGGCGTACTATCCGGGTATGCAAACAGGATACCCTGTACTGGGCCCCTTGCATGAATGAATTCCCTTAACACTGCTGCTGGGTGAATGGCAGAACCTTGTAAGCATTCACCCCTTACTTGCAGAGAGTGTGGGCCTTGTCGTGTACTGTGCTTAAAACGACGAAACGACACTATAATGAGGTCACCGGATAGCATAACATCTCCCAAATGTAAACAGCCTTGTACCGTGTGCCTTGCCCTCGGTACCATTTCTCCTTCTCGCAGGTATGCTCTAAATGAAAGGACCATCATGGCCGTAGCATAGTACATTTGTATTGTAGAGAAAACACAGTTGGGAGAGCTTGAACTAAGCGAGTGAGGATGGGTAGTGTGACAGGCAGGCGGACATCAGGCAAAGACCCCAACAGTGTCATGTGCAGCAGCTTCTCAAGAGATGCCATACTGTGTTCTATATCCTGCTCCAACAAATGTCAAATGTATCCCTGCATTCGACTAACTGTCCACCACTACCTGGAGTCTGAGAGTACTGTCATGGCTCCTGTGTCGAGCCTTCACTGGCTCAGGCGGAGGAGCCCTCTTTGTCGCAGCAGCGAACTGCCAATGTCCCTGCCAGGCAGCCAAACATGTCCAAGTGTATTGTCGAGTGTAACCGATCCTGCCTCTCACTCGGATGTTGGCTGACTCAAGGACGAATTTGAGGAGAAATTATACAATAATAAATGCACAACAGGACAGTACTCCCATCGTCATGCACGATAATCAACAAAGTTGTACTGGTAACATTTGTCAAGCATATTAAGCATGTCTGAAAACCCAGAAACTTGACCATGAAGTGCATGGCAATAAGAAATGTGTGTGTGTTGGCATATGTGGGTGTTGTTAATGTTGGTATCTGTACCATCTGTACAACATGATATTTTACTCTTGTATGTTTATATGTGTAACTGTATGTGCTGCACAGACAGAAACACAATTTATGTGCGAGGATCAATAAAGCACATTCTTTATCTTTAATCATATTATTTCACATGCCTCCAGCAACGCATTGCGGAAATCATATTATTTCACATGCCTCTAGCAACGCATAACAGTAATCTTATTATTTCACATGCCTCCAGCAAAGCATGACGGTAATTATATTATTTCACATGCCTCCAGAAATGCATGGCGGGAATCATATTATTTCACATGCCTCCAGAGATGCATGGTGGTAATCACATTACTTCACATGTTTCCAGTAATGCATGGCGGTAATCATATTATGACACATGCCTCCAGCAAAGCATGGCGGTAATCGTATTATTTCACATGCCTCCAGTAACGCATAGCGGGAATCATATTATTTCACATGCCTCCAGTAACGCATGGCGGTAAACATATTACTTCACATGCCCCCAGTAACGCATGGCGGTAATCATATTATTTCACATGCCTCCAGAAATGAATGGCGGTAATCATACCACTTCACATGCCTCCAGTAACGCATGGCGGGAATCATATCATTTCACATGCCTCTAGTAACGCATGGCGGGACTCATATTATTTCACATGCCTCCAGCAACACATGGCGGCAATCATATCATCTCACATTACTTCACATGTTTCCAGTAATGCATGGCGGTAATCATATTATGACACATGCCTCCAGCAAAGCATGGCGGTAATCATATTATTTCACATGCCTCCAGTAACGCATAGCGGGAATCATATTATGTCACATGCCTCCAGTAACGCATGGCGGTAATCATATTATTTCACATGCCTCCAGTAACGCATGGCGGTAATTATTAGTATTTTTTATTAGTATTTTTACTTAAGTTATAACTATTATAATTATTATTGGAAAATTATTTATGGCGAACGGCCAATAGACGTTAATTTGGCAAACTGCCATGATATGTTATTTGTGGCGAACGGCCGTGAACCTGAATACTTAGCAAATGGCCATGATAAGTATTTTTATTAATGGCGAACGGCCAAAGACGATAGTTTGGCAAATGGCCATCAAGTAATGGTTTGGCAAATGGCCGTGAACACTTAATACATGACAATGCTAAGTATTGTTATTAATGGCGAACGGCCAAGAGAAGGTAGTTTGGCAAATGGCCATCAAGTAAATGTTTGGCAAACGGCCGTGAACAGTTAATACATGACATGCTAAGTATTGTTATTAATGGCGAACGGCCAAGAGACGTACATTTTAGCAAACGGCCATGATATGTTATTTGTGGCGAACGGCCGTGAACACTGAATACTTGGCAAATGGCCAAGATAAGTATTTTTTATTAATGGCGAACGGCCAAGAGATGGTAACATTGCCAATGGCCATCAAGTAATTGTTTGGCAAACGGCCGTGAACACTTAATACATGACAATGCTAAGTAATATTATTAATGGCAAACGGCCATGATATGTTATATTTTTCGGCAAACAGCCATGAACAGTCAATACTTGGCAAACGGCCATAACAAGTATTTTAGATTACTGGCCAAGACTCAATAATTTGGCAAACGGCCATGGTGTGTTATTTGTGGAGAAAGGCCGTGAACACTGAATACTTGGCAAACGGCCATGATAAGTATTTTTATTAATGGCGAACGGCCAAGAGACGTTAGTTTGGCAAACGGCCATCAAGTAATTGTTTGGCAAACGGCCGTGTACACTTAATACATGGCAAGGTTAAGTATGTTTGGCAAACGGCCATGACAAGTATGTTATATTACTGGCAAACGGTCAAGAAACGTTAATGGCAAACGGCCATGATATGTTATCTTCAGCGACTGGCCATGAACTTGGCAACTGGCTGTGATAAGTATTTTATTAATATTAATGGCGAACGGCCAAGATGCAGTAATTTGGCAAGCATCCATGATATTTACTAATTAATTAACTGTTGTTATTTACTTTAAATTTTAATTAAAGTTGTATTAAAATTTTGTTTTTATTCATAATCATTTAGGCGATCGGCCTAGAAGTTAATTTTGGCTCAAGGCCAGGATAAGTAATATTTACAGCCAACAGGCGAGTAATTATTAACTGGCAAACGTCCATAACCGGCATGCGAACGGCCAAGTGACGTCAATTTGACAGAGTGTCATAACATTTTATTTTTGGCAAACGGCCATGAACACTTAAGACATCACAAACTGCCATGCTAAGTATTTTATTAATGGCGAACGGCCAAGAGACGTAAATTTGGCAAACGGCCATGATATGTCATTGTTGGCAAACGGCCGTGAACACTTGTATTTTTATTAATGGCGAACGGCCAATAGATGTAAATTTGGCAAAACAGCCAATATATGTTATTTGCGGCGAACGGCCATGAACTTGAATATTTGGCAAACGGCCATAACATATATTTTTATTAATGGCGAACGGCCAAGAGACGTAAGTTTAACAAACTGTCATGATATGTCATTTTTGGCAAACGGCCATCAACACTTAATAAATGGCAAACTGTCATGCAAGTATTTTATTAATGGCGAACGGCCAAGAGACGTTAATTTTGGCAAACGGCCATGATATGTTATCTTCAGCGAATTGCCATGAACTTGGCAGCCGGCTGTGATAAGTATTTTATTAGTGTTAATGGCGAACGGCCAAAATGTATTAATTTGGCAAGCAACCATGGTATTTATTAATTAATTATTTGTTATTTACTAAACTGTTAGTAAAATTTGTTTTAATTCCTAATCATTTATATGTTATTAATGGCGAACGGCCTAGAAGTTAATTTTTGGCGAAGGGCCATGATAAATAATATTTACAGCCAACAGGCGAGTAATTAATAACTGACAAACGTCCATAACCTTTACTGGCATGATTAGCCGTCAACAATAACAGGTAACAGACAGTCAACGGGCATCTTAAAATAGCCACCTGTGGACAAGCCAATTTAATTATGTTAAGCAAACACCAGTTTTGTCAATTACCCTTCAGAATTAAACATATCAAAGCCACATAAACTTTGTGAAATTGGCAAACCATACAGCAATATTAACTTCCCAAGTAGTACTGGGACATGCACTAATATTACCGAGTACTAATCCTCGCATGCACTCATAAAGTTAATATTTGCGAACGGTCGATGAAATTACCAATTGCAACGGCCATCTTTAAAACTTGGCGCCAACAATTTACCCGTGATGCTATGCCCGGGGACAAAGAAAACAGTTAACCGTTTGGCGCCAACAATTTACCCATGATGCTATGCCCGGGGACAAAGAAGACAGTTAACCGTCAACTACCCGGCTTACGGCTTTAAAAATTGCCTTACGGATGCTAAGATATAAGCGAAAATTCCCGATGTCAGTAAAATTAACACTGTAAGATCGAAACATATTCGCTTGGCTGTACCATATATACTTATGTCGCCAGTAAAACAGGCCCCAGCTCCCGTTACATTCCGTTTCGAGCAGATAATTTACCGCTGCCACTCGAGTGGACCCCTCTTCGAAATCAAAATGGCGCCATCTTAGCCGGCGCTCGACTTAGCACAGACAAACCTGTTTAACTCCTCTAGCCAACAATTCGTCGGCAAAGACACAAAGCCGTGATCCAACGGACTGAGTAGGAGAAAAGTGTTTGTCCAAATCATTGCCACCCAACAAAACGATTACAATGTCGGGTTGTATCGCCGAAATTTGTGCCAGTACATTTGGTTGCCTAAAAGTAACTACGGTCCCGCCGCGATGACCCATAATTGAAATGTTGCATCTACGGCCCTGTTTTTCGAAATTGGCAAATAACCCAGGGGAACCAGCGGACTCAACAAACTCGCCCAACCAATATGCATGAGAATGTCCGATAATAAGAACTTTTAGATCAGAAACCGCAGCCGACATGATTACGGCCGACGCCATTTATGATTGTCACATGACAAAGGAAAACCACGAAAGCAAATATAAAACGAACGATACTCAGATGTAATCGGCGCTCGAACGGTCTTCCTTCCGCGTGTGGGTAACGTCAACGAAGTGTGACCGTTTGAACTTAATCTAATTGATCTATACAATATACAAACAGTTATAAATTAAAAGTTAGAAGTATCAGGAAATACACGACATGACGCACAGCTACCCAACGCAGAAGTGGCGGCTTAACCGTTAATCCAATTCAAAGGCTGGAGCCTAATCCTGCCATGTCGTGATTGGCTGAAGGCGTGACTGGCTGAAGACACTGGGCGGTTTCACTAGGCCAAATACCCTGGGTACCTGGAAGTAATTATCGCCTCAGCCAGTTAGCTCGATACGCACGCTAGGCTTGTCCTGGCCTCTGCATAAATTACAGTATGCGCTCTGTTCATACTTTCATTATTAATTTTTATTATAATAAGTAATAATATACTATAATTAACTCCAAATGTATTATTACAATTACATATATATATTATATATAAAACATACATTTCGTTGGTGTATTTGTGTGTTATGAATATGCATCATCCTGTCATTTCTCATTAAAACAACTAATTTAATTAGTTGATATTAAGTAATTAGCAAGCAAACTCAAAATAGCCATACTTTAACTTCAATAATTAAAATATATTTGTATATTTTTGCAGAGGTTGGACTTAAGACACACTGCAAACATGATTATTTAACAAGTTTAAATACCAAATAAATAATAATATATCTACATAATATAAAAATAATCTTTCATAGTGAATATGGATGGTGAAAGAATTATTGGATGAGTCTGTTATTTATGTAAGTTGGTGTACCTTGAGTGCTGAACGTTTTTTATGAAGAACAAACAATGTTATTGGAGACTGTGCATGGCATGCACAATTAAACAATTTAAATATAGTTTACTGTGTCATAACTGGTTAACAGCACACTGAAGGTACAGTACTGCAAGATTAAAATATCACTGTTTCATTAAATATCCAGCAATCCAACATGAATTAGCTGGTAATCTTTACAGAATGTTCACAGTGTTTTGTGGATGAACCATACATATCTTGTGTCAAATGCAGGACAGCTTACAGTCTCTACATTATTCCCTCTGTGCGCAAAGTATATGCTGATTATTAACAATACATTTGAGGTGTAGACTCGCATAGTCAGCCAGCTAAGTAATAGTCACAGTTTACTGCCTCACAATTCAAGCCAATGTAGTGCAACAATTTTAGCTTAATCCTGCAAGCTCAGGACAACAATATTTTAATGTTTCATAAACATAAAATAATGTACAAATTGGTTACAGGGCAATATAATTTTTATCTTTACAGTGTCCACAGTTTGCTGTTTAATATTATACCCATGCAGTTGCAGTGTGTCGATCATCACAGAATATTATAGCTTCAGTGTCATACATATGTGCACTTATCTGACTCCACACTCCGGTAGATCGATCCAGGTTGTTTGATCTGAAATCAAATGTATTATATTAAAGTATTAAGCAAGCAATTTCTGGAAACCTAATAATACACATTTTGTTAATGCGTTATGCATATGACAGCTGCAATTGTAATTTGTTATTTCTAGTTAATTACAATAACAATGTAAGTAGGCAAAGCTAACATAATATTCCTTTATAAGATAATAATATATATTTTTCAATCAATCCTATAAACCTACACCTGGAAATCACTCATTGTGTAGCCGTAATTCTGTAAATTTGATTATCAGAAATTAGGTAGTTTTGACTCCCATTGTCCATTTCGTTGTTGTTGGTCACAAATGTTGTTTCGACAGTTGTAATGAGTTTTTATATATTATGATGCTGTATACCAGAGTCATTGACAGTTCCAACTGTACCCAGCTCTATATATTATCAATCGGTCTATATGATTAATTTAATTAATTGTATAATTTCACATCAGACACATTTTTCCATGTCAGCAGAAGAAAATAACATGAGTGGAGGCTAGCACGTATTGGTGTATTTTTTAACTGTGCACTATTGACACAAAGATACACACAAACACATAAACATGACACATATATTCAGACAGCCAACATTTTAATTAGCTAATTGACAGTTAGCTATGGATACAACAAAAAGGTTTATACATATTGGTTTAGTGCAATGAGTCAGTGATGGTTTAAAAAACATCCACCAAAGTCCCAGAGTTTTTAAAACAAAATGTTATTATTATGTTATTGACATTCTGGTTATTTTGTGAACCGACGTATTCTAGCATAGGCTTAAACATTAAAATATAACTTTTAAATATTACTTTTAATCTTTCATGAGTTAATTAGCATACTTTTTTATTGGGCATATGCTAAAGCATACAATTAAATCGCTTTACGGCCTGCCAAAGTGGGAGCCACCCCTGCATGGACTGGCGTGTCCCTAAAGCTATGCAGGAATGTAATGTGTGAACAGTGCTATAATGTTTTCGTAACAGATAATTGTTGGAAATTAGTCCCGCCAAAACCGTCACCATTCAGTTGGCGACATAAATAGTAGCTTTATAAATTTGAAGATTTATATGAAATAGATAGATTAGATAAAACTGTCTACTTTGTTGAGTCGTCTTGGATTATTCGTCGGCCTCGACCCAGCAGAAAATATATATATATATATATATATATATATAAATTTACGCAAAACGTAAAATATAAGTTGAGTTTGTTGTGCTAAAAACACTGCTGTCTTCTACTACTCGTAGCAGTTTTGGTTGTGTCGTGGTAGATCACAGAATGCATGTTTCACATACACTCATTATGTTTATTATTTCGATCAACTTCTAAATCGAAATAAAAGAAAAATGGCGGAAGAAATGTTTACCAGTATATGAACCCGCCGTTGAACTATCAACGTCATCGCGGTATGTCGCGCTGATTGGATAATTAGGCGCAACTCCGAACAACTAGCTGGTCAGAATGGGTCTTGCCCCAACCGAGACGAATGCTGACAACTCCGTCGACGCCGTGACAAATTGTGTTTAAACCGCTGTTTACACGAGCAACAAATTGTCGGATCAGTTGGGCAACACCAAGTTGGCCAACTAGTCCGCCAACTAGTTGTTCGTGTAAACCGGCATTAAGCCTTCTAAGTGATATCTAGCGATATTTCAAGGATAGCGAATTTGAAGAGTATAAACAAACCTTGTCGTCTAATGTCATTGCTTAAACACAAAGTTATATCAAAAGTGAATAACAAAGCCCCTTATTTGCATTACCTAAATGAAAAGTATATTCATAAATACCCGCATAATCCCAAACTACCTTAAAAGAGCAGTGACATTTATTTAATAATTTCAACACCATAAATACGATTACAATCATTATTACTATAAACATTATTTCAACAGTTACCAATAACAATTATAATCAAGTCTCTAATTGTTTTGAGCAGCATATTAAATGTGTACAATTGATCAGAATCCTGTGACCTATTCAATTTTGCAATGTATACTACATGTACGTGATACAATCTTCACAGAGCTCTTCTCTAAAAAAATTATGATTTTAACATCATCTAATAAACTGTTAATCGCTGATTTTTTCAAGAAGTCTATTCACTCTGCCTCTCCGTGTTGATTTAGATTCCTCTTCTTCTACAATCATCTTTTATTTTTCATGCTCACTTTATAAATCTATCCTGTCCCAAATCTCTGTACAGGACTGTTTTGTGATATGCTACATAATTTTTGTGTGTAGAGGCTTAATGTATTAATATTGCATAAACTATATCACTTTATCTTCTGTACATTAGAAGAACATTCTGTTAATTTCTAACACAAATGTTGTTAACGAAAAAGCGTTTTGACAATGCAAGTGTATGGTTAATGTATTACTATGTGCAGGTGTGAGTTTCTATTTCATTTAGTTGGACTCTTTCAAACGTCTGATAGTGTCACTGACTTTGCCTCGATTAACACTAATTATTACGTACACTTTGTTTCAGAACACTGTTTATGAGACAAGTGTGAACAATACTTGACAACGGTGCACAGATCTGGCACACTGACAACAACAACTGTCAAGTTGTTTGCATCAACACGACGTGGGATGTCGAGCCACGTAACTGAATGTCAACATCTTCGTCTTCAGAAACAACAGAAAACGTGACTGAGTCAATAATATTTGTGTTTAAAGAGACACCAATTCCCTGCGGCGGGAACCATTCAAGTGTGACAGTTGTGCAGCAAATGTAAATTTTCATTTGGTTTCTCAGACAGTTGAGAAACCTTCTCAATGTGACGTTGAAGACATTCTTCTCAGAGGAGCACTTTAAAGCTGCACGTGCGCACTGACATTTGTGACACAATTTTAAATGCGATACATTAACAGAATGGTGTTTTGATTTTTTTTGTAAACACTAAGACTTGTGTAAACTTGAAGTAACATGCACATGGCGTTACAATTTACTAATACACACATGCACTCACTCTAGTAATCAAACATTATCAAACTAATCATCATTTATGTGCAGTGGTGCTTTGAAGATACAAGTATCAAACCACAGAACATGTGATGTGTAGAAAACAAGTAGATACATAAATAGTTCCAATATGTTTGAGAACGTGAAGACGGGTACCGTTGAGAAACGATTCAACTGTGACACTTGTAGAACATGTTTTTTTAAGCAATCGTGGCTTAACGCTATATGTAAGCAAGCATACATGTGAGAAACTGTTCAAATGTGACACCTGTGGTGCACAGTTCTCGGCAAAGCGGTAATTTGAAGGCACAGTTCCGCACCCACACCGGGGACAAACCCTACAGATGTGATACATGTGGGGCAAAGTTTACTCAAAATGGTAGTTTGAAGTTACATGTCCGTATCCACACCGGGGACAAACGCTTTAAATGTGATACCTGTGGGGCGCAGTTCTCAAACAGTAGTAGATTGAGGACTCATGTCCTTACCCACACTGTGGAGAAATCCTGCAAGTGTGATAGCTGTAGGGCACAGTTCTCAACATGTGAGCAACTGAAGATACATATCCGCACCCACACTGGGTAGAAACCCTACAAATGTGTCACATGTGGGAAAAGGTTTGCTCAAAGTTGTAATTTAAAATTACATGTCCGTATCCACACTGGGGAGAAACCCAACAAATGTGACACATGTGGTGCAAAGTTTGCTCGAAGTAATAGTTTGATGTTACATGTCCGTACACACACTGGGGAGAAACCATACAAAAGTGACACATGTGGTGCAAAGTTGGCTCGAAATGATAGTTTGATGTTACATGTCCGTACACACACTGGGGAGAAGCATTGCATGTGTGATACCTGTGGGGCACAGTTTTCAACATGTGAACAATTGAAGAAACATACCCTTACCCACACTGGGGAGAAAACCTATAAATGTGTCACATGTGGGGCAAAGTTTGCTCAAAGTGGTAGTTTGAAGTTACATGTCCGTACACATACTGGGGAGAAACCCTACAAATGTGACACATGTGGGGCAATGTTTTCTCATGGTGGTAATTTGAAGGCACATATCCGTATACATACTGCGGAGAAACCCTACAAATGTGCACATGTGGGGCAATGTTTTCTCAAAGTGGTAATTTGAAGGCACATGTCCGTACACATACTGGGGAGAAACCCTACAAATGTGACACATATGGCGCAAAGTTTGCTCAAAGTGGTATTTTAAAGTTACATGTCCGTACACATACTAGGTAGAAACCCTACAAATGTGACACATGTGGGGCAATGTTTTCTCATGGTGGTAATTTGAAGGCACATGTCCGTACCCACACAACGGGGGGAAAACAATAGAAATGTGATACCTCTGGGACACAATTGTCCAAAATAATACTTTGCAGACACATATCTGTACCACACAAGCATAAAAACGCTACAAATATGAAACCTTTGGGGCATAGTTCGCAAGGAATAGTCATCTGAAATCACATGTTCGTATGCACACTGGGAAGAAAAGTATGTGATTTGTGTGGCTCACAGTATTATAATGAAACAGTGGTAATATGATGTCGCAATAATTTGAAGTGATAATTTCAATACTTTAAATTACCTAGTGTTGCCCATTTGACAGCTATAATATCGGTATAGTTGTTTATTTTAGTCTTTGTTAATAAGTTCTGAGTTATTTTCTATGACTTTTATTATGTTTATTTATTATGATGATTTGCTTCATTATGTGGCCATAATTACACAATTGTTGTCATGGGTTTAATACTTAGCCCGTTAACCGTTAACAGTCTAAGCTGTTACATTAGGTGTAATTCAAATTGATATTGTTAATTGTTATGCTTTGAAATTGCAGCATTGTCTGGGTTAATAGTCAGTCGCATGTAATAGCCTCAAACGTTTTACTAAGATGGATTTTCTGAGACATTGTAGCTCCTGGAGTTGCCCCAGATAAACACATTCTAATATATCTGACTCTGCCATTTTATTAATATCCTTTTAAACAACGTCTCGATTCCACTAATTTATACTAGTTATATATTTTCTGTTAACACCTGTGTAGACTATGCATGCAATTGTGGATACTATAATTATTGCTTTCATTTTCTGATTATTTAGTGACACTTTGAACTATAAATAATGATTTTGTGTTTAATTAATTATTATCCATGGCTAACCTTGTACACTGATTCATCCGTAGTCTCGTGGCATATATATTGTCTCGTCCGTATTCTCGTGTGATGTGTCATCCGTAGTCTCGTGACGTATCTCGGTCATAGTCGCGTCTCTTGTCTCGTCCGTACTCTCGTGTGGTGTGTCAGGAATTGATGCAATAACACGTCTATTTTCCTGAAAAAGGAAGGAATTGATGCGATAACCCGTCTATTTGCTTTGCTTTGCTTTAATAACCCGTCTATTTGCTTTGCTTTGCTTTGATAACCCGTCTATTTGCTTTGCTTTGCTTTGATAACCCGTCTATTTGCTTTGATTTGCTCCCTTTTGATGGAATCTCACGCGATAACCCGTCTATTCTGATAGAATTCCATCTTTTTGATGGAATCTCACACGATAACCCGTCTATTTGCTTTGCTTTGCTTTGCTTTGCTTTGATAACCCGTCTATTTGCTTTGCTTTGCTTTGATAACCCGTCTATTTGCTTTGCTTTGCTTTGATAACCCGTCTATTTGCTTTGCTTTGCTCCATTTTGAGGGATATCACGCGATAACACGTCTATTCTTATGTGCCATCCGTAGTCTCGTGGAATATATCGTCCATAGTCTCGTCTCTTGTCTCGTCCGTACTCTCGTGTGATGTGTCATCCGTAGTCTCGTTTGATGTATCATCCGAAATCTCGTGACATATCTCGGTCATAGTCTCGTCTCTTGTCTCGTCGGTACTCTCGTGTGATGTGTCATCCGTAGTCTCGTGGCGTATCTCGTCCATAGTCTCGTCTCTTGTCTCGTCCGTACTCTCGTGTGATGTGTCATCCGTAGTCTCGTGTGATGTATCATCCGTAATTTATTGCCATATCTCGGTCATAGTTTCGTCTCTTGTCTCGACGGTACTCTCGTGTGATGTGTCATCCGTAGTCTCGTGTCATCCGTAGTCTCGTGACATATCTCGGTCATAGTCTCGTCTCTTGTCTCGTCGGTACTCTCGTGTGATGTGTCATCCGAAGTCTCGTGTGATGTATCATCCGTACTCTCGTGTGATGTGGCATCCATAGTCTCGTCTCTTGTCTCGCCCGTACACTCGTGTGATATCTCGTCCGTAGTCTCATGTGATGTGTCATCCGTAGTCTCGTGTGATGTGTCATCCGTAGTCTCGTGGCATATCTCTATGTATGTATATATGTATATCTCTATGTATGTATATATATATATAGTGTAAGACTATTAGTAAGGTTCCCAACATACGCTTTGCATTACACTATGAAAAAGACACAAGATGAGGTTTGCACAGTTTATTACAACACAAACGTATTTACATGTCACGCTCCATAACTGCAAGAACCAGAGACTAGACATTGATACAGAGTCTTGCAACCAAGTATTGATATTACACAAATGTTCGACTGTCACGTCAGATAGCTCCACACCTGCGTCTAACAAAACACTCAAACAGTCTTTCACCATCTAGTTGGTCTGAGTTCATGTGCGTGTTGTGTGTTTCGTACCACGTGTATATATATATGTATGTCTCTATGTATGTATCTATGTATGAATCTATGAGTTCGTTTTCGGTTACCCATGCCAGGTTAGTTGTTTTACGACAGAAGCAAGTTTGGAAGGTTTTACCGAAGAAGCACGAATTTAAATACTATAGTACGAAAAAAGAAAAAAAAAAACGTTCTAATGGACATTTGTACACTTGACCATTAATACGGTAAACTATATAAATACTGGTACATCTTATCTGGGAGGTTATTATGTGCCTGTACTGTTCTAACATGACACTTCACTTTCCTCGAACAATGTAGATAGCGAGCGAACACTGTGCCGTCTTGCATTGATATAGGATCTTTGGTGTCAAGGCCGCCGAGTCGACATTGCGCATCGCACATAGCGTGTTTATTTAATAATGGTATTGAACGAAATTATGCACATACGTGCATAAGTACATACGTATAGGTTAAGAATGATAGTGTGATAAAAGGTTGCTATCTAGGTACAGATGAGACATACATGTAGATGAGACTTGAACAAGGAATATCAGTTCAAAACAGTTTGGGACCTGTTTGGAACCAGTTTGTATGCAGGCTATCAACTGCTATAATAAGTTTGATAAGTACAAATCTCGTATGACAAATACTGTTACATGACAAACAGTTTTACCAAAATATTACACAGATAGCTGGTAGTTTGAATGTTTTAGCAGATAAGTTCGTATAATTCCCTATGTCTATGACTTAACACGGGACAAATACACGAATGTTTTTTCAACACAGAGCCTTTGTTTATACCGGATTGTTTATAGCCGGTATTCGATATAGTTCAAAATTACGGTGCATAGCAGATTATATGACGTCACATGAAGGGATTACATTACATACGCGCAAGCTCAATACAAGGTCTAACCAAATCACTACCTGTTTAACCAACTCACCTCTCGTACAAAATTACTGCGCGTAGCAGTTTATAGTTTAATGATGTCACTGCATCATGACCTCACATGATGGAATTATATTCAAGCGCGAAAGCTCAAAACAATGGCTAACCAAATGACTACCTGCTTGACCAAATCACCTCGAGCACAAAATTACTGCGCGTAGCAGTTTATAGTTTAATGATGTCACTGCATCATGACGTCACATGATGGAATTATATTCAAGCGCGAAAGCTCAAAACAAGGTCTAACCAAATCACTACCTGTTTAACCAACTCACCTCGCGTACATAATTACTGCGCGTACCATGACGTCACTGATCATGACGTCACATGATGGAATTATATTCAAGTGCGCAAGTTCAAAACGATAGATAACCAAATCACTACCTGTATAACCTACTCACCTCGCGCACAAAATTACTGCGCGTAATAGTTTAATGATGTCACTGTATCATGACGTCACATGATGGAATTATATTCAAATGCGCAAGTTCAAAACGATGGCTAACCAAATCACTACCTGTATAACCAACTCATCTCGCTTACAGAATTACTGCGCGTATCATGACATCATTCACTGACCATGACGCCAAATAATGGAATTACATTCAAGTGCGCAAGTTCAAAACGATGGATAACCAAATCACTACCTGTATAATCAACTCACCTTGCGTACAAAATTACTGCGCGTAGCAGTTTGATGACGTCATACAGGGTGCGCGCGCTCACGCCCGCAACAAACAAACATGTCCAGACACGTCTCGAGTACGGGATTTATAAGAGACACGAATTTGGGTACTACCGTACGGAAATTATACCAAACGTATAATTTCAAGATGGCTGTTCTGTTAGAAAAAACGAGGCTATAGGTTCTGATATAACATAGTCCTATATATAATCTACATTTCGTATATATTACTTCATATATAATCTACATTTCGTATATATTACTTCAGATAATAAACGGTCTCCGTTTAATTTATAACCCTTTTGTTACACATTACGCCTTATTATAACACCACATTTTCGACATGTCATAGTCAAACAAATAAAGGCTCGGTTCCTTGGCGAAGCCTCGGCCTCCGGGCCAAGCAATCTAGTGTGTAACATATTAAAATACTGTTCGGTATATTTTATTTTATTCTAAAAGTGGTCGCATACCTTTACGATAATAGCGCCTATGCTTTAACATGGGGAAAATCCCTATGCTTTACATGGAAAAAATTGGTAGGACAGCTTTCAGAGAACAATTTGGGGTAAATCGGAACCTTCATATCCTTTAATATGGTGACAATTCCCAATGCTTTAACATGGGAAAAATTGGTAGAACAGTTTTGTTAAGCCGTTTAGGGCAACTTGAACCCTCGAAAAAGATAAATACAGGTAAATTTCGCTATGTTTTAACATGGGGTTTGAACGACTAAAAATCTAGGGGTAAAATGGTACATCGAGGTCAAAAAGTCGTCATATACCTTTACGATAAATCGAATTGACGTTTTGCCCTATTTTCAAAGTCCAACTTACCCCTTTTAGACCTATACGATTTGGGTCCAATTTGACTTTGGCGCGGCGCGGAGCAAGAGCAATGACGTCAACATCCGGGTATTTCCCTATCTTTTAACATGGGAACCGGAATTACTTTTTGCTCTTGCTCCCATCCGAATCCAACGTCCCCGCTGATTAACCTCCTTTACTAATGTGGTGATATACTTCAACGTCTGTGTGTATTACGCCAAACATGTCGTGTCTCCTTGGAAACATTTCAGACAGATGGCGCCGTGAGGCAATACTTAAGAAGGATAGCAGGTGTGTTGGTGATGCCTCGCAATCCTTCGTCTCCTTTGAAGATCTTTTTGTCGTGCTCTAGCTACGCTTGGTCGACACTACTGCTGGTGAATGTAATTGCAGTCTTAGTAACACCAAACTCTCCAGGAAGCTGCCTCATCCATAATTATAAATATATTTTATCCACTGCATAGTTGTTTGCAGTGAAATCGATAATATTCTGGACATAGTTGCGTCTGTTGTAGGCAAACAAATACGTTGGTAGATTTTCCAGAGATTCCAAGTATAAGAACAGACTACAGAATGATAGAAACTCAGTAGTACCATAACTTGTCGCATGTACATTGTAGCCCAGCTGTACATCGGATATGTGGCAATGTGTTATGTCAAATTCTTGCAATTACAATGAATATGAATGCAATAAAGAAAATTAATTTATCATAATCAAGTTCTATATTATATTCCAACTGTGGTCTAGCCACAACAATCAACTTTCTGTGAGGTGTCCAAGAGGAGATAGGAGAAAAAAGCTCGGAGCAGTTTTAGCAGTAATCTTGAAATCTATGACGGCGGTCATAAATCGTTTAAGTGTTTTCACAATAAAATTCCCTGTACCCAAAAATGTAGGCTTAGCCACCAAAATCAACTTTCTAGGTGGCCTAATAAAAAATATCAGAAACAAATGAAATTGGTATGGCGGCCATCTTGAAATCTTTGACGGCGGCCATAAAGTGTTTATTTTTGTAATGATCTAATTCTTTTTCCCCAAATAAGTACGTGTAGTCTACCAGATCAATCGTCTACATGCTTTGTAAAACCATTTATAAGATATACAAGCTTATATATATTTTGCAGGTATTTTATGTTTCAAGATGGCGGCCAATATACAGGGATAAAAAATGCACAGATGGAATTCTGTTACAGGAACATATTTTCTACATGAAGAAAATACTGTTTATCTAATGTAGCAAAAATATATTACTACCCAAAAAGATAGATAGTGGCCCAGACTAGTATAGCAGCGGAGACCATACATACCAAAATAATGGAACTCTAAAATTATTGAGTTATTCCAAGGCGTCATGTTAGGTAAAGAATTTCCAGTCCATACCCTAATGTCATACAGTTTTGGAACAAACTGTATCTATACTGGGAGTAAATCGGGTTCTAAGTAGATTATACATATTACATAGTTATTTAAAAATAAGAGCTATATGGATCCATAAGCTAGCCATTATATAAATGATAAAGTTGTTATTGTAACAATTCAATATACGAAAATCTGATTATTGTTATCTTATTTACATCAGATTATATAATCATTATGCAATGCCTTATATTGTTTCATCCATTGTCGTATGGAGGTTGCGAAGATGGCGCAGTCTTAAAGACATCTTGAACGGGGAAAGGGGGGATAGAATTGAAGTAGCACAGGTAGGGTGGTAGGCAGAAGAAAGGGTGGAGGGTAGGAGGAGGCGGAGGGGAGGGGATCTGGTGTTTGCAAGTAAGCTGCAAGCCTGGACTCGGCCGTCACTTCCTCCTGGGGCAGACCGTTCCATTCTGGGATTGTCCTTGAGAAGAATGACATCTGCCGGTACTGGGTCCTGCAGGAGGGGATGTCATAGCTGCAGGTGTTGTTCTTCTACATTACTTATACCAGTTGGTAGACTTGGGTCTTGGTTGGATAGTCTCCTTTAAGTATAACTAGTGGCCAGATACCACAAATTCCTCGTAACTTCCTCTTCTTCCTTTTAAAGGGTTGCGTTCTTGTTAACTTAATTAGCCTTGAACTTGAATACACACAATGAAACTGCTGTTTTGTGTTGGAAGCTGTGTTGTGTTGCCTCTATTCCAAATAAACAAATTCAAGGGTCATGCCTCAGTTAGGCTTCTTGTTTCGTTAAAGATGAAAAAAAGTGCAGTGTATTTTAAAGAAATTATTTTTTTGCAAACTGACATTCTCTGACACAAATGCATTGCACAGTTCTCACAAAAATGGTATTTTGAAGACACATATCCGGATCCACACTGGAGAGAAACCCTACAAAAGTGATACCTGTGGTGCACACTTCCCACAAATTGGTCATTTGGAGGTTCATGTCCGTATCCACACCTTGGAGAAACCCAACAAATGTTACAACTTTGGGGCACAGTTTACTTATATTTATGGTGTGAAACCACATGTCTGTTCTCATAATAATCGGAAAGCGATGTGACAAGTGTGGCTTCCAATTCTAAACAAGTGCAAGTGGCAATTTAAGTCACACGTGTATGCATATTGACACTGTAAAGAAATTATCCATATTATCCATATATGACACATGTGGCGGCTCAGTTTTTTTAAGAACGGTTCTCGAAAGAGACTTGTGCACATTCACAGACATGTGGACAGCAGAGTGGTAGCAGTTGTATGTTTGGATGTGGAGAACTGAGTGGAAACAGTTGTATGTTTGGTTGTGGACAACACAGTGGAAGCAGTTGTGTTTGGTTGTGGAGAACTGAGTGAAAACAGTTATATGTTTGGTTGTGGACAATAGAGTGGAACCAGTTGTATGTTTGGTTGTGAAGAACTGAGTGAAAACAGTTGTATGTTTGGTTGTGGACAACAGAGTGGAAGCAGTTGTATGTTTGGTTGTGGAGAACTGAGTGGAAACAGTTGTATGTTTGGTTGTGGACAACAGAGTGGAAGCAGTGGTGTTTGGTTGTGGAGAACTGAGTGGAAACAGTTGTATGTTTGGTTATGGACAACAGAGTGGAAGCAGTTGTATGTTTGGTTGTGGAGAACTGAGGGGAAACAGTTATATGTTTGGTTGTGGTCAACAGAGTGGAAACAGTTGTAAGTTTGGTTGTGGACAACAGAGTGGAACCAGTTGTATGTTTGGTTGTGAACAACAGAGTGGAAACATTTATATATTTGGTTATGGACAACAGAGTGGAAACAGTTGTATGTTTGGTTGTGGATACTTGTACTGATGAGAAACTATTAAAATGCAATATATGGTGAAAGTAGTTTTCAGGGCTGTGATTTTCACAAAAAGCGTATTTGGACAAGTTATGTTGGTGTGACGCCTCACAGCTTTTAATTATTTTAATTAACGTGACACGAACAGGGTGATCCCTTATTTATTCGGAAAGAGATTCTTTGACAAGGTGTCAAACGGGGACATTGTTAATACATATGCCTACCAGAATTTTGTTTTCCGGCAACCCGATCGATTCTTTTAAAAGTACCTGTCAGTGGAATGTCTACTACATGACAAGCCAAATACGTCACAAATCTTGACACAATGGTGGGGGTTTTCTGGTGCGCATTACGTAACAAATAAAAACGAAAATGTGTTAGCTGTAAACGTTTCACTGATATTGCTCAATAGATACTAAGTCAGTGGCTATCTGAAATGCGTGTGTTTTAGTGTTCCATGTGTATTAATTAAAAAGAGCCCCCAAATAGGCCTACCTACAATACATATATCAAGCCATTTCGTCCAAACAACTTGCACCATACAGCTTCGTTAGTACGGTTCTAATCTACTTTTTGTTCCTACAGGTAACACTAACGCTAGAACTCGCCTTTTCGGTTACAACCTCAACTTTATGGAACTAATTCCCTCTCAGCGTTGAGTCAGTAGGAAACATTGTTTCATTTTGTCGTCATCTAAAACCTATTTTTTAATACTGCATGATCCTCCTTAGCTTCTTAGTAATTTCATCAGTCTGTTGACGAGTTATTGTCCTACTTTGTACGTGATACTAAGAATGTTTAATAAGTTGGTTTTGTTGCGCCAAAACGTAGAGTCAACAAGATGGCCCACTGACAGATAGGGTGATGATAGTCCTCCACCTATTCCTGTCTGCAAATCCAATTTCAACAATAATGGCAATTACTAATACTATCAAAGTTAGACAAACAATTATAAATAATTATCACATTTATAATTGTGTATAATTATTTTGTAGCCTATAACATGCCAATGGTTGGCCAGAATACTTTGACCTGTCCAGTTTTATACAACATATCGTCCATGCTAATCTTTCTACAACTCTATCTAATACAAATATAATTCACGCTTCTTAAGAAAACGCAACACAATTTGCATCATTTGTAAGGAAATACCATTGTTATTACTCTAGTATTTTCAGTAGAAAAATACATGTTGTATTTCAATATTAAATGTGCGACGAATACTTATTACCTTTGCTTAATGTAGTGTTATTATATTATTATGGATCAGAGAAACCACATAAATTATTATTATGGGTAGCCTTCATATATATTTATTTTTAGTTATTTATTATCATATTTATTATTTTTTTATCTATTCCCGGTTATTCGTTTCTACGTAGTTAAACTTTTTTGGGGCGGTAGGGACGTTATCGTTTGTTCATTCCGCACTCTCCACGATACACCTATCCGAGTCTTCCACATTGTTCTTTGCAGCCTCTTTCAAATGACGTCTGACGGAGTCATTTATTATATTTTGTTTCAGAACATTGTGACAGAACTGTCAACAATGTAGTCACCACGCTTCAAAGATTCGCGCACATTGACAAACACTTTTGACGAGTTGTGGGCACTTCGAACCAAGTCAAAAAATGTGAAAACTTTTGTCTTCAGAAACAACAGAACATGTCACTGAGTCAATGTGGGATACTATTTGCGTTTAAAGAGACACCAACTCTCTGTGGCGTCAAACCATTCGAGGGTGACATTTGGTTCATTTGCTTTCTCAGACAGAAAACCTTTTAAATGTGACACACGGAAGACATTCTTCTCCGAGAGATGCTTTAAAATGAATATGAGTATGGTGCTTCAAATGAACAAATGTTTTTCAATTTTGGGAAATGTAAATGCTCCACACAGGACATGGGAACTAAGATGTAGAATATTCAACAGTGGGTACTGTACTAAGTACTACTGTAGAAGAAAAATACTTAGGGTTAACCACTAGTGTTGATATGAAGGTTTCAGAGCAGTGTGGAATTGCAGCTTCAAAGAGAAATAAAATCCTTGTACTATTTATGCGAAATATAGCATACAAGGAAAAAGAACTAATAATAACACTGTACAAAACAATAGTTAGGCCTCATTTAGAATATTGTATACAAGCTTGGAGGCCATATCGCAAGAAGGACATAGATATGCTAGAAAGAGTACATAGGAGAGCGACTAAAATGATAACAAAACTAAAATAATGTTTTTTGACAACAGTAGAGACCAGAATATTGAGAGGAGATCAGATAGAAGTGTTTAAAATATAAAATGGTTATGAAAATATTGATTGAACTATTTCTGTCTCAGTTAAGAAATATGGAAAGACTAGAGGACGTGAAGCTACATTTGTAAAGGAGCAGTGCATATTTGATATAATAAGAAAGTTCTCATTTTCACAAAGGACTGAATGAATGGAACAGATTATTTGCTGATTGTGCGGGTGCTAGTAGTGTGAATATTTTTTTAAATACATTAAAATCGACACATACCCCAGAAGGACGGGATACATATAGAGAAAAGTGTTGGACTCTCGATAAGCCACAGGGCTTCCTTGTTCACCAGCCATCTAGAGTTAATGTTCTGGGTGGCAATCTTGTTATATTTTGTTTAAACAAATTTAAATACTCCCGGATTTGACATTGGTGGACTTGTAACTTTTCAAAGGGAGCAATGCCTTGGGCTGTTTTTGTTTAATTTGCAGAACCTTGTGTAACCATTTTAGGGGACTGAGTTTGTCTTCAACTTGACAGTTTTTAGATGAACTTTACCTTTAGAATAACTGCAGACTGTTTCATGACAGAAATGTACAAGAGTCTATATATATATTGGTAAATCCTCAGTGGCTTCGTATAATTTTGAAAGTATGTGAAAGTTTAGTTAAAAGTCATCGAATCCACATCATGATCTTCATCATGCATTACAATGCTTTTTTTTCACAGCAGCGGACAATGTACTGCTTTTTATGGACGGAACATAATATTGACAACATGTAATGTCCGTCATGTAATGTCCACCACACACAATGATGTAATAATTGTCCTTATACTCTTGTTTTCTAGCTGAATTGTAATTGGTCGTCTTCTATAACAAGGCTACCTTCACTCGAAGGGCAAACATTTATTTGTACAATTTAAGGGTTTCACACAATTTGGAAATAAAGCTAGTTGGTTTTTGCCAATGTCCTGTTTGAAGTAACGTCCCTCACGCACATATTTCTGATTACCCACCAAGCCATTGACACTCCTAGGCTCTTTTCCCTGTGCCACCAAATAGACTTGGACATTGGCAAGTCTCATACACAGGGCCAAGTTCCAGAGGGTACCACTCTAGCAGTCAGGGTTTTTGGAATGACCTCCGCCCTCTCAGAATGTATCGTCCATCACATTGGAATTGCCCATATGGCTTATTTTATGTGCGTAGTGCAGAATAACACGACCGTAACAGCGCAGACTGATGCAAACAGGGTCGCTATTTGTGCTTTAAAAGTGCGCTAAGACACAATCTTTTCGTAATATAAATATACCTGGGATGATGTTGAATGATGGAACTAATGCAGTAAGGTTTCAAAGTTAGGCAAAACTCAAGTTATAACGGCGAAACGTGTGTTTGTAGGTAGGCGACTTGAAGCAGTAAAGGGACTCAGCCGTCACTACCTCCTGGGGCAGTGCTCTTCCGGAAGAAAAGGTATGTAATTAAAAATATCCTTATCAATAATTTTAAGCTACTCATATTAATATAACACGGTGTTTAACATTTTAACTCCATTGCACAAAATAAATAAGACTTGATCTTATATCAGGCATATTGGCTATTTATGTACTAAGACTGTCACTTGTGTTGTATTAATTTCAGTGCAGGTAGAATATACTTATTAATAATAAGTGGGTTTAATGGCTTCTTATTCCTGGCAGTCAGGTTTATTTAGCTGTTGTCACATAGTAGAACACTCATTTTTATTCTTCAGTTTTTGTGCAACATCCACCAGGCCAGACAGCCACCTATTTTAGTTAGCTACTTCTTGCTCACTGGTTGAGTAGGGCTAATATAAATACTAAGTCAGAACAGACTTGCTGTGATAAGTAGATGATAAGTGAGATATTCTAAACATATCCTTCAGTTTATATTTTGTCCCAATTATCACATGTGTGATTAACACAGATACACAGTATAGAACTAAGACATAGTGGAGATTTATTGGCGGACATAGTTTGAATGTATATTGAATGGATTAAATGTGTCATTGTGGCATGCACCAAATGGTTTATGGTGTGTAGTAATTGGGAACCATGCAGGATTTTGCTTTTAGATTAATAAAATACAAGTAGTAACCTATTACATCAACATGAACACTAATGCATAGAGTTTTATGTTATGTTAATATTACAATCATTAAATGTATTATATTTATATATTGAATAAACTCAATGCAGAAACGTGTATCAGAATAATTTCCACTGTCTAATCCTATCTTCCACTTGCTTCCAGTTTCTTCCGGATTATTCTTGAAGAATATGGAAGAAACCCTTTGTTCCAATTTCTTACAGCATCCGGAAGAAAGAGGTTTTTTCGGAAGAAACCATACCCTGCATATTTTGATTTGATCTTAATAATGTTATGTGGGGCAAAGGAATCAACAACATTGTGGAGTTGTGTCATAAATTCGTTCAATTCATTATTTTATATCTAACCAATGTAAGTGAGTCCAATCAATTTCTTTACGAGCGGAAGTTATATGATGGGTGGATGCTTTGGAAACTGACGTATGTTTGACGATAAACGACTCGTGTAATGGTTTGGGTGATTTCCGTTTACCAATTAAACAAAATATACGCAAATGATCCGATATGTCGTTATAAAGTCCGTTCCATCCTTTCCACAATACTCCTTTCCCAGTCTTCCACAACATTCTTTGCACTCCTAAACCTCTTTCAAATGACGTCTGGTGGTGTAGTTACTTATATATATGTATATATATATATATATATATATATTTATAGTACTCTACATCAGATGCTTTTTTTGTGAATTTCTAACACAAGTGTTGTTAAAGAAAAAGCGAATATGTTTTGATAATGCAAGTGAGTGGTTAGTTTACAACGACGTGTTGGTGGGATTTTCTATTTAATATAGATATTCTCTTTCAAAAGTCTGGTGATCTCACTGACTTTGACTCCATTAATAATTACTTATATTTTGTTTCAGAACACTATTTGTGAGAAAAGTGTCAACAATAAAGTGACAACGCTGCAAAGACTGGCGCACATTGACAACAACAATTGTCCAGGTGTGTGCGCGCCAATGCAACGTAGGTCGTCGAGCCAAGTCATTAAGTGTCAACATGTTTGCCTTCAGGAATAAAACAAAACATGTGACTAAGTGATTCGTGGGATAATATTTGCGTTGATGCAGACAACAACTCCCTACGGCTGGGAACTATTCAAGTGTCACGGTTGTGCAGCAAATGTCAAGATCCATTTGTTCTCCCTGACAGTTGTGAAACTTTCTCAGCGTGACAGACAAGGAAGACATGCCCTTCTGAGTATCACTTGAAAGGTGGACGTGTATGCGAACAAACACTTGTGCGACACCTATTGAATGTGATATGATGCTTTGAAAATGTACGTAATCACAAAGACTTGTGAGTAGCTTGATAACACTTAACGCAGTTGGAGCACAGTAGCACAGTGGATAGAGTATCGGTCTTTTAATCGAGAAAACCCGGGTTCGCATCCTGTGGAGCTGTGTAGAACCGTGAGCATGTTTGATCACATTGTGTTGCTGCAGTTCACTCAGGTGTATGAATGAGTACCTGGCTATAGACAGTGTTGGATATTTGCATACGAATTGGCTTCGTGTAATAACGAGTCTGAGTGTTTCCCGGAGAAGCAGATGGTCTTCGTTTGAATAGGTCTGCCAGGGACTAAAGTGTAAAGCGTCTTGAGCAGTCCTGAGGACTTGATAGTGCGCTATATAAGAACTTTACTTTCACTTTCATGTGTCTGTATTACGTATCTACACTGGAGATAAACCTTATAAATGTGATGCCTGTGGTGCACAATTCTCAGAAAATAGTAATTTGAAGAAGGATACCATTATTCATGCGGGTGGGGAAACTCTACAGATGTGATACCTGTGGTGCACAATTCTCACAAAGTGCTCGTTTAAAATTCCATATTCGTATCCACACCGGGGAGAAACCATACAAATTTGATACGTGTGATGCACAGTTTTCACGTAGCGACGCTTTGAAGACACATGTCTGTTTTCATAATGATCAGAAACCGATGTGACACGTGTGGCTTCCAACTCTTGCCAAGTGCAAGTGGCAATTTGTAGTCACACATGTATCCGTACTCACACTGTTAAGAAACGATTTATATATGACACATGCAGGAACTTAGTGTTTGTAAACATTGGTTCACGAAATAAATTTGTACTGGCATTACACGTTTAAGAAGTGACACCTGTGGAAAACAGAGTGGATACAGTTGTTTGTTTGGTTGTGGAAAACAGAGTGGATACAGTTGTATGTTTGGTTGTGGACAACAGAGTGGATACAGTTGTATGTTTGGTTGTGGACAACAGAGTGGATACAGTTGTATGTTTGGTTGTGGACAACAGAGTGGATACAGTTGTATGTTTGGTTGTGGACAACAGACTGGATACAGTTGTATGTTTGGTTGTGGATACGTGTTCTGATGAGAAATGATTCAAATGCAATACATGTACAAAACAGTTTTCGCTTGTGTGATTTTCACTATAAAAATGCGTATTTGGACAAGTTCTGTTTGTGTGACGCCTCACAACTTTAAACGAGTGATGTGGCACGAACAGCGTGATCCCTTATTTGTTATGAAAGAGATTCATGAACAAGGCGTCGAACAAGCTAAATATTAATACACATGCCTACCTGATCAAAGTTGTACCTGGCAACCTTTCTTTACTACATGTATATACATACTTTTTCAACTGTCAGCGTAGTTTTTATATCGGCAGCTAATTAATTTATTCATTTGTTAATTATTTATTTAACTACATATGTAATATTTAACGTTTTAGATAATGTTCAGACAGTGTTAATGTTATGTTACCAAGTTCACTTTATGTCAAAACATGTACGACTGTCTTAAAATGTGTTGGCTGTTGGCCTTGGTTTAAATTTATACTAGTTTTAGCATAGTTTTATAATGTTTCGGATTGTATATATTTTGCGTGTGCAGGATGGAGGGCAAGGAAGACAATGTGTATGTATGTTGACGCCACGACGTCAAGAATTCATCTTACATTTTCAATGTTACTTGGTAATAAACAGTGTGGTCCATTTATAAAAAAAAATGGAAATATGTTTTCACTGCCCAAAAAAGGCCGGCACCTACGACTTGTGCACATTGAAAAAAGAAACGCACACACGACAGCAACAACGACACCCAGTCACCTGCAAAAGTGAGAAAGCTGTATACAGCATGCAGAGTGTGTTTCATAAATTTCCGTAGACCTCACTACTTTCTAAAAAACAAGAGAGACTCAAGTCACATGTAGAAGAGAAAATGAGTTGCTCCACAGAACACGAAATTTGGAAAAATTATGCTCATTTTCAGTTGTGCCTGTAAACGTTTCACTAATTTATAAAGTTAGTTGTTTAATTAATCAAGATGGAATGTACATATTGTATTTTTCCCTGTTCTTGCCACATATTAGCTATTGCAGCGAACTATGGGGTAACACCTGTGTCTCAAACACTGGGCGTATTACTGTGCTGCAGAAACGAGTAGTTCGTCCGATTTGTGGCGTAAAGCGTATGGAGCATACCAGCACTCTCTTTAAACAACTTAGTTCATTTTAATAATCATAATAATAATAATCTTTATTGATACATAATGTTAAGTATATCACAGATGTAGCAGTAATATGAAACATGTATACATTACGTATCAATTGGAACGAAGCAACACATTGCTTGTGTTCCTTATTCATGTCATATATGCAATGAAATGTATGATTCGTGTAAAAAATAAAAAAATAAAAATCTTCATAATAAACTAACAATTTATTTAATAATGCATTATACGAGTACCGTAAGTCTGAACATCAGGTACATCTTAACATGACATCATTATGCGAGTACCGTAACACTGAACACCAGGTACATCTTAACATGACAACATTACACGAGTACCGTAACACTGAACACCAGGTACATCTTAACACGACAACATTATATGAGTACCTAACACTGAACACCGGGTACATCTTAACATGACAAAATTACATTAAAGCAGCATTTAGCATATGTTTGCTAGAATTAGACGCTTGGTCCTTTGTTTGAACATATGAATATATGTACAATATTGTAAATAGTTATTTGTAATAAATGTATTCCAGATTTTAGGACCAACATAAGCCAAAGACAGTTGTCTACAATTAGTCTTGCAGTATGGTATTTTATATGTTACTTCCTGTCTTGTATTATATTTATGTGTGGATATTTGCAGGACAAATACATCATGATATATATCTGGCAACATACCCTTATTATGCTTGTACATTAGAATACAGCATAAATATTTATTTACGTCATAAATATTCATTATTTGATAAGATGTAAATAAAGGCTGCGTATGTTCAATAAATCCTACATGACTTATTACACGCAAAACTCGTTTTTGGAGTAAATGAATTTTAGCAAGGTATATATTCGGGGCCCTTCCCCAGACGACATTACAATAAGTAATATATGGGTATATAAACATGTAATACAGGTTTAACAATGATTTGTTATCTAATTTGTTTGTCACCTTTTTTATAATACCAATATTCTTAGAAATTGTATTTGATATATATTTAATGTGTGTGCTCCAATTCAATGTATTATTTATAAGCAAACCCAAAAACTTTATCTCATGTACAGTGTTAATTTGTATGCCGTCTATGCAAATGTTATTACACCTCTCTCTTATACTGATCGTATTACTAAAGGTCACTGTGTGAGTTTTCTGTATATTCAAAGAAAGTTTATTAATGTTAAGCCATAAAGATAGTTTTTTTATTTCAGAGTTCAAAACATTTTCCATTTCATCTATATTGTTGCCTTGTATAAAGATGCTCGTGTCATCAGCAAACATAATGGTAAACGTTGTGTCAGATAAAGTAGATAAATCATTTATATAGATAAGAAAGAGTAAAGGTCCCAGAATTGAACCCTGCGGAACACCACATGTTATGTTTTTAAGGGAAGATTTTGTTCCATATAATTTTACTCGTTGTTGTCTGTTACTTAAAAAGTTACGAATCCATTGGAGTATATTTCCTCTGATTCCATAATGTGTTAATTTTCTCAATAATATATTATGATTAACGGTATCAAAGGCTTTGGCTAAATCCAGAAATAACCCAATTACGTGCTCTTTGGTATCAATTGCCTTACTAATTTTGTCAATTAGCAGTGAAATAGCCATATCAGTAGAATATCCTTTCCTAAATCCAAATTGGGAATTAGACAAGATGTTATGTTTCATTATGTAATTCATTAATCTATTGTACATTAATCTTTCAAAAACCTTTGAAAATACAGGCAAGACAGAAATAGGCCTGTAATTATTAATTAATGATGTATCGCCATTTTTAAAAACAGGAACTATATCAGCTATTTTTAGTTGATCAGGAACATATCCTTGATCAAATGTAACTTAAAGGATCAAGTAGGTTGGAGAAGGCCTGTTTGACAATAATAGGTTTTATGCCATCCCATCCAGGACTAGAGTTTTTAAAATTCTTAATAATTCCCTTTATCTCATCTGGTGTGGTTGGCGACAAATACATTGAATTTTTATAGACTCCTTGGAGGTAGTCATCAGGTCTCTCTGATATGACTGGTATTTTATCAGCCAGTTCTGGACCTATACTTATAAAATATTCATTAAATGTATCAGCTATGCATTTTTTATTTTTTGTTAATTTACCGTCAATTAGTAATTTGTCGTTAGATAAAAATGCTTCCTTCCTTCCTATAATACTCTTTAAGACTATCCAGGTTTTTTTTAAATTACCCTTGTGCTGTTGAAGCTCATGTCGATAGTATTCTCTTTCTGCTACAGTTATAAGACAATTTATTTTATTTCTATATCTTTTATAATTAGTTTCATTGAAGACAGTCGGTTTTTTCAAGTAATACATATATAATTTGTTTTTAGTTCTAATGGAGTGTCGGAGTCCCATAGTAATCCACGGTTTATGTTTTCTTTTCCTAATAGTTGTGTTAGCTAACGGAAATGAATTATTGTATGCAACTAATATCTCATTAATGAATACAGAATAACATTCTTGTGGATCTCTGCATGCATAAACGTCATCCCAGCATATTTTATTTATACTCTCTTTGAATGTAGCAGTAGTCTGCGCATTATATATTCTAGTCGCTATTGTCATTTCTACCTTTGTGCTATCAGTATGTTTAGTGAGCAAAAATATTGGTAGTTGGTCAGAAATATCTGTATATATTATTCCATGCAATTGATAATTTGCACCAATTAAATCATTGCTGTATATATTATCGATGACAGTGGCAGTTGTTGCTGTTATTCTAGTAGGCTTGCTGATAAGGGGTATAAATGCCTGTTGGAACATTGCATCTATGTAATCTTGAGTTTCCGTGTGACTACCATAATTAAGTAGATTAATGTTAAAGTCACCCATTATGTAACACTGTTTATTATCAACCTTGAGAGTTTGTATAATATTGATAACATGTTCTGTGAAAGCAGTAATGTTTGTATTAGGTGGTCGATAGACAACACCTACAGTTGTTTTGTTATTGCATGTCTTAGACCGAGTCTTGATTTCAATAAAAACGCATTCCAGATATTCAGTTATGACACTCATTTCTGGTAATTCAGTACACTCAAGGGACTTACGAACATATAAGGATACACCACCTCCCTTCTTGGAGGGCCTAGTCAAATGTATACTTTTGTACTCTGGCAATTCATACAGATCAAGATTGTCATTATGTAACCAAGTTTCGCTTAGACCGATGACCGAGAACCTGTTATCGATCAGTGACAAGAAATCACCCAATTTGCTAATGTTCTTTGGCAAGCTACGGATATTTAAATGCATAAGTGAAAACTCTTCATCAGAGATATTATTTCTTGTTATAACTTCATTTATATCATCCTCAAGATAATATTTAGTATTTACAAAGCTATCTGTTGTGAGTAAATTACAATCGGGATCTATATTCCGCATTGCAGCATTGCCAGTTTCATAATCTTGTACATCACCTAAGGTAGTATTACGTAATTGGCTCATAGCAATGAAATGCAGTATATACATACATATTCACACGGTACACAATAATGCTTCTATAGCTGCATATAACATTTACAGACCGTTTTATAAAAAACAACGTTATGTGACATCTGTTAAGTTGTAGTAGGTTAGTTAGAATACATGATATGTATCGATAACATATAGTAATAAAGTATATATGAGTAATTAAATAAGACACGAACCATATGTAGAATACGAAGGTGTCCATGAATGAGTCCATGAATGGTACAGTCCCTATGTGAACAAGCACCATGATAGGCCGACTAGAGATACAAAATATCCACCGTGACTTGGGCCAATGTCCAACGCAATTACAGTGCATTTAGTTCATCATCTCGACTGACGGTTTTGATTGTTCCCTTTAGGTCCTTTATGACAATCCTTCCATCATACGACCAACAGTCGAGAATCTTGTGCTGTTTCTTTAATGACCGGCACAAGAACAGTAGTCTTGCTCTCTTCTGGGTGAGATCTTCCGATATGTAGACATTTGATCGTTTAGTGCGTAGCCGTTTTCGAGCTTTAATGAAGTCATTCTTCGATTTATAGTCTTTGAACTGGACTATTATTTGGCGCGAGTGGTTTTTGTTTGTGGCGGATTTTCTTGGCCCAATCCTATGGGCCCTGTTGATATGGTCCATTTTTAATGGCACGTCCATATCGTTAAACAAGTCAGTGATAATCTTATCAATTTGTTCACCGTCTTTGTTTTCAACTATTCCTGTAATGCGCACCGAGGACCGAAGGCTGTACTGCTCCAGATTATCAACAGCTTGCTCAAGTTGTTCAATTGGTGCATCCTTGTCTGTCAACTCCTTTTCAAGATTTTCGAGCCTTCTATTTATTTTGTCAGCAACTATTGTAGCAATCCGGGTAGCAAGGGCCGCGATTACGTCATCGTCACTTAGCGCTAGCTTGATTTGTTCTACAAGTTCAACGGTGGTCGAGGTCGGTCTCTTCTTGCTCATTGTTGCTGGTGGTTGTCTGTTACGCAATAGTAGGGTCTAATCACAGGCTAAGCAGCAAACGTTGGCGGTTTTGAGCGTGTCGTGGGCGACAATATGGTTGTTACACGATCCGATATATTTTACCGGCGTGCAAGCTCAAGAAAATATCACAATTTAACACCCACCGCGTTCCTGAGTGTCCACTAGTCGACCTTGTTCACTTCAGCAAAAACACGGGACCTTTCAGAGCATTTCTCTTACATTCTCACCCCCAAATCGAGGAGTGCGAAGAAATCGTGCAGTCTGACCATGGCACACCTTCAGTTACAATTTTAAGACAGCAATTACATCGTATAAGGCACGTCACAATGAACTACCAAATAGTTTGCAAACAAAGTTTAACCTGTATGTTTCAACACATGGTACTCGACAGAAAAAGACCTTTCGAAGTCATCGTGTGCGTACCACACAACAATCAATGTGTATTTCTGCATGTGGAGTAAAAGTGTGGAATACGCTATGTGAAAGCATCACCAGCAGTAGAAGCATAAACGCGTTTAGAAAAACTATAAGTCCCATCTTCTATATATGTACTGGATATAAGAAAAACATCAACATAATTCTTTCAAGACATTACATAGTTGAGGCACTGTATGTTTCATTATTTTATAATATGTTGTAATAGTACAATAAGTAACAATACTGGTGGGGGTGAACCAAACATAAGTATTACTTTCTGTCCACTCCCTTTCCACCAACACTTATGCGTATTTTCTGTTCACAAGTTGAACATGTTGTATTTTGGAATAACGGGATGGGCAATTGTTTTATGTTATTGTTGGAAACACATTACTTACTAATACTACTACTGCTGCTGCTACTATTACTAGTACTACTACTACTACTACTATTACTAATAATAATAATAAATACGTACGCACTTACATTCATACATACATACATACATACATACATACATACATACATACATACATACTTACATACACACATACATACATACATACATACATACATACATACATACATACACACATGCACACATACACACATACACAAATACACAAATACATACATACATGCGTATACATACATGCTGATACATGCATGCACACACGCACAACAATACACACGCACACACACATACATATTCCACGATAAATGGCGTGGAGGTCGAGCACGTTGAATCTTTTAGATTCATTGGAACAACAATGTCAAGCGATCTCAGCTGGGGCCATATAGTTACATCATTAATCATCCACTATAGACGAGCGTGTTCTATTTATATCTATGGCTGGGGCACAAACACACTGTGCAGTACAAAAAAGGCACAGCATCGCCTGTTCTTCCTGAGGCAGCTCAGGAGATTCGGCATTTCTCAAGAGATTATGATACGGTTCTACCGCGAAAGTCAGGAGGAGAAACAACGACAAGAAGTTATCGTGAAGGGCGCATCTAGAATCATTAGGCGCGAGTTGCCATCTATTGAATCTATTTACCATGCTAATGTGCGCGAAAATCCAAGAGCATTGTACGGGATACTACCCACCCTGCCAACCATCTCTTTGAACTTCTTCCCTCTGGCAAGCGCTATATAAATATTAAGACTAAGTCCACTAGATTTAAAAACAGTTTTGAACCGCAGGCTGTGAGTCACTTGAACCGCGAGAAGCTATAGTACTGTTTTCAGTCTGTTTAGATTTTATGTCGCCATGCTAAATTATTATATTTTTTATTTACTTACTTAACTACATGTATATACATATTGTTTCAACTGTCAGCTTTGTTTTTATATCGCCAGCAAATTTATTTATTATTTATGTAACTACATGTATAATTTTTAACATTTTAGATAATGTTCAGACTGTACTATGTTGCCAAGTTCACTTTATGTCAATAACTGTACGACTGTCTTAAAATGTGTAGGCAGTTGACTTTGGTTTAAATTTATACTAGTTTTAGCATAGTGTTACAAAGTTTCTGTGTGTAGATTTCGCGTGTGCATGATGGAGGACAGGGAAGACAAGTGTGTATGTATGTTGACGCCACGACGTCAAGAATTCCTCGTACTTTTTCAATGTTACTTGATAATAAAAAGTGTGAATCTGAATACACACATCCATACATGCGTATGCATACATACATACATACATACATACATACATACATACATACATACATACATACATACATACATACATACATGCATACATACATACATACATACATACATACATACATACATACATACATACATACATACATACATACATACATACATACATACATACATACATACATACATACATACATACATACATACATACATACATACATACATGTACATACATATATACATGTACATACATACATACATACATACATACATACATACATACATACATACATACATACATACATACATACATACATACATACATACATACATACATACATACATACATACATACATACATACATACATACATACATACAAACATACAAACATACAAACATACAAACATACAAACATACAAACATACATTATTACATACATACATACATACATATATACATACATACATACATTCATATATAATACATATACACATGCATACGTCATAGACGCATACACGTGAACACGCACACCTGCACTCACGTACACACGAACACACGCTCACATACACAGGTACACATATACACACATACATACATACATACATACATACATACACACATATACATACAGGCATACAAACACACAATCACACATACATAAATACTGTCGGACAGACAGACAGTATTTAGTTTGACCATCATAACCACATAAACTCAAATTATAATATTCATTGTAAAGTCAGGGAGGCTCCCATTAACACAATTATATGCCGCTATCATGGGAGCCACCCTACTGATGTAACATAATTATATGATTATCACGAGATCAACTATACACATGTATACATAGTATATACATAACATAGTTTAAACAGATGTAACAGTTAGAAAGCACATTGCATCAATAAAACAACTACCACGAACATTATGTAAGAGTAACAGTATTAAAACTTTTTAAATGTTTGACATAATCATCTTCTTGTTATAAAAAATATTAGGATTAGATACATTAAGAATTTATAAGAATATTTATTCTGGGTGGCTCCTACGATAGCAATCGGTTCTAATCTCAGTAGGAGTCTCCCATCCCACAGCTATTTCTTTCGTTTTTTTGCAAAATGCATATTTTGCTGACTACATACCTTCAGTTGTATTGCATTTTTCGCATTTCGATATTGTTACATGTTACACGTGTGTGTGTGTGTGTGTGTGTGAGTGAGAGAGAGAGAGAGAGAGAGAGAGAGAGAGAGAGAGAGAGAGAGAGAGAGAGAGAGAGAGAGAGAGACAGAGACAGAGAGAGAGAGAGAGACAGCATATATTTCCATAATTTGATTTTTTTTAAATGCTATTGGGAAAATAAAAGTATCCCTATCCTTATCCTATCTTTGATTTCATTAGCAAGTCGACGTTTTATAGAAAATGTTACTCATTTGATATTTGTAAAATACCGATGTATGGAAAAATACCGTCTGCCACTGAAATTGCCCTAACGGGACCTTGCCCCCAGAGGATGTTATCTAGAACGTCTTGACTTACAGAAGCTATAAATATACACTGGGCTGTTGAGCCGAGACAGGAGTACGTGTTGGAACAAGAATTGGGCGTGTTATAGTCTGATTCTACAGGATCTCTGTACATTTATATATATGCAAATATACATATGCATATATATATATATATATATCATATATATTATGTAATATATATATATATATATATATTACATAATATAAAAAGGGACATGGGAATGTTGGTTATCCCCCGGCGCCTTGCGCCAGAATCACTACATTAATTCACCAGCTGGTACACTTCATTAGTTCAGTAACGTGCTAAGGAATTTGTACCAAAAGATATATTTCCCCAATGAAACCTTTACACTATCAGATGAAGTACAACATATACACATGAGGTCCTCTTGTTCCGAGATTAATTGTTATATCTAAAGCGATCAAAGCCATATTTGCCCCAATGAAACCTTGACACTATCAGATGAAGTACAACATATACACATGAGGTCCTCTTGTTCCGAGACTAATTGTTATAGCTCCAGCGATCAGTATAAGGATATTCCGTTTGTTGTCTCCCTGACACATTCCGAAACATACGGAACAGTACTGCATATCAATGCTGTAACACCGAATGAAAGTAAAACGCAGAACATCGCAGTTAAAGTATGGCATTGGAAAAGGCAGGCGCAGCCCTACTGAATTTAAATGTAATGAACCCCCAACTGTTACTGTTGTGAAAGCGAGCATACAGTAGATACATATGTAGTCCATTTCGAAGATATATCTTGGGAATGAACTTTCGGAGCTGGTGCATTGGTGCTTACAATTCAATGCCGTAAGGTGAACACACCGTTCTCTCCTGAAGGAGAATTTAAATTGACAGTGTTTGCAAAAAATATTGATGGTGTACCCCCAATAGCACTGCATGATGGAACAATTGGCTATCTATGGTGATTCTATGTATGTAGATATGAGGGCAATCGGAATATGGCCTGTGTTGATAAAACATTCGAAGTTGTAAAATCATGGCAGAGGAAGGGTATAAGTCATGAAAAGCTAATAGACACCTACTTAAAAGTATGCGCAACATACGATGTACGGTCGGATGTGATATCGTTATAACATTCCTAATACATACCATGTTTTGAACTTTATTGTGTAGTGTTTTCTTGTCATACTGCATACATCGGTAGATGGAGTATGACTGCCGAATCCGGAAGTTGTTTGATATATATTTACATGGAGGCCGGATATAATATTAAAACAATAAATTTATTTGCCTACAAAAAGGAATTACGTTTTGCACCGAGGAGGATGTATAATTAACCGTATATTGAAATCACATAGCAGTACAAAAGTAAGTTCTTATATAGCGCAGTTTCCAGTCCCCAGGACTGCTCAAAGCGCTGTATACTTTACTCCTTGGTAGACCTATTCAATCGAAGACCATCTCGACTTCTCAGGGAAGAATTCAGCAACGTTGCAATTATTGCGTGACGATTATTCGTAAACACATTGTCAGCACTGTGTATAGCCAGGTACTCATTCAAACCTATGAGTGAACTGAAGCAATGTAGAATAAACGAACTTACCATAGGTTCGACACCGCCGCACAGGATTCGAAACCGAGTTCTCTCTGTTGAGAGTCCGAAGGTCTTACTGCTGCGCTATTATCACATAAGTGATCAGACAATTACAGTTGGCAAGAAATAGTACCTGCCTGTGTTGGGTTTAATTCCTTGAAGAGAATTGTATGTGTGCCACCAAAGCTTAGATAGCAGTACCACACATACAGCTTAGTGTTTCTCTGAAACAAAACATATATTGTTAGCACAGAATCCAATCCTTACAACCACTACACGTGTTTTACACATTACACACACAATCTTTATTCCAGCAACAAATCTGGTTATCAGTGACTCATACTAAGAATAGAAGCCCCGTTTAATTTTTTTTATAATTATTTGGTCTTTCAGGAAAGTCTGTATTTGAAATGTGGTGTGTGTGTGTGTGTGTGTGTGTGTGTGTGTACACGCCTGAATGTTTTGTGCTAATTGTTTGAATATGTGCACCAAATAACATATGTGCACCAAATCACATATGGTTCAGATTGCCAGCTTGTCGATTGGAGGAACCGGGGTTCGAATCCTGGTGCTAACCGATCGGTAGTTCGGTACCGGTATCGGCTATTCTTTCGAAAATTGGGCAATTTCGTTCATACTACTGTGCCTGTGTCTTTCAGAAGATACAACAAAAGCCGTCGGTCCCTTCTATCTGGTGTCTATGTCAAGGGAAGTAAAGATCCCACACACGGATATTGAAAAAACTATCGTGGACACACTGAGCTGGGATCTCATTCTCTAAATCCCAACTTATGTTAAAAGGAGGTAGTCTATTCATAGTTGTTAAATTATAATGCTATAAGCGTATACATTCTATATTGAGAGTATACTGTCTGCCAAATTGTGTTTAGTAAGCCCATAACGACATTCGCAGTTTGGAAGATACGACCCCGGAACATGTTCCAATAGTAAACAAAACATCCAGTTTCAAAACAACCTTTACTGATATGACTATGGGAGACATGAATGCCCAGATCGGTGGAGATTGGTCTGGTTTTGAGCATGTCCTGGGACGTCACGCATTTCGGAAACGTACAGATAATTGCAACCGCTTTGTGCAATTATGTGAAATGAACAACTTAGTGATTGGTTCTACACTCTTTGAGCAGAAAGACATACACAAAATAACATGGTTTTCAAATGACCACAAGACCTTCACTCAGATCGTGGAGCAGACATATGTAGTGACCACAACTTAGTTATTGCGAAGATCAAGATCAAGTTGAGAAGACAAAAGAAGAAGTCAAACATGACTAGGAAAATCCATATGAATAAGCACCAGAACCCAGTAACCTACTATGAAGACTATCCTACTATTCCAAGCAGTCCTGAGAAATCGTTTTGCTGCCCTTGCAGATCCTTTACTAGGTCCAACGGAAACGTGGGAGAAGATAAAAGATGCGATGATGGCAGCGGGCAAAGAAGTTCTCGGATTCCATAAATCCCCAAAGGAGTCTCGGATCAATGATGACACATGGGGCCAGATTGTGGAGAAGAAACTCCTGCCACACTAACGACAAAATGAGTCCTATAGCACAACTTCCTACCGGGCCTATTATAGTAAGAAAGACAGAGAATAGAAGCGTAGTGCTCAAAAGGCCAAAACGCGAATGGTTTGACAGAGAACGCAGCTGCCCGAAATGACATCAAACAGGTCTTCCGCGTTGCCAAGAAAATCATTGGCAGCACAAAGGCAAGGTCTGGACCAATCAAAGCCAAAGATGGATCTCTACTATCAAAAGGAGAGGACACACTAGAGAGATGGGCAGAACACTTCAGAGAGGTTCTCAATAGACCTTCACCTGACACACCAGCACAGACTGGCAACCCTCAGACAATGCTCCCAATAAACACATAGGAGTTCTCGGAGGATGAAGTGAGGAAGGCCATTCCGAATCTTAAAACAAACAAGTCACATGGCTTGGACGGGATCACAACTGAAATGATCAAAGCGTGTGTTGAAACAATTGTTCAATGGATGTACAGACTATACAACCAGATCTGGGACTCGGGCATCGTTCACGAAGACTGGAAATATGGTGCTGTTGTCTGTATCCCAAAGAAAGGAAAACTAACTGAATGTGACAACTGGAGAAGTGTCACATTGCTGTCAATACCAGGGAAACCCAATTGATACTTAACCGAATGCGAGACATCGTAGATGGCGACCTGCATGAGGAACAAGCAGGCTTCAGGCCCATACGCTCTTGTGCTGAGCATATATTCACACTCTGAAGCATTATTGAGAAATGTCAAGAGTACCAGTTACCCCTCACAATCAGTTTCACAGACTTCATCAAAGCGTTTGACAGCATCCACAGACCCTCCATGTGGAAAATATTAACCACGTATTGAATCATATAAAATATTGTAACAGCAATCGAGAAGATATATGAAAACTGGAGATGTGGTTAAAAACAGAAGATCGCTACAGCGACTGGTTCCATGTGATGACTGGTGTCACAAAAGGCTGCATGCTCCCCCCCTTCACTCTGCTGTGGCCAATCGATTGCGTCATGCGGCTAGCAACCACATGCAATGAAGGGATTGTGTGGGTTAAGAAGGAGCGTTTATCAAAACAAGGGAGCACCAACCATCCACATATGTTTTGATCAACCAGAAAAAAGTTAAAACAGTCGAAACCTTCACCTATCTTGGCAGCTCCATCAACAACCAAAGAATAGTCGGCTATGAACTAAACTACAGAGTGGGGAAATCTTCAGCAGTCTTCATCCAGCTGAGGAAAATATGGAACAACAAGAAATGTACCTTGAAATCTAAACTACGCTTTTATAACTCAAACGTTATACCAACCTTCCTATGCGGATGAGAAACATGGCAAGTAAAAACAACCCAAAACAAAATTGATGCATTCGACACTAAATGCCTGCGAAAAATATTGGGCAAACACTGGAGCGACCATGTGACGAATATAGATATCCGGATACGATCTGGACAATCTCTGGCATCATCTACAATCTGCAGAAGACGAATGAGCTGGCTCGGCGATGTCACAAGGCTCCCACCTACTAGACCTGTCCAACAAGCGCTATGGTGGATACCAGCTGGCCAGAGAAAGAATGGACGACCAAGAATGAACAAACAATCGACCGCGACCTACAGCTGGTCAACAAACGTTGGAGCGACGTAAGCACACTAGCAAGCGACATGTCTGGATGGCGTGCGTTGTTTGCCTCATGCGTCTTTAGACGTGGGAGCCGCTAAGTCTAAGTAAGTTTATTGACAATACCTCCGAGGCGGCTGAGTTAACCAGGATGTTCCTTGATGTTCAACAATGTCCTATTTTCCTACGTCTACATAGCAGACTTCATCTCACAAATTACCAAGTTGAATAATTCAGATTAGAGGATCAGACTGGATACCATCAATGTCTGAAAATGAACCCTGCCTCATAATAGTAGAAGTAGAAGAATTAAGGCAGGAACTTATTCTGTGACTCGGATTATTTTTGTTTCAGTTAAATTAACTATATTGGCTGTGACACAATCATTCTCTACTTGTATTAATTTGTGCTGTTTAAATGAATCGGCTGATTCATAGAATCAAATTCTGTGGCATGACGTTTTTCTAGAGAGAGGAGCCCAGCATAATAAATGTAGAAGTAAAATTGTAAACACCCCTAAATAGAGTCATTCTGGGAATATGAAAGTGTAAAGTGTATTATTATTATATTATTATAACCCACCGTAGGAAAATAGGTGAACATTAATGCATTGCAATAAACTATTGTTCCTTACATATTTTGTAGCACAATTTCCTGCAACTTGATAGCAAATTACTACAATGCTTCGCCGTTCGGATGCGACAAAGCCTTGGAGTGGACACTTTGTTGTGGAGTCATAATATGTATTAGTACAATATTTTAATTGTTTACTATATTTGTATATTATCTTAATAATTAAATATTACCTAATATTTCATTGTATATATATGTATTTTTTATTATTATTTAAAGTAATTATTCACAATATCAGACAGTACGTGGTGTATGTAATGTGTATTGAATTATTGTTTTAACTCATTCTTGTTTAGCAGTTTTGCTTTAGCAACTTTATGGACGCTTTATTTTATTACTCACATTTTAGTTGTCCTATTAACCATTTCATAAGTGTTAGTATTTTAGAAACATTGTCAACACTATTGAACAGAGTTGTACTTTGGTAATGAGTGTCTAAATAAAGTTACCGTTTATATTATTATTATTATTACTAATATGTCGGGATGTGTTGTGGTCTATTCTGACCATGCTGCCCTTCAGACTGAATATGCCGCGTTGTGAGTGGACGCCATAGGTAGGGAGATCGGGACGGATATACACAGGGTGGTTGTGACTCCTGAAAAGAAAAACTCTCATAACTACAACATCACTACGCAGTAATCTTGTTCATTCCTTCCTCATTTATAGGAGACTGTCCAATACTTCTACAGCATAAATACGACAATACTACGTCAAAGTCATCTCATCCACTGATATGATTGTTTGGAGAACGTTCAACTCATCTAACGCATGCTGTTTCTATTACTGTTTTCTCCGTGATTGAAAAGTTTGTAACCATGCTCTTCGCTCTTCGCACACACGCTCCATCTACCTTCCTCCTGCGTTGAGCATCTGCAATTTCCACCGCCTTGCCCGTCATGGTACCCACATTCTGTTATGCCACTCTGGGTCAACCAACTAGCTTCTTTAGCCGCGTCCGTTGGTCTTCACGCGGAAGCCCTCGTACATTGTCCGGTCCACTCGGGCGAATGTGAACCGCGTCGTCTACAGGGGACGTCCAAGCATTCATCCTAATAGAAGTGGAGGACATATTCATTTGATTTGGCTCGGTTTTTACGGCAGGGTGCCCTTCCTTTAATCACATGATAATGCACTCCATTCTCCGGTTTTTCAACATTACATGTACTTTTAGACAGCAAAGTTCATTTGTGTTTCGCCCTCGAGGTTAAGCAAACATTCATCATTCAATGCAGAGAGACCACTTGCACTTCGCCCTCACTAGCGCCGTTCACGCAGACAGCCTATCAAGTTTTTGTGGACGTATCCAGCCACGTTGGCAACTCAACGAAATAGCTGTGCCTTCTAATAATTCGACCACTTGGATCCCAACATCGTCTATTGCCGTAAGCTTTTTACACAAGTAAGTGGAATGAAAGCAGTGTTTCGCGTTTCGTAAAAATACAGCAAGTGTATTGGAACCCTCATTGTCCTGAAAGAAACTGGCTAGTTATGTCGTCATATAAAACAATAGTTAGACCTCAAGTAGAATAAATTGTTGAATCGTTGAGGCGACGGTATTATAATATAATACCGTCGTATTATTGTACGAAGAACGTAACTTTGCTAGAGTACTATTGGCCAAAGTTGGAAATACTATGTGGTTTTTTTTGTACCACGAATAAATTTCCCGTTCGGAAGTACACAATTAAATGTCACCATTATTGGCACCTCAGATATCAGATAGAATTCAACTTTATATAAAAAAATTGTCTAATTTTAATATATCATGGTTTATTGCCATCATTCAACATCATCCCATGCATATTTACATTATAAAAATATCGCGTCTTAGCGCACTTTTGAAGCCCAAAGTACGACCCAATTTGAAGCAACATACGCTGTTATATCGCTCACTGCGGTAACGCACGGCTGCAGCGGCGCAGATTGACGCAAACTGACGGTTTTTCGACCTCAAAAGTGTGCTAAGACGCAGTATTTTCTTAATATAAATATGCCTGGAATTATGTAGAATAATAAAGCTAAACTACTAGCTAGGTATCAAAGTTAGGCAAACGTGTAGTCATAATGACGAAATCCAGGTTGGACCTGATACCAGACAAGTGCATAATTATTTTATTTTTAAAAATCTGACCGGAGGAAATATTTGAAAATCTCGCACCTCAGGGTCGGCAGTAATTTAGAACACTGGTGGGTATATTAACATTTATCTCCTAGACTGTTTGAACCAATGGGTTAAGTTTTGTTACTGGTCTAAGGATTCATACCGGATGTTGCTCACCTTGACAGCCTTATCCCTGTCAACAAGGGGTCATAGTCCTCCTTCACCACTCCATGCGATCTAGGGCCATATCCACTGTGACACTTACATCCCTCATGTCTTCTTTGATTTGTTGTAATTCAACATGTAAAACTTCATTGGGCGTCCTCGTCTTCTGACACCTGGTAACGCTAAGCTCTTCAAAATGCGGACGACATTGTTCTCATCTCGTCGTTGCACATGGCCGAACCATCGTAGGCGGCCACTTCGCATGACCTCGACAATTGGCGGGAGGTTCAATACTTGTCTTCTTTCTTAATTTCGGATGTGATTCAACCTTGATACTCCGAGGATCCCGCGAAGCATCGTCATTTCTATGGTGGCAACTTTCCTTTTGATGTTGGTCTTCATTGGCCAACATTCACTTCCATACGTTAGGGCGGGTCTGATGATGACCTCGTTCGCCAGGGATTTGAGTCATTCTACATTCCGCAGGGCTTTTCCGTTCAGTTGTATATGTTCGACGGTCTCCCTTGTTGTCAGATATTCTGTTTTGACTACGCTAATCTTCAGACCATTGTCCATCAAAACATTGTTCCACCGTTGAAGTACATCTTGGGCACCCACGACTGCCGTGTCGTTGATTACCAGCTCGTCCGCTTAGAGAAGGTCTAGAGGATTATTGCTCTCTTGCTACTTCTCGCATAGGGTCCTGATGACAAATATGGCATCCGTCGTTCCTATCCCAGGCCTAAAACCAAACTGACCATCCGAAATGCTCACAATGTCTCTGAGCTTTTGATCGATGATACGCTCCCATAGTTTCATGGTATGGCCAAGCAGCTTGATTCCTCTGTAGTTACAACAGATCGTGTGATCTCCCGTATCTTTGTAGATAGGAGTGTGGATGCTCTCTCTCCAAACATCAGGCATCCTGCCGCTTTGCTCGACACTATTGAAGATTTTGGTCAGTTGAGACACGCCCCAACCGCCAAGGTGTTTCAGTGCCTCAATAGGTATATCGTCTGGTCCACAGCTCTTACCGTTCTTCATTTTTCTCAGCTGTCTATCTACCATATGTTACTTCACACAGCGGACCTTGGGTCGGTTGTGTGTCTCTGTGGTAAATATATAGTCTTGACTCGTTGAGCAGGTCCCTGAAATACTCCGCCCATCTCTTGATATTTTAATCTGGTGTCATAAGCACCGTATTTTCTTTTTCTTTGGCGAAGTAACGCTGGTAGTTATCTTTGGTCGAGTGGTTTTTTAGATCTTTGCTTTTCCCCTTGTCGGGTCTCCAATCTCTCATACAGGTCTTGCACAACCTTCGCTCTTCCCACTGCTACAGTAGTCTTCGATTCTTTCTGAAACTTTTTTTACTCAGCCTGTTCTTCTTGCATTTTCGTATGTTGCCAATTCTTGAATGTTCTCTTTTTCTTGTCTGTTGCTTCCTGGATTGTTTGGTTTCACCACCAGCTTTCCCATTTTTGCCTAGACTTGCCGCCCCTCGTCACCCCACTGTGACGTCTGTCTTTCTCTTTTATTGTATTACAAAAGGTTGTCCAATCATACTCTTCATCTTCCTCCCTGTTGTTGCTGACAAACTTTACATAACCGTCAGCTACCGTTAGATCCTTAAGTATCGACCACCTGATCCTGATTTCGTTCTCTTGTCGATAGTAACTAACCTTCTTCGGTCATGTCCTCAGGTCCGCCATGACCAATCTAGGTTGGGATACCATAGCTTCGCTCGGTATTGTTTTCCCGTTCATGATGTCCTTCAGATATCTTCGATTGGTCAATATATAGTGATTCCTTGTTGCCGCTCTTAAATGTGATCAGCTGGCTTTTTGTTTTCGTGAACTATGTGTTCGCGATCACCAGATAGTAAGTGTCGGCAAACTCCACTACTCTGTCTCCTTCTTTTTTCTGTCGCCTAAACCTCTGTTACCCTGTGAGTTGGTGTCTCTTCCATTCATTCCAAAGTGTCCATTTAGGTCACCACCAATAATCACCGACTCAAGTTGTCGGATGGTTCTCTCCAGTTGTTTATAAAATTGGACCTTTCCGACTCAGGTCGTCCTTGTTGTGGTGAGCAAGCCGATGTGATCGTTATGACCTCTTCCGTGTTTGGGCATACCAGTTTGCGCAGCACTATCCTGTCATTTATCGGACTGATCTCCAGAGCGTCCTTCGTTCGATCCTCTCGCAGGATTATTCCAACACCATTTCTATTACTGTTTTCTCCGTGATAGAACAGTTTGTAACCATGGACCACACACGCAACATCTCCCTTTCTCCTGCGTAGGGCATCTGCAATTTCCTTCTCCTTGCCCGTCATGGTACCCACATTCTTTGATGCCACTCTGAGTCTACCAACTAGCTTCTTTAGCCGCGTCTGTTGGTCTTCACGCGGAAGTCCTCGTACATTTTTCGGTCCACTCGAGCGAGTGTGAACCGCGTTGCATACAGGGGACGCCCTAGCATTCATCGCAAAATACACCGTTTTCTCCTTACTTAAAAATCGGAACATATGTAGCTATTTAAATTTTGCTCAGAAATACACCTGTTTGAAAGGATACATTGCGTATATCATTGAATCGTTTTACAATGTGAGTATTGATTTTTCTTAACCATACTCATGTTAATATCACTATAATTGTTGAACAATTCTAATAATTTCGTTATCATCAACTAGACTTAGACACATACTATGCTGTAGTCTTTTCCCCAAGAAATCATAAATAGGTACATCCTTTAAATGTAATGAAATATGCTTTGTTAGACATGTGCTAACATGTTTAAAAAGTATTAAATCCATTAGCTATATCCGTCCTGTCTGTAATGATTTTGTAATTGTTCTTAAAATATTTAGGATACGAACATGTGTTAAATTGTTTGTTGATTATCCTGTTTAATATTGTCTAGGTTTCCTTGACATTAATATCTTGTTTCTTGAACAATGTGCTATAGTGTTTTTCCGTGACTCTTAATATTGCTGTTAACTTATTTTTTTATAAGTTTTACACTTGTGTTCTGCTTCAGTAGTTCTTGATAACATAAATGCTTTGTATAATCTTTTCTTCTTAGCACAATCACGTGTTAACCCTTTAGTTAACCGAGGTTTATTTTGGTTTAATGCCTTGTTTTGTATATCTCCGAATTCTCTCCCATATACCATGACTTCTATATGTATATAAGCACGCTGTTGTCGTCAGCATCAGCCGTACACACAACGTAACAAAAATATATTTAGTAGGATAACATTATATATACTAATTATTCTGAACCGTTCGTGTAAGGTCAAAACACAATGCATTAACCTAGCCCAAAAGCTTAATTTAAGGATAATCGCCGAATTACGTACATTTAAGTTATACAAGTGAGTGGCAACATGTTGCGCTAATTACTGCTACATTCAAAACAGTTTTGAATACATGTCTTTGTTGAAAACAGAACTAGAATTTGTATATCATGAAGTCATAAATTATAATGGTCATCATGTTAATAAAGAGTAGTTTTGATTTTATATTTCCATCAACAAACGCACGACTACTCTTCGTCTTCCTCATCATCACTGGCGTCACCCAAGACTGAGTTCGAGCAACCTGAGCCCCAGCAAATACCACATGCAGGGGAATAAAGTCGGTGGGTGGCTGCACAGCTCAAAGTGGACCATTGTCCCCATGTCATCAATCGATCTTGCTGCGACAATTAGACGCTTAAAGAGGAGCTCTGGGTCCACTTGAACCTGGTCACTGCCAACACGCACGGTTGATTTTGTCTGAAGTGTGACAGCTTGGTCACAGCGATTGAATCTGTACTGCATGACAGATTTGCCTGTCATGGAAGCCATAATCCTCTGGCCAATAGCTTTTGCGCAATCCACATCAACAGTAAAGCTGGTATGCACCATCCAAATGGGCATATGTCCTCTAGACCCAACAGTAGGGCGTGTGTGTCTTTCAAGTCGCGATGCTGTCTTGATTTGGTTATGTCTTTGTGTTGTTCATTTGTGTTGTGTTTAACTCCAGTCAGTTCTTGCACTGAGATGTTACTTGCTGCGCAGGCTGGCATGGACAGCAGCCAGATCAGTCGTTGCTTTGGATCATTCGATTAACTAGCATGGAACTCAAACAGTACATTTTGGGCCGTGGCAACATAGTACCACATTTGATTTGTGATTTATAGCTGTGATAATCAGATATTGAATGACCTGAAGAAATGCTTCAGCTTTGACTTCGCAGACAGGACGGTCTGTGTTTGTTGATTTGTTTGGTCTCCAAACTTTCAGATTTTTCTGGACGTCTTCGTCACGCACAAAACATTTGAGGGACAACTTTTCCGGTGCGGAAATTAACGCTGCATGTTTGGTGATATACGGCTTCAGCTGCAGGCAGATCATGCACAGTGAGCAACTGGGCCCGAACACGATTAGCCCAAGCGTCGATCTCTTCTTGTGGAACATTGCTCCAGCAATGTTTCCTTGCATTCTCTTGTAGCCACAGTATACACATCTTCTTGTCTTTTCTATCTGTCAAATCACACTTTCATCCCACAGAATAAGCAATCAGTTTTGAAGTTAAACGTCTCCTCTGCTGATCGCAGCAACGAACTCTGGAGATTTGGTCCGGGTTTCTCATTATCTCTTATAGATTAAGCAATTTTCGTCGGATTGCAGAACGAATAACGACATTCCTGATGCACCACTTGTCCGGGAATAGTCTCAATGGAGTCTTTACGTTGTTTGTTAGCTGTATTGATGCCTTGGCTACCCTTCTCGTGAAGGGATACTGTGGCACGGCCATTACATAGGGGTTCCTGGGAGAACACACAGGAATCCGTTTCTGGTTCTGCCATGCTTCAAGCAACAACGAGATCGTCTAAAAAATATTTTAATTTTTTTTTAATATAAATGTTGTATATATGTTATCAATTATTAATATACATTATGTATATTATACACATATATTATTACTTCATATTATACTATTACATGCAAGCGTTCAGCGTGACGACATAGCACAAAACCCGGAACCCATATTCGATAACTCTTTATTATCGCTCATTTTTTTATCATACTTTGCAAATATGTATAAATACTAGTGCGTTGTTGCTATTCGTTAATATGGTATCATGAGAGAATGTGTTAACATCAATTTGACTAAACATAAGTTATTTAATTGATGCGTGGGCGCCTACATAAAACGTGAAAGTACCGTTATGCAAGCCTACTTACTTTTGAGCGTATTCCCGTGCGGTCTCTGGGTTGGCGCAGCAGATGGCACCTCTATAGTGTGATTAGATTATATTATTCATATGTATATTATGAATACCCAGTTTCAATCACCATGAAATTGAATAGACGCTATATCGAATAATAGCAAAATATGCACTTTCAAGTATAGGTATTAATGCTGTTTAACATGGAGTAAATGGGTGTGTGACTGTCACAAGGGTTGAGTGATGCGCCTAGTGCTATAGCATAGTGTAGGGGTTGGTAGCTTGCTTCAGACCTCCCGCTTTCAGCTTCAGCCGCCAGATAGCCTTATCCGGGTGAAAAGAAAGCCGAGTGCGTAAGTCTTTCCTTCTGGTATATAGCCTCTCCTCAATCAAGACTCATGCACTGCCTCCTTGCGACACCATATGGTAACTGGACACCTTGCGGTTCCAGGCCAAACCTGCATGGGATCTAGTGGTCCAGTCACGAAAAACCTTGGCGGAGCAGCATGAGCCCGATATGTGCAGGATGCAGGGCCCACCAGTGTGTGTACACGTCCCGACCCTCACAAATCATGTTCCAGCTATGGGGCAAATAGCAAAGCAGAGGATGTGATGGACAGCATGTCCCCTCAGTTCCGGCGGCGGAAGATCCAGTTGTATGGACAACGACGGCGTGCACAGCTCAGTACGAGCTACTGTTCTTTGGAGTAAACCAAACTAAAAAACGGCAGAAGGCAATGGGAAACCACTGCTGTATCTTTCCCAAGACAGTCATGACCCACAAAGCCACAGAAGATAACGTGAACAGCGTGAACGGTTGTTCTGACAGTTCTGACAGGACCACCTCGCTCGGTAGGGATAGTCATGTGCGACAGGTGACGCCAGATCGTTATCCAGCTAATATGTGCGACATAAATATTTTGAATATTGCTACATGGAATGTAAGAACTCTATATCAGAAAGGAAAACTAGAAAACATCAAACAAGAAGCGACAAGAATGAGGATAAATATAATGGGAATGTGTGAAGTTAGATGGACAGGGGCAGGATTGATGACATCAGATACTAACACAATAATTTACTCAGGAGGCGATAAACATGAAAGAGGAGTTGGAATTCTGTTGGATGAAGAAAGAGCAAAATGCTTATTAGGATACTGGACCATATCGGATCGCATCCTCTTGGTGAAAACCAGTTGCAAACCATGTAACATTAACATCATACAAGTGTACGCACCAACCGCAGACA